>JARYHS010013630.1:188785907-189113407 GCA_031002005.1 Vandiemenella viatica
TATATTGGAATCCCACCTTACTGATGCTTATATTCGCTCAGAGTTATAAACATCCTCGAATATCAGAACTGCATTGTATAGATATGAATTTGAGCTAAGTCAGGACATTCCATAGTTCATTATCACGTTTTAAACGTAAAAGTTACGCTTTCTCATGGCCTATGTCTTATTTTTTAATTAAATACAAAGACTCAAGCAGTTTTTCTGTTCGCCCAGAATGAAAACTAAATTTTCGATTTTCGTTTTTAAAACACGAGGGATTAGGCTACCATAAAAGATTCTTATATTTGTTCTACGAAAACTGACATATAATGAATTATTCTCATCTCGTATAATTTCTTCTTGAACCGCAGTGAATTTCTATGTATCCTGCTGGAACGGTTTTCGATAGCAGGACACATGAAGCCTGAGACTCTGCAATATGTATTGGACGCCCTAATTTCTTTGTCCGCCAGCTATGCTTTCACAATGGTGGATGGCCTAGCTGTATCGCTCTGTAATGGAGCCATTTCGTAACCTGTCGGACTCCCGAATATTTCACGCATATTGGTACACCCGCTCCATCTAGCGGCAAATGTCTTCTGCCGTGTGCTGACCTCTAGCGACAGTTATACAAGGCGAACGCGCGATGTCTCGGATGAGCAAGTTCACACCTGTCGCAACGCGGCCGGACTCGAACCGGCGACCTTCGGCACTCTAACCCCTACGCTACCGATGTCTGTTCACGTAAAAAAAATCGCTTAAGTATTTTTCACGATACAAAATATTTTACTGTGTGTCGATAGTAGCCAAGATGTCCAGTGCTTGCTTAACAGGACGCTAGGAATACATATTTCGTCACGCTTAGTAAACAGAGATAACAGTGTACACATTTCGCAAAGCGCGCCGGAAATAATGCCACCGAACGCCATCTAGCCGCCACCAAATGAACTAGAAATTAAGCCCTTGGGAGATGGTGCCATCTGTCAGCGGATCTGTGAACTAACGGTGCAGCGCCATCTATCCGCAGATCGGGGAACTAACGTGTGACGTCAAAGCCCGGCAGCTACCGCCATCTGTGCGACAGGTCGAGGAACTAACGTGTGACGTCATACGACCTTGAACGCTGATTGGCTGCTCACTTCGTGACGTCATGCAATCCCTGGACGCTGATTGGCTGTTCCCAGAAAACAGGTACCCCTCCTACTTTCACTAATGAAGTTGATTTTCAATTAAATACTGAAAAAGCTGGAATCTAACTTTATTTATAACTTTTTTTAAAAAAGGTAGGAATGTTCAATGTTTTAAGGATCTTTTCTTGGTTGTAGTGAGAGAAAATCAGTTTTCTTTCGCTAAAATACATCTACAAACTTTTTTTTTTTTACGAACGCGTATCTCACTGATTCCATCTCATGCCACCGGCAATATTTATTTAATAATTCTTTAAGTTCATGGTTTTTTCTTTTTTTTACGTTCTGTAGGTTCAAAAACAGACTTATGAGTAGAACCGGATAACAGAACGTTAGGGCAAGTAGATTCGTTAAATTAATACTAAAGTAATTAATTTTGTAAATGTATTATGTGCCATGTAGCAGACAGCTGCATCCAATGGCTCTGTAACGTTTCCACAAATTTAAATCCAGTGCAAAAATCATTTTTTTGTATTAAATTTCTTGTTATTTTATGTTTTTGAAGACGAATGTAATACATAAATTGTTTCGTGTCCTACCTTTTGTTCAAAACTAACATTTTGTTTGAAAGCGGTGACTTTTTTTACTAGTTATTGACACTAAATAACTCTCAAATGAATTAAAAAAGTACAAATCAACTAATTTAATGTCTGTGTAATACATTTGTTGCCTTACTGTAATCACTAATCAAGTTTATGAAACGAATAAACTGAAATGTATTCCGTTTTTTGTGGGTCGAGTACGTGACAATTTTTCACAGTAACATGAGTGTACCACCTACCGGGTATAGGACTGTCTTTGCAGTTGTGTATAATGGGTTGAATAATTCCCAGGAGGAAATTTAGCGATGTGCGATTCAGGTCGTTCGGATTAATATGAGCATGGTAGTACAACGACTTGGAAAACACATATACATTTTCAAATCTAAGACCATTGGGGTGTTCCAGCAGCGAGAGGACAAGATTGGTTTTCCCACAATTTGATGGGCCACACACTATTGCCCTCACTGTCTCAGGGAACAGAGGTCCGTTCTTCTTCCGTCTAGTATTGGTGACGGCAACATCAACATTACTCACGGGAATGTGTCTCGCTGTTTGACGAACTTCATATTGACAAGGTTACGTGGTTGCTCCGGCTATATATAGGCGCGCGAACAAGTAAAGTATGTTAGTTGGTAACAATGCCTCCTACGAGGAACAAGAAGAAGGGCCGTGGCTTTTTAAACAAGCTCATCGACAAGATGCCTTTTGAGGCGCATATACCTACATACCAGTTTTGTGGTCCTGGTACTAAACTGGAAAAACGGTTGGCGCTTGGGCAGAAGGGTATCAACCCACTAGAACCAGCCAGCAGGGAACACGACATTGATTATGCACAGGGGGCAGATAGAGCTGAAGCAGATCGGATACTCGTCGAGAGGACTGCGGATAGAATAAAGGCTAAAGATGCAAAGTTTGGTGAACGTGCAGCGGCATTCTTGGTAAATAGGGCCATGCGTGCCAAGTTAAAGTTTGGCGGGGGTGTTAAGAAAAAGAAACCGAAGAAAAAAAGAAGGGTGGTATTCTTCCATTAATACCTTTATTTGCTGGCTTGTCAGCTGCTGGTGCTTTAGCAGGCGGTGTAGCTAATGTCGTCAAAGCTGTTAAAGCAGCGAAAGAGGACGAATAAGCAGTTGGCTGAGGAGAAACCACACAACAAAACGATGGAGACACTTGCCATGAGGGGTAAAGGTCTATATTTGAAGCCATACCGGAAAGATTGGTCTGGATTAAAAAAAGTCTGTTCAGCCGCTGACGGACGAAGACATACGTAAGCATGTAAAGCGTTTGCGCATACCCTATTTTCGTGGTGTTTTCATGCGTGACACATTGCCCAAAAAAATTCGTGAACGTGAATATAGAATTGTGAACTTGGATAGTGCTAAAAGTGCTGGAACACATAGGGTTGCTTACATCAAGTACATAGATGGTGTAGTAAAATACTTCGACAGTTTCGGTGACTTACCTCCTCCGTTGGAACTGCAGCGATATTTTTCAGGGAACAGAATACTTTACAATGTGCAGCAACACCAGAAGTTTGGTACACAAGTTTGTGGACATTTGTGTTTAAAATTCCTGTATGAAAATGTATGACATCAGTCTTGAACGAACCTTGAACAGGATAATACATGAAAGACTGGAGATTTTCTCGGCGTTGTAAATGAATAAAATTTTCTCGGGTAACTAGCCGAGTTAGTCCATCGTTTGACCACGACGTTTCGGCGGTCACAACCTCTGCCGCCATTGTCAAGTGACGGCAGAGGTTGTGACCGCCGAAACGTCGTGGTCAAACGATGGACTAACTCGGCTAGTTACCCGAGAAAATTTTATTCAGGATAATACATGTCTGTAACACTCTGCCTGTCA
The DNA here is from genome assembly GCA_031002005.1 of Vandiemenella viatica. Lineage (NCBI taxonomy): Eukaryota > Metazoa > Arthropoda > Insecta > Orthoptera > Morabidae > Vandiemenella > Vandiemenella viatica. The sequence continues at coordinate 188,789,482 of JARYHS010013630.1, forward strand.
GGCAACAGTTCAGTCTTGGGCTGTGATTACTTTCCACTGATAGATTTGAGCCAAGGTAATTACACAGTCGGTTTGGTTGACTTTCAGACTTACAATTCGATTCCAAATATAGACGAATCAAATTGTAAATTTCATTACTCGAAGAACAAAGTGATAGTCATACCCACAGGATCTTACGATATTGACGATTTGGCGAATTATTTGGTTCGACACACTAAAAACGACAAGCTAGTAATTAGAGCAAACAACAATTCACTCAAGTGTGGGATAGAAACACCTGTGGAATTTGACTTCGCTAAACCAAACTCAATTGAATGTCTGCTCGGAATTTCGAAACGTGTGTTAAAGCCTGGATTTCATACATCAGACTACACTGTGCAGATCTTCAAAATTAACGCTATAAGAATAGAATGGCAGCATATGTACAGGAAATTACGTCAACGATAAGCTGGGGTATACACTACATGAGTTTTTTCCAAAAGTCCCACCAGGGTACAAGATTGTTGAAGTACCCACTAATGTCATATATCTACCCATCACAGTGAAAACTCTCAGTAACATCAACGTTAGAGTTGTCGATCAAGACGGTAATTTAGTGGATTTTAGAGGAGAAACCATCACTCTCAGACTACATATTAAAAAGAATGGGCGCTCGTTATAACAAGAAGCGTCAACCACACAAAGCTGTCAGTCGTGAACCAACAGTGAAACGATTAACACCTGAGAACGTACTCTTCCTACAGTCGTTAGGCTATACAGTTAAAAATCATGGATGAGGTGTTAGACATAACTTCCAGTGTTGAGTTTGACGAGTCGGTGACGCGAGAACAATATTTGAGTCACCTAACCGCATACGCCAGCCACATTTAATAACAATGATGAAATCCGAATACCGATTCAAAACCAAGATACATATACACTACCATGCGAAAGCTACTTAGCATATTGAAGGAAGATTCATGAAATCGGATGGTAGCAGTAACAAATTCAATTATCACATCCAATGCATTCGCTTTTCTGTTTGAAGAAATTCGATATGAACTCAATGGAACAGAAATTGACCGAAATAGAAACGTTGGTATCACAAGCACATTGAAAACGCTTATTTCTGCAAGCCCCCCACAAATGGGTGTGTTGATCAATGCAGGATGGGGTCAACGCGCTCCTGGAAATGGTTACTTTGATGTATGTATACCGTTGAGTATGCTCTTGGGGTTTTTGCGAAGACTTTAAAAAGATACTTGCAAATGTAAAACAAGAACTAATATTGATTCGAGCTAGGGACGATACAAATTCATATGTACAAGCCAATCCAAATCCTCAGGAAAGTAAATTCACCATCAGCAAACTGGCATGGGTGATGCCTCATTTGCAAATAGGTGAAAGAGAAAAGCTAGCGCTGCTTAAGATTGTAGACAGTGGGAAACCACTTCGCATTAATTTCAGAAGTTGGGATCTGTTGGAGTACCCGTTGCTTCCAATCAGCAAGACTCAAATTTGGTCTTTGAAAACATCAACACAACTTGGAGAAACCTAGGTTCGTGGTTCTGGGATTACAAACAAACAGGAAACGGAATGCGGAATTCAGTGCAGCCATATTTGACGACTGCAATCTCGCCAATGTCATAGGTGTTCCTAAATGATGTGGCAGTATCCATATGAGAACATGAATTTGGACTTTAAGAAAAACCGAACCACAGTGTTGTATGATATGTATGCAAGATTCCAACAGTCTTACTACGAGCGAGACCATCCTTTACCGCTACTAAAACGTGAAGACTTTATAGAAACTGCACCTATCGCCGTAATAGACTGTTCACATCAAAATGAGTCTGTTAAAACGGGACCTAGTCGACATTCGTATGGAGTTTGATAGCAGTGAGAATTTTCCTGCCTACACCGCTGCATACTGCTTGATCTTGCACTATCGTGTTAGTAGAATACGTACCTCTAACAAGTGTCGTGCGTAAGCTGACATAAAATCAAGTATCAGCCAGTCTTGTCAACCATTACCATGCCGACCATCTTCCTGGACGCACAGGGCTTCACGAAGAAGGATGGAGGGTTTATTTTCAAGAAGTTGCTGTGTGTGTAACACGATCTGACAATATTATCTCTACACATTGTATTTCATGTATCATCACCATCGCGTGGAGGTAATGAACCATCAGTTAGATGGCTAACACATAATTACCATGGAATACCTTGGAATCGCAGATGGCGTTTCCTTCAGCAAGATGTGCTCTATACTACATGCAAGTAACCAATGAGGATGATTCAATCATTTACGTTAAAGGACTGGAGAAGGCTAGATGGCTACAGAAAATTATCAGGAAGAAAGTATGCTACAATATAGAAGATTTAGGATGTCCACCACTACGAGAACTCAAGAAAAATAATTTGAGAAAACTTTGTAACTTACATATATTTTGTAATAATATGTGTGCAATTGAAAATGTATTTTTAATCGCCAATTGGTGGGCGAAATAAAAAGAATTTTTTTAAAAATATATACTATCTTATTACTTAATTAGGATAGGTGAAATGACAAAAGAAAAATCTGGTAAAATGATTTTATTTACTCACATTGAAATTCTCTGGTTACAATTTTTTTGACATCATCAAGTACAATTAAAGTTTTGTATGCAATGATTTCATTTTTTAGTTGCATATAGTCTAATTGTAGAACTGTAAGACACATGACTAGGGTGAACGCTGCCGATGTATACATCGATTAACGTTGTCACTGAAGCCGTACATTTGTAGTAGTCACTCAATCACTTTATCCGCCAACTCACTCACAAATACCTTGTAGTATACTGATGCGTTGCAGCTCCACTTTTTCCTGCGTGTACAAGGATGCGGTCACTGCAGGCTGCACGTCGACGAGGTTCTGCCATGTAGACTCGGCGAGGTAAATGCCTCTGGTAGGATCAGTGCTGTGGTGAAAACATAACATTTTCACCCCCGACACCGTCAGGCAGGATACAACATGGTCACCGAGCGGGATGCTGGTCTGGTCGCTGCCGGTGAACATTTTGGAGACTGCATCCGACTCCATGATGAGGACGTTCCATTCTCCGAATGAAAGGGTGATTTTGTTGTAGCCCACCCTCTCAAGTACCACAACAGGCTCGAAATCACATTGCGGTGACAAGCCGAAGGTCAGCCTCTTGGAATCTCCGGCGTTCAGCTGGTACACAGACGCTAAGAACATTACTGGACGACACATTGTAGCGGACTGAGTGACACTAATTATTACCACATACGTCATCACCGCCTCTGCTAAATACATCAGTTCCTTTTAAATCTTGTTCTACTTTGCGCTTAACATCAGTCGTACACTAACAGTTTTTTATATGCTTTAATTTCTACGTAACTTTAAACGTTCATAGACTAGTGTTGAACAGGGGCGGTATGACACTTCATTGACATGTACACTATCAAAATGCAAATCTATCAGGCCATTCACAGAACAACGGGGGAAGTCACGAATCACTTTCACTGATAATGTATTCACAAACTCGTTGTAGTACTTGGTAACTTGATAACTCCACGGCCTTCATGGTGTTGATGGCACTGGTGACTGCAGGCAAGGCGTCGACCATGTTGTCCCATGTTGATTCGCCGAGAAACACACCATAGGCATGCACAGCATTGTTGTAAAACCATATAGTTTTCGCTCCAGCCACGGCTCAGGAAGAGATGGTGTGATTGCCGAGCGAGACACTAGTTTGCAGGTGCTCAGTGTTGTTGAAAAAGCCTCCAATTGTATAGACCAACTGTCTCAGTACATCCAACTCTTCATGTGTGAGAGTGACTGTATTGTTCCCAACTTTTTCGAGTACAACTACTGGATTAAATTCCAATTTAGGTGACAAACCAACAGTGATCCACTTTGTGTCACTGCTGTTTAACTTGTAGCATGTTGAAAACAGGAGAACCTCACTAGCCATAGTGAACTGCACTTGACGAGCGTCGACCGGGGACTGAGGGCTAGCTGGCTAGTGTAATGGCATTTATTGTAATGGTGCGTGGAGTGGAATGTCTGCGCCCTTGGGAGGTGCCACCATCTCGCGGCCGGTAAAGGAACTAAATTGATGTTTGAACGCCCGCCAAGGGAGGTACCCCCACCACCTCAACGCTGATTGGCTGCTCACTTCGTGACGTCATGGATTTTCCCGGTTTCTCACCAGCTAATACCTTCCCCCACTACTGGAGTGATGACTAGAATTATAAGATGGTGGCACCCGGATCGAACGAATCATATTTTAAAAGATATTAAATTTGTACGTACAACTTGTGAAAGTCAAATCATTTTTTCCAGGCCCGAGTAAGGTTACGGAACTAATCTTCAATATTTTAGTCACTTAAAAGGGATTAGGATTGTTGCAGACGCACATAAAGAGCAGCCTATGAAAATATTAGGAAATTTGAAGAAATGTTCTCTGAAAATCCAGAGCTTATAATTGTCACTTCACGAACACTTGTGAAATCACATTTCTCTCAAAGTCCTGTTCCTATTACAAAGAAAAAACATGGAGATCAATAGCATAATGATGTTGGTATTCATTGGACGATCACAGTAGTCCTTTCAGTAATTTATTTGGAGTCAATAAAGCGGATTCATCAGCGATTTAAGTTTATGATGCTCATAAACTTAATGGTTCTTGTAACAGAAAGAGATCATCTTCCTGCTGTCGATGAAGTTCTACAAGAATTGCGAGGAAAAGGTTCGTTTCTTCTTTAGATATTGCTTGCTACCTTTTCTTGGAAAATACCAATAACCACAGATTCCAGAAAATAAACAGCTTCCCTCTATAACTGTAGCAGTTGAAGGTGTTGCCGTTTGGTCTAAATAATGCAGTAGCTAACTTCACAATGCTTGTTAGAGGAAAATACTTTTTGAAAAAAAAAATCTTGATTTTGTTGATGATAACCTTTTTTCAAGAAAAGCATTTTATGAATATTTTGCTAGTTTGTCAAAAAGTCTTGAGTGCTCTTCGGAAAGGAGGGATGACTGTGAAATTAAAAAAAATATATATATATTGTGTCGCTTTGAAAAGTTCGTGAGTTACACTTATTTATTCATTTATTTTTATTTATCAATCTTGTTTCTTGGATCCCTATAATTCCATAAGGTGTTTTCCCCAATGCAAGGAAATTGGAAGTTAGTGAGGGATTTCCAATGCTCTTCCTTATTTTTTCGCTCATGACTTATGCCTCCCTGAAGTTATTAGAGGCGGTAAAGGATCTGAGAAAGAAACGGGAATGAACTTGTCTAAGGCGTTTTTGAAAGAACCATCGCGGCCGTCGCCTGGAGTGATTTGTGGAAATAATGAAAACCAAATTCTGGATGTCTGATTCGAACCTGCGTTCTCCCGAATGCAAGGTCAGAGCGTTACCGCTCACCCACCACGAACGGTATTTCCTAGACGTAAGGAAAAAAACCCAACTAGCCAATTTTAATCAATATATATATAAAAAGCAAGTGTGTGTAGGTGCAAACACACTTTTCTCCATGACCACCCACTTGCGGTTTTGGTGGTAGATAGTCCTTGGTCTCCTGCTGTTAGTAAGGGAGTTTGGTCTTGGTGGGTGGAAGAGGGTGATAAAAATGTGTAATCTTTAAATATATAAAAATTCAGCCTCTATTTGTGTTCATAAAGTACTCTGTCAATTGACTTGAAACTTTTGGAGAATGTGGTGGGCGGCACACAGAAGGTTTGTAACAAAATTTAAAAAACGACCCCTCTCTCCCTTTACACCCATAAATTTGTTTATCCAAACCCACATATTTTATTCGATTTGAATGGAACCTTCCACAACCATATACATTGAATGAATAGAAAAAAAAGGTCTCAATCACTCTCACCCTTTCCACTACCTTATTATGTCTATATACTTTATAAAAAGGTACAGTTTCTATCCGATTTTGAAGAAACTTTGCACCTCTATACCTTAAAGCAAACAGAAAAATAATGTAAGAATTTGGTTTGCAAAAACCCAAACCCTCTCCGCCTTAATTTTTATCAATGTTCTTTATACAAAGTTACAGTTTGTATCCGATTTTGAAGGAACTTTGTACACATATACTTTAAAGCAAACAAATAAATGCTGTAAACGTTTGGTTTGGAAAAACCAACACCTCTCTCTCTTCCCAATCTTCTTTATACAAAGCTAAAGTTTCTACCAAATTTTGAAGGAACGTGACACACGCATACTTTGAAGCAAACAGAAAAATACTGTCAAAATTTTGTTTAGAAAAACCACACCCCTTTCCTCCTTTCCACTCCCTGAGTTTTTGTCGATGTTCTTTGTACATACCCACAGTTTTATCCGATATCGATGGAACTTAGGACAAATTTACTATAAACGAACAGGTAAATCATGTTTATATTTGGTTTTGAGAAACATAACCCCTCTCCTTCTTTCCATCTACTTAATTTTTGTCGATATTGTTTCTACAAAGTTACAGTCTCTATCCAGATTTAAAGGAACTTTGCACATGTATACTTTAAAACAAGCAGAAAAGTACTGTCAACATTTGGTTTAGAAAAACTCTCCTCCTTTCAACCTCTTCAATTTGTCAGTGTTGTAATGGCAGGTTGTAATTGTATGTGATGTATGTTGGTATTTTATTCAGTGAAGAGTTTTATGTCTCTCATAGCGCGAGCGTTCGCGAATGAGGCGCGCACAGGATCGAAACTGCAGAGTTGCAAGATTCAGGTTACTGCAGCGTGTAGTGCATATGTATTGACACTGCACGTGATCGCTCACACATAAGTACTCTGGCGTGGCCTATTTGCCATTGTCTACTCTGCCAGCAGCCGTGTAGAAGGTAAGACGTGTGTATTGTCTGTGCCTTTGGCTCTAGGGCCTAGGCAAAGCTATGCTTTGGCTGTAGACTTGTATGATGTAGTTATTGGACAGATAAAATATTGGGCAGACAAATTTTTAAGTTGGTTTAACTTAAGAGTTGTTAGTCGTTGTTTTTAATAATGTTATAATGCCTCGAGATGATCTTATTTGGTAACATCAGGTTGGATCGTGATTTAATTATTCAGTCATTCATGTATTATTTCAGTAAAACCATGTTTCTTTTATATTTGTATGAAGAAGCTATTCAGTCATTAGCAAGGTCCAGTTGGTATATCTGTAGCCATCCGTGCGAGACATTTCCTTCCAGCATAAGTTAGGTAGATTTGCGGATACTTGTACGGTTAGATTTTTATAATTAAAATATTTATTTAAATTATCCATTGTGTCGTCTAAGTCATTTACAGTCGTTATGTTAGAACCCAAATTATTTCAGACAGTAATTGTGTGGAAGAGTTTTGATAAATCGGCAAGGCAAGAACTATCACTATTAAAGCAGTCACGGGACTCCTGTTCTAACAATAGAGTCTCCCTAATGACAAATACCCTTATCCTGACGTTTAATATCTTGGTGCCCACGTAGTTAATCTGTTATAATCCAGGAGATAGCCTAAAACATTAATGACACTTTTAAGAACCCATTCAAATATAATATTAACGTCCACAAAGTAGAAAGTCCATAACAGATTGATGTCAGAAGAAAACCGTTCATTAGAAGTGTTTTTTTCCGGAAGTTGAAACGTTCCGTAAATATTTCACAACTGTTAGAATACATTTTCGTTTTTCTGGGACAATTCGAGGCTTACAGACATGTCACATACTCTTATCTTTTCCTATTAAGGTGGAAAATTTTAAACAACATTTTATTAATGCAAAATCTGGTTTTGTATTTTTTAGTAATGTTGAGAGTAGTTTTACGTTTACCCTCAAGACAAGGAAGACGGCAGCAGTTAGCCAATCAGAACAATCTGTGATGAATGGTGGGTAGAATTCCAGAAAGGCGTGCTTAAAAATATCAACAACCCAACAACGTAGCAAAAACCCAGAAAATAAAGTAATCATCCAATTTTCTATTTTGCCAGCATAGTAGGAGCTTCCTTATTATCTTTTTGTGCTAATTTGAATGCTAAATAAAAATTAATGCTTTTGGTGTTTAAGTAAGATGCCCGACGTGTCGAGCCGCTCCATATTATGATCGTATTTTGAGTGGGTAAAACTTCATTTGGCTTTACACATAGTGTGCGTGTTGTTTAATTAAATGTGCTGAAATACGCGAAAGCAAATATTGAGTTTTTCTTATCAAAACTGCGTGATCAATAAGTGATTCTTATTTTTTGTGTGAGAGAGCGGTGTGCATAATATTTCTCGGGACAGAAATTTTACGGTGTGAACTTGCCGATAGTGAGAGCTCAGTAATCTTTAAGCAAATTAATTGAAAAGTGAGTAAACCGGGAAGATTCAAACGTTATTAAGAGAGAGGCCACCCAGTACAACGCAGGATAACGGCCGCGTCCTGACAGCCACTTGGACGTCGTAACGCGCTGCTGTCACAACGTCATACCACCGGCGTCAGCAGGGCTGTCTTGCTGTCTTCGCTGCCAATTCAACTCCACACAGCCGCAACCTCTCGAAACCCCGTCCACAGTTCACTATCTAGCTGTATAAAAGTTTCTCCGATCCTCAGCCGTCAACAGCCATGTCTGCAGATAAGTACCGAAATGAATCCAGCGGTGATTCAGCAACGGGCACATCCGGCAGACTGGAAAATCTAATTGTAGCCATGGATATTGAAAAACGATTCAAAGAGATATCACTTTACATCGATAAGGAACTTCCAAATTAGAAAATGTCACACATAAAAATGGCGGCCTCGAAGGAAAAGATAGCAGAATGGGCACTGGCTCAGGTAATGCTAATCAGTTGGATGAACAAATTGCAAATCGAAAATCAAAGGATGCGCTAGGAAAACAATACAAAGTTTTCGAAATTTGGAAAACCATATGCCCAAGCAGCTTGTTGCACTACTATCCTCACAAAAACAAATTCTCAGCTTGAGTGTGCTCTAAAGAATCAGATTATTTATTTAATCAAAGAACCAGAAAGGAGCAAGGGAGGTTTAAAAGAAACTAGTAGCGAGCCTCTACTTTCAATATGGTGGAGAAATAGACGGGCACCTTGAAAAAAAATGAGGGAAATTGAAGAAGCATTGGGAAACAGGCTAGTAGTTTACACAATGGATGCCAATGCTAAATCTTCCCTCAGACATAGTACGATCAGATATGAGCGCGGAATATCATTTCGGCAGACTATTTTTGAACTTAATCTGGAAATTATTAATTCCTACACATTTCAAAATAGAGCTGATGCAGCAACAAACATAGATGTAACATAGGCTAATGGCAAAGCTTTCCGACTAGACCAGAACTGGAAAGTTGGGCAAAATCTAACAAAGTCAGACAATAACGTCATCTATTTCTCCATATCTAATGCCCAAGAGCAAGATATAATAGAACAATGTTGGTCATATTCTCATAAAACAGGCCGGAACCTACTAAGAAGATCTTTCGAAATACCAGCACTGCCAGACAAGTCCGATAATGTTGACTTAAAGGTGACAGAACTGACGAATGTTATACACATGCCATGAGGGAATCAATAGTGCAAAGGAGGAAGCTCCATGATAAAAGATGTATTCTGTGGAATGATACGCTTCAGAAATTAAGAAGAAAAGTAAAAACTTGAAGACACTACCATCATGCTAAAACTGCTGCTGACCGTAGCTGGACACTGGATCTGTATAGGTCAGCGAAAGTTGAGTATCATCAGAAACTACAGGATAATAGATTAACGAGCTGGGAGCAGGGCCGGCGCTAGGAATTTCGGGCCAGGGGTAAAATGGGCGACTTTTTTTTTTTTTTTTAGATCTATAAAATGGCCTGGCCAGGCGACAATGGGCCCCTATAGTCAGTGATCGAGCCCCCCACCAGCCCGCGGGGCCCGGGTACTTTTGACCCGCTTACCCCCCCCCCCCTCCTAACGCCGGCCCTGGCTGGGAGACATAGTTAAGCAAAAAATTGGCTTTAAACCCATGGGGACTTCCGTACAAGCTAGCTGCACAGAAAGTAAAATCACCTACCATTTTTTCTACACTAAGAAAAGAAGATGGAACCATGACAAGCAATTGGCAGGAATCGGCAGAATTACTCCTGAAAATGCTCTTGCCGGACGACGAGCAGGAGTCTGATTCTGAGGAGCATAAGCTAACAAGCAACTAATGAACAACGAATATGATAATAATATGGTGATTCTATCATTTGCTAAGGAGGAAGTAAGTATTATAATAAGCACGATGAAGAGGAATAAAGCACCACAGCCTGATGGGATAACAGCCCAAAGTAAGCAAACAGAAACTTACCTTACCGAATTGCTCAACGCGTTTCTACTGCAGGGAAGGATACGCCATTGTTGGAAAACATCGAGCATAAAAATTATAAAGAAAAGAGAAGAAAAGTACCCTTCACTACCAAAGTCTTAAAAAATATACCTACTCAATACACTTGAAAAAATTGAAGAAAAATGGTTGTGTAAAAGAATTAAAGAATTCAGATCGCTGAAAGGTATGAATCATCAACAGTTCGGCTTCGGGAAAGGTAGGTCATCAGAGGATGCCGTAAATGAAGTTCAGCGTGTATAAAAATCGACAAATAAAAAAATATGTCATTGGCATATATACTAACATTTCCAGCGCCATTATTAAGTTACGGTGGCCAAGTATGTTCACCCAACTCAGAGAGTTAGGATGCCCACGAGTTTTGTATGAGAGCTTGAAAGACTACTTACTGCCACGGAACAACTGGAACACTTCACAGCTCTGCTCAACAATTGAGAAAACAACTTACAAAAGGATGTCCACAAGGTTCAACATGTGGTCTAGAATTCTGGTATATTGCTCCAGAACCTGTCCTTAACAGACAGGTCTGGCAGAGCTTGAAGGAATCGTTGCATTTGCAAATGATATTTTGCTGCTAGTTGGGGCAAATAATTGAAGAGAGATCAAGAGAAACCCTAAGAAATAATGAAAGAAATTGAAGGCTGGTGTAAACAAGTTAAGCTCCAGCTAGCAACAATAAAAAACCAATTTATATTGTTGAAAGGAATACCGAAACGCAACCCTAGTGTGAAGCTTGAAGAAAATTCTATTAAAAGACGCAAAACAGTAAGATACCTAGGAGTTATTCTGGAAGAACACAGAAATTTTAATGATAACGATGATTATATATGTCAAAGAATAACTATAACAGGTAGTAGAACAATTCTGAAACAGGAAGGAGAGTATTTGAATAAGATTATTAGCATCGGGAAAAGGAGATTTCTAATACCACTGCCGACTATAAGATTATATAATGGTGTGATTACTACAGCTATTGCAAGTTATGGAGCGGGGGAATGGGTGCATAGATAAAGATTGGTTAAACCTTCAAGGGATATCAGACGAATGCAACGAGCAATTCTCTTGCGTCTTACAGGCGCATTCAGAATTGCCCCAGTTGAAGCACTTAAAGGTCATTCTCGGAATATGTCCTTAAGACCTGGAAATAAAAAAGAGGGGAGAATGTTCCTGGCTATGAAAAGGAAACTCTTAAAAGGTAACAGAGATTCTGTTAGTCAAGTGGCTTCCAAAAAGATAGATGTTGAAAACTGTACTTTAAATAAATGGCTATAGCAGTAGAACAATTCTGAAACAGGAAGGAAAGTATTTGAAATACTTTCTGACATCAGAGAGAGGATGTGTATAAAGCATTTGAATCCATCCCTCACCGGTCATGGACTGTATGAAACATATCTCTACAGGATCAATAGGACAGATAGTGACCTACGCACATGCGGTTTCCCATGAACACTTGATCATAGTGTTTGAGTGTGCATTAGTGGATGATCGAATCAAACAATACAGAGTGAAGTTCGCGGGAAAAACTACCTCGGAAATACTGAAAGACAATTTCCTCTGGGAAGAACTGGACAAGCTGGCACATGCTGTGTCAGATGCGGCGAGGGAGGGGTATTGGCTTCAGCATAGCCAGCAACCTCTCAGAATACAGCAAACGATAAAGAAATGAGTCAAAATACCCAAAATGGAAAAGAAATGTTATAAAAAACTCAAAGGAACGTTGATGCCAGAAGTGTGGCTTCTGTAATTTACCAATGTTTATTCTTTAACGGATGCTAGCGACAAACGAACTTAACTTGAAAACTCAAGTTGTTTGGTATTATTGGGCAATAGTTTCAGTAATAATCTGTGATAACTTACAATGTGTAGTAGTAATAGTAAATTAATTGTACCATTTTCATAGTATATAGGACCGTGTTCAACTTTTAAAATTTTGTTACGTATATAATGAACGAATTATCTGTAAGTACAGATAAATAACATAAATGTTAGTGTCTATTATATTTACTTTATAATTTATTAAATAAGAACATTAAAAAAATAGTAAAACCAAAAAAGTGTGTGAGATTTCAAACTTGTTGTGGGGTTGGATCATAGTGCGCTTCGGTCTCTAATGCTTAAGTCACATTGTAAGTGTTAATAAAATATAGAATTAGCGAAATTCGTGTGGCTAGAAAAGTTGCCTTGTCAGAGTTCATATGTGCGAGTAAACTGTATCATCACTGACGAAACACTTGATATATTCAGGCCATGTTCACACCATGGAGGAAAGAAAAGAGCTGAGACAACGCAAGGGACTTTCATCACGCACTGAAGTGAAGTCGGGTAGAGAGAAGTGGGGAGGGGAGGTTGCCATATTTGGTTTCCCCAGAAACATGGGAAATATGCACTGGGGTGGACTGGCGAACGTTTTGTTTTTGCTCTGCCACCTCCCAAGAGGTACATTAAATTGTGGGTACGACTCTAAGTCACGTGAGTTGTAGTTTTTCATAAATGATACTCTCAGCAAGGTATATACACAATTTACATTTATTTACACACTTCTTTATACATAATTAATCCTCCATAAATTCCTTGGTTATGTCAGTTACTATTTGCTTCTACTGTTCGATATTCCCGTTACTTGTTCCTAAATGGTTTCATCCCACCTGTTGGGTTTAACGATGATGGTGTATGCTTCTAGCTGCTTCCGTCTCTGCTTGCCTCGACCATTGCCACGGGCGACACCTTCTCGACCTTGTAATGTACCCTTAGTGACGGAAAGTTTGTGCATGTCAATCAGCCAGTTTTGGGCTGGGCCACAACATTCTACGCTTCTTTGTCATCGGCTAGGGCCAGACGACTCCTACCTGAGCTAAAAGGGACGAACGATTTATGGCAGGCTATAAATCTATAAGCTTAGTGCATTCAAAGAACAGTATTGGACCTGCACCGAAAGACGTTTTCCTAGTAGAGCAGAAAGTTGAAAATGAAAGAAACTATACCTTTGAGAAAAAGGCAGGTTGTAGAATGCCTCTATTGGGAACCACCTAATCAAACCGTGTGTTAAGAAGTTTTATAAACTATAAGTTGTATGTTGCACAAGAAGTGCCAACGGAGACCGTAGAAGCCCCGCCAAACGCTCCCATAGGCTGAAATTTCCCGGGCCAGCTAAAACGCCGGAGCCTGGAAGTTTTCGACGGAGCCATCAAGCGAGGGAGAAGACACTCTGTTTCTGGCCGGCGAACAACACGCAGCGGCGCACTCGCGGAGATCGCCAGAGGTCACCACCTGCGGGGAGCCAGCTCGGCAAGCGGCTGACACCACTGACCTTACAACCAGCTGACCAACAGGGTCCGTGGGACTCTGTGTTATGTATGCCTAATCTGCTTTTGAATCATGCTCTGAATTGTAAAAAAAAATAAAAAATAAAAAACGCTTAACTTTGTACCCTCCTTAAATATTCAGTTCTGTTGACTAAATCAATCAATTTTATATTCAAAGTAAATAATATAGGTATTGTAACCTTACTTTCAATTACTTCCTTTCCAATGTATCAGCATATGATTTGAATAGATGATGATATGTGTTTTTAATGGTAATTTCAAAAGTACAATTGTTTGATAAAAACTATTTCAGAACTGGAACTTCGCTTCTCTCGGATAGAGAACACTTCCATTCTTGGCACATACCCGGTATTAATTTTGCACATTAACTTATTAATTAATGCATCTCATTAATTTTTCAATTTTAATAATTTCTTCAAAACCAGACGCTACAACCTGAAACGTTGAGCCCCGAGCCCTGGTCACTGATCGACCAGCTGGGCTTGGCTCCTCCGTGCCCATGGGTTTTGATCTCCGGCCTCCCACTATTCGAAAAGTGGTAGGGAAGATTTCCGACCAATCGCGGCTGCTACTCCTCTCCCATCCTCTGCCAAATGACGCCGTGCTTCAGCGTATTTTTGCTGACTACTGACCTGCTTTCTTGGGCGTTGGCTCCTGCATAGTCACATTCCAACGTCTGCAATTGTTTTCCTTTTGCATGCTATGGCTAGAGCTGTATGAAATCGTAGCTGCTGCCATCCATTACCAAAAATCACATGGACTGCTACACACCTCAAAAGGATTCAACGATTACCGTAGCGCTGCAATTTGATGATGGATAGTTATCTAATTCGACGATACAAATCAAAAATGAAGAGTAATTTTTTTTTCGGTATCTTGCTTAGTTCTCGGATACGCTGTCTCAGAAGTGAGGTGTTTTGGGTTGAAATGCAGAAGAAAAATTTCGCCAAAGTCAAATTTGATGATGGATTCTTACATAACGCGACGAGACCAATCGTAAGTAAAGATAATTTAAAAAAAAAAAGTTTCGATCGCTCTCTTAGTTCTCGAGATCAAATTGAGGTGGTTAGGTTGTGATACGGCCTGCCCCAAAAAATGATTTCGTCAAAGCCACAATGAACTAATGAACTACATTCTGGACATGCAGAGTTGGTCTGCTGTTGTTGGTTTTTTTTTTTTACTAACACTTGTGGTTAGGCTGAAACGTGGCCTGGACCAGAATAAAACGGCACCAAAGGCACAAGGAATTATACTTTAAATAATTTTTGATGGTCGATATCTCCAGAACTAAGGGAGACATATATATATAATTACTCTTCATTTTCGATTTGACTCGTATAGATAAATGAGAATCAATCATCAAACAGCACCGCCACTGTTATGATAGTGCAGCCCACCTAAACTCATAAAATTCATTGCGAAACTATTTTCGAATAACACTGCCAACATCAGGATTCTTAGTTCACATAGCATAAATTATCACAATTAGTTTCATCATATACCTTCCGTATGAACTGCAATTGTACTTAAGCACGCGTAACAATATATTCACTGTATCGTGATGTAAACCGAAACCTGACCTGAAACTTATTTTGTTTGCTGCATACCAATAGTAACAATAAATTTCTGTAAACTTACTCAAGATATTGTATTAGTAGTACATACTTGGTAGACGTACAAATTCGTCAGCAGCATCAGTGAATTCATCTTGTTAACACATATAAAAACTCGGAAACTGGACATCCAACACACGTTTAGAATAAGGCTAGCCTATTAAGTGCAAAATTTAAGATACTCGTATACTACTTATCTACACAACGCCAAATTTTTTTTAAAATAACGTCGTCCTATTGAGAGCTATGAATAAACATTTTTAACAACCATTCTAAATCTAAAATGATAGACCATACTCTTGCAGATATCGTATTAAACGCTTCAAGAACAATAACTACATTGTGACTAACTTATGAAATGATATTCGAGATTGATTCCTATCTGATCTGTTTGTGCAACTGTATGCAACACAAGCTGGCGTTATAAAAACTTTGAAATATTAGCGAATGAAATGTTGAGAGAGCAAACGTAATGCTAAAAGCGCGATGTTTGAGGAAAAGTAATACGGCGGCCGGGCATGCATAGTAGGATACAAGAGTTTACAGTAGGCTTCAGTTTTAACTGTATGTTTCTCCTCTAGTTTCTTTCCTCCATGGTTCGCACAATATAGCAGCCAATACACGTTACAACGGTCGAAAATACTGTCCATCGAATCATCGCAACAACAGACCTATTACCACAAATAGGTTGCGACTCGTCGTATAGACCAGGGGTGGCCAACCTGTGCCTCGCGAGCCACATGCGGCTCTTTGAAGGATTATTTGTGGCTCTCGATAAGTGTACTCGAGTTCCCTTTTCATTTTTGTGTTATTTCTTTTTTAAATGATTATTATTCTGTATGTGTTTCAAAATGTCTTTTAAATTACTGACAACAAATATGAAAGACTAAGTGCAACGTTGTAGCAAATTTCATTTCCGTCCAAGTTAAGAATGAAATGACTCATCGAAAACTGCGCGAACGAACATAAACAGTGGCGTAATTGACCTACTCCAGACCGATTTTGAATTTGTAAACTTTGATTGCAACGGACAGTTGACATTGTGCTCTGGAGGAAACAATTTGTATCACTCTTGCTACGGGTATAATTTGTAATCTGGAATTTTTGATAAGTTAACCATAATTTGTTTCGTAGTATGTAACACGCGTTAGTTAACTATAATTTGTTTCGTAGCATGTAACACGTGTTTTTATTGTTTTAATAACACAAAACTTGTATTTTCTAAATTTCCATATTTTTTCCAGTTCTTTTAAAAATATGACGACAGAGAACGAAAATAAAAGAAGAAAATACGAGCAAGAAAATAGAAGTTTTAATAATGAGTGGGAGGAGAATTTCTTTTTTATTGACAGTAACGGAAAAGCTTTATGTGTTATTTGTAATTCTACGGTCAAAAATTACAAAGCTAGCAATATACGTCGACATCATGAAACCAATCATTCTCAGTTTTCGAAACAGTATCCACCAAATTCCAAATTAAGATCAGATAAACTTGATTTTGAAAATAGATTTCAAGACTTGAAATATTTTAAATAGTCTCTTGGTTTTTTCTAAGTCCATTTGAAATTAACATATTTCAAGGTGATTTTTCCTTTTCCAATATAATTATGACCCAAAAGGCATCTGGAGAATTAGAGTTAATAGAGATGCAAGAAGATCAAGCTCTACAATTAAAATACAAGTCGACGCCGATTTTGGAAATTTGTATGAGAATCGAAGTATCGTGAATTAAAAAAGGATGCTTGTCGAATTATTTCAATATTCGGAACAACGTACTTATGTGAATCATTTTATTCCACTTTACAATTCTTGAAATCCAAACACCAATCAATATTAACTAACCAGCATCTCAAAGAATTACTGAGAAGTGCTGTCACCAATTATTCACCAAATTTTGAATAATTATCAAGAGAAGTAAAATAAATGTGTTTAATTTTTAATATTTAAATTCAATACACATATTTTGTAGTTTTATTCATATCTTTTCAATATACCGAGTGTTACAGAAAAATGTATACACACTTCAGGAGAAGAAAAAACATATGGAAACGTTTTCATACGAAATGTTTATTAGCCTGAAAGTAATATTATAAGTCTGTTTGAAGTTTCCAATACACTTTCTGGGGTAAATGTTTATGTTAAGTGTTCAAAGTGATGACCTTCTGCATCAATGCATTTCTGAACACGGGTTGCGACTGATTCGGTAACTACCGCTAAAGTTTCCAGTGGGATATCTGCGCACACTGTTCTAATCTCATCCCAAAGTTCGTTCAGGTTATCTGGTTTTCTTCTGTACACCTGGTCTTTCACTGATCCCCATAAGTAAAAGTCCAACGGTGTTAGATTTGGAGAACGCGCAGGAAACTCGATTGGACCCCTGCGTCCTATCCAATTCTCTGGAAAATGTAGATCAAGGTATGCTCTTACATCCCTATGGTAGTGCGCAGGGGCGCCATCTTGTTGATATTAAATCCTCTCATTACCGTACAGTTCATGAATGGCAGGTAAAATTGAATCGTTAAGCATTCTCAGATAAAGTTCACCGGTTAAAGTACCTTCATAACGGAAAGGACCAATGAGTAACCTACGAGTCAATCCGCACCACACATTTACACCAGGCAAATTCACAGCCGTTTCCACTGTGATGTGGGGATTATTGTCAGCCCCGTACACACAATTGTGTCTGTTGACAGTTCCATTGAGCTTGAACTGTTCTTCATCTGACCAAACCACATTCCCCACAAATCCCGGAACATTGTTAACCATGTCCCGAAAACCATTCACAAAACTGTAACCTACGATCTGAGTCGTCGTCGTTTAACTGTTGCACCAGTCTGGGAATGTACACTTTAAACTTGCCTTTCTTCAGAATGCGTAGCACGCTGACATGACTTACACCACTCTCACGCGCACATTGCCTTGTAGATTTTTGTGGCGACTGCTGAAAGCGTTCCAGCACCGCAGCCGAGGACTCGTCACTCGTAGCTGTGCGAGGTCGCCCTGATCTGCCTTTGTGTACATCACACACTGTTCCATGCAGCTCGAATTTGTCACGTATACGGGTAATTGTTAACCGTGTAGGTGGATCTGTACCAAACTCACGTCTCCACTGTCTCTGGACAGCAGCCACATTCTCAAATTTCCAGTACCACTTCAACAATTGCTTACACTCTTCAAAGTTCAACCGTACTTCCGCCATGTTGATATCAGTTAAGCACCGCTGCCCAGAGACAATATAATAGAGACTGTTCACGTCCGTTATAATCTTTGGCGAAGTAAACTCCAGCCGCGACGCTAGCGCTCCAAGGGTTCGTCCTTTCAAACACGCTGTGTCGTCACCAAAATGCGGCAATTTTGAAATACTTACGACGCTGCTCCCTACCACACTGCTTATGGCGTTTTATATATTCTATTACTTTTTATTTTACTTTTATTTACTTTTACTTTTAATTTTTTTTTCTTTTTTTACTTACTTATTATTTTAGTATTTGCTTAGTTTCTCATACTAAACAGCAGGGATATTGAAAAAATAATGGAGGGAAATTGAAATAACAAAAAGAAATAATTTGTTTGTTTTGAATTTTTATTACCTCAGTTGAAAATGAAACAAATGACAATTGCAATAATAAAAGAAATAAAAACAGAATTATAAAGCATATTTAGATACGATACATTATATACATATAGTCATTATATTTTAGATATGATTTACAACATCCATGAAGAATTGTACAGGGTATTTAGAGATGACCTCTACCTGACCTACTCCCTCTGGCAACTCCAGCTGCTCATTAGTATATCTGGCATCCTTCCTGGAAAAAAAAAAAAAACATTGCATCAAAACTGTACTGGAAATATTTCCTTTATTAGAACTATTAAATAAATAATAAACTGAAATGTGTACTTAACTAATACACTGTGTAAGAATACACAGCCTCTTAGTTTTAAATAATTAATAATTAATGTTTGTTTTATATTATTTCAATGGGAAGTGTTTTATATCGGGTTATTATTATGTCTTAAGTATTGTATCAAAGAATTCCAAGCAGCATTATTACCAGATGAAAAGTACATGAAAATCTCTGGACAGTACAGGAGGAGGAAGATCTTTGGGCAAGGAGAAGAGATGAGTAGTAGTATGCAGAGAGGTACGCTTAGAAAATAACTGCGAGTTGTATCTGTACACAGAAGGATGCAATTATTAATGTAAATTATAATAAAAAAGCCAAGTGGATGTTTTGATGGTTATTTTTATTCTTTTGGTGGAATAAAAGAGAAGTATTGGCACCTTTTACTAACAAGAAGGTTAGTAAAAAGTACAAAGATTATACGTGGCGTTCCGTGACAGACGAGATGCCATATCGTAAGTAAGTAAAGGAGAAGAATACGGACAAATAATTTTACACGTGGCGACCGCGACCGTGACACAGAGCTAATTATTTAGCTCGTAATAGAAGAATCCTGTAATCTTCGGATTGAAGCTAGAAGAGGTTAAAATTGTCATTTGAACATGGAAATAATAGAGGTAGGCCTATGTGATTTGTTTGGGAGGACGAAACAGTGGATGGATAAAATAGTTTCTCTGAGATGTAATGTGAAAGAAGTGGAAAAGTTTGATGTTGACGTAAATAATATTGAGAGGATGATCGCATATTTTAATTGGGAGTGTGAAGTGAATTTATTATACTCTGAAAAGTTAAGGAAGTATGGTATGGTGAAAAATATAGAACTGTGTAGAGACAAAGTAGGGTTAGAGTTGGATAAGTATCAAGAGAGTATGGAGAATTACTGTGGCAGATTGGATATGTCAAAAATCACTTCTGCCATATATGAAATCGATAATGAAATACGGTTTATGAGTCGTAAATTAATGGAATATTGGAAAAATAGAAAAGATGTACAGTTAAGCGTTGAACGTGAGGATGATAAGCCAGATTATGACTATAATAACGTAGATGGATATACGGGGAAAGATATTGGTGGTGAAGTTAAAATGTCCGTTACTAGTGATAGACACAAAAAAGTAATCTTGGAAGAAGTAACGGCATATTTTGATGAAGACTTTACGAGAAGAAAGTGTCAAGAGAAGTTGATTAAAGATAATAACAATCAAGCCGATCATCCTGTTGGAATTTCTGAAGGAGCGATTGACAAAGGAACAGAAGACAAAACTGATCACTGGATTAAAGAAGTAAGAAGGGCGTGCGAAGACAAGTTAGGAATGAAAATTGAGGAGGATGAGAGAGAAGAAAACGGAGAAAATCGGCGAGATGACGATGAAGAAAACAATACAATGTGTGAGAATAGTGGACCAGTGAAATGGTGGGAATGTCTAGAAAAGATAGAGGAAAAAAACAAAGTTAGAGATACTAAGGAAGATGACATAGCATCAGATCAAGTAATTGGCCTGGCGAGAATGGTTCAGTGGGACAGTGACGTGGAAAATACAGGAGAAGAGATGGAAAGGAAAGATGAAACGATTATTGTTTCCACTAGAAATGATGACAGAAATTATGGTTTGGGAACTGAAGAGGACGAGGAAATTGAAGACGAGAAGAGTTATGAAGATACCGAAGAAGAGTTAGAAGAAGAAGAAGAGGAGGAGTACTGTACACTTGTAGATGACAAGGAGGCAAGAGAAGATGAATACGAGGTGAGATGTTTCTTAATAAGGAAGAAGTGTGATGAAGTTAGTGAAGAAGAAGAATCAACGAGAGGCAAAGTGAAGAAGAAGAGAGGGCTTGATATATATAATGAAGGCCGCAACATTATAAAATTCGAAAAGAAGAAGGATGGCGGAGAGGACAAGGAAAAAGAAGCAACGAAGGGAAAAGTCAAAATGAAAGGGAAATGATAGTTTCACCAAGGAGCGCCTAACACTAGTGCACGAGAACCTGAGAAAGAGAGCGGAGGAGCGGAAGAGGATATACGATCGTCGTGCAAGAACATGACTGAGTTTGAAACTGAGTGAGCTAGTATTGGTGAAGTCTCATGGAAGAATCTAGCAGCATTAATGCAGAAATTAAAAAGTTCTTTGACTGTATGAAGGACCTTATATAGCTGTAGGGAGACCA
Organism: Vandiemenella viatica; assembly: GCA_031002005.1. NCBI lineage: Eukaryota > Metazoa > Arthropoda > Insecta > Orthoptera > Morabidae > Vandiemenella > Vandiemenella viatica. The sequence continues at coordinate 188,810,822 of JARYHS010013630.1, forward strand.
CATCAGCACGCATATTACCTCCAGTATCCTAAATCAGGAAAGATGTTAGGATTAAGAATATATGTGATCTAAAGTTATACCGGGAGTAGGTAAAGGAAATGAATGAATGTAACTATATTTGAAAATATATATTTTGGTGAATGAAATTATATCACACAAAAATTTGACAAATTTTTGGTGACAAATTGGCCGAGGGGATGTGTAAGAATACACAGCCTCTTAGTTTTAAATAATTAATAATTAATGTTTGTTTTATATTATTTCAATGGGAAGTGTTTTATATCGGGTTATTATTATGTCTTAAGTATTGTATCAAACAATTCCAAGCAGCGTTATTACCAGATGAAAAGTACATGAAAATCTCTGGACAGTACAGGAGGAGGAAGATCTTTGGGCAAGGAGAAGAGATGAGTAGTAGTATGCAGAGAGGTACGCTTAGAAAATAACTGCGAGTTGTATCTGTACACAGAAGGATGCATTTATTAATGTAAATTATAATAAAAAAGCCAAGTGGATGTTTTGATGGTTATTTTTATTCTTTTGGTGGAATAAAAGAGAAGTATTGGCACCTTTTACTAACAAGAAGGTTAGTAAAAAGTACAAAGATTATACGTGGCGTTCCGTGACAGACGAGATGCCATATCGTAAGTAAGTAAAGGAGAAGAATACGGACAAATAATTTTAAAACTGACATAGCAAATATCTTATATGCCATAAATTAATGTCATTTTTACGATTAAAAAGCCTCACTAGTTAAAGTAATATTGCATTTTTTAGAAAAGGCTATGTTACTTTCAGTATAAGACTGAACATTACAGTTTAGTAACAAATGATACAAACTATCCATGGCATCATATGTACGGTTAAACATGACAGTTAAAAGTAATATCTCAACAAAAGTGCCGAGTTACTATTTATATGCGAAAGTGGGTGTGTACATAAATTGTTATTGGGACATGTGCATCATCACTATTCATTTAGAAATACGTGTCATCAAAACTCTATAGTTTCTGTATAAACTAACATAGCAACCAATTTGGCCCAGAAGATAGAAAGTGTTATAAAAATAATAAGTTATGTACATTATAATGAATAGGGGAGTGGGGGGGGGGGAAGTTCATGATCTACTGGCTGTTTCTATGGCATTTTACAGAGTTAGTTATGGTTGTGAATCAGGTCATGACAATTGTCTTAATCCCAGATGTATCTTGCTGGCAGAATAATTCTTAAAATGCAATATCAATGGAGATGAAGGAACAGATGGGTATTGGAGTTGGACTCATTACTGTTTATTATTCTAACGAATGATTCTATTGTTGATATACATATAACATCTTGCGACCAGTTACCAAAATAATATGATATTTAGTATGGAGGATAAGCATGGAATGAAGATCCCAGGACTCGTATCTTCGATATCAGCAAGCATCTGCTCGTGCTAAGCGGTTTCTAAAGGCGACTAAGAGACATAACTGGAAAGAATTCTGTTCCTCCTTGAACAGACAGACCAAGATAACAGATGTATGGAAACGTATAAAAGTACTTCGCAACAGAAACTACAGTCCGCGCGAATGCTCCGACGATACCACTTGGCTGGAGGATTTTGCTGATAGAATAGCTCCACCTTCTCCATGTCCTCCCCCATATAATTTTACGGAAGAAGATTCTAACCATTTCCTGTGCACATTTTTCACCTTCAATGAATTCCGAACGGCACTCAAGAACTCTGCCAATACATCACCAGGCATAGATGATGTTCGCTATCCTATGCTACAGCACCTTCCAGACGAAGCCCTCAAACTTCTCCTTAGTATCGTCAATGAGCTGTGGTCTAAGAAATGCATTCCTGAAGCCTGGACGACACAAATAATAGTTCCTCTTCTGAAGTCTGGAAAGAACCAGGTGATGCCGCATCCTATCGCGCTATCGCCCTTTCTACATGCATTGGTAAGACGGTCGAAAGAATGATTAAACATCGACTAGAATGGTGGCTAGAATCACGATCCTTATTACCCAACTCACAAAACGGATTCCGCAAGGGCCGAGGTACCTACGACAACCACGCCACGTTAGTCACGGCGATCCAAGCATCCTATCTGGAAAATAAGTATCTCACTGCATTGTTTTTGGACATATCTGCGGCTTATGATAATGTACGAATACCGATCCTGATGGACAAACTCATCGCACTAGGTCTTCCTCAATATCTTGTGTCTCGCATCTATCAACTTCTGCAAAAAAGACAGTTATATTTTCGGTTCAAACACGTCCTGATTGGACCTCGATGCACCCACCAAGGTCTTCCTCAAGGCGCAGGTGCTCAGTCCCCTCCTGTATACAATTTACGTGCGGGAACTGGAGAGCATTCTGCCTCTTGCCGTGAGCATTATTCAGTACGCTGACGACGTTTGCATATTCACCTCAGCGACATCGGTTACGGCAACTAAGTGTCTTCTTCTACAAGCTATACTTAGCTTAATCCAGTGGCTCTTCGAACATGGCCTGGACTTCTCTACAAGTAATCCTCAGCAGTGATATTTACGAGAAAGAGAATCCACCCCCCTATCTACAACTTCATTTTGGGTCCCCTTAATGTGCTTGTTCAATCTCACGTGAAATTCCTTGGGCTGGTATATGATTCTCGTCTCACCTGTCAGCTCACATACAGCAACTTGTCCCAAATTGGAACAAGGGCTTAATATTTTACGTACGCTGACTCGAGTTTGGTGGGGAGCTCATCCATCTACATTGTTGATACTCTATCAAACCCTTCTCAGATCAAAACTGGATTATGAAGCACATTCTATTTCAGTGGCAGTAAACGTCTACTAAATAAACTGGATCGCATTCAGTATCAGAGCATTCGTATTTGCCTGGGAGCTATGACATCCACACCTACGAATGCGCTTCTTTTGGAAGCAGCAGAAATGCCCTTTAATGTTCGCTCACAACTCCTGTCAAATAAATTTTTATTGACACGTGCTTATTCCATAAATTCACCAGTTCTCCGGCATCTTATCAACCTACAACAGCTAGTGAAAAAGAGAGGTCGGTGTCTATTTGTCCAAAGGTATCCACTGCTGCAAAGTCTTGAGTACCTATCAACACTCCTCCCTGACCTCCAGCAACAGGAAATGACGACTATATACGACATACCTTACCAACAATGTGTGACCCCTTTGGCAGTAAGCTGCCAACCGGTGTATTCACAAGCTTGTCAACCAGTTCAACAACTTTGTCAGGAATATTTATCTGTTAGATGGCCATCTTCAGTTCAGATATACACCGATGGGTCAAAGATACCTTTGACAGGTAGGGTAGGCTGTGCATTCTACTGCCCCGAGACACAACACGCTCAGAGGTTCCGCCTACCAGGTCACCTACCAATCTACTCGGCGGAAGCCATTGCCATCAATCAGGCTCTTATATATGCCAGAAGATTTTTACGGCGAAGTGTACTAATACTCACTGATTCACTTAGTGTTCTTCGCTCCTTGGCCGTACCCCTTATACTCCAGCGAACTAATGCACACAACATAAGCATTGTTCAACAGACTGTAGAACTTAATCAACGCGGTTGCACTGTTAATTATATCTGGATACCCGCGCACTCTGGAATTAGGCATAACCAGTACGTAGATATGTTAGCCAAGGAGGCATGTAGCTCGGGCCGAAGCTTAATAACACCCAGCAATACAACTGATTATCATGCAACAATGGTCAGCAATGCATACCACCAATGGACGAGGAGCTGGAATGAATCTAAACAAAACAGAGGCCGACAGTACGCTCTAGTTCAGACCTACCCTCCACGAAAACCTTGGTTTTCAAGATGGAATACTCAACGACGGTACATTACTTCTATTATTCGTATGAGATTCCACCACGGCGCCTTCCGTAGTCATCTTTTTCGCATCAAGGCGGTAAATACACCTTACTGCACATGCAACGGACAGGAAATACAGGACCTTAATCACTTATTTTTCAACTGTTCCAATTTTCAACAACAGCAATCAACATTCATCAAGTCTCTTGTGCGAGCACAGCAGCCATTTCCAACTAACATTGCAGTACTACTCGCTACAAATAATAACAGAATATATTGTATCATCAAGGATTATATCAAAGACAGTGACCTACATATTTAATGTATTTATATATATGCATATTTTTACATACTATTAATATTATTACCTTGTTACTTGTTACCAGGCTGACTGTATGGTCTTTCAAGACCTAAGGTCAAATAAATAAAAAAATAAAAAAAATAAGATAAATGCCAAATACTTCCGACAGTTTCTTGACATTTATATTCAGATCTCTTTGAGATGTGGAAATGACATGATTTACAGCAAAATCATAACATATCAAAACAGATATATACACCACAAAATACAAAATATTGGTAGAACCATCAAAAAGAATCCTTCTATGCAGTTATTAAAAAATATTTCTTTAAATTATCCTCTAAAATTTATTCTTATCCGCTGACAGACATTCAAAATTTGTTGGGAACTGGTAAAAGATATGTATCCTTCAATATATGACCTCCTCTTTTGACCAATTGACAGACTTATAATCCTTCTTAATATCTTTTTCATGTCTAGTGCTACAATTGTGCAGTTTACCAACTGTTTTGAATACAGTATAAGTAGCGGCTTACAATGACATTATGGGCACCAATCTTCTGCACATACAAATTATGTTATGAATCGCAATTTCAATTAACAAACGAATGAGACACACATATATTCACAAAGTGAAAAAAGAAATATTCAACACATGCGGAAAACTATTTCGTAAATACTCGAGAATAGTATACCTTCAGTACTGAAAATTGATAATGCATTTCCTCTGACCAATAGTTACCAACTTGGAAGAGAAATACTCATTATCTTAAGCCCCGAAACAATAACAAACGTCGATAAAAGTAAAGAATTACACCATTATCGCATTTGACGTTGGCAATTTTATATCCGACGTTGTATTTCAATCACATCGGTATCGCATTCTCGAGTAAATTGAAGATTCGCTAAACGAAGGCTTTACACAAACATACTACTTCATTTACCTTTCGATGGGATGGCGTACGGCATCAAATGTTCGCTTTTAGGGTTCATATAACAAATCATTTCGAAGTGTAGGGAACAAAGAAACTTCTTGCTCACATCCCCAGCAATTATCCGTAACTTCTTCCACATGTCAGAAACTTCTTATTTTTTCACAGAAAAATCTGTGAAAAATACTCCCTCAGCTGTGCACCGGGGATTATTGGAAGAAAGACCACATGCTTGACAGCACACCATTCTAAAAAAAAAAAATTATATACATATTTTATTCACGGACTGATGAAGAAACTAATGTTTAATAATAGGAATAATAAATTTCTCATACAAGTTCTACTTCCTTGTAATCAGTGTAATAACGGCGAAAAAATTCTTCCACTTACGGCACAATTTGCAATCAAAAGCAATACGAGTAGAAACGAGAAAAAACTGAGAAAAAACGAAATGACCGTTTGAAATGCAACAATAAAAATAATGTATCAATGAACGATAACATACGACAATATATGGCAGAGATATATAGACAAAAATCAGAGTTAACAATAACGGAAAGAACGTACTACCACCTGTCGGTGGAAAGTATAACTTCTTGGCGTTCTATTGCCGACGCTAGAGCTCCAAGAGTTTGTCCTCTGAACTACTAGCTCGCTGAAACTTAGTGGTTCAACTCTCCCATTTGATATGTGCAACCCGCGTCACGGCCCAAGCTTGCTGCCACCTATTGAGCAAACATCAAACTACTTTTGTATCAAATTTCATCATCTCAAGCGTGAAAACGAACTCTCTATGACCTTTAAAAGTGTGTATACATTTTTTGTAACACTCGGTATATAATTTCTGTAAAAAAAATTATTTCCTTTTTTGCATACCTTTTAAATACGTATTTAATTGCGGCTCGCAAAAAATTTAAAATTTTGAAAAATGGCTCGGACTATCAAGAAGCTTGGCCACCCCTGGTATAGACGGTTCTACAATGGAGCTGTAAAAGTAACGAGAAATTCTGTACTCGTGTGTATTCGTACCCGTTACTCGTTACTTTTGATACAATCGAACACTAGCATGAAGCACCGCATCGAGTACTTGGTAAAGGTTAAGTAAATTGTTTATTTAGTAAAATAAGTTTAGGTAAGTTGTTCATTTGGATAAAACTTAAAGTAAAGTAATTAGCACATGGATCTTACGAAAAACCTCTGAATTTACACTTGATTTACTGTAATGAAGATTATATACGAAGGAATAATCTAATTTCAAAACAAACACCTGTTTGCATCCAAAAAAAGAAAATCCGACCTTTCATCTGACTGTGACATATTTAGTGACAATAACTAATGATGATTATTTTTTAAAGTAGCCTACTCAAAACCCTGCATACAAGCCTGATATGATAATGGAACTTGTATTTAACAAATATTATAATCTCATCAAAGTATTTCGTTTTTAAGTAAGATTTTTCACCACTGTCTTCCTTTACTATTTTCATTTATTTTTGTAAATTCTTCATCTTCTTGTGATTAGATTAGTTATTCTTGTTGCAACGCGGTTACAACAAACATTCAACATCAAAGCCAGTATCGCACTGAACACATGGATCCTGCAGTAACAATACAATAACTAACACCAAGCAAAAGGAATAAAGTCATTGTACCTTGTTCTATGTTTATAGAATTCTGAAACATAACAAGATCACAGATGTATATCACAAACTACTCTTAGACAACTCTTTTATATAAAATAAAATAAAATAAAACAAATCAAATCTTAAAATAAACAAATTTCATAAATGTTTGAAATCAATAAACCTGACCAATGAAAAAACAGTAACTATCTCAAATCAACCAAACAAATTTTCTATTTACAAATTATGCACTGTAAATTTTAATGTTAAGCAAAATGAAAATTACAAAATTAGTCTATACATTTTAAAAATTAGTTACCTCGTTAAAAATATCAAAAATTAACAGTAAATAATATTAATTACATTAAAATAATGTTCGCACAATGTGTTTGTACATAAACATTTTTATTTGTAACGAAACGAATTCAAATCAAAATTCCCACAAATATGCGCGTATGTATACGACGATGTTCAAACTCCATTCTTTGATTCACATTCAAAATATATTTTTTAATTGCGATAGAGCACATGCACCTGTGGTAATTTCCCGACCCATCCGCGTTTCTGATTAATGATTTTCTTTTTTTTAATCTTAAAATTCATTGATTGCTATGTCACATTCGCATGAATAATTTCGTTAGTACTTTGTAAAGTTCAAGTAAATTTTTCATTGAGTAAAGTAAATTTAGGTAAATTGTTCGTACATTTGATTTACTGCACAGAATACTACATACTTCAGAATAATACCTAATATCACAATCGCAGCATACTTAAACCAACTAATTTCAAAATAAACATCTGTTCATTCAATCGCTGGGCGAACCGTTCCAGCTCCCGCATGACACGTCGTGTTCGGTCGTTTATCGAATCAAAAACGACATCTATAGGACAAATGCGAGTAACGAAATTAATTTATGAGTAACGATTCGGTACTTCCAATCAGGCGACGTACCCGTTACTCAGTAACGAATACATATGGTTTGGTACAGCTCTATTCTAAAAAAAATTCACCACAGTCGTCGTATTGTCTCTGGTCGTCGAATATCTTTAGTGTGCAGTGGAGTGCTCCTGATTTGATTCATCACTATGAATATTGAGAATAAAAAGAACATCTTTTCGTTGTGTGTCTGTATAATATCATTGAAATATATTGTACATTTTCATTAATATTCAAATGTGAACAAGCAAAAAGAAAAATTGAAAAAACATACTCCTAGTTATGTACCTTTTATTCTGATGTAACTGTAGATAATTTAATAAAATTTTTAACCTAATGTTAATGATATAACTTGTGAAGTAAACTTATTGTTGATAAGAAATTGGTTTAGATTTTATAAATTTGAGATTATGTAACTATTTTTTAACAAAGATTTCAGATATGTCTTATATTACAACTCACTAGCTATTGCTTCGATTATTTCCATTTTGCTTTAGAGATCGTGATTTAAAGGCTTCTGAAATCATGCTAAATTTCAAGTTAATTTAAAATTCCATTCCTGAAAAAAAAGTACATAACACAGAAATTTTCGAGTTTTGGGAAAAATCTAGTTAGGAATATAGGTGTGGCGTCTGAGTGTAGAGTTAATGAAAACCATCAATAACACCCCGAAGAAATGTATTATACCAAAATAAACTGTATATCATAATCAGAAAAGTTTGTAGATTATTTTTCACTGAAACAAAAATGCCAAATTTAGACATAACTTGGTCGCACGGACCGTCTCAAACATCAACACTCACGTTACGACCGGTGCGATCGTGTACGACCAGTGTGTGTCGTGAGGTTCAATAACAATTTCAACGGACCTGCGACATGAACTTGACCGTAAAGTCTGTTTTACTACCAATACAGTTGCGATCGGATTTGTCGCATACGATCGAAGTCCGTGGGACGGTCTATACGACCGTCGTAACCATGGAGGAAGGAAGAGTGTGGAGGCGACGAAAGGGACCTTCACCCCCGTGAGAAATTTCTACTTTCCATTTGCAAGCAGTTGTGTCAGAAGTTTTGTCTCTAGACATTTCCTTCAGTCTTACAGATTAAGTGCCCTTACTGGTGGTTTGTCTTTTAGTTTCTCTTTGTTTGTTTCAGTTAATAGTCAGAATTGACAATGGTCTTTTGTGTTTGTCGAAAATAATGTAATAGTGGCCGAGGCTGGCGATCACTGGGTTACTTGACTTTCGTGATGCTCTATAGAAAGATTTGGTTATTTCCAGTGTTCTTTCTTGGAGCAGCGGGACACCTGCTGCTTCGTGGAGGTCTGCTGTCGGAAACCGGGTCGGCAAATGTAGTGCCCATCGAAGCGATCTGTTCTGCATCGTCTGCAGACGGTTCAGTTGGGCCTTGGATGCGTATCCCCACACAGGGCACGCATATTCGATCACCGGACGTATTAGGCTACAGTAAACACTGGCACCAGTGCTAGCTGACAATGAGCTATCCCTGTTGAGTATAGCTCTTGTAGCCTATCTGCAACTTTTCGTCCTATCTCCTCAATGTGATTTTTCCAGGTTAGGCGAGAGTCCAGAACCACGCCGAGGTATTTAGCTGTGGTCAACAACTCGATCTCTTCACCATTTAGGTGCAAGTTACGGGTATGGGTTTTCCGGTAGCCACGGTTCCCCAGGCGTCTGGTCAGCATAATAGCTTGAGCCTTTGTCGTTTTCAGGGTTATTCTCCAAAGTCTGGTCCAGGCTTCAGTCTGCTGGAGGACTTCTTGTAATCTTCTGATTGCAGCGGCTTTATTTCTATGTGCAGTGTCGTCTGCATATAGGGCGGTGCGTACTGTGGCTGGTATATAGATTGTACAATACCGGGTCTAGGACCGACTCTTCTGGCGCTCCAGCGTTGATGGGATGGCGAGTTAATAAATCATTGCCAACCCACACCCTGAATAATCTCCCAGATATATAGCTCCTGAGCAGCTTTACAAAACGGCAGGGGAAACCCTGGTTATAAAATTTGTAGAGCAAACCGCTGTCAGACGGAGTCGAAGGCCCGTGTGACATCGAGAAATACTAGTGGACAGTATCCACGATAATTGAAGGTAGTAATGGCACGTTCCACTATTCTCATAATCTGTTTGGTTGCAAAGTATCTAAACTGGAATTCCGGGATGATGTTTCGTTCCGGATGTGTGCCTCCAGTCGCTTAAGCAATAATCTCTCAAAGATTTTATTTATTGAGGGGAACAGGCTGATGGGGCGGTATTTCTGAGGGAATATTGTATTCTTGCCAGGTTTCTGCACAGCAACAACCGTAGCCTGCTTCCAACATCTTGGGTAGTGCTGGCTGCGTAGAATTATGTTAAAGATTTCTATGAGGCGTTCGATGGCCTGTAGTGGAAGATTCTTCAGCAGATGGTTACTTATATTGTCAATGCCCAGGGCCTTTCTGGGGTACAGTTTGCTCAAAATGCGTCGAACTTCATCAGAGATGATCTCCTCTATTTATCATTGGCTGTTAGAAAACGGCCAAGTCTTCGGCGGATTCTTCTTCATCGTTGTCTCAAAGTGGTCCGCCAGAGTGTTAGCCCTTTCGTCATAAAGTGGGGGCTGTCTGGTACTCCGCTGTATGAAACGTCTAGGGAGGCTAGACGTGACGACCACTCTCGGATTCTATGCTCTTCGAGCGCCACTTTCAGCTCGTGTTGGAGTCTACTTAGTAGCCGCCTTGTTTCATGGCGTCCGGTTAGTTGCTAAGGAGCAAGAACAAAAATTACTGGGTAATTTGAAGTTATTAAAGGAACTTCTGCTCCTTGGTTACCAATTTCGTTCCACCCTAAATCAAGTTTAGTAAGATATGTAAAATTACCCTTAGCCATCCTGTTTTTATGACTTATCTGAGCTAATAGGTGTGGCGGCAGTTGGCGAAACCCGGGTCTTTCAGTTGCAGGAGGCGTTGGCACTGCTGTGTTAGCCGCTTTGACAATGATTTTGGAGACCTGTTTGATTGCGGTCTCTGTGTGTCTCGCATCTAGGGGCCTCAGGCGGTGAAGAGATTCAGTGATCTCTTCACGGAAGTTTTCCCAGTTGGTACTGTTGTAGTTCTTCAGGTTGGTAGTTGTTGGCCTCCAGGAGCCTACGTCGATGTCTATCAGGACTGAGGAGTGATTGGACGAGAGACTGTTAATTGTGTGCGCGGAGATAAAGTCTGTATCCCACACGTGATCACAATGTCCAAGATGGGTGGGTGACCGCCATTCCAGGGGTGGTGCGTTGTCTCCACCACAAACTGGAGTGAAGCTGGGTAGAGAGAAGTGTGGTGGGGAGGTCGCCATATTGAATATCCTGCTTAATTCTCGAGATATACTGTCTCAAAAGTGAGGAGTTTTGGGTTGAAATTTATAGAAAAATTTTCCCCAAAGTTAAATTTGATGATAGATTCTTATGTAACACGACGAGATAAATCAAAAGTAAAGAACAAAAATTTTCGATATCTCGTTTAGTTCTCGAGATATGCTGCCTCCAAAAGTCAGAAGCTTAAATGGGAGTAGTTTACATCGCGATACACGTTGTGTCACTAACATGATGCTCATGAAATTACTAACAACTAATAATAAATAAATTGTTTGTATCTTCTGGTACAGGCTGCATTTCAACCTAGCCACATTTACACACCTGCACATGAAATGCAACGCGAATTACATTTCAGGTAAGAACAACGTTTGCTTAATCACGTTTCGTAGTTCGCACATCACAATTAATTTCATTAGTACCTGGGTGACCGATTTTCGTTCGGAATCTTTCGATTTTTGTTCAGTATGCGAGATTTCATCAAAATCCTTAGAGATGTTTGTGAGAAATTAATTTTATCTATTTACAAGAGTTTCTCATATAATAGTATTAGTTTGGACAGATTAAATATATAGGACAGTATAAAGACCTAACCTGAAGGTTGGTTGGATCCTCCAGAAGGAGGACGACTAGTTCCTTTCCTCTGGAACCTACAATTTAAAGCAGATTCCGTACCACAGAATGCCCAGCCTAGTTCATATGATCAAATACAAATCTTAAAAATTCTTGTCCCCACTGGGATTTGAACACTGGATTTAGCCAGAATTTTTTGAGAGCTAGCACAGAAACCATTTCTTTTTATTTTACCACTAATTACATTTGAGCTGTCAGACCACTCCATATTTGTTATACATTTAATATATTTCTTTCCTATTTATATAAAATAATTTACAATTGAACTGGTAGTATTTAATGATAACCGGTTATTGTGTAAAGTACGGCTAGTAGAAAAAAACTTAAATCGGGTTGAAAATACGGCTAGCCTCTTCCTTGGCACTTTAAGGATAAGTGTACCCGAAAGCGGTAAAATATGTAACAAAGTTGTAATTAGCGCCAAAACACAGGATTACGCACTTTACTGCCTATGCATTAATAGACATCTCGAGCAGTCTGTGACGTTTTTATAGTCAGAATTTGGTGTTGCAGCTGTTTTCTTTATTCAGATTCCACTAAGCATCATGGAATATTAGTAGTCATTCTGGTCCAAGTTTCCATTCAACCTGAACACAACACGATTAGGAACACTGCTGCGGCAATAGACGTCTCGAGCCGCCTGTGACGTTTTTATAGTCAGAATTCTGTATTGCAGCCACCTTATTCACTCAAAAACCATGGTACACCATGGAATCTTAGTCTTCATGCAGGTCCTAACCACACCCTCCGCTAATACAGCTCCTTGAAAATCAACACATTCACAGTAAAGATGGCTGCTACTTATTAGCTAATACCGCACGTAACCCGACGATTTGCATTGTAATACTGTTGTCTTACCTGTTTTGTCGACTTCGCGCACACTTTTTCTTTAATAATAATGCCTAAGGAGTGCGTTAATCATATTTTCATCTCGAAATAACCATTTTTTCTACTGGCCGTACTTTGCACAGCATCCTGCAACCACTTTTTACAATTCAGTAATACTGATGTTTGTGTCAAATTCACATGCGGTCAAAAAGTAAACGATTATTACATTATAACTGCTTATATTATTTTCAAAGAGGTTTTTTTGAGTAAATAATCACTTTTGACAAAGCCAATTTTTTAATATCTTCTTTTTAAATGTTTTACACGGGTCAGCTAGTATACGAGGCTTCCTAGTTCCCAAGGTAATTCTAGTAAAGGTAGGGCCCGAAGCGAAACGAGCGGCGATTGGCTGTTGAAATGACGTCACTGCAGGAGCAATCACAATGGATACAAGCGGCAAATGAACGAAGCGCGCTGCTGTTCGAAACTATTCAATTTACGGATGCCACAGCAATTAATTCAATGAAATTTTTTTAAGTATTACATAGACAGATTCACATACCTTGTTACGTTAGTTTTTCTCCGCATCTGGATCGGACGATGCGAGGAACTGACGAGATTTCCTCCTATGTGCCGCTGCTGCTCTTTGCATTTTAAGTTTTGCATTCATGTAACGTAAACGAATAAACATTCTTGCCCTTACATAGTTTTATCACTTCCACTGGCACCTCTGGATATTTTTCTATTATTTTGGCACAAATTCTTTTAACAATATTCTTTTCTTTCGACATAATCTCACAGCCATTCACATCTATAGAAATTAGTTCAAATTGTGACACTTAATTTAACCAGTCATCGGATGGTACAATAAGGCTTCCGCGTGATAGTACTTCTATCCATCCAAATTTTGATGTAGATGCAGCCGGACACATTAAAGATGTAGATGTTCCCATTGTAGCATCGAATTTTCTTCCTCGGTGAGCTATGTAAGCAGCAAGACAACGAAACCTTTCAATTGAGCAGTCTGGTCCTTCTGTAAATGAAGACTGATCAGTATCAGCTTCGAAAGAAACATTAAAATCTTGAAGGTCGGAATCCCTTTCAATCAGAGCCAGTGGTTCAGACGTATCAGGTAATATCCCCTGTAGAATTTCAGACGTTAAAATAACCTGACTTTCATCCATCTCTACGGACGTTTCACTTGATAGGGAAATGTGAGTTGCATTTTTTCCCAACAATAGTAGCCGTAGCCGGTGTTTCACATCTGTTGGTGAGGGGTTTAGATGAAAATGGCCAATGCCTCTTATCTGAGAGAAAAAATTCTCTAAGCAATCTTGATTCAGGCGTGCTGTCAAAATGTATTTCACTTGTAAACTCTGCAGATCGGAGTACAGACCAAATACAGATCGGATGGTTGTCATAAATCCTTTCTGGAATGGAAGAAGCTGTTTTGATTTACCAACTTGCATTTTTTCGCAGCATTCATACATCTGTCTCAAAATTCTTTCTTGAATATCATGGTGAACACCATATCCACACAGTGCCGGATCTAGGGGGGGGCAAACCGGGGCTCTTGCCCCGGGCGACAACTTCAGGGGGGCGCCAAAATCATGTGTTGGTGGCATCTTTTTATAAGCGCCAGGGCGAAATATTCATGTGCTGCCGACCCTTTTTTTAGGTAAAGCGCCGTGGTACACTGACCGCGGCGGCAACTTGAAAGGACGGAAAATTCATTGTTCTGTGACGGAGCGGCCTCTATTCACGGAATGGAATTCATTCTGTCATTGTTAGCGGGAACTCCCGATAATCTTGGATTTATAAATTTTTCCATCTGATGTCCGCATTCTTGTAGCTGCGTTCGAGTGATTAGCCCAGTTTTGTATAAATATCTACTTTTGTGCTGAACGAGTTTAAATATTTATTACTGGATACGAACCATTAACAGGTAAGGAAGAATCTATCGTTATCAAATATCTCAGCGTTTCTCATCCTTTGTCAATCCGAGGACCAGTCAAATGTCAAAAAAAAATTCGGATCATTAACTTACATGTGCCTTATTTCTTACCACTGTATATATTATGAACCAAACCTACCAATTGTTATTAGCAAAAACCGCCGTTTCTCAAGACGTTTACCTATAGTAAAGTACAGTACTCATAAAACGTCGCTCTCCGAAAACGTATTTAGGGAATAGGCTGTTAAACAACCATATCCTGAAAATACTAGATTTTTGATAGTAGTTGAAATATTAATTGTTTTTAGAAAGTTTGGATTACTAGCTTATTCTCGCTTACAGCTTATGCAGGACGAGACGATATTCATTTTTTTTTTTGGTATTTCACTAATATTTTATGAAGCCTTTGAGAATCAAATTTTTAAAATTCTGCTTTCGGGTAACTTGCACCATCTTCACATACCACAGATTGGAAACGCTGAAATAGATTATAACGTTAACTTATTTCTTTCTGGCTCATTTCTGTTTTTGTTAGCGCCTAATCCACAATATAAAATAATGAAAATTTTTCCCACGCCTTGTCTCTCACATCAAATAAATTAAGATGATTGAATTTGGTATGTTGGGAAGGGCATGCCTTGAATTTATGCCTTTGGTAGTTTCAACTGTTTCTTGGTTTTCTCAGTTATTTGAAATATGTTTCAATTTTTCGCCAAAGACGACCGTTCTTTTTGTTTTACTTCTTTAAATGAACTTATGATTTACTTTATCGATGTATACTGCTGTTATTGACAAAATGCACATTGAATAATAACATTATTTAAATTATAATCGCAATGTTTGTAACATTTTGGTTAGGAAACAGTGCTTATTGTTATAAAACAATCAACCGTGTTCATAGTATCGAATCAAGTTTATCAATTTCCCCCCCCCCCCCTCAAAAAAAATAATTATTCTTGTAAAAATAAGCAAAGTCTCGTGCTTGTGTAGTGACAAAAAGATATGAGATCTTGTTCTGAGCCAAGTCTACACTTTGCAATGTGTAGTCACTTTATGTTCTGAAATAGAATTGTTTTTCTTGATGTTATAGATCATTTATTTATAATAAGCCAAAATTCTTGTGACTTTTCCATTACGCGTTCCATGTTTTAGTAAATCTAAATAAATGTGTTGCTTTATCAATTTTACAACTATGCAAAATGTGTAACAGCAAAGTCACCAGAGTTTTGTTTAATCTAAATAAACGATCTATAACTCCAAGGAGCTCATTTCATTTTGTAAGTTGACCTCTTATTCTGAGTCGTCGCTCAAATTTAAAGATTCCATTTGAAAATCGGTGGATATAGGTCATTTCAGAATTCAAGATATCAATACACATTACCAATAATGCCTCCACACTCTGCAAACAATCGGCGTTCGTCATGGTTAAGCAATGCCGACTGCTCCAGATTTAACAAACGCCATAAGCAAATAACGAGTAACTTCCAAACTAAAAATAGGAATAAAGTAAATTTTAAGGAGTTAGTTACACATACTGGTCTGTATAGATAAAAAAAATTTCAGACATATAGCCTTATCCAGAGCAAAGCAATTAACTGGCAAATAGGCGCCAAAATTTTTCACGTTTCGGTTTGCTAATTAATAAACACGTAGAAAATCATCAGTATTACACTTTACTTATCGTCTGGGGATGAAACCACATTTGTGTACCAAATTTAATGGTTTTCTAGTACCACGGGAAATACAGTGGTATTTTGATGTTGAGTCGTAGTCGAATTTTTTTTAATTACACTAACTTCCAAAGTAAGGAAAAGAACGAAGTAAAATTTAACACATTAGATAACCTCTGTAAACTCCGTCTATAATGAAAATCTAAACCATATAAAGTTATTGCGGTAAAAAACGCTTTCACGTAGATATGCGAATGTGTACCAGTTTCAGACTTTCCTTACAATCTGGGGCTAAAACTTTATCTGTGTACCAAATTTCAGCATTCTACAACTACGGAATTACCATCTGGTTGTTGTGGGCCATTTCCTCAATTGCGATAAATAATATTTATATGAATAATTACGCCTATGCAATTGAATATTTGTTTATTTTACCGAACGCGTTTCACTTCATGTCTGAAGCATCTTCAGCGGTTCGTTCTGTGGGGTATTTTTACATGAATTAGTTTCTTACATGCTAATTTGTACATGGGGCTTATGTTAATAAATATATACAATTCTACTTACAATTTTCCATCAATTACAGTATTTGGCATAGATTATGCCGGTAATATCATTTTGAATCTTCATTTTTGCGAGTATCAAGTCACTTGCACTGAGCACTGAATTTAACATTTATTCTGTGTGTTGTACTTTCTTACGATAATTACCGTGTGTTTTTACTGTGGTGTATTTGGCATGGCGGTAGGTTTGTTTATCGTTTGTCTTCTGTTTCCTTGGTGGATGGCGCGCTTTTAAATACACCATATAGAAAACAAAATATTTGAAAACACCATCCACAACAAAGGTTACAACATCATACTTTGGCTGAGATATGTTGATGACATCCTGTGCTTAGTAGATGAACCAGAAGATAGAGTTAACCAATTTCACACAGATATCAACACCATACACAAAAACATAAATTTTACATTGGAAAAAGAAAAGGAAGGAAAACTCAGTTTCCTAGACCTCACCTTAACTACTCACAAAAATGTTCTCCAATTTGAAATATACAGGAAACCTACCACAACAGACATGATAATAGGCTCAAACTCAAACCATCCACAAGCACATAAAGAATCAGCTATCAGATTCATGCTCAATAGACTAAACAGGACACCACTAAACAAGCACAAATACAGAACAGAACTTAACACAATCATACACATAACCACCAAAAATGGATACAAAGAAAACAGAGTACACCAAATAAACAGAACCTTCAAAAAACAAATACCAAGAACAACACAAAATACTACACTAACTCCACAACAAGCAAGTACAAGCACCCACATGAACTCAACACTATATAGCACAGCACAAACAGAAGCAAAAACACAAAAGTGGCACACATTGACTTACATAAACAAGAACACTCACAAAATAGCAAACATTCTGAAAAAACAAGGACTCAGGATAGCATTTAGAACAGACAACTCAATACAGAAAAATATCAGAAACAACACACAAAACAACATATTTCACAATTCAGGTATATACAAATTAACTTGCCGTGACTGCAATGCAGAATACATAGGCCAAACATGCAGGAAATTCGAAACCAGCTACAAAGAACACCTAAGAGCACTAAAATATAATAACCACTCAACTTTCGCAGAGCACTTACTAGAATACAATCACCAGCCTACAAAAATTGAGAAAGATATGGAAATACTAACTATAAACAACAGTAAACCACAACTACTAACTTTTCAAGAAAATTACCACATCCAAAAATCACTGGCAGAAGGAAAAAACATAATAAATAAATATACGAACCTGACGGACCCAACACTGTACACAGTCCTTAAAAGAAAATAAGAAACACAAACACCCACCTCAAAAGATATAACCAAAAATACACCAAACACACCAATCTGAACACAAACGTGTATTTAAAAGCGCGCCATCCACCAAGGAAACAGAAGACAAACGATAAACAAACCTACCGCCATGCCAAATACACCACAGTAAACACACACGGTAATTATCGTAAGAAAGTACAACACACAGAATAAATGTTAAATTCAGTGCTCAGTGCAAGTGACTTGATACTCGCAAAAATGAAGATTCAAAATGATATTACCGGCATAATCTATGCCAAATACTGTAATTGATGGAAAATTGTAAGTAGAATTGTATATATTTATTAACATAAGCCCCATGTACAAATTAGTATATAAGAAACTAATTCATGTAAAAATACCCCACAGAACGAACCGCTGAAGATGCTTCAGACATGAAGTGAAACGCGTTCGGTGAAATAAACAAATATTCAATTGCATAGGCGTAATTATTCATATAAATATTAATTACCTTAGAGTTTTGATAATCATGTCAGTATTTAGTGAAATATGTGAAATTTTCATATTAATAATATCCAAATAAATAAGATAAACGAAACAAGATTTTGTATGTTTGCTAAGGTCGCTGATATCTATGTATAACAGAGGTTTGAGACATGTAGCATCATGGAGGAAGGAATATATGGAGACGAGATAACGCGAAATCCGTGAAACCTCGTGAAAAAACTGTGCCTGCGCGGCGGATATCGTAGGAGTACCAAAACATTGGGCTGTTTGCACTGTGTCAGCTGCTGAGAATATTTCATTTTCTAATAATCTAAAGTTTTCTATAATGCCAAGTTGCGATGCATATGATTGCACAAACAGACGAGATAGGAAAAAACCTGGAATAGCGTTTCATAAGTAAGTCACATTGTAATTATCGTTCTTGAAGTATCTGACAGGCAACCGCAACATTAGTGCCATTCGCTATAAATTTATTCATTGCTCTCAATAGGATCATACTATTCTCAAATTTTTGTTGGTGTAGTGTAGACAATTAGCATATGTTACTATTTTGCACCTGAAAAGCTAGCCTTATTGTAGACAAATGTTGGAAATTTAATTTAAACGGGTCACATTTACATCAAGACACAGTGAATATGGTATTCTGCATGCATTACTCACGTTTAAGCTTACACTGAAATTGCACGATGAAATTAATCGTGATAATTTGTGCTGTGCGAACTACTAAACGTGATGAAATAAACTTTGTTGACGGAAATGTAGTTCGCGATGCATTTCTTGTGTTTAGATGTGTCTACTACATAGTTTGGTTTTGTAGCGGCAATATTAATGGAAATGTTGGCTGGTTGAAATGCGGTGTATACCAGAAGAGAACAAACAATTTATTTATTATTAGCTGTTAGCTTCTGATTTTTCAATGAACTGATTTTTCTAGCAAAATTATATAGGCCACTACCAGTACAATATCTTCTAAGTAAGCTCAGAAACTATGATGTTTTATGAAGTATTAATTTTTTTTAAAGCTCTAAACATTGACTTATGCTTTTTTTAAAAAAAATTCAGATATGACTTGTTCCTGTTTGTAAATATGTCTACAAGTATATTTGTAGATTTTGAAATCTTCCTTGTCAATTACTGAAATAGAATGTGAAAATATAACCTATTTGAACATCAACTAAAATTTAAGGACTGTAGAAATAAACAGTTTGTTATTCAAGTTAAAAAGAATTACCTGCTCATTAAGTTAGTCCGAATTCATCATCAAATATGGATATGGCGATAGTTTTTTTCTGGCCCAGGCCATATTTCAACCTAACCACGTCAATTTTAAGGTACAATATCTCGAGAACTAAGCGAGATATGAAAAAATTTTATTCTTTACTTTCAGTTTCCCTCATCGAGTTACATAAGAATTCGTCATCAAATTGCGGCGCCACGGTTATCGTTGAATCCCCTCATAACCTAACAATCTCACTTTTGAGACAGTATATCTCGCGAACTAAGCGAGATATCGAAAAATTTTATTCTTTATTTTCGATTTGTATCGTCGTGTTACATAAGAATCTATCACCAAATTTGACTTTGGGGACACGTTTCTTCTGAATTTCAACCATAAAATCCACTCTTTGGAGACAGTATATCTCGAGAACTAAGCACGATATCAAAAAATTTTATTCTTCATTTTTGATGTGTCTCGTCGAGTTACATAATAATCCATCATCAAATTGCGGTGCCACGGGTGTCTTATGATTCCCTTGAGGTTTTTGTGCATATTTCCGTGTTTCTCTGGTCAAGCAATATGGCGGCCTCCCCTCCCAACTTGTCTCCACCCGGTTTCACTCCAGTGTGTAGAGATGGTCCCTTGCGTCGTCTCCATATATTCCTTCCTCCATGTGTAGCATCAATAAGACCAAAGAAATTGAGGTACTAATATAACTCTAATCGCTTCGAGAAAAGTGTAGGAAGTGCAGCCGTTGACTCGATTTGGGGATGCACAGTTTCGGTACATGTTTAGCATACAGCTTAAGTTGTTTATTGTGCTGCTAAAGTCACCTGATTCACCATAATCGGCATAATTGTGGTTTCTGGCCACAAATAATTTTTTTTATTTTAAAAGAAGCAGTCTATCGCATTAAAACTATTTCTATACCCAATTACCTAGGAAATATCACACGATATAGCTGGAGTTATTTTTTGTGCCTTTTAGGGTTCCTGAAATTGTAGTATTGAATTAACCGCGAATTTCGACAGTAAATAATTATTTTGTCCGTATAAGAAGCAGGCAACGGCGTTTAAGTCATTAATGACTTTTGGATGATTAGAAAACTGTTTAAAATAAATTCTATGGTTTGCATCAATCTCGAAACACGTAACTTTTTAATAGTGAACTAGTAACTGCGTATTGTTTGTTATTTTATTAATTAGCCGCTACGTGAATCATAAGGTTTACAAATCTTTCTTTTGGACGATCATGCGCATTTTGTACCTATAAAAGGGTGTGTCAAATAAATAGTAGTGGGTGTCTTCTATATTGTTTAGTCTGGCCATAACAAAACAAGGAGAGTAACATTATACATGGCACCTTATTTAGAAAGGATTTTTCTTTTTTTGAACTCGGTGATATGGACTGTTACGGCGAAGTTCCGCTGACGGTGCAGTCATCCATGTTTGCTACATAAATATCTACTTGGTTACATATTGGAGTTAAAATGTATGTATTTCTTAGGCGGAATCGATGAGCTCAACACGTAAAAAACCGTCTGGGGCGGAATACAGGAAAAGAGCTAAAGATAAAACTGAACAAGAAAATCAATGTGCTGCTAAGATGAGGAGATGGCTTCACGGAGCAGGCGTATCATCAGTCCCTTCTGACGCTGCCAACGCTACGACTTCAGGTAGTACAAGTACGTCTTGTAATCTCGACATCCATGATAATTCACCTACCATCGCTGAACCGTCTGACTTCCAAGACTCAGATGATTGTAAACAGTCACTTGTTATATGCCAGCGCCAAGATGACGTTAAGCCAGCAACTAGTGAGTTGTTACAGTCGGGTAACCAACAAGAAGGCGTAGATATTATGGACCCAGGTACTTGGCCAGATCCAGAAAAAATGACAGACCAACGAAGGTCATTCTTCAGCATTCAGGCTGTCTTAATAAATGAAAAACATCCAAATAACATAGAATTTATGTCCACTGAGCGGGATGGTAGGCATTTGACATCTTCATTGTGGTTCAGAAGAATAGAAAATAACGAAAATGTTAAAAGAACCTGGCTTGCTTATTCTAAGACGAAAAATGCAATTTTCTGTACTGCCTGCAAGTTATTTTCCATTTCTTCTAAATCAGCCTTGCGTACGGTTGGTCTCATTAATTGGAAAAAGGCAACAGAGAGATTAGCTGATCACGAAGCATCACAAATGCACAAAGAATGTTTTATAACGTGGAAAACCCGATTGCGGCAAATGAAATCGAGTCAGGGCATCGATCGCGATATTGAGCGACTAATTCACTCAGAGAAAGAAAAATGGAGACAGATTCTACATGTAATAATACACGCTGTAATGTATCTTGCCACAAACTGTCTTTCTTTTCGAGGTTCCAGAGAAACCCCGAGTGACCTCACTACTGATTTTCTTCAGCCTAGTCAAGGAAACTTTCTTAATTTAATAACTTTGCTCGCCAAACATAATCCTACTCTCAAATACCAATTAGACCATCTAAAGAAGGACAAGTATCTTACTTGTCTAAAACGATACAAAATGAAATTATTGATATACTGGCTAAAGCAGTTCGTAATAGCATTCTGAACGACATCAGGGAAAGCAACTATTTCACCATCATGTTCGATTGTACTCCAGATGTATCACACATAGAACAAATGAGCCAGGTGATTCGATGTAAAAATAACAGGAACCGAATGTGAAATAAAGGAGAGCTTTATTGATTTCATAGAGATTGGAGGAAAGACTGGAGAGCATATCACACAGCGAATTCTAGGAAAACTGGAACTGGATGGTTTGGATGTGCAAAAATGTCGAGGACAATCCTACGACAATGGATCAAATATGGCTGGCATATACAAAGGAGTCCAAGCCAGGGTTATGGAAATAAATGAGTTGGCAGATTTTGTACCATGTCTGGCACATTCTTTGAATCTTGTAGGTATGTATGCAGCGTCATCATGTTCTGAAACAGTTAGTCTATTTGGACTTGTACAAAAACGTTATTGCTTCTTCGTTGGATCCACTACACGGTGGGAAATAATTAAAAAGTGTACAAAAACCAACTTAAAAGGTAGTAGCCAGACAAGATGGTCGGCCAAACACCTTGCTGTTACAGCCCTTTTGAATAATTTACCTGAAGTTGTCAAAGCACTGGAGGAAATTGAAAAATCTTCTCTAGCTGCAGAATCTAAGTATGAATCCTCTATTCTCTTACATGATGTATTGAATTTTAAATTTATCCTCAAATTAACAATTTGGGCTAACCTTCTTCGAGAAATTAATAGAGTAAACGTGGAAATACAAAAGGAGGACATAATCCTTTCGCGTTCTGTGTCACTAATGAAAGGGCTTATGAAGATATTTCAAGAAATTAGACTAAAGCCGATAGAATATTGGATCAAAGAAGCTACACCTGTAGCACAAAAATTGAGAATCTTTCCGAAACTCGAAAGTAAACGAATTTCCAAACGAAAGAGGAAACACGACGAAATCTACGAGGACGAATCAAAAGCATTAGACCCCACAGCTGTTTTCCAAAGATATAAAAGTTGTATTTGACAGATTTTTAACAGAAATAGGAATAAGGGTAGAAAGTGCAATAAAACTAAATGAAAACTTTGCCTTCCTTGGCGGCCACACGTTAGTAAATATGTCCACAGAAGATCTCCAAAAAAAATGGAGCCGTTCTAGCAAGCAGATAATTCCAAGGACTTAAACGCAATTGATTTCTGCCAAGAACTTGCCGTGTTTAAACAACAAGCTCCATTTGTAATTGGAATCGATGAAACAACTAGTCCATTCCAATTGTTGCAACACATGTGTAAAAATGACTTGCAGGGAGCCTTTCCTAATATTTGTATTACTCTGAGAATATACTGCACGTTACCAACGACATCCGCAAGCTGCGAGCGGAGTTTTAGTAAACTAAAACTCATAAAAACCTACCTGCGATCAACAATGAGTCAGGAACGTCTTTCTAGCCTCGCGATCTTATCAATCGAAAATAGAACAGCTTATGAGACGAATTTTGATGAAGTTATAGACTCTTTCGCGGAAATGAAAGCTCGGCGAGTGAAATTGTAGGAACATTTAGTGCAAATTTTGCTAGGGCCTAAAGACTGCAATTGTGAGTACAGTCTGGCTCGTGCGTTACGTATTCTGATTGTGTGTATTATATATAATGCAAGCAATAAAAGAACTCATTTCCTATTATGTCTTTTGTCTTTTTATCTCGTTAGTTGAATAGTACCCAACTGAGTGTGGTGTTTTCTTTAGGGGAGGGGGGGGGGGGGCGCCAGCGTGAAGTTTTTGCCCCGGTTCGGAAAAATCCTAGATCCGCCACTGTATCCACATGCTAACGGCTTGTTGTCAAACTGTACTCTACTATTCATAATGTCAAATGAGTCGTTGACAAGCTGGAAAAAATTAGCAACGTGTTCTTCCTCTGGCATGAAATAGCGTATTGCTTGTACTGTGGTGTTAGAAAACAGTTGCAAAGCCAAATATACCCTCTGGCGCTCCCTTCCTTTAACTGATAAGTGAAACTGCGTAAGCTTGGGGCACACTTTTATTTCACCATTATCCAGTTCAATTAATTTTTCAACCACTGTTTTCATAACTTTTTTGCCAATCGGATGAATAAACCCGTCATCAATAAAATGATTCCTTAGCAGTTTATATAGACACACGAACACACAGTTGCTGTTGCTGTACTGAAATCATCCTTGCGATAACACTTTTGAACCCATATTTTCCTGAGCTGTAGGTCCTTTGGAAAGGTATGATACGTGATACCAGTCCCTTTAGTTTTTCTGCTGTAAGTTTTATAGCCCGCGACAGCACATCCAGGCATGTTAGCACAATTTAAACCAAGTTACAAGCAAAATCACAATCGAAATACACTACGCGCCCGTTTACTCAAATGCTCCGAAGTCCGACAACACATAGTGCTCCTGCGGTGACGTCATGCGCAGAGCCAGAAATTTGAGCTCGGTCTGCGCATGCAAATCGGGCCCCTCCTGCTAGTTCCTATGCATTTCGGAGCTAACAGTTGTTTAGAACCATGGAGGAAGGAATATATGGAGACGACGCAAGGGACCTTCGCCACATACTGCAGTGAAACCGGGTGGAGACAAGTGGGGAGGAGAGGCCGCCATATTGCTTGACCAGAGAAACACGGAAATATGCACAAAAACCTCAAGGGAATCATAAGAGAACCGTGGTACCGCAATTTGATGATGGATTATTGTGTAACTCGACGAGACACATCAAAAATGAAGAATAAAATTTTTTGATATTGTGCATAGTTCTCGAGATATACTGTCTCAAAAGAGTGGAGTTTCTGGTTGAAATTCAGAAGAAACGTGTCCCCAAAGTAAAATTTGGTGATAGATTCTTATGTAATACGACGATACAAATCGAAAATATATAATAAAATTTTTCGATATCTCGCTTAGTTCCCGAGATATACTGTCTCAAAAGTGAGGTTGTTAGGTTATGAGGGGATTCAACGATAACCGTGGAGCCGCAATTTGATGACGAATTCTTATGTAACTCGATGAGGGAAACTGAAAGTAAATAATAAATTTTTTTGATATCTCGCTTAGTTCTCGAGATATTGTACCTTAAAATTGACGTGGTTAGGTTGAAATGCGGCCTGGACCAGAAAAAAACTATCGCCATATCCATATTTGATGATGAATTCGGACGTAACTTAATGAGCAGGTAATTCTTTTTAACTTGAATAACAAACTGTTTATTTCTACAGTCCTTAAATTTTAGTTGATGTTCAAATAGGTTATATTTTCACATTCTATTTCAGTAATTGACAAGGAAGATTTCAAAATCTAGAAATATACTTGTAGATATATTTACAAACAGAAACAAGTCATATCTGAAATTTAAAAAAAAGCATAAGTCAATGTTTAGAGCTTTAAAAAAAATTAATACTTCATAAAACCTCATAGTTTCTGAGCTTACTTAGAAGATATTGTACTGGCAGTGGCCTATATAATTTTGCTAGAAAAATCAGTACATTCAAAAATCAGAAGCTAACAGCTAATAATAAATAAATTGTTTGTTCTCTTCTGGTATACAACGCATTTCAACCTGCCAACATTTCCATTAATATTGCCGCTACAAAACCAAACTATGTAGACACATCTAAACACAAGAAATGCATCGCGAACTACATTTCTGTCAACAAAGTTTATTTCATCACGTTTAGTAGTTCGCACAGCACAAATTATCACGATTAATTTCATCGTGCAATTTCAGTGTAAACTTAAACGTAATGCATGCAGAATACCATATTCACTGTGTCGCGATCTAAACATGACCCGTTTAAATTAAATTTCCAACATTTGTCTACAATAAGGCTAGCTTTTCAGGTGCAAAATAGTAACATATGCTAATTGTCTACACTACACCAACAAAAGTTTGAGAATAATATGATCCTATTGAGAGCAATGAATAAATTTATAGTGAATGGCACTAATGTTGCGGTTGCCTGTCAGATACTTCAAGAACGATAATTACAATGTGACTTACTTATGAAACGCTATTCCAGGTTTTTTCCTATCTCGTCTATTTGTGCAACCATATGCATCACAACTTGGCATTATAGAAAACTTTAGAATATTAGAAAATGAAATATTCTCAGCAGCCCAATGTTTTGGTACTCCTACAATGTCCGCCACGCAGGCACAGTTTTTTCACGAGGTTTCACGGATTTCACGTTATCTCGTCTCCATATATTCCTTCCTCCATGTTTAGAACCATGGTTTAGAACAACCAAAGATAAAACAGTAGACGTTAATTTTTTAGTTTGAAACAAAAAATGCCATTTGACAAAGCCAGTATCTACTTTTGAAATAAATACTTTTTAAATGGTTTACAATTAAACTGGTAGCGCTGGTATTCATCCGAAGAAATGTATTCAAGAAATGTTTGTTTAAATACACGAGTTCCTTGAAACCAAAGAGAAAATATTAGCAGTGTTCCTGGTACCTGAATCGTCTACGGGATAGCGTTAGAGCTGTTTTTTGAGATACCAAGAGCAAAAAATTGTTCGTATTTTATAAAATTGGTTTTTTTCAGGGAAGACAAATGTTTATATAAACTTAAAAAGCAAAATATTATCTAAATAGAATATGAAATTTCATCCAAATCGTTAGAGCTGTTTCTGAGAACCAAAATATACATATAATTATATACAAGAATTGATCGTTTAACGATGTAAGATTCACTTTCAGTGTAAACTGAAACTGGACTAAAGCATGCAGAAAACCAAATTCACTGTATCCCAATGTAAACTTGACCCGCTTAAATTAGACTTCCAACACTTGTTGACAATAAGTATAGCCTTTTGTCTGCAAAGTAGTAACATACGATATGCTGATTGTCTACACTACACCAACAAATATTTGTGAACGATATCATCCTATTAAGAGCAATGAATAAATTTATAGCGACAGTGCCTACTCTTGCAGTTACCTATCAAACACTTTAAGAACAATAATTACAATGTGACTTAACTCATGTAACGTTAGTCCAGTTTGTTTCCTATCTGATTTGTTTGTGCAATAGTATGCAACACAAGCTGTAATCATAAAAAAAAAAAACCTTGAAATATTAGAAAATGTAATATTACAACAGCAAAAAATGCAATGCTTTGGGGTTTCTATTGTATTTGTGGCCGCCGCGCATGCACAGTAAGAGCCTAGTGTTTACAGGGAGGCTTCACAGACTTAGCGGCATTTCGCCAACACTCTCTTCCTAGGGAGTGTGCATGAACTACATGGCTCGGTCTAGGAGGGGGGAGATGGGTTTGCTGGAAAGCTACGCTGGGCTACTTGAGGAGGGGGGGGGGGGTTCCGAGCCAGGCCCGTAGCTTTTCATTCATATTATTTGTCACAGTTAAAATGAGGTACAGAACACACATATTTCTTTCCACCATTTAATTATCCCCGTATGTAATTTGATAGTCTGACAAGAGAAAACAGTACAAAAATGTCTTCTGGAATCAATAGGGGAAAAAAAGGCTATGTGCTACGTGGGAGGGAAAAAAGGGGGGGGGTAGAGACAAATGCCACGTTGGGCTACGTGGGGAGGAGCGAGGATCACAGGAGGCTAAAATGGAGCTACGTGATTTATGGACGCTCTCTTACTGCATGGTTGTGACGTGTATCGGATAAAATATGGCCTATTTATGTTATTGAGGTAGGTCCCAAGGTTTTTTGTTACGTTTCATTCCGATACGTGGGGCTTTACACTAACTTCTATAGTTCCAGCGAGATGCAATTATGTTTTGTTGACTGCGATTCTGTTGGGCCGATCTTGTTCATACTTGCAGTAAATGTTTGTTGGTCGACAAGAATTTCTTTTTGTTTCCTTAGCATTCGGTACATAAAGTAGGATATGTTTCGTTTTTGACGTGGCGTTGGAAAGCTGAGGCATTAAAAATGTTTCCACATATTATTATTATTTTTTTGTTGATTGTGATTCATGCATCGCAGTGGCTTCTTGGTCCCACTGATGTTGCGTTAATTGTGACAATCGATCACCCTACGTGAATGTAGTTGCTGGCAATATCCAAAATTTCTTTGATAGTTTATCTGTGAATTAACAACTCAAATTCCGCGTGGACGGGGTTCTCCTATTTCAAAACTGAGAAAAATTTTACTTTTCTTACACCAATCATAATTCAATAAAAAGGGTGTTCCTCTTTATACTGAGGGGATTCCCCTTTTCTTTTTACTCTATTGGGTGAAGGCATTGTTCAGTGGTCAGTCAATCTGATAATATTAGTGCTGTCTTACACTTTTTCAGTGTGTATCTAGTTATTCTGTGTGTTTAGAGCTGCTTCTGTTTATGTGTTTTAGTACGAAAAATGAAGGATAAGTGCAGTGTGGGAGAGTTAAAAATAACTGAATGTCACCAATTTAGTTATGGAGTAAAAAAACTAAAGAAAATGTTAATGAATTGTCTGAAGATGAACAAATTCTTCTAAAGTTAAGAACTGAATTTGAACAAGAATTGTATACTATCTGTCTACACCACAAAAGAATATTTCTAAAAAATTTGAATTTATACAAAAATTATGTTGTTATCCTATCAAAAGACATAAAAAGCTATTAAGAAAAAATTACGTGTAATAAATTTTCAGCAGAGTGAATGTCAAAAGGATACAAAATCTATAAACGCTAATAAAATATTAATCATCGTAGTATATAAAAGAAGTTGGATTAAAATTAAGTTGAATCAATATTTCAGAAAAAAAAGTAAATAAAAAAATCTTTTGCATATAATAGAAATAACAAGTCGATCTGATAAATGCTCAATGTTTAGTAAAATAATATATTAAAAGTTATGTTTGCAACTCTTTTTTCCAGCAAATAATATATAGCTTTGTAAACAAATTGTACAATGAATATTTTGCAAAAATTATATTTAATTTTAAAAGTATATATAAAGAAATGAAAAAGCCTTTAATTTTCCTTTTTAATGACAGAAACGCTTCTAAGATCGTTTGGAAAAAGAATGTTTTTGGTTATTACATTCCATGTGGTTGATATTGACTTTAAATATTACACACTTTCAGCAAGAAATTCATGAAAATTATTTTATTCTATTTGTAAAATACTGCATGGAATTTTTTCATATTTTTTCTGTTATCCTCATGCTTTCATTAATATAACTATCATTTTCATAAAAATTGACTGAAAAATAAATGAAATATAAATTATACGCAGTCAAAGAGCAGAATCGTCAGAATTTGGAAAATACCAAACATTCAAAATTTCGATGGTCTGTTAATTTCATCAAAATCTGTATATCTTTTTTTTTGGGTTGAATTCACATGGAATGACCCCATGACTATCAACATCAGATGCTAGGAATTGATCTGCGGATGACGTATTTCTCTGACCGCATACTCGACATTGCAGTGACTTACCAAGCAAGATGCAAGTAACATCTTATTTCTCTCAAGCATCATTACTCCTGAAAAAAAATATTACGTCTCTTACTTTTTGTCCATAACAAAACCATTTCTTAACTTAGTGCCTGAGAACTGTAGATGAACTAAAACTTAATAATATTACTACCGACCTATATAGTAATTTGTCACTTATCAACCTTACCAAAATTACTCTTTCTATCATATTATTGACATTCTTCTTTCCTTAATTTTCAACAGATATCACCATCCCATGTCATTTTATTACATTAGTCTCCTGGAATATTTCATCGTTACATGTAGTTTTTTAAAAAAACAAAGTGGCATAAGAAATTTTAAAAAAAGGTCATTCTCCTATACAGTCACCTTCTTCTGGCCTGAGATCAATTAACTGTATCATTCATATTAAATTTTAATTACTTATTAGTAAAAGTAACAACTGATAAAATTTACAAATGGTTTCTAAATGTACAGAAATTTATCCTTGGTTTTGGATAATATTAGTGTACAACAATTTCTGCTACATATTAATGTGCATAATTTTTGAGCAATAAATTATTTAGTTTCTTACTTTCTATTAATTGTATTGTATTAATATAATGGAATTTGACAATTACTAAAAAAAAGTGGTAAAACCATTTCTACACACACCAAGGTTTGGATGGGTGAAGCAGTGGACAAATGCTAGTATTATATGTTAATATCAGAGTTCTCGGCATTGACTTGTATAGCTGGCATAAATTTACCCGTACCCTATTTTTATTCTCGCAATGAGAAACATTTGTAGAAAGTTTCATAAAATTCGCACCAACTTTTTTCGGAATTAAAGAAAATTAGATTCACCTGCTCCCTACCAAGAAACGGGTTGGTTGAAGTTTATTTACACGTACACTATTTTCATTAGTCCGAAAAGATTCATGTATATCAAGCTTCATTAATTTGGTCAAGAAATTGCATTACTACATTACTGAACAAAGCTAGATTATGTTAGAAACTCACATCTGATTCAATTGCGAAGTGAATGGATATACTTTTTGCTAGAAATGCCAGATACTTTAACTCCACAGATTCAGCCTTTTATACAGATATCAAAAGTGAATCCGGAATAATATTATTGTAAACAGAAGACTAATGCTGATGGCCAAAGACATTGTCCAGAGATTGTGTTTAAATTAAATCTCTGTTATTTTTACAGCTATCTATGGTGTTTAAAAATTGAATATCCCAAATTAAAGGAAAGAATACTTCAAGTTTTGTTTAGTGTGCAAAATAGTTATTACTGTATAGTTATCTTATTGCTTTCATTAAAGGCTATGGTCAGAGACATTGAAGCTGTGTGTTTTATGCAAAATATGCAACATCTAATCCTTCCATCTTTGGGATTTGTCATCATACGTTTAGAATATCATTTAATGCTCCTGCGTTATTTATTGTTGAAACATAAGACATGCCAAACAACTGAATTGAGATTCTAAGCTTTAAAACCCCATCGAAATCTGCTCCGTAGTTTCCGAGTTTTTAAAGTCCAATATATCCGGTTTTTGTTTTATAGATATTATTTGTTATTAGACAAGGATAGAAAAAGTGTACAAATGTTTTTCTCGCTGATCTTTGTTAAGATATGGCTTTGCCGTTTCTATTCGCGTTTGGATTCACTAAGTATTATATAATAATATTATTACATATCATAGAAACATTCAAATAAAATTATGAAGATAATTCTCCAGTGTTCATAGAAATTGTAACTGAAAATGCTATTTAAATTTGTCATGAATATTTAGCAGATGCACTTAAACAGCAAAAAGGATGAATATAATTTATAAATTGATTTATTTTTGTTCTTCATCGCAAATTACAGGTCAACCAATAAACAAAAAGATATATTAGAACACTGGTATATATAAAAAAGGAGGTACGGATCTAAGAGTGTTTTGACATATGTATACAAACCACCTGGATACTATTTTTGTATGCGTTGAAATACCTT
Organism: Vandiemenella viatica; assembly: GCA_031002005.1. Taxonomy (NCBI): domain Eukaryota; kingdom Metazoa; phylum Arthropoda; class Insecta; order Orthoptera; family Morabidae; genus Vandiemenella; species Vandiemenella viatica. The sequence goes on from JARYHS010013630.1 coordinate 188,842,411, forward strand.
AATTTATTTATTCTATTTAAACATTTTACTAGCTACATTGATGTTACAGTCTTGAAAATTAAGTTTCTGCTGCTTCAATATAGGATTCATGAATGCCATTATCGTATACAAATGTTAACTTAAACATTAGGCACATATGTGAAACAACGGATAACACATAATATGTAAAATTCACACAAATTTGCAGTAAAAGATTTGTACATTCTCTTATTTCAAGTGAAATGTTCACAACATTTGTTACTGATACCAAAGGTCAGTTAGTATATTCTGCTCTGGATCTGCTAATGTTACTGTAGCAACTGCTTGCGATGTATCATCCAATACAACTTCTACTACCCTGTTTGGAATTATATTACCAACGGAAAAATCATCTGGAACTAGAGAATAAGGAACTGTAGCTTCCAACTGTTCAAAGTTGTTGCTACCCGGGGGATCCTCTAATTTGTAGCTCATGTCACCAATTGAAGAATCAAGTGAATGCTGCCAGTCTGATGAGAGTTGGCCATCATTATAGTCTTTTGACGTCATTTCATCTCTCACAACCATCTTAAATTCATTTTTCTGTGGCTTTGATTCCAACATTGCATGATCGCCATGGATTTTAGACAGGTGAACAGCAAATTTATGGCGAGTTGTAAAACCTCGCTTGCAGAGTTCACAATTGAAAGGATAAACTCCAGTATGAAGAATTAAGTGACGCTTCAAAGTTCCTCCAACAGGAAAGGTTAATGAACAGTGAGGACATTTATAAGGTCGTTCTCCAGTATGTTTACGTTTGTGTACAGCTAACAATGAAGAATGCCGAAACATCCGTCCACAAAAATTACACTTATATGGAAATGGGTTATCGTGCCATTTGCGATGAATCCAGTACGTACTCTGAAAAATGAATTTGCGACCACACACATCACAAACATATCTTTCCTCCTTTGTATGTTTACTCCTGTGTTCATCCATCATCACCTTTGACATAAAACCTCGACCACAAAAGTCACAGCAGTATTTGTATTGTCCTGTGTGCACTGCAGAATGATGACGTAAACCTGTTTTTGTCTTAAATACTTTCTTGCACTCACTGCACTGAAAGTTATCTTGCTGGCCCGTTATGTGCCTCAATTCATGAGTTTTTAAAGACCTAGAGTTTGAAACAGCTTTACCACAATATTGACACCTTATATCTTTATGAATTGCTTCCTCCGAATGTGACTCTTTGCATTCGTTACAACAAAGAGAATTATCAATGTCATCATCTTTATGGTGTTCATATGATCTTTTTGTTGGGATTGGATTAGAACAGTACTGACAGGTAAATGTTACCCTGTGCTTTTCGTGACTTGCACTGTGGTGAAGTTTCAGATCAGATGTGTTAGAAAACTCTTTACCACACACAGCAAACATTTCGTACCTGCAGAATAAAAAAGACTTTCACTTTGCAAACTTTTTTCATTAGATACAAATTTACCACATTTATCACAACTTGAATCTTTTCTCTTGGCTTTATGTAAAAGCACATGTGCCTTTAAGTCTATCATGTCTGAAGACTTGTAATCGCATTTCCAACAAATAAAAAATTTCTTACCATTGATTATTGCTGATGATACATTTTGGTACTTCTCTTCTTCTAACTCACAATCACATTCACCTGCTTTAACAAAATCATTTTGTATTGATATATTTTGTACTACAGGATCCTGCTTCAAGTCACAAACACTGTACACAACATTGGTTAGACTGGTACCGAGATCTTGTCCAGGGTGTTTATTTTTACAAACTACAGCATAAATATCTTCAAGATTTGAACTTTCTCTCATAACTTGTTTGCTATGGACAGTGTGGCTACCTTCTAATAATTCTTTTATGCTACTAAAATCACAGTCAAAACTTCTGTCACCATCTGAAACTGACTGCAAAGTTTTTGACTGGATTGACTCCACAGAACATTCATTATTTGACGTAGAACCATCTAAATCAGGTTTTTCACAGTGATGTGTTAATTCATGAATCTGTAAACTAGCGTAATCTTCAAATTTTTCACTACATCCAGAACAGCTAAAATTCTGAGATGTTCCAACATAGCAATTCTGAGATTGAAGTTCATATGACTCCTTAGTTTCATTTGTCTGACCTGTGACAGATGGAAGATTGATGCTTTCAAACATTTCTTCAAAACTTTCATCACCTGCAGTTTCCATGAATTCTGAAACATTGTTCTGCAGCAGAAGGGATCCTGATGAATGTTTATCTGAATGGTCAGGTGCAATTTCTTTATTCACTGAATCTTCCACTTGATGTATTTTTTCATGTTCTTTCAAAGTAAACTCAGAGGGAAATGTTTGTGAACAACTACTACAAATATGGAGGTTAGTTTCAACATATAATGAACTTTTCTCCTCATAACTATTTTTCTTATCAGCATCCACATACTGGCTGGAATTGGAGTATAAAACTTCTCCCTCATTCAAAGTATCTTGAACAAGATTTGAATCATTCAGAAGAAATATTGTGTTACTAAACTGAGGATTTTTACTCGAATTATGCACAATACAATGCTGAATTAGAGTATACTCATTTTCAAAATACTGAGAACAAATGCCACATACATATGATTTTGCATTGTGACTCTGCAAGTGTAGCTTGTATGCCTTATCATCATGGAAACTCTTTCTACAGAGCTTACATGTATAAACTGTGATGATATGCTCAGTATATGCTTTACAATCATTTGTTTTAAAAGTACATAACTTACATTGAAAGTTCAAATTTTCAAGCTTATTTGTTTCAGAGTGTATTTCCAGGATATTCTGTTTTGGAAGATTCAAAGTAGTTTCAGATATGCCACTGTTGTGTGTGTGGGTTCCTAGATGTAATTTGTAAATACTTTCTTCATTAAAATTTAATCTACAGTACTGGCAAGTCCAATTTGTAAGATGTACATTCATATGATTTAGTAAATTTTCATTACTGTCACATTTAAAACCACATACTGCACAGTCAAACTTTGCACAAGAATGTAATTTAAATGTTGAAAGACTGTTAAAACTGCAGTTACATGAATCACAATTGAAGTTTTCCTGCAAGTTACTAAATGGCACAATTTCAAATAAATCACAATTTGAATTTGTTCTACATTTCTTGATAGGGACTTCTTCAACCAACTTTTCACTAATAGCGTCATAACATACTCCTGGTTTGGGTGCTAGATTTTTTCCAATAGTTCCTCTCTGCAAAAGAAAGATAAAAGGGACAAAAATCATTACCAATAACAATATTACATATACTAAAATATTAGAGGACGTACCTTGTCCTAAGAAATTTTACATTTGAGAGTCTAATATTTTTTACAGTTCAGGATACCCTGAAGTAATTTTGACTGCTTTTGGAATGATTTATCTCTACCCACAATAGATTTCTAATAAAACATTACTGCAAATATTTGTTGTTAGTTTCACACATATTTTAACATTTTGCTGCTTAGTTCTGTGCACTCTACTTTTGTTACACAAGTTGTTTAAGATTTTATAAAATTATTCTATTGAAAATAGTTTTTCTTCATGTAGAATTAGTCAGAGTCAACAATCATCCAATAAGAAAGGAATAAAGCAAAAAGTTGTATAACAATTACTTTTATTATTCTAGAATTTAACAGCACGCTATCATTAATGAAGATAAATTATAAACAGGAAGATATGGCAGGGATGAGACACTGAGTTTTGGGTCAGAGTACAAACCACGTAAGCTCGTGTTATCGTGTTGTATTGTGATCTCTGATAAAAATTTGTTTTTAAGGGAAATTAGCAATCATTCTAATATTTGCCAAGATGATGAAAAAAAAAAAAAGTGTGAAAAATAAATGCTTGGTTAAATGTTTAAATGTTTAAGGTTTGTTCATTAACATAATCAACATATGCCTGAAACAACAATTTACATTAAATCCATGTTATAAACTTTTCAGTTCTCAACACTGGTAACATGGTATCTGTGAGGAATCTATTTCCACCTCACACTTAATATTTTGGTTTTACATACAGTCAGACCTGACCTGACTAAAAAAATGCAGTTTTGACTACAAATCTTCTCTCAATTATCCGCATCTAATTAAAGCTCCTCTAAGAAGTGATAAATTTGTTACTAACCTAACAAGGTAACTTTGCTACACTATGGCTACAACAGGCATCGAGGCCTACTGATAAAAACAATTGATAGCTGGCATAAGAATACCATGAAATTCCTTAATTGTAGTTTTGAAGACATTAACTTTGTGGATTGTCCCCAGTTAACGTAACGTGATAAAATTAACCTTCAAACTTTAGGACCACATTAAAAACTGTCCAGTAGCTTTTAAAAATAAGAAGGGATAAGAAAAATGACCTGTCCTTGTGGATGAAGGCAGGAGCACCAAATGAAAACAAAAACATGATTTACACTTACTCAAGTTGGGGGATATGACAAGGAAGAAAATGTGTACATGTTCAGAAGAATGAGCTAAAAATGAACCAGGAGGGAAGATGGCAACTGCAGCTGTGGTGGGGGAGAAAGTTGACCAGTGATAATTGTGGGAAAGTGTAAGTGACACGCTATGTTCCCTATCCTTCCTTATTTATACTGCCTAACAGCAGTTTCATTGTCACCAACATCCAATCAGTAGCTTTCAGTTATGCTAGATTACTAAAAGTATATGATGTCTGGAAGGGATTTTAATTTCCTGCTTCAATGCCAGATGAAGTAACATGGTTAGACTTACATCTGATTTAACGTCAGAGTGCAAGATTCTAAATTGTGAAAACCCTATTGAAACTTGTTCAGTAGCTTTCAAGTTATGCTGTGTTAGAGGTAAAAGCGGTTTGAATTTTAGAATAAAGTTTCATTTCCTGCTAAGGTGTCTAAGACTTTAAGTGAGACCTAAGCTTTCACACTTTGAAAACTCAAACAAAATTTGTACAGTACTTTTTGCAAAACAATAAACAGACACAGCCCCATTAAAGATTCATAACAGCAATAGTTTTTGCTTGTGCTGTCATCCATGCGGACCTTAGAAGCTCTCGGTTGTGTAGGCAGCTTTGCAACGCTATGGCTATCCGAGGGCTTTAAAAATTAAATACTTGATGTTTATGGAAAAAACTGACAGGTGGCATTAGAATATGGTTTGACATATTTCTTTGTTAATGTTTAGCGGCAATATAAATGTTTTGTTTTGTCACTAGTTAAGGTAGTGTGGTGACATAAATCTCAGACTTTAAGTTTCAAACTGTGAAAACCTCATTGAAAACTGTCAAGTAGATTTTAAGCTAAGCCAGATTATAGTAAAAGGTTTAATGTTGAGAAAAGATTTTAATTTTGTGCTAAGGCATGATATATCTCAGATTTTAAGTCAGAGTTTTAGCTTTCAAAACTGTGAAAATTCTGTCAAAATTATTTCAACGTCTCTCAAGTTATGCCTGATTATAGATAAAAAAGTTTAAAGTTAAGAAGAGATTTTCTATGCTGGCATAAGGTGACAAAACATCATATGACACACCTCAGACTTTTAGTTGGACCCTAAGCAAAACAGTAACTGTGAAAACCTGGCCAAAATTTGTCGAGTAGTTTTTGTATGATACACAAACAAATTGAGGCCCCTTACAGATTTACAAAGTACAGATAATTCCACAACTAAAAAATGTGTAACATATTTCATGTTCTTTGAAGTAAACCTGGTTTGTAATAGAGTGAAAATTGATGCCAATGGAACTTAACTGGATTATTTAGTGATAGCACATTGCTGTTCACTTCATTTTGCAGATCAGAATTTTCTTCCCTTTCCTCATTATGCCGGGACTTATTTAAGTAGCGAACAAGAGAGGCTTTACGAATTTCTGTGGTTCAGTTTGCATGTGTTTCCTAGGCACTGACATTTCATGGGTAACTGCTGCATTTTCATTGGCGCTGTATGTGTATTACTGTGGGTGTCATTGCTTCCATGCTCAAGGAAGCTGCTAGTTTGATCTAAATGGCAGTGACTATCAGCAATGTCTCTTTCTTTTCTTCCTTATGGTTTAATCTCTCAGTTGTCAGGATCTCATTTGTGCTTGCTGTAATAGGAGCATTAATTTAGTTTTTAGTTATAAACTGGTTTTTTTTCCCTTCCTGCAGCAAGTGCTAGTATATTGGCACTAAACAACACTTTATTTTATTTAAAGACTAGCAGTTACCCGCGACTTCGTCCGCGTTGAAGAGTGTTGTAATATAAGATTTTCTTGAGAGGTCTGGTTGCTCAGTGGTTAGGGCGTCCAACTGGAGATGGAAAAGTTCCCAGCTTGAATCCCAGTCTCGGAGAGGATTTTCACAGGTCCTTAGCTCAACCTTCACCTATGGCATAGGTTGTTGTGTGATGTGAATTACGCCAGAATGCTCACTTAGTTCTGATTCCGTGTTGAACTGCAAGTCCTCTATGTCCGGTAGGATTACTGGGTTACGTTAAGAGGCTACGAAAGGGCTGATTGCGGAGACGTAAAGAAACCTTGTCACCAGGTCAATACGACCATAAAATTTATTTTAGAGCTATTTTTATTAGTAACAGTAGTAATAAATGTTGAAATAAAATAACAAAAATTTATTTATGTTCCACAACTACTTCACTGAATTTTTAAAACAATAAAAATATTCTGTTTGTTAGGAGTATTTTCAGTTTAATATATCCGTATATACTATATTGGGGATTTGTCTCCTAGGTTTTGGTTATTTTCATAGCCCTAGTTTTCTTACATTTCTTTGAAATATTTGAATTTCGTTTACCCAGCATCTCTTAAAATTAGTAATTTCATCTCGCGAATAAAAATGAATATAGTTTTAACTAATGGAAGCTCGAAATATTAGCAATACATTGATGGAATCGACTAAATATCAACAACAAAAATATTAACATCCAAACAGCAAATAAATACATAAGTGGCCCAAGAACGTTCATTTCCGTTAAAACAATTGCAATACTAAAATGAATATTTTGATTTGCATTGAATATCTGAAAAAAATAGAACTTAACTCTTTGATTATTGATTTTGTTTTGAGGATATATTGGTTCCATCAATAGAAATTTAGATATTATAGTAGTATGTATAGTAGTAATTGATCCTTTTATCCATATTAATCAGTGGTATTGTGGTAATGGTTTCTCTATCTATGGAAACAGTTGAATTGTAGACCAGTTTACTATAGTTCATTCGTTTGGAGCCATTAATTCTGCGCTAAAATATAAATTTCAGTGTTAAAATAGTAATTGATTCTTTCTTCATAATTGGTTTCTCAATCTGCCAACAGAATTGAATTTCTGCCGGCAAATTACCACTCCGCTTGTCTGCCACTCCACTATCTGAATAAAACATTTATAAATTTCAAAAATCGGTCAACGCTACGTTTTCTGCTAAATCATCCACGCTTATTATAAATCGTTTGATACAATACTGGAACAAAGCAACACATGACATCACTAAAATAGCGCTCTTGAAATAACTAATAATGTTTCATTCTGGCCCAGGCTGCATTTCAGCCAAGTCACAAACTCAGCTAATATTACCGCTGGAAAATCAAAGCTTCTATCAGTTGCGCATTAATACATTCACTATAGGGCCTATTGCATGTTAGTGACGTTATGAATGGCAAAATAAACTTGACTCATTATTTCAGATCGCGATACTAAATGAACCCAAATAATGACGTTGGAAATGTGTAAATTAAATACTGAATTCATCTGAAACTACATTCATCCGCATGAAGTATGCCATCCGCATCTTGACAGTTATTGGAGTAACATAATTAAAAAAAAATACTAAAATGCTTGTAACTTACAGTATACAATGGAAAGTCCATAATTCTCTACAACTCTAAGACAACTTTCGTTAATATTGCTGGTAAGTTAACATCTCGATAAAGTGACTGTTACTGCTCGTGATTTAGTAAGGTGTATAATTGCATTCAATATGTTGAGGTTTGTTCGTATAGTTTGACTTTGTAGCGGCAATATTAACAGAGATAGTGGTTTGGTTGAAATGATGCCTGGATCAGATTGATTTTTGTTACAGCATAAGGCAGAAGGAACTTAATTATTATTAGTAATAAGTAAGCAGCTTTCATATGCTCCATGTAAATTGTGTATTGTGTTGTAAACGACTTCCACTGTTATTCCATGAAACAATATGTTTCTACATTAGCCAATTGAATATATTCGTTTTAAGTGTAGCATTCGATTGATATTTGCAGAATATTGAACAGTAAGTAAAAAGCAGTTTCGTGAATCATAGTCTCTATTATTTGTACAAAAATTCTGAACAAAAAATAAAAAGGGTTAGTTAAGTTTTAAATTTCGGCAAAAATAATTTGTAATACAGAGATTGTAGGTTCAAGTTTACGTCGCGATACACATCAATAACTTAAGATAAAATTATTGTATCAATGCGCCTGTGATTGAGGCTTTGATTTTGCAGCGACAATATTAATGGAGATTGTGGTTAGATTGAAATTCTGCCTGGACCAGAATGAAAACAAAACCTTCTTGTCACAGCAAAAGGCAAGAGGAATTTAGTTATTTAAGAAACTTTAATAAGCACTACGTCACGGTGTGACGTGATGTATCGCGACGTAATCTACTCCCCAAAAAAGAAATAGGAAATAAATTAAACTGAGATAGAACTACGACATTTTTCACTATTAGTGAACCGACTTTCGTGCTGGTATACTCATAGCATTATAGGTTGTTTTTTTTTTTAAATTATGGTGTATTATTTGATATGTCATACTATTTTATGTACGCAGATGAAAACATCTCTTTGCGAACTTGACAACAGTACCTACCTTTTTTTTAAATTTAAGGTTAAGTACAGATTTGTATTTCCTGCTTCCAAACTATTATTTGACAAGTGTGTCGGTTTTATGGCTTTTAAACTAAACACAAACTTGCATATGTAAGAAGGTTTTTGCTTTTATTTCTGAAAAGTAGTGTTTGCGATTTAGGTAAAAAGCAATGAGTAAACGTGGCACGGCTATCTAAGAAGTAGGAAACTCTTTGTTGTTTCCGAATTGATATTAATGGCAATTTCTAAAAGAACTATGCGTTTTTGCGGGATAAAATCTATCCTATGTCACTTCGCATGCAATTAACTGACTTCATGACAAATTTCATTTAAGTATGTTGATTTATTAAGGCGTTATTGATTCCAGAAGTACATCCAAACACACATCCGAACTTTCTCGTTTTCTCATTTATAGATATATAGATAATACACTATGTATTAAACATTACTGTTAAAGATTATTTGACAATGAGTCTTTATCTATCTCAGTAACAGCAGAAGACCAAGAATTGATCCACAAGGGACACCACATTAACTATGTCCTATTCCAAGTGTATAACCTGACAAGAACTTACAACCTCAATGGATACACTCTGATTTTTACTCTCTGCAGTTGATTTAAACCAAGGCAACCAAACCAATTTTGGATATGGGCCACAATCTCTATTCTAAGTTAGCCTGCGGGCCACATAATACTTGCCTATAGTTGCAACAGATATTTAAATATAACAAGGATATAAGTAACACAGTTTAATTACAATCAAAAAGTAAAAACCATCACTGATACCTTTGCAGAGGTTTTGAGTTAGCATATTCTAAACTGCTGCTTTTGGCGGGCAAATTCAAATGTGCTGGCGGGCCAATTCATGGCCCGTGGGCCTTTATGTTGGACAATCTTGATTTAAACCAATGTCCTTCGATTTTAATTTAACTGTGATAGAGCACACTCTTAAGTGGCAATTTCGCTACAAACACACATTTTCCTCTTTCTTGTACCTGCCTACTTTTGCCCACTAAAAGTTTAAATTTTAAATTTTTGTCAGTGCTTTTGACAAATAATTCATTGCCTTTCCTGGTAATTTATTCCAAACCTTGACCCCCCCCCCCCCCCTTAGCCACGAAAGAAAATCTTCCCACAACCTTATTCAAAAATCGAGTGCCAGCTTGTGGTCGTCTTTTCCCTTCCATATACCTCTCAAAATTCTTCCATCAATATCTTTCCACACCACCAACACCAAAGTATTTTAATTTACATAAGAGAATCTTAAAACTTATGTTGTTTGGCCAGATGACAGGGAAATTATTTGCTTGTTCATTGCCTCCTATATGCAGCCTATAAATTCACAAACTTCAATCTGCTGGAACATCTTGTTCAATACCAAACTGAATAATTAAATTTATCCTGGCCGATTATTTATTATTTTTTGGATACTTAAATGATACCAAGGAAAAAGGAAGCATCATTTAGGAGAATTAAATAACAAAGGAAATTGGAAAGTGACCCATCACTTACCAAAAGTCGAATGCTACGACAAATGAATAACACATAAGACGGACACAAAAATACAATATTTCGATATAAAAAATTATTCATGCACTACAGAATGAGCCATTTGGTTCTGGAGGTTTGCACGCACCGAAGGTTACCCCATGACTGTTTAGGAAGCAGAAGGAAGAGGGGGAGCAGGTGGTGGGCTTGAACTGTTAAAAAGTGAACTATCAATAAGTTAGGTAGTCCTCTTTTTAACAGTAACCCATAATGTGTAATTGTGGTCATTTCTTCCTGCATATGTGTTACTTTGAAGCCTTTGTGTGCACAATCTTCATAAGTGACACATTTACTTTCCCAGTCCTTTTTATTTTTATGCTCCAGAAAGAAGAAACATTAGCACAAAATGCTGAAAATGAATATGAGTGAGAAATCTTAAAATAAAAAACAAATGGTGATACCCCTACTCTAACCTAGTCACCATCACTACCACATCCAACAACAACAAGGGAGTTTCCCTAACTGTCTCTGTCCTATTTTAATAATAGACTAAACTCCATATACGACCTTTTCATATCAACAGAAAAATGTACTTAAGTTATGAAACATCCCCCCAAATTTAGGGACATCAAATAAAAATTAAATAACTAACTTTTTTTGAACAAAAAGAAATTCAAAATGTGTTCCATTAAGAGAAATACTGTAACTGATTGACTAATTTTTTGGAGGGAGGGATACAGTGAAAATCAACACTGATAAGACAATTTTAAAAATTCTTACTACAAATTGTAAATTTAAATAGAATGTATAAATGACAAGGAAAGGGAAAATGACTTATCACTCACCAAAGTTGAAGGCTGTGACAAAAGAGAAACATATGACAGACAATAAAATACACAATACTTCAGTTTTACATCTCATTTATGTTGAAGGTTGTTGTTTTGTTATTGGAGCTTAAGGGCATGTCGACGACGGGGTCATTAGCGCCCTCCATGTTGAAGGGAATGAGTCACGTGGTTTTGGAGGTGTGCACACACGGAAGTTTAACACATGACTGAGTGAATTATCAATATGTCGGGAGAGACTGAGATGTTATATATATATTGCATGTGGTGATAGAATTAATAATATAACCAAAGGATACGGAATGTTAAAATGAAAAATAAATATAAATAATAAACAAACAAATTTCAAAGAAATTTTTAACTAGTTAAGTGATAATCTAATATTATAAAATGCAAGTTTGGGTCATCTGTGACATCATCTGTCATGCCATGATGTCACTCTATGATGTCAGACTATGATGTCACACCTACGCTGCACTCCAATTAATGAACGGACATGTTCGACGTTAAGCGCATTAGTTAATAACAGTTCAATTTAGCAAAGCATCTGCGAATAAATTGTCAGAACACTGAAAGAAAAGTACGTATTCTGTTGAAATTTACATAATAATTATTATTGCATTTTCTTAATTAAAACTCGACCGATGTAAATTTTTCTTATACACTCTGGACAGTGGTACTATTGTCACAGTAAGCTAACAACTATCTACATTACATCATTTTCAAGATAATGAACATTATTTGATGAAAACTGTACTTAAGTCAGCAAAGAAATGAATTGCTAAAATACTGCATTCAACACGTCATTTTTGACGGGCTTATGAGATATTTACATCCAATGTAGATATTTTAAGTCGCTGTTATTATATACTGGAAGGAATGATCATTATCATATATATTATTTCTATAAGGTATTTTTTGTCACAAGCCTGTATCTTCCTTCATAGTTAACCGAAATCAATGAATGAGATGTCAATTTAAAGCATATGGTCTCCACTTTGGTCACATCATACTTTAAGAAATGAAGTTTTCGGAATTTGATCCTTAAAGGGCAAAAATGTCAATTTTTCTAAAATGCGTTTTTTGTATCTCGAGCCATTTATCTCCCTGGATATCTAATCAGAATCATAAATGATATAGGATTATGAGGAGTAATGTCTCAGATTTGTGACCTCATATTTTAAGAAAGAATGTTTTTGGAATTAACCCTTAAAGGGAAAAAGTATAAATTTTTCTATAATGCATTTTTGTGTCACGAGCGATTTATCTCCCTTAATATATAACCGATATAGATAAATGAGGAATCATATTACAGACTATGGTCTCCACCGTGGTAACATTATATTTTAAGAAAGGAATGTTTTGTAATTCGACCCTTAAAGGGCAAAAATGTCAATTTTTCTAAAATGCGTTTTTTGTCTCCAGCCACTTATCTCCCTGGATATCTATCCAAAATCGATAAATCAAGTAAGATTATGAGGAATATTGTCTCAGCTTTGGTGACATCATATTTTAGGAAAGAAGTTTTTGGAATTCAACTCTTAAAGGGAAAAAAGTTTAAATGGTTCTATAACGCATTTTTGTGTCATGAGCTATTTATCTCCCTTGATATCTAACCGATATAGATAAATGAAATATCATATTAAAGACTAAGGTCTCCGCCGTGGTAACATTATGTTTTAAGAAAGGAATTTTTCGTAATTCGTACCTTAAAGGGCAAAAATGTTAATTTTTTAATGGCGTTTTTTGTGTCTCGAGCCATTTATCTCCCTTGACAATTAAACAAAATTGATAAACGAGGTATCATTTAAAAGATTGAGGTCTTCGTAATGTCTTCGGTTCCTTTACGACATTTTAAGAAAGAAATTCTTCAAGATTCTAACCTTGGAGGTCAATATATTAATATTATTAAAACGCATTTTCTGTCACCTGCTATTTATTTCCCTTGATACCTAACTGAAATCAATAAATGAGGTAACGATTTAAATATTAAATTATCCGCTATGGTCACATCATATTTTAAGAAAAAACTTTCTCCAAATTCAACCCTTAAGGGGCAAAAATATCATCATTTCTCAAATTTTTTTACTTTGCTTGATAACTAACCGAAATCGATAAATGAGGTATCATTTTAAAGATCAAGGTGGCTGCTTTGGTCACACCATATTTTATAAAAGGAATTTTTTGGAATTCAACCCTTAAAGGGCAACAGTTTCAATATTATTTATACAACTTTTTTTATTTTATTGTTTTAATTGCAAGCCATTTATCTTCAATACCTAGCCGAAATCAAAAAATGACATATCGTTTTAAAAATTAAGGTCTCCAGCTAGGTAAAATCATAAATTAAGAAAGAATTTTTCAGAATTGAGTGCTTAAAGTGGTAGCCCATATGAGACTGTTCAGAGCCAAGTCCCTAGATTGCAGCAGCGGATATCACAGAGATGTCAAACTTTTTTTTATTCAATAAGTAGTTTTTCGGGATTTTTTTTTCTGTACAGAATCAGTTGTTTTGCTATACAATTCCAAAGTACACATTTTATTCACACAGCAACAAATATTTAAGAAATGTTAATATGTTGTGTGCATTTTGTTCAGGTTGGTTTTATTCTGTTAAGGTCAGTGATATTTTGTCATAAATACAGAGTGTTTTAAATTTTCCTAACTGTTTTGTAATATGTTGTGAGTATTTTGATGTGTACCTATTACACTAAAAGCTTATGGTCTTCCCTTTGGTCACATCATATTTTAAGAAATGAAGTTTTCGGAATTCGGACCTTCAAGGGCGAAAGTGTCAATATTTCTAAAATGATGTTTTCTGTGTTATGAGTCAAATATCTCCCTGGATACCTATCTGAGATCTTTTAATGAAGTATAATTATAAAGATTAAGATATCCGCTTTAGTGACGTCATATATTAAGACAGAAATTTTTCGGAATTCAACCCTTAAAAGGCAAAAGTATCAATATTTTTGCAATTCGTTTTTGTGTCATGAGCCATTTGTCTTCCTTAATATCTAACTGATATAGATAAATGAGGTATCGTATTAAATATTAAGGTCTCCGCCGTGGTAACATTATATTTTAAGAAAGGAATTTTTCGTAATTCGACCCTTTAAAGGGCAAAAATGTCAATTTTTCTAAAATGGTTTTTTTTTTGTATCTTTAGCCATTTATCTCCCAGGATATCTAACCAAAAAGAATAAATGAGGGAGGATTATGAGGAGTATTGTCTCAGCTCTGTGATATCATATTTTAAGAAAGAATGTTTTTGGAATTGTACCCTTAATGGGAAAAAGTATAAATATTTCTATAACGCATTTTTGTGTCACGAGCGATATATCTCCCTTAATATCTAACCGATACAGATAAATGAGGTATCATATTAAAGAATAAGGTCTGCGCCGTGGTAACATTATATTTTAAGAAAGGAATTTTTCGTAATTCGACCCTTAAAAGGCAAAAGTGTCAATTTTTATAAAATGCGTTTTTTGTATCTCGAGCCATTTATCTCCCAGGATATCTAACCAAAATCGATAAATGAAGTAGAATTATAAGTAGTAATGTATCAGCTTTGTGAAATCATATTTTTAAAAAAGAATGTATTTGGAATTCAACCCTTAAAGGGAAAAAGTATAATTTTTTCTATAACCGATTATTGTGTCACGAGCGATTTATCTCTCTTGATATCTAACCGAAATAGATAAATGAGGTATCATACTAAAGAATAAGGTCTCCGCCGTGGTAACATTATCTTTTAAGAAAGGAATTTTTCATAATTCGACCCATAACAGGCAAAAAATGTCAATTTTTCTAAAATGCGTTTTTTGTGTCTCGAGCCACTTATCTCCCTTGATATCTATCGATAAATCGAGTACGATTGTGAGGAATAATGTATCAGCTTTGCTGACATCATATTTTAAGAAAGAACTTTTTTGAATTCAACTATTAAAGGGAAAAAGTATAAATTGTTCTACAACGTATTTTTGTGTCACGAGCCTTATATTTCCCTTGATATCTAATCGATATAGATAAATGACATATCATATTAAAGACTAAGGTTTACGCTGTGGTAACATTATATTCCAAGAAAGGAATTTTTCGTAATTCGACCCATAAAGCGCAAAAATGTCAATATTTCTAAAATATGTTTTTTGTGTTTCGAGCCATTTATCTCCCTGGATTTCTAAACCAAAATCGATAAATGAAGTAGGAGTATGAAGAGTAATGTCTGAACTTGGTGACATTATATTCAACCTCACTATTCATCGCATGTTATTCGCGAAATTTTCGCATGGGTCTTCTAGTTTGCTGAAACACTGAAAATAAAGGTATGCACTGTGTTTAAATTAATATATTAATTATTAGTTGCTTTTATTACTGATATAACTATATCAGATACATGTAAAAATTACCAGTACGTCAAATTTAGATCGTAATACAATGAATGTATTCGTACACTGGGAATAGCATCTATGAATTTTGAACAGTTTTTAAATTGTTTCCATGAGTGTTCTGTTAGTTAAATCATTACTTTGTTTTAACTAAAGTAGTTACACGCTGATCATGACATATACAGCACAGACTAAAATTAAAAATAATATTATGTGGAATGACATTAGTTATTATTATTTACTTTTAAATTCTGTTGGTTTTACTGATGCCATATTTCAGCGGCATGTAACACTGTTAGCCATTCAAACGTTGTAATATTGATATGAATCACAAATATCAAAAAATAAAGGTGTAGGTACACTCTTTGGCAAAAAAATTGACTGTCGGCGCCTGAGTCTAAGTCCCTTATTTCGCACAATGTGGCATCATTGCCCGTATTCAACTCAGCGCCATCTGTTATTCATTTCCTTAAGTCAAGCCTCGAACAAAGCAGGAAGACTCCGCCCGCCCATTGACGATTCTTCTTGGTAGTTCATCTATCATTCCCCACATTTCAGTAAAAAGCTATTGACCGATCTTGAAACAAGTAACGCATTTTCCTGTCCCTGGATTGACTGTAATATTAGGCAAGATATCGCCGACCATACCTCAATCGGACGAAATTCGGTTCCAGCTACACTTTTCTTAAATTCACATCGTGAAACATATCGTTAAAGTTGTAATTAACAAGATTGCAATAAAGCGCAGTAAAAATGAGGTTCAGTTATACATTTTATTCCAAATGATTAGCGTAAAACTATAACCATATTTATTTATATATTGATGTGGCTAATCAGTTGCAATAATGTAACACACAATGGGGTGTGTGGTCCGAGAAGTGGGTGTAAATGTTCAAAGATCCAGATTTTTAAGTTCTACAATACTATTGAAACGATTATAAATAGATTATTTTGGATAATTGTCTAATGCCAGTTGAATGTAACTGACTTCCGAGGCAGGATAAGGTTGTTTACCCACTGCACGAGCCGTCTGTGAACATGAGCTCCGTTTGCTTGTGGCTAACCATCTAGTCTTGTAAACGCGTGGTCCTCGGTTCGAGTCTAGGTTTTCCAATTATTTTTTTGCGTTTATTTTAAACAAGTCTAACCTACAACTGTGATATGCGTAAAATACAATGGGGTGTGTGGTCCGAGAAGTGGGTGTAAATGTTCAAAGATCCAGATTTTTAAGTTCTACAATACTATTGAAACGATTATAAATAGATTATTGTCTAATGCCAGTTGAATGTAACTGACTTCCGAGGCAGGATAAGGTTGTTTACCCACTGCACGAGCCGTCTGTGAACATGAGCTCCGTTTGCTTGTGGCTAACCATCTAGTCTTGTAAACGCGTGGTCCTCGGTTCGAGTCTAGGTTTTCCAATTATTTTTTTTTGCGTTTATTTTAAACAAGTCTAACCTACAACTGTGTTATGCGTAAAATATAACATCGACTCTTACCTGCTTGCGTCAGGACATAACATACTTAAGGAAAGACTCATAACTGAGTGCTTCTTTAATAAACTGCACACATAACTATGAAATCTATCACAGAGGTACGACTGAAAGAAATCTTCTCGGGCTTCAACATCGTCGAAATAGTGTCGTGTGGTTACGTTAGGTGGACTATAACGAGTTCGCACCATCGTCAAGGAGACGAAAAACAAAATAATATTACTATACCAATTTCTTATTATGCGTCTGGATTTATGATTCGTCGACTTCTAAGTCGTTAAAGGTGGGAAGGGAATGGAGACAAGGTATGGGAAGGAATTCGGACCATGGGTTTTCGAAGAAATAATCCCGCCATTCACACGAAGTGACTTGGAGAAACGAAGGAAAATCCAAATCTGGATAGCCGGATAGGAATTCAAACCCGCTTCCTCTCGAATGCGGGGCCATAGCGTTAACGCTCAGCCATTAGGTTCAGTTTTTCAATATCTTTCGTATTTGGTCTATGATGCCGTCCATAAAATTATTTAAAAAAATCTATTGAAAAGTTAAAAATTGTAAATTGAAATATATGTGCAGAAGTGAGTTCATCTGATGAAAGCGGGGATATCAAAAAAATTTCTGAAATCAGAAACGCAATTCAAATTTCATTTTCTCTCTCTCTTTTTTAATTTTTTTGCTAGGGCTTTACGGCTCGTCGACAGCTAGGTCATTAGAGGCAGGATCGGATTGGAGCAAGAAACGGGCAGGAACTCGGCCATGGCCTTTTCAAGGAAGCATCCGGTCGTTCGCCTGGAGTGACTTGGGGAAACCATGGAAAACCCAGCCAACTCCGTTAGCCTGCTTAGACCCATCCGTGTATACCGGGGTGAAAGTGTGATATTGATTTAAAATATCTGTAAAAATATTAATAAAAACACTGTCAGCAGTTAACAGTTTACTATGCCGGGAGAGTTCCAAAATTATTCTGGGCCTCTTTAAAAGCCAGGGAGGAGATTTACTCCAACCCTGGTGATAAAAAGAGGGAAGCTCGAATCCGTATTGTTCTAAAACAGCCTTTGTACGGTAGCTGAACGGTTTAGTGGCTCTATGCCGATTGGCATAGAGCCGCTCGTAGTTGGGATGTACAACTATGTCGTACACGGGACTGCCAGGTGTTATGGCAACCTGCAAGTAGTGTCTCACCATGAGGAGTCGCCGACGGATGGTAAGCGGCGGCTCGCCCGAGTCAGCACAAATGCTGACGATAGGGCTGGTGCGATATGCACCCGTGGCGAGCCGAATTCCAGCATGGTGGACACTATCCAATATACGCAGGTAACTGTCCCGTGCCGAACCATACACGATACAACCGTATTCCAGCCGCGACCGTACAAAGGCTCTGTAAAATTGTAGCAGGCAGGAGCGATCAGCACCCCATGACCTGCCACACAGACATTTTAAAACATTGAGAGCTTTTAAGGCCCTGGCTTTCACATCTTTAAGATGTGGCAGCCAGGTTAGCCTACTGTCTAAAGTGAGGCCCAGAAACCGAACAGTATCGGTAAAACGTAAAACAGTGTTCCTCAAGGTGAGGTGGGGCTCTGGTAAAAGAATCCTACTACGACTAAAAAGTACACACCGGGTTTTCTCGGCAGAGAAACGAAATCCGGTGTGCACTGACCATTCATCCAGCCTGTTCAGCGTGAGTTGCAGCTGCCGCTCAGCACTTCTCAGGCTGGATGATGCAATAAAAATTAAAAAATCTTCCACATATAAGGAGTACCCTATAGGCCTCCTTATAACACTTAACATGCTATTTATAGCAATAGCGAAAAGAGTCATGCTTAAAACTGACCCTTGAGGACCACCGTTTTCCTGAATAAAAAGATCAGACATTTCACTACCGACTCGGTACCGGAAGCAACGACCAGATAAAAATGATTTTAAAAAACGGGGCAGGTTACCCTTAAAACCCCATTCGTGCAACTGCTTTAAAATAACATGCCGCCAGGTAGTATCGTAGGCCTTCTCCAGATCGAAAAAGATACCCACAAGATGTTGGCTGCGAATGAACGCATCCTGTATTGCCGCCTCCAGGAGGATCAGGTTGTCCAAGGTGGAACGGAACTTCCTGAATCCACACTGAAAGCGGCTCAGCAGATTTCGGGATTCAAGACACCAGACGAGGCGGCGATTGACCATCCTCTCCAGTGTCTTACCCACGCAGCTTGTAAGGGCGATGCTACGATAGCTACCTGGCAACCATTTGTCCTTACCAGGCTTTAAAATAGGGATAAGCGTTGCTTCTTTCCACGAGTCGGGGAAATGTCCTCCGGTCCATATCTGATTAAAAATATCTAAAAGGTACTCCTTAGCAACTTTACTAAGATGCCTCAGCATCTGGTACTGGATCAAATCAGGCCCTGGAGCAGTGTCATTTGCGCTGTTCAGCGCTGACTCCAGCTCCCAAGTTGTAAATGGGCAGTTGTAGGCTTCTGTATTCGACGAACTGAAGCACAGCTCTCGCCTCTCGGCAGCGGCTCTTTGCCGCTTAAACCGAGGGTCAAAGTTGGCGGACGAAGTGACGGAGGCGATGTTCTCCGCCATCAGCTGAGCTATGCTTCGTTCATCGGTAATAACATGTCCACGATCCAGTAATCCAGATACTGGTGGGCGGGAGTACCTTCCAGATATACGGCGGATAGACTCCCATACTTTCGACGAAGGTGTGGAACGGTTTATAGTTCTCACCTTTTCTTGCTCTCCTTAATAACACGACGTGCCTTAGCTCTGGCTATACGGAACGCTGCTAAGTTGTCATCATATGGCTGCATCTTAAATCGGCGCAACGCCCTCCTGCGTCCCTGAATAGCGGAACGACATTCGTCGTTCCACCAGGGGACGGGCGTTCGCCGCAGCGATCCGGAGCATTTAGGCATGGAGACGTCAGCCGCCTGGTGAATCACAGCTGTACAATGATTCACCATCTCCGTGATGCCTTTGCGAGGCCGGAGGCATAGTGACCTGGTATACAACGGCCAATTGGCTTTGCTGACGTTCCATTTGCGTCGGTTATTGCCTCTTCCGCGTTCAAACTCTACGTGCATCCATATTGGGAAGTGGTCGCTTCCATGAAGGTTGCGGTCCACTTCCCAATGCACGGAGTCCGCGATTGAGGGGGAGCACAACGAAAGGTCAATGGCAGAGGACGTACCAGTAGCAGTGGTGAAATGAGTCATTTGCACTGTATTCAGGATACAAATGTCCTCCTGCTCTATCAATCTACCAACCACTCGGCCCCTGGGGCAATCGGTGGAGGAACCCCACAACGCACAATGGGCGTTGAAATCTCCCAAGAGGAGAAAGGGCCGAGTGAGTTGTCGTATGATGCTAAACAGGTCGTCATAGGCGACTGACACACTGGGTGGCAGATAGATAGAGCATACGGTCAGTTCGATTGGACCGTGTATTTTCACCGCAACTGCTTGTAGTGAGGAGGTGAGAGCAACGGGTTCAGAGTGGACGGTGTTTCGGACCAACACAGCCACTCCCCCCTTGGCTCGATCACCCTCGGTATCGTCCTTTCGGTATATGTCATATCCTTTTAGCACTGGTTCATGCGATGGTCTAAAATGTGTCTCCTGTAAGCAGAGACACAATGGATTAGACCGTGCTAAGAGTTGGACTTCCTCTTTGTGAGCCTGAAAGCCGTTGACGTTCCACTGAAGTATGGGAGCCATCCTACCTATTTAAAACCACCCGCCCCGGGTCGGGTGGGTCAGGATCCGGTGTCTGCTGACGAACGGAACCAGGTACGTCCACCAGCATTTCGTCGTCTTCGTGGTTCGAAGACGACTCTTGTTCTAAGGCCTCGTCGTCTTGCGGATCTTTCTTCCGCCGAGGCCTTTTCCCCTTCTTCCCTCCCCCAGTTGGGGACCTGGGAGGAGAAGCGGAAGGGGATTTCACGAACATAGAGGGGTCCGTATGCCTGAACTTCGGACCCCGAACTTTCTGAACTGTTTGCCATCCGCTACCAGCAGATGGCGTAGACTTTTCTGCTTCTGCTGCAGGAGCTGCATCCGCCGCTGGAGCTGCCTCTCCCGCGACAGTGAGACTCACACCTGCAGCTAATGTAGCAGATGGCAGTTCTTTTGCTGGTGGACCTGTTATACCTGCTGTCTTACGGGTCGTGGTTGCAGAAGTGTTGCTGCCGACGTCCGCGGTCCTTGGTGTTAGGACCTTAGTCGGTATTGCGCCACATTTGCACTGACACGAGCACATTGTGCTCGTGCCCGTGTCTACAACGGACGTCTGCGTTGCAACACTTTCCTTCCTGACGGGAGCTGACAACGTTTTGGCAAAACTAGTGGCGAAGACCGGTGGCGCAAGCGCCTTAAACCGTTTCTTCGCCTCGCCATACGATAATCGTTCCTTCGTTTTCAGCTCCTGTACCTTCTTTTCTTCAAGGTACACTTGACACTCCCTGCTCCAGGCTGGATGTGACCCGGAGCAGTTAATGCACACCTGTGAGAGGGTGCAACTTGCACCCGGTTCGTGCGCCGATTTTCCGCATTTCCCACAAGTGGCGTTGCCTTTACAGTTCGCCGTCGTATGCCCGAACCTCTGGCACTTAAAGCAGCGCATCGGGTCCGGAACATACGGGCGAATGTTTAGGTTTAAGTAGCCAGCTTTGATGGCTTTGGGCAACATCGGAGTGTCGAACGTCAGGACGAAGGTGGCTGTCTTTTCAAGATTGCCATTAACCCTTCGTGTTATCTGCCTGACCTCGACCACGTTTTCTGAGCTCCACTCCTTAAGGAGTTCCTCGGACGCTATATCGATGAGATCACGGCATGTGATCACTCCCTTGCTTGAGTTAAGCGTTTTATGGAGTTCGTATTTCACTGCGAACTCCCCGAGCTTCTCACACTTAAGGAGTAAGACTAGCCTGCTTGTAGGTAGTTGTTTCTAGAAGCAGTGTCCCGTTCCTCAGCTTTTTTACGCTTTTTAATGTACTGGCGATTCCTTGTAAACCTTTCTGTATATAGAACGGAGAGACCTTTTCAAAGGATCCCTCCGTTCTAACCATTACTAAAAAGGCATTATCGATGAGATAACCCTTCCTGTTACAATTATCCTCCTCTCGGTGAGGGCTATCAACCCTCGCACGCTTTCCTGCTCTTTGGGCGGAAGATTGGCCCTGCGGATTGCCCAAGCCGCAGGTAAATGAATTGTTTTTGGTTTTTTTTTGTTATTTTGTCCCACGAGTACGGAGGACCTAAAAGTCGAGTGACGTGGAGCCCCCGTATCACGCCACCAAGCCCAATACAACAGGGGAGGCGGCAGGTGCCCCTGAGGTTGTACGCTAACGGGTGGTTTGCCTCACCACCCATCCACCTCCTCGGCACGTTACTCACCTTGAGGTTGAGGTTTTTTTTAAAGAGGTTTGTACCGTCCTCGCGATCCGGGCGATGAAGCCAAGATCCCCGTTCTCCTAGGCACACAACGTTCCACCGCCACGCCCTACGGTGGTTGTTGAAGCATGGTAGGAGTTTACGGTGTGGGAAACTTGCGGCGCTCACAAGTTTCCAGCTCGGCACCGCGGGTTCGCCAAACCCGTACCCGGCACTTGCGTACCAGGCCCCTGCGGGGTGCCCCTTTGAGGTCCGCGCCCCGTCTCTAAGAAGTCTCTAGGGGCGCACCTAAATAGCTAAGGACTATAAGTTTTTAAAGAACGAAAAAATCGGTATGTGGATTTTTTTTTTAATTGGGTATTTAATCCATTAATATAATTAATATTTTTCTCACACTGACAGCCGATATGGCGCCCCTAAATTTTAGCGCCCCGGGCAAATGCCCGGTTTGCCCCCCCCCCCCCCTAGAGTGGGCCCTGTTCTTTGTTCAGTTGTTTCAAGTTTAGTCTAGTTGTCTCTTAACTGTTGTGTTGCCGGCCTCGGTAGCGTAGTGGCTAGAATGCTAGCTCCATGTGCCGTAGGTCACCAGTTCAAGTCCGGTTGCGGGCATGGGTGTTTAAGTGTTGTGTCTGTGAATGTAATGTCCGTCCTGTGGTGTGTGTAATTATCTGGAAAAATTTTATACTGGAGATACTGAAAGCATTGAATGACATAAATACTATCGAGTTGGCTGTATGGCCTCAGATGCCGAAAGCAATTGGAAAAAAAAATTGTTGTGTTCTCTTCTTACCAGCTTTTTTAGCCTTCTAATCTCCATAATATAGTAAATAGTTACCAAAATTAACTTCATTTCTTGTTTTGGAATACAAATTTACTACTCCATTCTTATTATTTGTTCCTACTTGAACTACACAGACTTCCTTCCATATACTGACCCTTTCCCTTACATATCTCTTCAGTTCTGAAATTTGTGTTCTTTTATAAGTGTACCTATTATCATCTTCAATCATGACCACTTGTTTACTGAAGCCTCTAATGTGCATCATGTATTTCTTTAGCTACTGAGACCCCACAAGATTATCATCAGGCTTTACTATTAATCTATCCTACATGTTTGGTACCCCTGTAGTCTGCTCTATCACTTGTGTATTCTTCCCTTACTAAGGTATTTGCAAACCTCTGTTTCCTTGTGCTATTATTTTTATATCCTTCCCAGCTGTCATCTATTAAATTTAAATCCCCACCAATAATGACCACCTCACCTACATCATTCATTTTTCCACTGTGTTAAGCAGCTAAAATTCTATTTTATTTTTTAACTAAAGTAACTCTTGGCTATGATCTACGAATACCAGTCAAATGTAGTGGTCTTTGTTAGCCAATAAGAATACCCATTCTAATAACTGCTCCTCTACCTCTGTGGTTGGAAAAATCCTCATTGTCTATTAAATCTTCCATTAACCAAGACTAACCCCTACAGTTACTTGTCTGCCTCTGTTAAGTTACCAAACTATTACTTTGTTCGTTATACTACCACAATTCACTAGTAGCCTTATTCTATTTTCAGCATTACTCTTCACCATCATAGTTGCAACCCTATCTTTTATTGTTTCAACAGCAGCTTTTTTTAAAACATTTTTTCCACTGCACATCTGCTTTTGGTATTCCTGCGATAAAAAATGTTTCCCCTAACTTAAAAACAAAACAAAAATAGATAACTATGTAGATGTTACTGCTCCACAGAAAGGTAGAAAGGCACGCGGCTTGTCTAAAATAGCAAGGTTACTCCACAAACAGGGCATCCGTTCGATTTTTCGACCTCCACCAAAAATTGGACAGCTGTTGCGAACTCCGAACGATTGTCTCAATCTTCGGGCTCTTGGAGTGTACAAAATTCCATTTGAATGCGGCACTTCTTACATAGGACAAACCTTAAGGACGATTAATGAAAGACGCAAAGAAGACATCAGACATTTTAAACTTGGACAAAAAGAAAAATCTGCCTTAGCCGAACATGCCATTGACAATGGACACGAGCCATGCTTCGACAAAACGACACAGCTTTGTTACGAAAATAACTTTTGGGACAGTGTTGTGAAGGAAGCAATTGAGATTAGGCTTAGCAATAATGTTATTAATAGTGATCAAGGCCTCAATTTAGGCCAAGCTTGGAAGCCAGTAATTGGATTATTACAAACGAGATGGAATCAAGCCATATTAGGGCATAGGAGTGACCCGATCGTGACGTCACCAAGCGAGCAGGGTCCAACTAGACCGCCCCTCCACACGCTTTCCCCTCCGCTCCCGGCTGCTGGCGCTATATAAAAGACTACCTTGCGGCAGACTTCAGTAATGTTAAGCGGGGGCTTGACAATGGAAGCAGTGCAAGCTTCCGAAACGTCGCCAGACGGCTCAATTTTGACGCGGCTTGAAACCCGAGAAGTTTTTACAAAACAAAAATAGTACCAACCCCATCATAACTGGAAGTGGACACTCTCAAAGCTGTAACTCACAACACAGAAGGTACACCTCCATACCTCCCTTTTCTGTTTATACATAGCGAAAACCCACCTATCAATGGTATCCACAGTGACAACCATCAGCTATGGGAATCAGGAATACAGAAGCTACTCTGAACTGTAGAAGTTATATTGAATGACTAGTACGAGTGAATCACAACACCAGTGTTTAAGAAGGAAGTAGGAAAAGGAATTAGCTGCTGGAGTACCACAATATTGTTCATTGCCTGAAAATAAGGGATAAGATCACACAGAAGACACTGATAGCAATAAAAGAGCGCTAGTTTTAAGAGGAATAACTTGGGTTCCAAGGCAACACAGGAACACTAGGTTCTGCATTTTAATTTATAACCATCATATTTTTTTCCGATT
The DNA here is from genome assembly GCA_031002005.1 of Vandiemenella viatica. Taxonomy (NCBI): domain Eukaryota; kingdom Metazoa; phylum Arthropoda; class Insecta; order Orthoptera; family Morabidae; genus Vandiemenella; species Vandiemenella viatica. Next base: position 188,867,738 of record JARYHS010013630.1, read on the forward strand.
TTATGGGCAAATAGTATAACTGAAGGTTGATACAAAAGAATCAGAACATTTTCAGTTTTAAGTTTTCCTTATAGAATAATATGTCCTCAAGACGGTTTTAGCTAAAGTAAGTCTGATTCATCAACAGTGAAAACATAATCTTGTCATAGCTTATCTCATCATGATGGGTAAATAGTAAAATCAGAGGGCCACAATTATTAATGAATATTTAAAGTCAGCACTGGACACACAGTATCCAAGATAATTAAGTTTATTGTTTATCCAAGATCATTGGCTTACAATACTGTAACAAAGTGCCTCCTGAAAGATCTAACAAAGACTTGTATATGCTGACATGAAACATTCAGGTGATGGAAAAGACTGAAGGGAATCTAGTATTCATTAAAAAGTGCAAAAATCAATCTCTGATAATCATTATTAATCAGTTTAACATCAGCATATCAAATGTTCTTTGGATAGTTCACAAGTGTCTCCAGTACTTTTACTATGTCATATCTACAACACATTGTCTGAAGATAATAGAATTGAAACACTTGCTTGATGCCAGTTGATGCTGCGCTTTCTTAATAACGAAGTTGCTGGCCAACTTGTTTTTCAACCCCTTGTACCACTGATGCAGCGGTTAATGGACTGACTTGCCCACGATCCTAAGAATGAAAATGTTGCTACAACAGAATTTCCAGTGTAATATCTAGTGTGGGTATGTCATACTGCCACACCCTTTCTGGAAAGGTGAAAACATCACAAAAGAAGTTTATTTAAGAACTCTGCAAACTGTCATGAAACTGGGGAGCAAAATTGTGGCATCCAGAAGGCCATAGATTTTCCAGCAAGATGGAGTATCAGTGCATATTAATCATTCAGTGCAGAACTGACTAAATGATAACATGAGCATGTTCATTAGCAAGTACTAAGGGCCTCGTAACATCTCTGATTTAAGTATGCTGAATTGTTTGAAATGGAGCTTGATTGAAAGAGACTGCTAAGTTATGTCAGACCAATGTCACATCACTGAGATGTCATTCATGGATATGAAAAAGGCAATCTTGATGAATGGACTTTTGACACAGTCGTCATTCATGTCAGTTACAGTGAATAATAAACCTTTAGGTATGCCACATTCCACACATAAAAACATTTTTATGTAACATTGTTTTTTTTATTATTATTAAAATAAATTACTGTAAAAAATGACACCGTTTTGTTTGGATTTAGCTGAAACACTGTATATAGGAAGACACATAAGGTTATGCATGACAATCAATGAAAGTCAATGCAAGGTTGAAGTGGTTTCATCATGTTCAACAATTGCAAAGTCTCTAATACCAGTACGTTATATGGATAGGTAAGTGCAGGAAAGAAGAGCAGTTGGGCAATCAAAAAGGAGATTGTTGGACCAGATTAAAGAATTATTTGTGGAACAAAGGGCAGAAATAGGAAGATACAATAAATAAAAATAAACTAATAGTGAATATTGTAAAAAAAGTCATTTTCAGATTCATGATAGCATACCAACACGATGAAAATAGTGAAATTACAAGCAAAGAGAAAAAGTAAAAATTTCCTCAATTTCTTTCACTTTATAGTAGGAATATTTAAATATAATTTAATTACCTTTGTATCCACTCTCTTCTTTCCAAGAGAAATATCTTCATAATTTTTATTATTATCTCTTTTGGATTCCTTATATTTTTTAAGACAAGATGAGTCTAAAACAATAAAGCACAAGTATAATAAAAACAAGCTGTTTTCTATGTTTTCCTCTCTCTCTCTCTCACACACACATACACACACACATTGAAAAAGCCTTTAGATAAAAAAAGACACGGAAAGCAGATACATCACTCACCAAAAATGAAGGCAGGAGAACAGCAATGAAAAAAGAATACACACACACACACTCTCTCTCTCTCTCTCTTATAGATATTTCAGTTTAAAACTTTATTAACACCATGAGATATGAGCCATTTGAAAGGGAGATGCACATACTGATACCTATTGCAAGAGAGTTGTGCAGTAGGTGCAGTGTGTATCTCTGTTAGCATTATTAAGATCTTAACCAAACAATTGTAAAATTGTGTTTGTCTCTCTCTCTCCCTGTTTTTTTTTTTATTATTATTATTTTTTTTTTTTTTTTTTTTTTTTTTTGCTTTTATCACTGCTTTCATACCTTCACCATTCATGAATCAATCTCACACAACAGCCTTTTGGCACAAAATTGGTACCATTCACTTAAAAGATCCTCATTGCCATGATCATACTGGACTATCTCATTACCTTTGTTCACACAGTTTGAATTGTCTGTAAACTAACTGAAAACAAACACACAAAACAATAAAATGGATAAGATGGACTGTGCAATTTTTAAGCAAAACATTTTTAGATCCACAATAATAAGAATGAAGCAAATATATTTTTGCTGAAGAACAAGAATTCTGTCATAGGAAACAGAATACTTTATGATTTACATAAGCTAATTTTGCAAGTCAGTTCAACAAGATATTCATGTCAGTAGCAACAGTTTTATTGTAATTACCAAATTATAGCAATTTCTCAAAATGTAAAGTAGACAGATTAAGATTTTAATTTTGAAAAACTAAGTATCTTCTTGCACCATTTGTAATACGATGAAGCTATTTTTCCCCTCTCTGGATTAACATCAAATCTATATATTAATCAAAAGAGAATTTTGGATTGAAAACTACACAGTATTGATGATATCAGGTCAGCACCAAATACTCATAAAAACACGACATTAACTAAAGAAAAATAAAGGCAATATTAGATATTAATACAATTTTTACTAAAGGGGGAGGAAAGGATTGTAACGCTTTCGCGTCTCTTGCTGTTGATTTGATTGTAATTATAATTATGAATAGGCTTGCCAGATTTCTGAAAAGTTCAACCGGGACACTAGAATGTCCCCCCCCCCCCAGCGTCATGGGTATTCAAGGGTTCACACCCTTGTGGGTTTCAGAGTGTAGTTTATTCTCAATGCTATGAATACCTAATAAATGGTTAATGATCAGTAATTACTGATTAGGAGCCTAAACCAGGGGTAATAATAAATTATACTAAAATACAAATTTAAATATTTTATTTCTTACATGTGAGTGTTTACATATAAATGTAATAAGTTGACTAAGTAAGATTGTGAGAAGAAACCCTTTGGATGAGGAATAACAATTTTAACAGTTTTTACACGTACTTTTCATTGGTGAGCACTTTTTTTAGAAAGTCTTTTTTGGTTTTAATCTTGTTGTAAGAATCTTCACAAGTTAATCCGATAGGCTAGGCAGGAACAGACTGACATTTCTATCGCAGGCGACTTTCGCCGGGGGTGAAGGTGGGCGAGTCCAATGTTACAGTAACATTGTTACTGCACACGAGGAGTGTAATACTAATACAATACTGGACTCGCCCGGAGAGCGCATGCGCATGGTCATGATTGGAGAGACAAGGCGATGTGATGACAATATTTTTATATTTATTTATTAGCAGACCCTCATTCTTTTATAGTATTCACTTTTCATACAGTACAGTTAAATAAATGACAAAGTAATTATCCTAAGTTATACTTCACAGTTAATTGTTTTAAGATATTTTTGGTCATCTATATCTATAAATTATAGTTTATAACCAAATTTAATTTTTACCGGGACGGAAGGAAAACCGACCGGGACTTTGTCTAAAAACCAGCACTGTCCCGGTCAAACCGGGACGTCTGGCAAGCCTAACTCAATTCTTTAGATCCAAAATATATTGTTTATTTTATATCTTCGGATCTACTAGGAAATACAATGGAATTGGTTATTCTCAGAAGATGCAGGTTCATTTTTAGGCAAGGTTTTTCTCGAGCATTCAATCTACTAGTCTACTCCGATAACTATCATCTCACAAGTCCTAATCTCCATAGCAACTTACAACTCATTTCTTTTTCTTCTAAGAGTATATATATTATTAATTTCTATCTACTCTCAGAAATCAAAAATGTAATTTTCTTGTAAAAATATTTCTGTTCTGTCACAGGATATGCAAATCATGTGAAAGTAGATTTGTGTATCATTTGTAAACAATAATTGAAAAAAACTACACAAAATTTAACATGTATGTTACATTAGGGAGTGTCCATAAACTTCATTTTGGCTTCTTTGAACCCACCCTCCCCCAATATAGCCTGACATTTCTGCTTCTACAGGATGTTTGGAATATCCACTTCCAGTCATGTTGCTCTTTCCATTCCTCTATTTGTCCCTTGTGTGTCTATGGACCTAATCCATCAATCCAATCCATGTTGTTCATATAGGTCTCCTTCCATTCTCTTTGTTAAAGAGCACTAACACTGGCACTCTCCCCTCTTCCAATCCCTTCACAAGACCCAACTACTGAAACCTTTAATTCTTTAACATTTCTTCTACAGTTCCAGCCTTTGGTTCTATCTGATAATTTTCATTTCTGAGCATATATTTCCCTGTAGCATTCTCTATACATCCCTATTGCCTGCAGTATGCATAACACTCCATGTCTGTTTTAGAGTCACAGGCTAATAACTGTTGGCAGAGCGTTTTACAGAGCAAGATTTTGGCTTTCTTCCCTATGCTCCATTTCCAGATTATATCCTTAATTAGGTGATGAAATTGTCCACTCTTTCTTATTATCTCCTGTATTTCATCCTTAAACTTTTAACTGGAGGTTACTTTACTTACAAGATAACAGAAGAATTCCAATTTCTTACCACTGAGTGTTACCTCCTTTGATGAGTAAGTGTTTCTCAACACCTTAAGAAAGACTAGTTTCTTTCTTTCTTTCAGGATCAATCTATAAGCCATGTTTTTCCATTGTATTTGCCAATTTTTACCAGTTCTCTCCAGATTCTTTCCTATCTCTTCCCAAATCATTATGCTGTCTGTACAATCTATCATCTATAACTCTGCGGGATTTCTTTATCCCTTAACTTCATGACTAAATTAAACATAATGGATGACAAAATACTTCCTTGTCTCGTTCTCCTCCTGGTCTGAAATCAATCCAAGTGTATTGTCTATTCACATACAATTTTCCACTTTCTTGTTGTTGATTATTATGTGTTGCACAATTGCTTAATTCATTCTTCTCTCTCTCTCTATTTTTATTGAAATATATGCTTTCCCTTTTTAGTTTATCAGTTTCCTTTTTATAACTATAAAAATTGCTATGGCAACTTGCCATATTCACATCTTTTATATATTATCTGCCCAAGTACAAAAAATTGCATATTCTTGATCTTTCATATCTAAATCAATACAGTTTAATTACATTTATTTGGAATAGAGCACATGCACATGTAACAGTTTCCCTATACATCTATTTTTCTCCCTTTCTAGAAACCACCTATTTTTGCCTTCTACAAAATTTTAAATTTTTTCATCATCTCTGGTAAATTATTCAACACTTTCCTTGGTAATTTATTCCAACCCCTGCAATGCCCGACTCACTTACAAAAGAAAATTTTCCCACTCCCTTATGCTTGAAACCGAATGCCAGCTTACGGTTATGGTCATCTTTTCCCTTCCATGCACTAATCTTATTTCTTCCACCAATCTCTTTCCATGCCTCTTCACCAATATATACCTTGTATACTCTTCGGACTCTCTTCACCCTCCTCCTGTCTTCCAATGAATCTCATTCCAGATCCTTTATCATAACAGTTACTGATTGAATACTGTAGTAATTTCCAGGAACAAATGCAGCCCTTATTTCCACCCCACCTCAACTTCTATGTCCGATAGCCAAAATGAGGGTCCCATACTACACCATCATATTCAAGCAATAGTCTGACTAAAGTTTTCAACTCAGCTCTCTCACTCCTCTGTTATATCCCATCCTCACTTTGTTATTATCAAGCTGTTTCCATTGAAATTCGGTTGAATTTTTGAATATTGTCAGGCAGTGGCTCAATGTGTGGTTTCCCTGTAGTGTTCACATTTTCATTTATCTCCTCCTTATGAACAGGCATTATGACACCATTTCTCTAGTAATCGGGAATTTTACTCTTTCAAAATACCCATGTAATTTTGTACAACTGATATATCCATAGAGAATTTTGGCCATTGGTTCATTCATTTTTAGAGAATTCTCATTTGGTGGTTCTTTCACTGCTCTCTCTAGCCTCCACATATGGAATTCTATGACTTCATTTTATACAGCTATGGTTAACTGATTTGGTCTTTGATACTTTCTTCCAGCATTTATTTCCCATTTCTTCCAATGGGTTTTTGAAATACTCTTTCCTTCTCATTAAACCATACTTACACCACTACATTTCTACCGATGTGCCCAGCACATTGGTCAGCATATCTCTAGGTCTCATTTTTGTCTCTATCCACCAAATAAAGTTTCCCTTGCAGTTTATCTTCAGTTTATGTGTATATTATTCCCAAGATTTTTCCTTAACTATTTTTTTTCATTTTTCAGAAGCTTTAGCTAGTTGTTTTCATTAAGCTATTTTTGTCCTTCTTTTATATTTTGAAATTACTCTCTCCATGCTCTGTCCTTTATTTTCACTGCTTTTGCTATAGGCTTGTTCCAAGGGTTTTGTTCTTCTTTCTTTAGTGTTGTTATTCTGATTTTTCTGCTGTACTTACTATTGTTCTAAATTTTCAGCATTCTTGTTCATTTGTTCTTAGTTGATCACTGGGTAAATCAACCTCCTGAAATGCTTTCTGATCTATCATCTTACTTCTAACATTACTACTTTTGGATTCTGTTATTTGCTTCCCAGGCTGCTCTTCTTGAAATCTGCTATGACCAATCAGTGATCTCCATTTGGTGTAATTTTTACATCTGTTCTTCTGTGGGTGCATAATTTTTACTTGGCTGTTGTGACCGCTGTCATAGTTGATAGTCTTTTTTTAATGGACCTTTTGAAGGAATCATTCTGGCTTTGCCTGGAATGATTTAGTGAAACCAAGGAGAACCCAAACCTAGATTGCAGGACAGAGGAACAAACCAACACTGTCCCAAATGTTAAGATTTATTATCTATACTTAATACAACTGTAGAAACAAGCATCCCACCCTTCCAACTAAAACTAATTAGTTCAGTACTAAAACAAACATTGCTGTAATATTTCCCAATGATAGATGCAGCCATTTTTTTCTTTGTCTAGTTAACAAAGTTCAAGTCTATCATTATATTCCAGTTTTCAGCCACTGGCGATGTCTGTTAAGTATACAATCCTCTCCATTTTGTAACGAGGTAGTAATCTGAAGATATATCAGTTTTACATATTGAATAAAACATTGTGGGTAGAATTCAGTAAGTTTAACATTTTGAAATAATTTGTGATTTTAGAAGGGTTGAGTAATTTTGAAATTATAGTGCAATTGTTAGCTTTGCCATGTTTTGCCATATAATCTGAAAAAGAAAGCAGCAAAATGTAAGAAGGGAAAGGACTGGAGCATTTAAAATTTAAATTATTCATCATGGGATAAGAAAAATAGGGATTATTAATAAATTAAGGGTTTATTCTAGAGTACAGATACCTATTAATAATTTATATAATTTTAGGTTACATGAAGAAAGAGCTGGAAATGGATTCATTACTAGACAGGAGGAGGATGAAGAGGGTCATGGGTGTGTACAAGGCAAATACTGATGATGAGGCATGGAAAGATATTGGTGTAGGTATGAAAAGTAGTGTGTGGAAGGGAAAATATGATCATGGCCACAAGCTGACACTGGATTTCAGGCACAAGAGTGTGGGAAGATTTTCTTTTTTAGGTAAGGGTGTCAGGGATTGGAATAAGTTACCAAAGGAAATGATGAATAATTTACCATAAATGTTGAAAGAATTTAAAGTTAAAATTTGTAGAAGTCAAATGTAGGTGGGTGCAGGAAAAGGGGAAGATGGGTGTCTAGGGAAATTGCCACCGGAGCGTGTGCTCCATTGAAATTTAATTAAATTAAATACTAGGAAATGATTTATGATAAATGTGTCAATTTTAGTTTCATAGGGAGGTTGTGATTAAATAATGTTTGTGCTAAGTTTGTTTCCTATGAGGGTTGGTAAAGAGTTAAGGTAGTGGAGTAGTGGGAAGGCTGAAGGTTGTAGAAACCCTATGTTGCCACAAGAAGTAGTCTGCATCAAGTTTTGCTGGGAGCACGGTCTAGTCCATTTGTGAATTTGAGTTCAACATTATTAAAAATATAAACACAGTGTTGAAATTGTTATAAGAAATGAAGTGTTTTTCATTAAATAAAAGGGGTTACTGTAACTTTGTCAGAATAGTTTTGGCAAGTTAGAGAATTTTCTAGTGAACTTAGTTGACTTGAATGCTGGTGAAAGTCTGTATGTATTTTAGGACTTGTAATTTCTTTATTAAAAAGAGACAATTTATATTTTCATTCAACAATCAACACAAACTCTCAATTAATAGTGACAGTGTCTGGAGAAGTTAACTAAACTGAACGTTATTAAAATCAAAACATGAACTTAAGCTTTTCATATTTTTCATTTAGAAGCAAGCTGCAGGATTCCTGTAATGACTTGAATATGTCTTCTTATATCAAAACTCTTCCCACAACTTAGATATTAGAGATTTGTGCTGTTAAGTCATTGATAAACTATCGAAGAAATATTGGTTACATAAGAAAAGCAAAGAAGCAACCTTGCTTTTTCCCTTTCTTGTAAAACCTCTTTCCCTACTGAATTTTGGATGTATGTAAATGTTTAAACACATTGGTGCACATCATTTGAATTAATCAGAACTGGCACTTGTAAGAAAAAATCATTATATTTGTATAAACTATACGTAAAATAACTGAGTCACAAAGTCAATCTGTAATAGTTTGTACAATTTAAACACAATGTTACCACATATGATACCACCTGTTGGCAAGTAATTGATCAATTTCCATATACAGTAAAAGTCCGGTTATCCGAGCCGCCGGGTTAACCGAGGCAAAACTTTGGCATATGCCCAAGAAAAAAAACCACCAGGATTTTAAAAAAGCAAGGACCGTATAACAGCCCTGCTGTGTTGCAATTCTCCGTTCTCTTTAACATTAAAACCTTTGATTATCGGAAAATCAAAAAAGCCTAGAGCTTTTAAAAACTTGGATTTTGCCTGTTTAGCAACTTTGTACACAAACCAGGCAACAGGTTGGATGGAATGACATATATTTTCGGAGTGGTTTTTTTAACTTATTTGTCCCAGTAGTAGAAGCATATCTTAAAAAGATGAATGTCCCCAGAAAGGCCCTTTTATTAATAGACAATGATCCATCCCACCCATACCTCGAAGTGGAAAGTGGTGATATCAAGTGTATGTTCCTACCGCCAAATGTTACGTCACTGATACACCCCCTTGATCAGGATATAATAGAAACATTCAAAAGAAATTACAGAAAAAGGCTGCTTCAAGTTTTATTAGGTGATTTAGAGAGAGATAGCACTGTGACAGATTCACTAAAGAAAATAGTATCAGTGAAAGATGCAGTTTATTGGTCGGCCATGGCGTGGGATGAAGTAAAACAGGAAATGCTTCAACGATCATGGAGGAAACTTTTTGGTATGAAAAAGCTTAAAAAGAACGATCTAGTTCAACAAGATGTCAATGAACTGACAGCCAACCAACTTCCAGTCGTAAAAGAAATTAACAATGAAGATATACAAGACTGGTTGTTGGATGACGATCCAAATCAGCTTAACGATGATGAAATTGTTAATATGGTTGTCAGCGGACAAGGAGAAGATGAAGATAAAAATGAAACTGTTCCAAAAATTTCTCATGCTGAAGGTTTAAAAAGAATAGAAGCAGCACTGGAGTATATTGAGCGACAGGAAGAATGCACAGCAGCTGACATAATGATGCTACAGCGTTGGCACTATACTTCCGCTAAGAAGAGAAACAAAATAATGACATAGAAGACAATTAAAGACTTTTTTGGCAAATGATCGTAATTAATGTACAAAAAACAACTTCACAAATTAGTTTTGCACTATAAATAAATTGTATTATTTCAGTTTCAACACATTTTTTGATTCATTGTAACCTCTTTCCTTGACCTCCGGTTATCTGAGTTTTTCGTTATCCGAGGTGGTCCCGGTCCCATTTGCCTTGGATAATCGGACTTCTACTGTACATGAAAGTAGGAAAAATTTATTTTCCTTCTTCTTCTATGAACGTGTTGCCCATGTCCATGCACAGGCCGTGGTGGATGTTTACCTCTCCATCGGAATGTCGTGATAATTGCTTAATGTCATAATGTCAGTGGATTATGATTATAAAATAAACATTTTTTATAGCCTCGATTAGAAAAGTTTTCATTTCCTCCAATAAACGATAAAAGAAATAGGGAATGCATTTACTTTGAATAGCAGACACAGTTACATGTGGTGAAATATGGCATCAGTAAAAGCAAAGGAAATAAAAAATAAATCTTAACAACTTACATCATTTCACGTAATATTAGTTTGAATTGTAATCTATGTTGTGTAGAACTGAACAGTGTGGAACTAGTTTCGTTAAAACAAAGCAATGATGAAAGTAACAGAACACTTAAGAAAATTAAATTACTTAAAAAAATTAAATTACTTATGCCCTCTGCTGCCAATTGCCAGTTCTAATAACAATCTATCCAAATTGCTGCTAACATTGACAAAATTAAAGCTTTTGTCTTACATATCTGTGGTCAAAGATTTTAACGAATACTTTTACATAAAACGAATCTATTATTAAATAAATCTAAGCTACTAATACTTATTATGTTGATTTAAACTCAATACATACTTTTATTTCAGTGTTCTGACAATTCACGGCTTAGTGTAATTCCTTGTGCCTTGCGTTGTAGCAAAAGGTTTAAGTTCCCATTTGGGTTCAGGTTGCATTTCAACCTAACCACGTAACTTCTCGCCAGAAGAACAATACTTCAATCTCACGCATATTAATACATGAACTGTATCGCATTTTAGTGGCAATAATGTATCGTGATATATTTTGATCAAAAATCTTCAAGGGTTTTTTCAAATTTCTTTTTTGTGATTCAGACTGGTAGTAAAACGTTTGAATGGCTGGCACAGTTGCTGAACTAATAGGCTCAGTAATATTACAGAGTTAAAGCAAAGGAAATTAAAATAAACCTTATTAACTTACATTAAGCCATGTAATTATTATATTAAGTGTAGTGTAGGATTGCACAGTTTCCAGATCAATGTGCAACTATTTCCATTCAAACGAATTAATAATTTCAATAATAGGACACAGTTTAAAATATTCTGAAATAAACTAAATTATTCACGCCCTATGCCATAATGTCAAATGCCACTTGTAATTCTGTTCCATGCTAAGTAATACTCTAACCAAAATTTTCTCTACATTGATGCATGAAATACAAAGCTTTTATCTATGGACAAATAATTTATGGAATACTTCTATATATCAAAAGGATATTACGTAAATATAAGCATCTAATGATTGATATGTCGATTTTAACGCAATACATAGTTTTATTTCGGTGTTCTGTGAGTTAATTTATTCACTGATGCTTGGAAATGTTATTAAATAACGCGCATTCGCACGAATGTCATCATAGGTTGATGTCTTACCATGACATGCTACATCTAGCGTATTATATTAATAGAAGATAGATATTGGCTTTGTCAGATATCATTTATTCAAACTTCTTTGAAGATAATATTAGCAGTTGTAATGTAATCATTGTTTACTTTTTGAAGCTATGCGTCTTTAACATAAACATAAATATGAACTTGTGAAAAAGCTACGTACAGGTGGCCATACGAAAAAAACAGATTCTGGTAAATACAATCCTGTGCTTTGGAGCGTCTGATCTTGTGCTTTATTAATGGTTCTAATGAAAGTTACTTTTATTGGGTATTATTTTCTTACCATTAGGAAAGACACTGTTCGACCAGACGGTGTGAGCTTAATGTGAGGTAACAGCATAGTCTTATTGGAGTGAACGAATTTGGCATTGATGATGCACTCATCTAATTGAATTACCACTAATCTTGCACCATAAATTAATCCCTGATTAGCATTAAGATTTCTATTTAACTTAGTAATAGCATTTTTCTTTAAAAGCAATTTATGAGATGTTAAGCCAAATGATCTTGGAAATGGCTCTAGCAATTTGGATGAAATTTCATATGTAGATAATGATTTGTTTTTAAAGTTTGTTGCACGATTTTACAAAAAAATGAGCGATTCTTGTATTTAGTATCTTTGAAATGGCCAACACCTTCTCATGGACTAAGCTAGGTTCCCATAATAAATAATATATCTAGTACATTTAATCTAATACAATTATTTGAACAACTCTTGTATACGAGGTGTGTTAGAAAAGTAATGAGACTGATTTCATACTAACCAAAGTTTTTATTATTTTCAAACAACAATGTTATCCCCTTCAAAGTAGTTCCCTTGGGCAGCTATACATCGGCGGAGTCGTGATTCCCACTCTGGTAGCAGCGCTGGAAGTCTTCAATTGGTATGGCTTTTAACTGGTCGGTCAGTCTTTTGAATGTTCTCTAGAGTTCCAAAATGACGTCCTTTTAGGACATGTTTCAATTTCGGGAAGAGGAAAAAGTCACAAGGACTTAAATCAGGTGAATAGGGGGGTTGAGGAACAACAGTAATGCATTTCGAGGTCAAAAATTCACGGATGAAAATGGCCGTGTGACACGGAGCATTGTCATGATGAAGCATCCACTTGTCTGCAATTTCTGGTCTCACACGGATCACTCTTTTCCTCAACTTTTCAAGGACACTGATCATCCTTATTGTTAAACGACGGTCTGATCTCACAAGAGCCCTCACACGATTAATGTTTTCGTCAGTTTTTGAAGTTGAAGGTCTCCCTGAGCGAGGTTCATCTTCAACGTGTTCTCGGCCTTCCAAAAATGATTTGTGCTAGCGGAAAACTTGTGCTCTCGATAAGCACTGTTCCCCATAGGCCTGTTTCAACTTTACAATAGTCACACTCGCGGATTCACCAAGTTTAACACAAAACTTTATCGCACAACGTTGCTCTAAATTCCGATGCTCCATTTCTGTGACGCACAATGAAAACACAACTTTATTAATGGCGCTGTCAAAACTAATGTGTTAACTGTATGGAGTTGTAACTCAGACTGAGGAAGTGGAAGGGATCAACAATCAGATTTAGCATCAGCCAGTAGACACAACAATGCCAGATCTCCCGCAGTGTTGCCAATCTCATTACTTTTCTAACAAACCTCGTATATAGGTAAAATTAATTTCTCACAAACGTCTCTGAAGATTTTGATTAAATCTTGCATACTGAATGGAAATCAAAAGATGTTGAGTGAAGATAGGTCTCCCAGGTACTAAAAATATAAAATAATGTACTTATTTTGTTGTTTTCGAGTACCTGGTGGTGTTGGAGCTGTAGCAAAGGATAAACATTAAGACAAGAATGGAGACATATCAAAGCCGAAAATGGTGTAAGGATGCGGTTATAGCCCAACAGGCACAGTGCAAACCACAAATAAATTAATTGAACTGAAAGAGGAAAAGTCAACTGTATTTGTAAAGATTATTACGGCACTGGACAAAAGGTCATGTATCAGTGCAATTCATATTTGCTTTATAATATGGTATGAAAAGTTGAATAATAAAAAATTATGTTTAGTTTAATATGCAAAGTTATTTGTGGAAAGCTCAGTCAATGAGTATTTCGAAGTAAGATAGTAAAAAGTGCAACAAGGTGGTATAAACATTTGATTACAGAGATTAAGAGAGGAAGAAAGTAGGAGTTTTGGACATTGTAACTGCGAACTATCATCATAGTTCATACAAGTTAAAAGATGACACGAGATGTTCTTGCCTTGCCTGGAAGACTACCAGAACATATTAAGTTAAAAATAAGATAGTAATAATTAGGGCAAGACATGGTTATTGAAAGTAAAAGACTGATAGTGGCATATAGGAGTAAAAATAACGAGTTGTTTCTTATGAGAAAGCTTGTCGGATTTGTATTCTGTGTTTGGACAGATTAGGTTACATACGTATACCCAGCCAGATTGGCAGGATGGGTAGGTTACAACTGCCAGCATTGATGGTTTGGTCCCACTTGTTGAGGGCTGCACTGGAGCTGAGTGGCCACAGGTTGTGATTGCAGACAACTCATGCTTCAACTTCTCCTACAGTGATGGTAATGTATGTGTTAGATGCTACTGAAGTGAACACAATTTATCGCACTGTTTGTTGAGCAGCATAGCAAGCAAATATTAAATGTGGTGGTGGGTGCCAGTGGTGATAACATGACCTCATGTTCCTATGCATTGATGGCAATCAGAATAGGTACTGCTTCATCATGGAGGTTTTAAGAGTCAAAGGCAGCACTTCTGCAAAGAGCTCCACCTGCCATTTTTTCAGGAGGACAACGCCCGGCCAGATGTGGGGAGGAATGTGTAAGCTTTCTTTGAAGAATGGCGAATACCACTGCTTTCCTGGCCTGCATTTCGTGTGACATGTTTTCCATTCAACACATCTGAGATATGGTCAATAGGTAACTTGTTCTCCTATCCAGATCTGTAGGTGCTCTCCCATTAGTTAACATTATGTCATGCAAAAAAAAAAAAAAAAACGGCATAACTTCTCACTGTAAACCAATAACACAATCATTCAAAGAGCAAGGGTTCCAATATACTATCTGGTGCTGCTCCTGTTATCACTTCCAGCTCTTCTGAAGTGTCATTTACTCTCCTGGTCCTTTGCTTCTCTTAATAATAGTAAAAAAAGTTTTCTCTTGTTACGATTCTAGTGCTTGTCGACATCAAAATCACTAGAGGCCGAAGAGGATTTAAAGCAAGAAACGAAAGAAATTTGGCCATAGTTTTTTGAAGGTACCATACTGGCAATGGGTGATTTTGGAAAACAGTGGAAAACTAAAATATGGATGGCCAGATGGAGATTTGCGCACGCTTCCTCCAAAATACAAGGTCTCAGCAGTACTGTTCAACTATAAGCAAGAGACATTTTCATTAAGACCAGTGATGTTTACCTCATTATGCACCACTTTATGGCTTTGAAAGAACTAGCGACACATAGGGTTGCCAACCGTCCGGCTTTCGACCAGACTGTTCGGTTTCAACGCGATTTGTCAATGCCTGGTTAACTACATGTGCCAGACACAAAATGTCTGGTTATAAAGAAATTTTAAAAATTATGGGTTAATGGTTTCTTAGATGTGTATCAAATAAACAAGGTTGTCACGTCTTGCTACTTGCTCCCCCATTCGCTGTACGTCATTCAACTTTTTCGCTCTGTGTTCAAACATTTAAGACAGTTAGACACAAATCCGATTATCACAAAGCAATTGGATCATATTTCAGTTACCCTTTGTCGAAGATAGAACGTTGTACTCGTTTTGTTCACGGAGAATTAAAGAATGAACAGTGTTATTAATTTACACGCTACAAATAAATAATGAGTTACTGAAGAAAATACAGAAATGTTTCTGTCACTCAAGAGACAAGGTAAATGAAGGGTTTAAAACTTGCCTGCATAAGGAAAACGATTGCACAACATGTTGTAAAATATTTAAAATTACTTTCACTGTGAAATTTGATCGCATCAAGGCAGTGAAATAGGGTTTCTTCCACAGAAGTATTTGTTATTGTCCCAACAATTATTTTCAAAAAAAAAAAAAAAAAAAAAAAAAAAAAAAGAATTGCCCTATAAATTTTACTTTTTGTAACATACAATACCCCCTTCCCCGCCCCACCCGAATGTCTGGTCGTGGATATAAGAAAATTTGACATTTGTCAGGTTGTGGAAATCTGAAAAGTTGCAAGCCTAATGCCACACTACCAACTAGCCCTCCCATGCATGCAAAACATTTCCATGCAATGCATTAACTGAAAGTCATAATTGCCCCTAAACCATGAGTTGCTCTTTTGCAAAGCAGTTTCTGTCCTCCTAGACATTTCTGATGTGACTACATATATGCTCGCTGTCAACATACGTACCACTGAATTGAAAATAATATGTCTGTAGTTATTAACACTATTTTCTCTCCCATTAGAGAGCTGGGAGTGTACAAGGCATATACTGGTGACGAGATTTAGAACGATATTGGTAGAAGAATTAAGAGTAGTGGATTTAAGGGAACATACTACTACAATTACAAGCTGACACTTGATTACAGGCATAAGGGAATGGAAAAAATTTCTTTATAAGAAAGGAAGTCATAGATTGAACTAAATTACCAAGTTGCACAATAGTGCTTGATCATTTTTACTGCAGTGGACTGTACTGTAATCTAGGTGGTTGAGACAGGAACAAGGGCCATACACATAATAATGTGTCTATCTCAATCATCTGGACTAGAACAGAATCTGGTGTCAAAAAATGCTTAGAATCTATTGTACAATTTAGCCAAGGGAAGTGATAATAGTGTATCAAAACATTGAAATAATTTAAAATTCGCAAAAGGCATAAGTACATGGGAGGAGGAATTTAGAAACCTAGGATTTAAAATAATGAAAAAATAATATAAGAAAGGGGTAAATAGGTAACTACGAAAATTTCCACAGAGAATGCAGTTCATCGCAACTATATTAAATTAAACTGTTTCACTTTTCCAGTAGTTTCCAGACAAATTCTAAATAAAATTTCTCAGTTTGTTCTGAGGCATTTTTGGGAACTGCACCACTTTCGGTACCTGCCAGAAACTGGTACTAACCTGTTGAAATTTACACCAGTCGCTTCGTCAACATGTCCTCTTCACGTTTTGCGATCATACATTCCGGAAAAGTCACCAGGAATTTAATAAAAAATGCCCAAGTATGAAAGGCTGAGCAACTGCTAAATGCTTTCAGCACTGCTAAAATAACATAAAAATTATAGGTACAGGGATCATTTCAACCTAAACAGTTTAGTTTTGTCATAGAAATAGTGGTTAGGTTGAAATACGGCCTGCACCAAGTGATAAAAAATTACGAAATTTTGGCTATTCGGCATCAGACACGCAATGGCGTATTTGTTTACGATGGAAGCAATCGATTATCTGTGGTTGCTCGCTGCTACGTAAGATCGTGGTCATCACCGTATTGTCAATTTTGTGCTACTTTTTACAAAGGAGTAGAGCTGAAAAGGCATGAAAACATTACAATAAAGGATTAAATCAACATTTTAACAGACTGTCACTGATTTTTTCAACGTTGGTGGCATGTAACTGCTGTACGTCATGTCATATTTCGGTATTTTTAATTAAATTCCTGGCGACTTTTCCGCAATGTATGATCGCAAAACGTGAACAGGACGATGTAAATTTCAATAGGTTAGTACCAGTTTCTGGCAGGTACCGAAAGTGGTGCAGTTCCCGCATATTTCCCTGTCATAAATACAACTGTTTTTAAGATTACCTCGTTTCCTCATAATAAAACTTCTACTCATTTATTTTTATAATAGAGGATGCAAGGAAAACAGTCTTGCAACAATCATCAATATTTTAATAGTACCCTGACTATTACCACACTCACTACCACAAAAGGGAAATATTTAACAGTTAATATATACAACAAATATCGTTGATACATGTAATACATGTCATTATTTCTGAATGAAGCAAAGTAAATTAAAAATAAATACTAAAATCCCCCATGCTTACTTCATTTCTCAGAGTGTCAATTCTCATTTTAGTCATGTGTCCATTACATCCAAATCACAGTCTCCAATTAAAAAACTTAAATCACATGGGTATGAATAAATTCCCCATATCATGATCTTTAACTGAACCAAACTTTCAGAAAATCAATGATATGTATCTCACATATACCACCTAGGGAAACACATCTAAATGGTAATCCTATTTCATTTCACTTGGTTTTTAACTATATTTCGAGACAAGCAGGAACTAAATTTAAATTTCAAACTTTCTAAAATCATATCTGCAATGGCACATTGTCCCATTGCTAATTTCTCTGCTTGTCTAATTTATTATTTCAGGAATTTTTATTTTAAATTCTGTCAGTGTTTGCAGTCAGCATGTCCCTCAGTAATTTAATCCATTCCCTGAGTCTCTATCTTACTAACAAAAATTATCCAATTCCACTATGCCTGAGAATAAGTGCTAGCTTTTGGTCATTGTTCTCTCTTCCCTTTTCACATTAGCTATCATCATTACCACCTACACAACTGAGTTTATTATCAAATTATATGATAAAACATTTACATTTTATGTCTAAAACAAACAATTACTCTTTAATTTAATTTAATATAATTGCAATGGAGCACAGGATCCGGTGGCAATTTCCCTACACACCCATCTTTCCCCTATCCTGCACCCACCTACATTTGCCCTCTACAAATTTTATCTTTAAATTCTTTCAAAGTTTTCGGTAAATTATCTCTTCCACTTTGGAATCGTATAAAATCTTTATATTTCTATGTACCTTTTAATTTTTTAATCAGTAGAAGCTGATAGGTAAGAATAATACAGACAGGTATGATACTTTCAGCATTAATGTAATTAAACATCTATAAGTAAGCAATATCTAAGATATTAAACACAAGTGGGTTGGAAATATTAGACTGGTGGCAGGAAATAGTTACAAAATTCTGTATTTACAGGTGAGGGTGATGAGAAGATGCACTGGAGATGTGAGGAAACTGAGATACAAAAGATCAGTTATTTGGGAGTGGGAAAGAAAGAGAGGGTCTATTGGAGATCGCGATTCTGCTATAACAACATTCAGTTAAGATGTCAGAATACTGACGTAGTCAATAGCAAGATGTATTATTTTCAAGCAGTAATTCCATTGTAATACAGCCTGGACCATTATTTTCCAGCAGTAATTCCGTTGTAATACAGCCTGGACCATTATTTTCAAGCAGAAATTAGGTTGTAATACAGCCATGACATTTTTTTTTTTTAATTTCCTGATGTACATAGCCTGCTACTATGTTACCTAAAGTAGGACCTAAGTTTCTACAGTTTTTATTTTTAAAACACTTTACTTTTTTAAAAAAATAGATTGAATAATTATTCTAAAGGATTTAATGGATCTAAAGTATTTAACTAATTAATCTACTGGACCAGCAAGAAACTGTTAAATGTACTTCCAAGAGCGTTTTTAGCTGTGTCTTGTGCTTGACCACAGCAGCATTATTACACCAATTCCTGGCGGAATCACGATCTCCAGTAATACCGAAAGAGATAATTACCATACAATAGAACTTGATTTCAAGCATAAGAGTGAAAAATATTCATAGACAGTAACACATTACAAAAGGATCTGTTAAAAAATTGTTCAATTTATCATACATAAGGAAGGAATTTCACAGAGCCAACAAAACTAATTTCTTCAGAGATAGTGGTTTTGGACAGAGCTAATGAAGGCCTATTAATACATGTTAATCAATTTAGTAGATAAAATGCCCTACAATCATGGACTTTTTTTCGTAGCTGAACTGTTATAAGATGAATGTTATTGGTGTAAATAAGTAAAAATTGGTCAAATCAAAAAGTGTGACAAGGGAGAACATTCACTCTATCCCATCTAATCAATATTTCTAAAAATTCCAGAAATACAACTGATGACAAAATAAGGTTAAAAAAGGAGCTGTAACTTATTAATCACAAACCTGTTTCTTTAATCAACTCTGTGTTTCCATCGTCTTCTTCATCCAACTGATACTTGATCCTGAGATAGCTTTTTAGCGCTTTCTTTATTAAATCTAAATTAAGTTCCAATCTGTCAAGCTGATTCAAAAGCGACGTACACCGCTTGCACAAACTGTCACTTGCTGACACAACCACCATAAATCTGTCTCCCATAAGTTGTCCTATTTTAGTTGGAAGTTCAGTTTTACTGTAAGCTGTGGCTCCTACCAGAAGCGGGGTGAATTTTCCTGTTATAATTTCGTCACACACAAAACACCTTAGAGACGTTTTGCGATGGACTGGCACCTCCACCTGGAAGTAACATACATACATTGTTTTTTTTTTTAATATTACGGTAACCATATTAAAAACTACAGATATTCAGAGAGAACGGGATGAGCATAAACAATAACTATTAAATACACTGACAGGTTCTCTGTCCAAATCCGGATAAATCACTAACAATAATTACGAGAAACAAACATTACAACATATGTAATCAATGTATACCCATAGCAATTGTGCGCAATAAGACTGGAAAATTGGTGATCTCATTTATAACAACACTTCCCACGCATTTCGTTTCTGTCGACTATTCATATTCGGTGCGTCAACTCAGTTGTTCCAAACATGCGAGATGCTTTCACTATTTACTCGCAGACAGCTTTCAGTATACGCACTTGAACATGGTGTTAGTAAGGATTAAATGTGTCTAACATACGTCAAAACTGCTATAGAATTTTTTTGGTGCAAGCAAAATACCTTTGATGACTTATATAAAGTTTTTCTTCCCATGTTCACAGTTTAAAACTGAAAAAAAACTTTTATCTCGCACCAAATATATCGCTAACATGGACACCTCTTAAATTCTTAATTGACAAACAACTACACTGTACAGTGTTGCCAATCTAACTATCCAGATGAAAAAAAATGGAAGTGTGGACGCCTGTTGCTCTAATTCCGTTTCTGACTTTCTGAACGTGGAACAAAGTAGTTAATTGTGTAGGAAATGTAAACACTGATTGCAGTTCACTGTTTTGTTTTTGCAGTTGGCGTATTTTTGGAAGATAAACCTGCGTATGGTAGCTACATGAATATGAGACGGTTGCCATGACAACAAGACGTAAACAGAACAGTTTTCGAAAGTGATTACATTTGATTTTTATTAGTTGCATTGTGAATTGTAAGAATCATGAGAGCCGTTCCAGCTTGGGTTGATAAAGTTCATGACAGGGATAAAATAGAACAGTGGTAAGTGCGACATGGTTCTTCTGCTTGTTAGTCTTCATACTTGAATACATTTTTTCTTGGCCGCCTCATCTTTCTTTTATTATTATTAACTGCGATGAAGCTCTTGCCTCAGCAACAAATTCCCTTTACAGTACTTACAATTCACCTTAAAGTCCTATGCGGTTTTAGGTATATTGTTTATTACCGCCATAGGTAATTTGTCACAGTCCCTTACTAGCCTACCTACAAATGAAACTTTCCCTACTCCTTTATTCTGTAATTCGGTAGCCACATGTTGTTTTTAAATCTTCATCGTCACCAATATATGTCTTGTACATGACCTCAAATTCGTTTCCATCCTGTAATGATGATTAATTTAGTTACTGAGTGCATTCTTTCATAATTTCCACAAACCATTCTGTCCTTTCCAGTTATTGAAAAAGGAGAAGTACCCATGTTTTGTAAGTTTATTTTGGTAACAACGAAAAAAAAATCACCCTAAGAAAGTAATTTTTGTTGTTAGGGGCTTACTATTTAGTGGAGTGCAGGTCTATTTGCAGATAATGACTGTTTATGGTTGGCTGTGACATATCACAGCCAGCCGTTTATTGGCTGCACACTAATCAATGGCTCACTAACATAACTGGTAGGAAAATACACTACTTTTAATGTTGAAATTCATTTATTTCCTGTATCACAGTAAATAAATGGTATTCTGCATTACAACCAGAATACAATTAAATTGCATTTAAATTATTAATTTGTGAATATCTGCACCTGTTATTTTTGTTTATTTATTTATTTTGCCTTACATCTCATAATCATTGGATGCAAGGGACAAGGATGTCTTTTAAAGTCAACATTGCGGTATTCACCTGTATTGATTTGGGGAAACCACGGAAAATCAAAATTTAGATGGCTGGACAGGGATTCGAACCCATGTCCTCCCAAATGTGAGGTCAGAGCATTACCACTCACCCCCCCCCCCCAACCCTTGGTAGCACATACCTGTTGAAGACAGAGAAAGTTGTTGAAATGTTGTCTTTTAATGACACATTCTGGCTGAAAATCCAAGAAGACTATACTGCATTTGTATGCCGGGAAAATATCCTATCACACTATTACTGGGGTACAGGCTGCAAACAAATTGCATTTAGGTTACTGTCCTGTGAGGAATCTGCTAGCTAGTTTCATCAAAAATAATAATCATAATAAAAATCTATATTATATGTGTGGACAACGCAGTTGAGACCACAGTAAAATTTAACCATAGCACATAATACTGTGAATGCAGTATTTTCATGTCCTATATTACTATTACTGTGCAATAGATGTTTCACCAGTTTGCAACCGGATTATGTAGTAAAAATAAAATAATATGACAACATTCTCTGTTATCTCCATCAGGTATCTGATTTAGAGAAAGCCAGAAATCTCAAAAGCAGTTGCCTGATAAAGATAACAGAGAAAATTGTCAGAACATTGCCTTTTTATGACACATTAAAACTGCAGACCCAGGATGACCATATTGCATTTACAAACCAGGAAAATATTCATTCACACTATTACTGGACCCAGGGCTGTATTATGACCAAAATCAAACAACCTGCATTTAGGTTACTGTCCTGTGAGGGTAAATAATATGCTGCCTACAAACAATTGTTGTGTTTTTTTACACCCCAGAAATGTTTCACCCTTATAGTGGAGGTATGATGACAGGCCCGCCGCTAGCTGTTTGAGTGCCCACGTGCAATAGCAAATTTTGCCACCCCCTGTCTAACTAGAGCCAGTAGTGGATCTAGGAATTTTCCGAACAGGGTAAAAAGGCTGAGATTGCCGCCCCTTCAAACATTATTTGCCATCCCTTCAAACATTACTTGCCGCCCCCATTGTTGCCACACCGAGTGTCGCCGGCGGCCCTGTATGATGAAAACCCTTACACGGTAGTCTGGAACAGCACTTTTCACACTTTTGCAGATCTGTTTACACATGTAGCACTTGTGTTTTTGGTGTTGCAGTGGAATATTCTGCAAAATATTTATTTACTTGTTGCTACACATGTGTGCTAAACACAGCACATTAAAATGTAATCTTCGTGGGTTTGCTGCCAGATTGTGTGGGCGAAAGATGAGCTTTCGGCGACGTACTCTGCCACCATCTTCAAGCCAGGTGCTGACGCTTTGATGACCGAGCTGCAATCCCAGCCTCTGGCACCAGCACGTCCTTTTAAAGGCTAGTGCCTCTCCTTTCCCCACCACCACGCTCTGTAGTTTATGCCAACCACGGTTCCTTATTGTGCCCACAACACTTGGCGTACAATCTTGACTGAGGTTGTCTTAGCAAGGACCAAGCTGGCTTCCAGACATCACTAAGCCACAGAGCCGAGTCTCTATTAATAATTTCATTATTCAGCCATATTTCAATAGCTTCCCTAATAACTGAATCCAAATAGAAAGAACACTTTAACATTGCCGAAGTCCATTTAGTGGCCATTTTCCATTACATGTTGCGCGACTGCAGATTTTTCCAACTGAAACAGCCAGATGTTGCACTCATGCTCAGCTACATGAGCCTTGATGGTCTGACCAATGTGAGATTTGCCACATTGGCATGGTATCCTATAGACTCCCAACGTTTTTAACCCCAGATCATCCTTTACAGGTCGGAGCCAGACACGGATTTTAGCCGGAGGACGGAATATGCTCTTAATTCTGTGTTGAGCCAGTATCCTGTCTATTTTTCTGGAGATGTTGCCCGAATTTTGGGTGAAGGCCAGCGTCTTTGACTTAACTTCTGGCTCCACTGGGTGCTTCTTTGACCTATTCTGAAGTGCCCGCTCTATCAGTCAGTCAGGATATCTGTTTCTTTTGAAGGTCAAGCAGAGATGTTCAAGTTCTGCCATCAGCATTGGAAATTTCCCTCGCTCTGTGTGCTAACGTGTACATCATGTGTTCCTTTGTGCTGGATGGCAGAAACTGCTGGCATGTAAGTAGTGGTCCGTTTTCACGCTCTCCTGATGAGGGAGTTTCTTCAAGATTCCGCGTAAGCTGTGACTGTTACTGATACAGTTTATACTACCTGAATTGGACCTGTGAATTACTAGGTTTCTTTAATTTGGCCGCCAAGCTGGTAACTTAACTTGTAACACCTAACAGATAAGAGGTTGTACAGTCAAATAAAAAGCTCACTTCATAAGAAACTGTATATTCTGACAAATTTGTAGCTTAACTGGTATCAGTTATAAGCCTAAGGAAAGGCATCTGATCTACCCATCCATTATCGAAGACAGTAGGTAGATTCAACTCACTCACTGAAGTCCACAACTTTGATAAAGCTTTCACCACTCCCCTCTATTTGGTGAGAACTTAAGAATTCTTTTCAGTTCATGATAATATTAGGAGTAGTCCACCCCCGACTGCCAAATGTTAGATGACGTCATTGCCTAGTATGGTAATTTTATGTCCCAAATGTACTGTCCAAATTCTATCACCCGCATGTTGGCTAGAGATGTGTTCTTATGGTGACGTATACACACCTCTCTTATACTGCTTAAGCTTAGGCTAATCTTTTGTTGAATTGCCATAGGACAATGGTGTTTTCCTTGGGGGTGGTGTTTTCCTTGGGGGTAGTACTGGTGAAATATCAAAATCCCATAATCTTGTGGTACACTAATTTTTCTTGGATTTTCCTGAAATTTTATTATGTTCTAATTTAATTTATTCCCAATCTTTTCAGTCATGACAAATTTCTCATAATTATTCTCGTTTAAGAGCTATTAATTTCTAAAAGTCACCCATCACATGTCGACACTAGAACTTCGTTTTTCTTATTTTAATATTCGAGTTGCCTTTGAACTGTTATATTATTATTATTAAATGAATTTTTCTCTCTCATTTAAGCTTACTTTTATCTTCCTAGCTCTTTTATCTAAAATGTTCAAATTCATTATTTTTTCAATATATCCTTAAATAAATTTTAAGAGCATACAAAATCCACCTTAAAACGATCATCATTCTCTGATTTCTTAGTGAAAATGAATGCAACAAAATTTATTATGAGTGAAAAACAACCTTATTTGAGTCTTATGGCTTTTACGAAAATGATTTAGAACCGATTTAAAAATTGCTTTACTGTTAAGAAAATGGTTATAAAATTTCTTTACTATACAACTATATGAGGTTGGTCCCCATCTAAATAGTTTTAGCATGATAATGGGTGTATAACAAGGTTATGTTCTGAGCTTAAAACTACTTTACTATTGAAAATGATTATAAAAGTTACTATCTCCATCTGATAAGAATGTCGAGGAAAGGTAGGCTGCCATTTTCCTCTAGTTCCACCGTGAATCGGATATTTGGATGAATTATGTTGAGGTGGTCCAGGAATTCGTAAAGGCTCTGAATGCCATGTCGCCTGACCACAAATGTGTCATCAACATAATGGAAGAAACATTTTGGCTTAAGGATAGACCCTTCAATCACCTTGTCCACGAACTCCTCCATGAACAGATTGGCCACTACAGGTAATAGCGTTGATCCAATAGCCACACCATTGGTCTGTTCAAAGAATCTCTCACCATAGGTGAAATAGGTGTAAGAAAGAACCAACTCGAAGAGGTCTACAATGTTGGGTTCAAAAAGGCGGCATAATAATTGCAAAGGATGTGTCAAAGGATAATGAGACCAGAAAAATTCACATTCTCTTCATGAGATGTAACATTTATGTTGTAAAACATGTATTTTTTTTTTTTTTTGGATATTTGACTTCACATGGACAGGTGTAAATTTACTTTACCCACTCTAATTACTAAAGAAAACAATGTTAATACAGAACAAAAAAATCAGTTTATGAAAAATATGTCCCCTAGAAAAAATACAGGGTTTAATGGTACAATTGAAACATTAATCCTTAAAATTTCAATTACTATTATAAAAACAGCACGGAACTCAGCCATACGAATAAAAAAATCTGTCATTGATTAACATTCCCAGCTTAGGTGAGCAAAAGATTTGATTTTTAATTCATCAGTTTGATAATTGTTCAAAGGGCGTGAACTGGATGAATAAAGAAGCTGATGTAAAGAAAAAGATTTCACTTATCAGTTTTACTTGTAGTAGGTGAAGATGGGGACAGCTCTCTGCACCGTAACAAAACTCTTGATGCTTTCTTCTCTACAGAAAACACAACCCATGAGAGAAAATCTGATGACTCGTGTCAGTCGAGAACATAATGATAACTTGGCACCCACTCGCCGGACACGTCTCTTGTCCTCCCCAGTTTGGCTACCACCCCCGAGTGTCCTCCAGCCTCGACCCTCATGCAGCCACGCTCGCAAATCTCTGGTCCCGTTATGCCCACCTGCCGGCAAAACAAAACTAAAACAGCAGCCCTTTTGTCCACTATGCCAGCAGAATTCCACTGCCACACACAAACGCAGGGCGTCAGGTGAAATGTCATAAAAACGTTGAAAAACTATGAAAATCAATTACAGCGGAGGCTGGACATTACACACCACCTTTATGAAGCCAATATTTTATACCTTTTTGAGCTGGTCCTTACTTCCACCTATTTCACCTATGCTTGGAGATTCTATGAACTGTCCAATGATGTGGCCATGGGGTCACCGCTATCGCCTGTAGTGGCCAATCTGTTCATGGATGAGTTCGAGGATAAGGCGATTGAAGGGTCTATCCTTAAGCCGTAATGCTTCTTCCGTTATGTAGATGACACATTTGTGATCTGGCGACATGGCATTCAGAGCTTTTACAAATTCCTGGACCACCTCAACGGAATTCACCCAAACATCCAATTCATTATTGAACTACAGGAGAATGGCAGCATGCCTTTCCTCGACATTAGACAGACAGTAGAGTTATGAAGCATATAATATGCTCGAACATTATAAATTTTCTAGATGAAAATAATTTGCTTACAAAAAATCAACACGGATTTTTGAAGAAAAGGTCATGTGAAACACAGCTGGCCCTATTTACACATGACGTAATGAAAGTTATTGATGCAGGTTCACAAGTAGATGCAATTTTTTAGATTTTCAGAAAGCCTTTGACTCTGTGCCACACATCCACCTTTTAGCGAAGCTTTGAGCGTACGGTATATCGTATCAGCTTTGTGAATGGATAAAGAATTTTCTAACTGGTTGATTGCTATATGCCGTCATTGAAGGAGAAAGTTCTTCTAATCTAGATGTTACATCGGGTATACCTCAAGAAAGTGTAATAGGACCACTTCTTTTCTTAATTTTTATAAACGATCTCGGAGACAAAGTGGAAAACCTTTTTAGATTGTTTGCTGATGATGCGGTTATATATAGGGAAGTAAGGAATTTGGCCGATTGGTTAGAAATTCAGTGTGATCTAGATATTATTTTGGCATGGTGTGCTGATTTGCAACTTACGCTAATTAGTAAAAAGTGCAAGACAATGAGCATAACTAACAAAAAGAATCCATTCATTTATAAAAAGAATCCAATTGTTTAGAAATATGAGTTTAACAATTCAGTTATTGATATGGTTGATTATATGAAATATTTGGGAGTAACAGTACAAAGGAACATGAAATGGGACTTACACATTAATTCGTTAGTAGGTAGAGCTAATTCTAGGCTGCGATTCATAGGTCAAATCTAGAAAAATTGTAATGAACAAACAAAGGAGATAGCGTACAAATCTCTTGTGTGTCCACATTTGGACTATTGTTGTGCCATTTGGGATCTGTTTCGTAAGGGGTTGATCAAAATTATGGAGAAAGTACAGAGAAGAGCCGCTCGATTCGTGACCGCTTGCTACAGACTTTATGAAAGGGTCACAGAACTGATTAGTAGACTAGGCTGGGAGTCTCTGGTAGATAGATGTCGCACGTTTCGTATAAACTTATTGGTAAACATGTGTACTCCCACTTTCACTTACGAGTGTAGTGAAATACTTAGTGGTACACCCGATGTAACGTCTAGATTAGAAGAACTTTCTCCTTCAACAACGGCATACTGCAATCAACCAGTTAGAAAATTCTTTATTCATTCAAAAAGCTGATCCGATATACTGTACGCTCAAAGCTTCGCTAAAAGACGGTTGTGTGGCACAGAGTAAAAGGCTTTCTGAAAATCTAAAAAAGTTGCACCTACTTGTGAACCTGCATCAATAACTTTCATTACGTTGTGTGTAAATAGGGCCAGCTGTGTTTCACATGATATTTTCTTCCGAAATCCATGTTGATTTGTTGTAAGCAAATTATCATCATCTAGAAAATTCATAATGTTTGAGCATATGATATGCTCCAAATCTCTACTACAAACAGATGTTATAGATATGGGACGATAGTTTCCAGGATCACTTCGATCACCTTTCTTGAAAATTGGAGTTACTTGCGCGATTTTCCAGTCTGAAGCTACTTTTCGCTCTTCTAATGATTTACTGAATATATCAGACAGAAATGGCCCAATTTCTGCCGCATACTCTGAAAATACTCATACTGGAATTCCATCCGGGCTTGGTGCTTTCCACCACTTCAGGAGCTCTAATTGCTTTATGATACCTAAAGTATCTATTCGTAATGATTCCATGACTAACTCGACACGGCGTGGGAAAATGGGAATACTATCCTTATTTTCATCAGTAAATGAATGTTTAAATACAGTATTTAGTATGTTAGCTTTATCGGCCCTCATTAACCTGGAACCTTCACGAATTAGTGCTAGAATATTGCTATTTGTACAATTGACTTTTCGTACATTCGACCAAAATTTCTTTGGGTTTTCTGTGAGTCTCTTACAGAGAGAGTTGGAATGAAAATCGTTGAAGGCCTCACGCATTACATTCTTAATACGTCCTCTTAACTCAGCTAAGGTTTCTCAATAGCTGCGACACCCCTTCCTTCTTGAGCGTCTGTGTATCCTCCTTTGTTTTTTGAGCAATCTTTTGACTTCGCATTTGTATCATGGTGGATCATGTTCCGATTTATTGTCCTCTTCAGTATATGTATATCCATACCTTCCCTGACTATTTGTATAAATCGATGCCACGTCTCTTCAACGGTGTCCTTTGTTGACTTGAAGTTATGGTAATTATTCCTCAGGTAGGTTCTAAAACGCTCCTTTGAGGCCTCACTGAATCTGTATACGATCCGCCCTTTTCTCCTTTTTTGCTTGGTCATTAGTTTGATAGTCACAATTACCACTTTATGATCTCTTATTCCTGTTGTTGTTGAAATGTTGGTGAATAATTCTGGCCTGTTGGTAACCAGCAGATCTAAAATATTTTCGCTACCGTTATGACACCGCTTAGGTTCATTAACTATCTGCTCGAGATGATTATCTGACAACAAATCGAGAATTACTTCAGAAGCTGCCTTATCCCTGCTATCTGTAATGTGAACGTAATTACGCCAGTCGATATATGGCAGATTGAAGTCACCTCGTAGAATAGTAGCATGATCCTGAAAACGGCTAGCTGTACTGTTTACATTATTAACTCCTCGGTGATAGCTATGTCGGAATCTGGTGGATGGTTGAAGGCGCTTGTGATGAGTTTTGACCCAGCAAGATTGCGTATAATTCATATGATTTCACAGATCATATCGACGTTTATTTCATTACATGGGAGGAATTTACTCACAGCTATAAATACCCCACTTCCATGATAATGTAATTTGTCTTTACGAAAAACATTCATGCTATCTTTAAAAGTTTTGGCGGAACTTATTTCCGGTTTAACCAACTTTCTGTACCGATAACGATATCCACTTCTTTGCTACAAATAACGCTTTCAGGTTTGGGTTGTTTGTTACAAATGCTTCTACAGTTAATTATGAGAACTTTTAACTGTTGAGATTCTTTTACATTCCTCCTACATTCCGGTGTTGCATCTGTTTTGGTTGCCCGTAACTGTATTTCGTGTTTCGGGTCTTCCTCCCTCAGCCTAAAAAACCACCATTTATGGTACCCTTGAAAAAGAAGGGACCAATCGAACCACACAATGACAGACCACACTGCATGTTAACCCCTGGCAGATTAACTTCCTTTTCTACATGAAAGTGAATATTTTGAGGAGCCCAGTAGACACAATTGTGGCAGTTCCCAGTACTTTTAATCTTGAATTCCACATTGTCAGACAACAACAAATTCCCTGCATATTCCTCATCCTTGTGAACCATGTCCTGAAACCAATTACAGTACTAAATCCTTTGATCCGTGTTGTCGTCATTCATCACATGAAACAGTCTTGGAATACTCTTTCAACATTACACCCTTAAGAATGGGTTGTACACGTGACCGGCTCATCGTTCTTTTGTTTGCGCCCTGGTTCACTGATTTATGCAGTGATTGGATGAAATGATGCAAAACTACACCACAAAATGCAGGACTTGTAGCTGTTAATAGTCGGCTGGATCTTCCCTGGTGCACATCATTAACAGTTCGGAGGGCTTCAAACTTATCACGAATATGAGCACGTGTTTGACATTTTGGTGGTCGTGTTCCAAACTCTTCTTGCCACTGCAGTTGTACCTATGAAATGTTTTCATACTTACAGTACCACTTCAATACAGCCTTGAGTTGTACAAATGATAACCTTACCTCCGCCATTGTTGCTATTCGATTGTCTTCCAAGCAAGCGCTGTATTGGAATGTGCCACCTACCCAAAGCGAAGTAGTTACACAACACATCTGCATCAGATTAGTAAGTGAAAGGTTTTTTTTTTATTATTATTTCAAAATTATTGAATTACAGACATTGAGTAGATTTTTTTTTTTGGATCCGTCTATATGAATGTTTTTGGCTGTTTGAATACCTTGTTAGCCTCCCTTACTTTTCTTTGTATATAACTCTTGGTTCTGACCAATACTTGTACTTCGCTAAAGACATTAAATTGTAAGCATCATATCACTACTTAATTGACACTTGGTACAGATTCAATAGTCTCTACAATATAAAGATATTCTGTTTGAATATCTTGTTAGCCTTCCTTGCTTTCCTTTGTATATAATCCTTGGTACTATTTTCACAAATAGTATATGTCAAGCATTGAAATGTCTGCTCCTCAAATAAACAGTAGCCTACTGTGCCCAATGCAGACCTATGCTTTTTCTACAAAGTTGTCAATGGTCTTATTGATTCACCAGAAATACTCTAGCAATTCCGATTTAACTGCTCTAGGATAGATCTTCGAACAAGAAGACTGCTGGATGCTGTAAAGCCCAACAAAAACTATGTTGCTTTTCGACCATACGATAGAATAGTAAGTCTGGTTAACTTACATTTTACGAGGGTCAGTCAAAAAGTAATGCCTCCTATTTTTTTTTCTACGTTTAATTGTCAGGAAATTTAAATGCAATTACATAGGTTGAAAACCACAACATTGAGGATCATTTTGTCATTTTTCAATGTAATCTCCGCCCATCTCTACAGTTTTGGTCCATCTTTGAACAAGGGCATGTATCCCAGCACGGTAAAAATCACAGCTCTGCTTCGTAAGCCATTGACGCACGGATGTTTTGACGGCCTCCTCATCTTCAAAATGAATCCCACGATGAGCTTCTTTTAGTGGCCCGAACAGATGGAAGTCTGATGGTGCCCGGTCAGGGCTGTATGGGGGATGAAGCAAAACTTCCCATCCAATTTTGACAATCTCGTCAGAGGTGTGACGACTGGTGTGTGGTCTTGCATTGTCATGCAAAAGAAGAACATCTGCCATTGATTTTGTTGGGCGAACTCGCTGAAGACGTGCTTTAAGTTTTTTGAGGGTTGTGACGTATTGAACAGAATTTATTGTGCATCCCTGCTCCAAAAAATCAACCAGAATCACACCCTCTGTATCCCAGAAAACTGTTGCCATAACTTTCCCTGCCGATCGCACAGTTTTGAATTTTTTCTTTCTCGGCGAGCTTGTGTGACGCCACTCCATTGACTGCCTCTTTGATTCGGGTTCAAAAAAATGCACCCATGTTTCGTCCCCGGTCACAATTTTTTTCAGAAACTCATCTCCCTCCAAACGGAAGCGCTGCAAGTGTTGGGAGGCTATTGTTTTCCTTGCCTCTTTATTCTGATCGGTTAACATTCTTGGAACCCACCGTGCACAAACTTTTGAGTACCCCAATTGTTTAATAATCGTGATCACACTGCCTTTACTAAGAGAAATAATGCGACACACTTCATCTGCAGTCACCCGACGGTCACCACGAATGATGTCATCAACTTGCTGAATGTTGTGTGGAGTCACTGCACTCACCGGCCTGCCGCTCCGCTTTTCGTCAGTCAACGGTGTTTGCCCTTCAGCTTCCTTACAACGACGAACCCGTCGTCTAACAGTGCTGACATCCACTGTCACAACACCATACACCTTCTTCAGTCTTTCATGAATGCGTATGGGCGTTTCACCTTCTGCATTCAAGAATTCAATCACACAACGCTGTCTCAAACGAGCATCGATGTCGGCCATCTTACAAACTTCTGCTGTGCTGCCACCTGTTGACACAGAAAGTTACTACGGCAGTGGATTGCAGAAGAAGGTTTGAGGAATGGCGCCAAATTCAAATTTTTCACTTAACTTAATTTTTTAAGTAGAAAAAAAATAGGAGGCATTACTTTTTGACTGACCCTCGTACCAACATCAACTCCTTTGGAGGATCTCATGCTGAACTAATCTGCCACATTAAAAAACCTTTATGAATTATCTTATTTCTTTATGCGCAAAGCCGATTGGATAAATTGTAAGCATCATATCTCTCCTTAATTGATGCTCGGTAGAAATTCAAGAGTCTCTACAATATACAGAACAGCTGGTCACAACTCCAAAAGGCCAGCAGATGGCTTGTCTCCTGGCAAGACCATAGACATTGGTGCAAACGTATGGAGTAAAGATAACTGTATGGAGTAAGGATTGCATGCAACCTCCTCATAGCCCTATTGTAGTATGTAGGTTCTGTGCCCCTCCATTTTTTTTTTTTTTTTTTTTTTTTTTGAAACTAATATTCCTTCTCCTGTTCTTATTATTTCGTGAACAACTCTCACTTAATTTTTATGCTATGAGTGTTTCCTTCTATATATTTAACCTTTCTCTAAAAAAACCTTATCACTTCTGAACCCCTTGCCTTGTTAGAATTATACCTATAATGTTCCTTTACCTTCCCTACTGATTTCGCAAACCTATTTATGTCCATTACAACTGCTCATAATATTTATCAGGCTTTTTTAGGAAAGTATCTAGTGTCTTATGTCACCCTGCATTTTTTTTCTACCACTTGTGTAAACCCAACTTCCTGTCTAAAGTGTTTACAACTCTCTGCTCTCTTGTGTTGCTAATTCCACTCCCTTTCCAGTTAACATCCAGTATATGTAGATTCCCACCTGTTATAACCATTTATTCCCACCTGTGCTCTCTATGTATATAAAATCATCTTCTCCCCATAATCTCATCTTGTTCATTCATCCTCCCAGCTATGACTTGTATCTTTTCTCTTCTGTCTCCCAAAACACTGCTCGCTGATATTCACGTTCACTGTCTGTGAATATTCATAACTGGAATTGTCATAATTAGCCAATATAAATGCTCCTCCACTTATTCCTCCTTTATCACTAGTGTACTGTAACCGCAAGGAAAAAACTCAATGTCTAATACTCCTTCCTATAACCAAAATGCCTATAGCCTATAGCCATCTGTGGTTGTTATGTCTCTAATGACCTACCAAACTCTAAATCTTTGTTATATTCCAGCAATTTACGGATAAAATTCAGATTTAGGCCTATAATTTTTGTATGCTATTATCTTCTCCAATATCCTTCTTTGTACCAACACCTTATTTTATCCTTTGGTCAGATTTACTTTTTAAACCTACATTATTTTTTTCTAACAAATTAACGTTAAACATCCTGTTTGCATTGATACCATCCTGAATGAAATTTTTGTGTTATGGTGGCTTCTTGCAGTGCTAATTGCTTCTAAGCAGATACTAACCTGAAATTTGAATCCATTTTCTGTATATTTTTGGATAATCTTGATGCAAAAATTTCATTTAACTTTACTTTTGTTATCATTATCAGTCTACGTTATGACTTTAATCTAAAAAAGTGTAGCCTTGATACTAGTAAAACAGGGATAAAGTCATGGGTGATGCTGTTCCTCCTTAAATTTTTTGCTATTTTTTGAACTAATCTAACTTTTCCCTTCATACTCAGATATATGCCATGCCTAATAAAACTGTATCCCACAGTTGCACTAACAGGAATAGTGCACATATGATATTTTGAGCCCTCCAGCATTTCTGCCTCCAGCTCCAAGTTTACATCCATTACAGCTATGTTGAACCTGGGCTGATCGTAGAGCCAGAAAACTTCCACAAAACTCATATTTTTTGCTCAGTCAGTGAACCCATCATCCCCAGGTAATTTTCTACACTAAATTGTGCATCCTCTAGGCTATTTTTTGTTTCACCAACCATAACGACATGATCATCTTTTGTAAAGTCTTTGCAGAGTGGATCTATATCCTATGCAACCTACCTGAATGCTATTACTTGGCATCCTTTCATTAACATGTCCTTAAACTAGTGGCCCACACCTTTACATTCAACAGCAAGGTCTGACTTCATAAGGATCCTCCTCACCTGTTTCAGGTAACAGGCTATATCGATTTTGGTCTCGGAGTTACTCTCCAACTACAATAAACTCTCTCTTTTTTGCCCATTCCCTGTTACCCTCTCCCAACTCCTATTTACAGTACATCCTTAAACTTGCTATTTCATAATTGTCATTTCATTCTAACATCTGAAGAGCAAACATTTTCTTATCCTGTTCTGTGTTCTCCCTGTCTCATATCATATGCTTAGCTCACAAAAGCATGGGAGAGCCTTATCTAATTTCCCACTTTTTTCCTCACTACAACTTCCCCAGGTGTAACCAAGTGCTGCACTCTTCACAAAACACTTCAAAACTTTGCACCAACATCCATCCTTTTCATCCATGACAGCTATTAAAGTTTCTACTTACTCTGCAACAAATGAGGCCTACTAGTTACCTAGTTAGTACTTGTACACAAGCTTCAACAAATACCACAAAACAATTATATCCCCTCAAATAGTATTATTTTACAGTTAACTTTTTTTTATTTTTGAAGTAAGAATTTTAAGCATTTGCCTGGCTGATGTGTGTGCTATTGTAACTGACAGTTAAGTTATTGGAGACATGTACGATGGTGGATCAAATATAAATGGGACTTTTTAAACTGAGCTTTCAGTAATGGTCCAAATGGTCACGCTCTTCCACATATTTTTGTTGAGGATGTCGGGAGTGGTGAGAGCGATTGTTAGCCTTATCACATGCAGTCACTAGTACAGATAACAATGTTGAAGCAAGATGTGTATCCGTCAATTGCACAACTTGTAATTATTAAATTTCTCACTTGTGAAGGTGAGGAACCAACTGAAATTCTGTGGAGATTAAAGGTACAGTTTGGGGATCGTACACTGCCAAGGATTTGTGTGTTTGCCTGGTATAAGGTATTGGTAAAAGGCCGTGAAGAGGTCAAATATGAGAGCGTGATCGTTGTCCATGGACGAGCATTACACAACAGAAGATTTGCACAATATGTTACTTTATTTTGCACATTGGTTTTTTGGATGGACATTGCACCATCAATGCAGCATACTACTGCAACCTTTTGGATGAAGTTAAACTTGCTTATAGCTGATAAAGATGTGACCAGCCAATAAGAGATATGATTCTTTTCCAAGACAATGCTTGGCCCCATTCTGCGGCTCTCAGTCAAGCAAAATTAGAGAAAATGCACTGGAAATCACTTGATCATCCTCCTTATAGCCTTGACCTATCACCCTGTGATTTTCATTTCTTTGGACAACTGAAAGAATCGTTGGGAGGCAGACAGTTTGAATACGACGCTGTGGTCGAGGGCTTCGCGTGCAGTTGGCTGACGCAACCCCCTTTTATGATGATGGCACCAAAAAGCTTCTGAAACACCGGGAAAAAAATGTATTTCCAAAGCAGGAGATTATGTTGAGAAATATTGTGTACTTGGTACATTCACTATGGTACATAATTTTTTTAAAAAAGTCCCGTTTATGTTTGATCCACCCTTGTTTATTACTTTATAATTTTTAAATAAAATCTGATATATTTACTTAGTTTATAATTTTTTTGTTATTAGTTAACATATTGTTATTTCCTCTTTTATTAAAAACCAGAATAAAGAAGGTCCTGTTGTCTAACAAAAATAATTTTCCTTAGCATTTATGACCTGTGTTTCAACCCTGATGGATCACAGCTGGTTGTGGCAGCTGGACAGAGGGTGCTTGTTTATGATACTAGTGACGGATCTCTGATTCAACCATTAAAAGGTAAATGATGCATTCAAGTATAGCACTAATACATTTTTGTTTTAAGGAATATAGGTGATTCATTTCAAATTCTTGGATTAACATGTAAAATAAAAGTTCAGACTGTGAATTTTGAGTGTAGTTGCATAAAAAAGTAGATGTACTTGTTATTTATTTATTACTCTTGTTCCATAGATCCCAACTTCAGAAGGATCTCACTCATGGTTAAAATTTATACATACAAGATGAATAATAATCGTAATGAAAAAGTAAACATTATTTTTTACAGCTAAATTATGCAAATGGCATGTTAGATACAATTACTGAACATGACGGGTGAGTGGTAATACTCTGGAGTATGCAGGTTCAAATCCCCGTCCAGCCATCCAGATTTGACTGTTTCATGGTTTTACCAAATCACTACAGGCAAATGCTGGAAATGGTTTCTTCCCATTCCTTGCTCCTACATCTTGTGGTGAGACAATGTAAGGTCAGCTATATGTAAAAAGAGTAGATAGGCAGTGCTAAATTTAATGTATTTTGATGATATTGAGGATAAATAAAATATTTTAGAAGTATAAGATAATTAGAGAAATAAATAGAATTAATTATCTACAAAGGCTCAGTTGTGCCACGAAGCATTATTGAGCATGGAAGCACACAGTGTAGTAAAATGTTTGTTGTAAGTAGTCTGAAGATAGCGGTCATGAGCAATGGAGGCAAAGTTATAGTGTGGCATATGTAACACCAGCCATGCTTCCCTTTTATCAAGTATAAAGTGTTCTAAAAGCAATTTTATACTGTCCTTTTAGTATTATAGACAAGTGTTTCATGGAGAGCCGTTAGGATTTAATGGTCTGAACAGGGTGTGTAACGTTGTCGGACCAAAGCATGGTCAGAATCTGCAATTGTAAGAGAAGAGGTATGACAATCCTTATCCACGGTCAAAGTAATTAATCTAACTAGTGGTGATGATGGGAAATTTGTATGTGTTGTATGAATAAAACCAGGATGAACTTTAAAGCGAACCTTGTTATAAGTCCTGGACATAGTAAAATCTGCAAGCTTAACAATCATTAGCACCGCATACCAGTATTGTAAGCCCATGCCACAGTTTGCATTATTGCAATCTGATCCTTTTATTTGATCGTGACAATCTAATGACCTCAATATCGATGATGTGCAAAAAGAAATAAAGAATCAAACAAAAAATACAATTAATTCCATTGCACAAATTCTGGAACAGAGTAGGCATTATCAGTAAGATAATCCTTCAGTTTTACTTTGAATACACCTTTATTACCTAAAAACTATTTTATACTGTTTGAAAGTTTCTTAAGCAGATATGTACCAGAATAATTAACTCCTCTTTGTTCTAACGATTATGGTGTTTGTATTCCATACAAGTTATTTTTGAT
Source organism: Vandiemenella viatica (assembly GCA_031002005.1). NCBI lineage: Eukaryota > Metazoa > Arthropoda > Insecta > Orthoptera > Morabidae > Vandiemenella > Vandiemenella viatica. The sequence continues at coordinate 188,905,358 of JARYHS010013630.1, forward strand.
TCTTGTATTATTTATTATTATGATTAATTTAATTGCAATGGAGCCAACACTCCTGTGGCAATTACCCCAGTCATCCATTTCCCCTTTTTATATACATATTTTTTTAAAATTTCTTTTATAACTTGAATGTTAAATTAATTCCCCCAGAAATAAACTTCACTTGCGGTGTTTGGCCTTTGCAGATGATCTGGCAATTCTCTCCAACAACAAGCAAGAGGCAGTCTACGCACTTGAAAAACTGCATGAAATTGCAGCTAAATGTGGTCTCAAAATATCATATGCTAAAACCCAATATATGGAAGGATCTTCACGGTACCAAGATGGACAACCCTTAAAAACGCAATTTGGCAATATCTCTCAAGTAGCTAAATTCAGATATCTAGGAGAAATTATTCAACCTACAGGATTAAATCGTGAAGCAAACAAGGAGAGAATAACTAAATTACAAAAGCCTACAGAATCACCTGGAACAGATACAACAAAAAGTCAATACCCCAAAATGCCAAGTTAAGACACTATAACACTGTAATCAAACCAGAGGCATTATACGCATCAGAAACCTTGATTATTGGAGGCAGATCATTGATTAAAGATATTGAAAAGCAAGAAAAGAAAATTTTAAGAAAAATCTTTGGCCCTGTTTGTACCGGAGGAATTTGAATGAAAAGGAAATCAAACGAACTGTATCAGCATTCGGAAAATATTTCAGACACATTCAGGAAAAGACAAATTAAATTCTACAGCCATATTATCAGAATGAGTAATAACAGACTAACAAAAAGAATTCTAAATCTAGCCCTTTCAATGATAATTAAAAACAACTGGCTAATTGAAATTGAAAAGGATCTCCAGGAAATAGGAATGGCAGACGACATCATACAGGACAGATGCCGATTTAGTAGCATGGTCAACAATCACCAGTTTGCCAACAGCCAGTATATCAGAAGAAGGAACCCTTGGACAGAAGAACGAAGGAAAGAACACAGCGAAAGGATGAAGAGGTTTTGGGAACAGAAGAAAAACACATCTGCTAAATAAGTTCACTCACGCTCCTGAGTTGGGCACAACGATGGAAGAATAAGAAGAATTTTAACTTCCTTAAGCATTTTTGGAAAATTGTTCATCACTACACTTGGTAATTTGTTCCAATCCGTGATACCCTTACCAACAAAAGCGTAAATTTCCCACACCCTTATGCATGAAATCAAGTGCAAGCTTGTGGTCATTATTGCATTTCCCCTTCCATGCACTGTTCCTAATTCTCTGACCAACATCCCTCCAAGCTCCATCACCAATAATTTATGCCCTGTACATTACCAGCGCTCTCTTCACCCTCCTCCTTTCTTCCAATGACTCCCAATCCAGCTCCTTTATCATATCAGTTACTGATTGGGTCCTGCAATAATTTCTACTAACAAATCTAGCTGCTCTTCTTTAGACACCTTCCAGCTGTATTTGATTCTCAAAATGTGCGTCCCAAACTACACCACCATATTCAACCAATGGTCTGACCACAGTTTTGTAACCCAACTCCCTAACTACTCTTCACCCTCTCCAGTAAATGAAGGATTTTGTAACCTTTTCCTACCACCTGCCCAATGCGTTCTGCCCAATTGAGTTTGTTATCAAATGTTATGCCAAGATAGTTGCAGTTCAAGCTTCCAACAAGCAATTCTGATCTCACCCTATAATCGTAATTAACCTTTTGTTTTTTACCTGTATACCTAATAAGCTGTCTTTTCCTGGCATTATTTTCATTCCATGCTGACCCATCAATTTAGATATTCTATCCAGGTCACCCTGCAGTTGTTCAGTCTTCTCATGTTTTGATCCTATTGTATACCATTATATCATCTGCAAAATATCTAGACTCTGGCCATAACCTGTCAACACAGTCATTCATTAGAATTATGAATGGCAACGCTCCCAATACACTACCTTGTGGCACTCCCATATTTACGTCCACCTCTTTTGATAATGCATTTCCTACTCTAACATTTTCCTTTTTGGTTTTTAAGAATTGCTCTATCCAGCAAGTAACTTTTTCATGCACTCAAATATATTTCTGTTTATTTAAAACCATTTTATGGCTCACTCTGTCAAATGCATTAGAAAGATGTCGTGCCACATTTCGCAGAGATACGTCACCCAATATTATCAGCCGTGGTCAAGAGGATCCATCATTGTTAGGGAAAGAGTTCACTTCACGAGGTTTGAGCTGGACAAAACCTCCAAGGTTCTTCTTCAGTGCCATCTACACCTTTCTGGAATACTGCCCCGTGACGCTTGGGAATGGGTTGATGGTGCTACAACAGCCAGCAGCCAGATACACCAATGCGCTAAATATGAAAAACTTCCAGGGAGCCAACATTCTCAGTCTTAGCCTGAACTTAGAACTATAGTGAATCTCTCTGGAAAACATCTTGACGATGGAACATATCCATGTTATCCATAGGACTCAACTTCACACCAGTTCCGAAAGAGATTCCTAAAAGGGAAATCATTAGCAGCATTGAGAAAGCCATCAGGGGTCTTCCATCTGATGCTGTTGAGGAAATTAGGAGGGAAGCTTGTAGTATATTATGAAGGGCTAACCCTCTGAAGGCAAATATTTCAACATCTGAACGCAAGGCTCTTCGAACGCTCCAAGAGGATATGGACATCATCCTCCCAGTAGATAAAGGAAATTCAACCTACATCCTCAACTCGGATGAATACAAGCAAAAGCTTGTGGTATAACAGGCTATCTAAAGAAAATAATTACTCTGTGAAATTGGTAGCTAGGGTAATTGTTATTATTACTTAAATTTTGGCAGTAAATAGCGTAGAACAGAAATGTACTAAAATAAACTGTAAAGACCGCGTTATTGCGAACAGCAATTATTTATTACACGTTCGCACGCCAATGCGCAATACAACGGACAACAACATAGACCAGCAAGATTACAGACAATGCAAAGAATAATTTAATGTCTGTGTATTTCACTGATAATCTCTACAATCCCCCCCTCGGAAGATCATTGACCTGTGGATGATCATTCCGCACTTTGGAGATTATGCCACCTAGACCTGCTCCACCAGCTGACTGCGATGTGACTCGTGTAGTCTGTTACACAGCGTCTTTGTGAAGATGTCCGCAACATTTTGTTCACTTGGAACATATCGAAGTTCCACTGTCCCATCCATCACCTTTTCTCTTACAAAGTGATGCCTAATTGCAATGTGCTTTGTTCTGGACTTGTCAACATAATTTCTAGCATGTGCAATAGCTGCTTGACTATCACACCATATCATGGTTGCACTGTCACTTATTTCTTGGAAATTCGAGGACTTTAACAGTTCTTTTACCCAAAACACTTCTCTTGCACAAGCTGCCAAGGCCACATATTCTGCCTCCATTGTGCTAAGTGCAATCACAGTTTGTTTTGAACTTTTCCAGATGATTGGAGCACCTGCAAGTATAAGCACATATCCACTTATGCTCTTGCGAGTTTTTGTACAACTAGACCAATCTGCATCAGCGTACGCTACAAGACTTTCACTAGTTGGATAATATGTAATCCCATAGTCTTGAGTCTCTTTTAAATACCTAAGTACTCTTTTAGCTGCATTCCAATGACACTTGTTGAATTGTGAACAATACTGAGCCAACTTGCCTACTGAAAAGGCAATATCAGGTCTAGTTCTCTGCGATAAATATAACAGACCACCAATGAGTTCTCTGTAAGGAAGATTCTTGAGGTCATCTTCATTACACTCGTCAAGAAACTCTGGCCTCTGCTCCATCGGGGTTTCAATTCCTTTGGCATCTTGCAGTCCAAATTCATTCAACAGTTTGTTGACATATCCGTCTTGTGAGAGGGTGATGCTACCATCTTCTTTCTTATTGAATTTTACTCCCAGTAGATTGGAAATCGTTCCTAGGTACCTAATGTCAAAGCATCTCTCCAGAAGTTCTTTGACACTATTTCTCATTGATTCGGTTTCTGTCAATACAAGGATATCGTCCACATAAACAGCTAATATGGCCTTTCCTTTTCCTTTCTTCAACAGATATACACACAGTTCTACTTTATTACGAACGAATCCAAGACTTTCTAATGTTTTGTTGAGATGTTCATTCCAGCACCTTCCACTTTGTTTCAAACCATATATCGATTTGTTCAACTTACAAACCAGTTTTTCTTTACCTCTTTGTATAAACCCTTCAGGTTGTTCCATATACAAAGTTTCCTTTAAATCACTGTGAAGATAAGCAGATTTAACATCATACTGGTCCATGAACCACTTTTTCTCAACACCAATAGCTACAAGTAACCTTAGAGTATCGAAGCCTGATACAGGCGCATACACTTCTTCATAATGCACTCCCTTCTTTTGAGAAAAACCCTTTGCAACCAAGCGTGCTTTGAAACGTTCTGTTTCACCTACTGTCTTCCGTTTAAACACCCATTTGCATTTAATGTCATTTGCATTTGGAGGTTTTACAACCAATGACCAGGTGTTGTGCTTCTTCAATGATTCTATCTCTTCATTCATTGCTCCCAACCATTGCGCTGCTTCAGCAGAATTGATAGCCTCGTTGAATGAAGTTGGTTCCACTATATTATTAGTATGAACCTTATGAAATTGTGGTTCTATGTTACCATTTTTCTTTGATTTTATAGAACACCTTTCTTGAAGAATCATACTGTGTTGCTTTTGCAGGTTTGCATTATGTTTTGTAGAATTTCCCTTTGGTCGTCCTCTCTTCTTTACTTGAACAGTTGAGTGTCTTTCACTCTGTTCACCTCTGTCTGAAGTTTCTTCTTCTTCACTTTCTGTGTGTGAAAATCCTTTGAAGTCTTCTTCTTCACTTGACAGATTTTCTTCAGAATTGATCATCACATTTTCTTCAGGATTACTGCCTGAAATTCCATCACTGGAGTCAAAAGTGATAGCTTCTTCGCTGTCCAATTGTTTGAAGCTAGAATCTTCGGGTTTACTAATGTGTTCTGCTTCATCACTTGTACTCTCTTTGAATACACAGTCACGTGACTCCACAACTTGTTGACTATCTGGCATCCAAATCCTATAACCACGTCCATATATTGCGTATCCAACCAAAATTCCTTTCTTGGCCCTTGCTGATAGTTTTGAGTGGCGTTTCTGTTTAGGAATATGCACAAACACTTCACATCCTATTGCCCGAAGGTGAGCGACACTTGGCGTCCTTCCAACCCATAATTCATATGGAGTTTTAACTTCGTTATGACTGTTTGTGACTCTGTTCCTGATATATGCTGCAGTATATATCAATTCTGCCCAAGCTGCCTTAAGTAACCTACTACTGCTGATTTCACTTCTCACTAAATCCATCAGAGTTCTGTTGAATCTCTCTGCGATTCCATTTTGCTGTGGTGTGTAAATCATTGTCTTTTCATGTACAATGCAATTACTCTCACAGAAGATATCCCAATTCGTTGAACAAAATTCAAGTCCATTATCTGTTTGAACTCGCTTTAAAGATTTGCCAGTTTGTTTTTCAACCTGGATCTTCCATGCTTTAAACTCGGCCAGTACACTTCCTTTTGTTTTAAGAAGTTTGATGAAAGCATATCTGCTAACATCATCCACTATGCTAAGAACATATCTGTTGCCACCAAAGCTTTTCACATCCATTGGTCCCATGAGATCTGCATGAACAAGATTCAAAATTACTCCATCACTTTTAAAATTGTTTGATGGATGTGTCACAAATGGCAATCCTGTAGCTTTTACCGAGCGTGGTGGTGTAACGGCTAGCGTTCTGGCCTCGCATTCGGGAGGACGGCGGTTCGAATCCCCGTCCGGGCATCCAGATTTGGGTTTTCCATGGTTTCCCCAAATCACGCCAGGTGAATGCCAGGATGCTTCCTTCAAAAGGCCATGGCCGAATTCCTTCCCATTCCTTGCCCCCCATCCTTTCCCGTCTCTAAAGACCTAGTTGTTATAGGAGACGTTAAGCAGTTAAAAAAAAAAAAAAAAAAAAAAAAAAAAAAAAAAAAAATCTTGTAGCTTTTCCTGCTAAACAGTCATTACATGGTGTAGGAGTTGTCAACTCACAGTTTAAACCATTTACAGACTGTGTTTTAACCATTTTTATAATCTGATTCTTGCTAACGTGCATTAGTCTTTGATGCCACAAATCCAATGTTTTTAACTTTCTATTTTCATAGTGTAATGAGCTTACTGCACTCTTCTTTACATTAGGTTCTGTTCTCACCACATACAAGCGACCCATATTCTCTGCTTTCAATAGTAAATTCCTACTGTCATCGTAAATGCAACATCCAGTTTTATTAAAAACAACTTTCTTATTATTTTCAGTTAACTGTTTAACTGATAAAATTCCATGGCTAATGCCAGGCACCAAAAGTGTTTTTAATTTGTATGTCACTATTTGCGGAATTATTAACAATAATCTTTGCATTTATAGTACCTTTTCCAATTGTAGGTGTCGTTGTGCCATTTGCTGTCACAACATTTTCAGTAGTCACATTTTTACTAATCCAAAAAAATACTTTTCTCTGGAGACATGTGATGAGTAGCACCTGAATCTATGACCCAAACATCGCTATTCAATATAGCCGATCCACATGTTGTCGATGCACTAAATGAGCGTTTACTGCTTGATTTATTTGGACATACATTTTCAAAATGACCGATTTCTTTACAGATAAAACACTTTCCTTTGCCATTTTTGCCTTTTCGTATTCCTTTCTTAAAGTGTTTTCCATCTTCGCTGCTAGGTTTGACATCTTTGCAATTAGATTTGACGTCCATCATTTTCGTGTTTACTTTCTTCAAAAATAATGCAGACTGTTTCGTGCTATCATTTTCTCGTCGTCTTGAATCTTCGGCAAGAAGACGTCTTTTCACTGTAGCACATGTAAACTCACTTTCTGGTAGATTACACAAAGCTGTTACAACAGAATCCCATTCCTCAGAAAGTCTGCACAAAATCGTCATAGCTAAATCTGCATCTTCTATGGCGTTGCCAACACTAGAAAGATCTGCAACAGTTCTGTTTATCTGTCCCAAGTATAATTCCACTGAATTATAATCACTCAGTTTCAACGAATACAATTTTCGCCTGAGTTGCACAATACAAAATTTGCAGTCACGCGGTGCATACAACCGTTCCAGCTCGTTCCATGCTTCCTTAGCATTCGTTAAGTGCTGAATATGTATCTGCTGTTCGTCGCACACAGAAAGTGCGATCTTTGCATAAGCTTTATTTTGTCTCGATGCGTAATTACGTTTTACAGTTGTATCTGCGTCGGCACCCGGTTCTTCTTCACCTGGATCAACAACTGTCCATAAATCACTTTCCATCATTACCATTTTCATTTGGTAACTCCATGATGCGTAATTTATACCATTCAATTTGGTTATAGTCGTAGACCGGTGATCAGACATTTTGAACTGATTCACGCAACTTTTGTCTGTCGTAACCTTCACACTAAAGATCCTTAGCCAACTTTTTCGAATCGACGCTACAACTTAACGATTGCGCAATCAATTTTACAGTTTATAACACTTCTGCGCTGTAACTGGGCCCATAAACAATGTTATTATTACTTAAATTTCGGCAGTAAATAGTGTAGAACAGAAATGTACTAAAATAAACTGTAAAGACCGCGTTATTGCGAACAGCAATTATTTATTACACGTTCGCATGCCAATGCGCAATACAACAGACAACAACATAGACCAGCAAGATTACAGACAATGCAAAGAATAATTTAACGTCTGTGCATTTCACTGATAATCTCTACAGTAATGCTTATTAAAAAAAAAAAAAATAAAAGTTAGATATAAGATCGGACAAGCTTGGTAAAAACCGTTGGTGTGTTTACTTTGAACTTTAAGTTGCTGTTAAAAAGAACTTGTAAACACCACCAGTTATCGGCTGACGCTATGTTAGTACCTCGGCTCTGACTTACTCTGACTGTTAGACCAGGCAGGTTTTGTTATTACAAATGATTCAGGTGAATAGTTAACCTTTTTATTATATTCTGGCTGTGCCAAGTTACAATCTTGAGTTGCTTCGAGCAAAGTCCACGACAGTAGTCACCAAAATCAATTAGAAGATAACTTACAGATTGCGGCGGGGACTGGCTGGAGGTGGCACAAACGGGCGTGGAGGCAGCGCCGTCTTCTAGTTGAATCCTGGGTTAATGTAGGGGCTGATCACGTTGTGGCGCACAAGAGCTGAGGCTGTTGCCTCGCGTCAGCTATTTCGTTACACACTTCTCGTCAGCAGTGTAATGCCGCTGCAAATGTTCCGGAAGGATTCATACATGACGTCCCCTGCTGACAAGTTAATCATCGGTATCGTCATGCGCTTCACAACGTGACTTAATTCTTTACCTTAAAATTGCCAGAATTCCTACTATTTCAAAAGCGACCTCTATACTTGCCCCCTCCTCAAGCCAGCTTGGGTCCTTGCAAGCTTAGTAACAGACCAATTTAAGCTACTAAATTATACTAGTTCAGCCGTGGACTGCTGCTGTCAGCTCACAGAGTTTTAAGAACAATATTTTATAATATCAAAATCTTGTTGCGACGCGTTGTCCATTTCCTGTGGTAAACAACCAGAAATTAGTACATATGCCATGATATATTGCTTCCACAATTTAATTGACATCATACACATTACTGCATGATTGTCTCAGGGTCTTTGTTAGTTGTAGCACTTACAAAGGCTTTAGGCAATATTACTAAAATTTGAGAAGCGGTAGGAATTACAGGCTCTATATTATTTTAAGTGTTTTGTTAGTTCAGCAGTCAGTATGGTGGGATCTGTTTGATTTAGCTCAACAAGTTTCGGACTGTGATAAATGCCTACATTGAAGGTTGGGAACAAATAATTTGGAAAGGTCACATTACTATGGATAGTGCCGTATAAACATGCTTGATGGGGATTCAAACGTTTCTACCGAACTTGATCATGTTGGTTGGTACCTTTAAAGGAAGCATGCATAGTTTCTTTATATGGCCGCCAATCCATCGTAATTACCCTCAAGAGATAAAGGTTTATGGAGTAAAACAGTTCTTGCTTAGACAAATTTTATATTCTTGAATTCTGTATAAGTGCTGGTACCAGAAAGAAAAGGCATCAAAACTATTGTCTCCTTGAATTCAGATTGCAGGTTGATGTCACTCACAAACTCTGATTGGCAATCTTTTAGAAAATTCCCCCAAAATTTGAAAGATCTCCCTATGGCATACCGGAATAGCATCAGAGTCCACTGTCTTGATCGTTAATATAAAGTTACAAATCTTCAAAGTCCCTAGCCTCGACTGCCCGCTTGAAAACTGTTTTTGACTGCCTCTCAAAACTGCTTTTTATACCCTTGGCTAATCTATTGCTGAATCGTCATGGAGCAATGATATATTCCTGCAGGGAAACACTATTCTTCAGTGAATTACGAAAGATCCCCATTCCTGTAGAACAGCGGTTCGCAAACTATGGGTCACGACCATTGGTGGATGGCGGCGTGTGTTTTGGTGGGTCGCGGAACAATCGATTTTTTTGACACAAAAATATATCTATTACATCATCCATTTAAAAAATATAACATGATAGTTTACAGGTGCAATAATCATGAAAGCTATTAGCATAAATTAAAACTTTGTGATAAAAAAGTTTTCTTAAACAGTCAGCCGGTAATAATTAAACTATCATATATATTATTTCTATAAAGTGTTTTTATTGTCACAGGCCATTATCCCCCTTAATACTTAACCGAAATCAATGAATGAGGTGTCATATTAAAGCTTATATTCGCCCCTTTGATCACATCATATTTTAAGAAAGGATTTTTTTGTAATTTGACCCTTAAAGTTCAAAAATGTTAATATGTCTAAAATGCTTTTTTCTGTGTTATGAGTCATTTATCTCCCTGGATACCTATCTGAAATCGTTTGATGAAGTATCATTTTAAAGATTAAGATCTCCACTTTAGTGCCGTCATATACTAAGACAAATTTTTTTCTGAATTCGACCCTTAAAGGGCAAAAGTATCAATATTTTAGCAATGTGTTTTTGTGTCACAAGCCATTTATCTCACTTCATATCTAACAGACACAGATAAATGAGGTATCATATTAAAGACTAAGGTTTCCACCGTGGTAACATTATATTTTAAGAATGCGTTTTTTGTGTCTCAAGCCATTTATCTCCCTGGATATCTAACCAAAATCGATAAATGAAGTAGGATTATGAGGAGTAATGTCTCAGCTTTGTGACATCATATTTTAAGAAAGAATGTTTTTGGAATTCAACCCTTAATGGTAAAAAGTATACATTTTTCTACAACGCATTTTTGTATCACGAGCTATTTATCTCCCTTGATATCTAACCGATATGGATAAATGAGGTATCATATTAAAGAATAAGGCCTCCGCCGTGGTAACATTATTTTTAAGAAAGGAATTTTTCGTAATTCTGCCCTTAAAGGGCGTAAATGTCAATTTTCCTAAAATGCGTTTTTTGTGTCTCGAGCCATTTATCTCCCTGGATATCTAACCAAAATCGATAAATGAAGTAGGATTATGAGGAGTAATGTTTCAGCTATCACATTATAAGAAATAATGTTTTTAGAATTCAACCCTTAAAGGGAAAAAATATAAATTTTTCTATAACTCATTTTTGTGTCACGAGCGATTTAACTCCTTTAATATCTAACCGATATAGATAAATGAGGTATCATATTAAAGAATAAGGTCTCCGCCGTGGTAACATTATATTTTAAGAAAGGAATTTTTCGTAATTCGACCCTTAAAGGGCTAAAATGTCAATATTTCTAAAATACGTTTTCTTTTGTGTTTCGTGCCATTTATCTCCCTGGATTTCTAACCAAAATTGATAAATGAAGTAAGAGTATGAAGAGTAATGACTCAGCTTTGGTGACTTCATATTCAACCTCACTATTCATCGCATTTTATTCCTGAAATTTTCGCACGGGTCGTCTAGTTTTTCATTATCTTCGTAATAAAATAGTAGGCGGCTGCACAAAGCATCACCTCATCGAGTTGATGGCTGAAATTCCAGTATTAGTTAAAACTCGATTTGCAAATTAAAATGCCACTGATGTACAAAGTCATAACTTGGTGGAAAACACTTACAAATCGCGTTTTAGTAGTTGACTGGTAAGTTTACCATTGTGTTTTCCTGCTTCCAGTCTTCCACATTTTCATTCATTTAGGCGCAGTAAAACACAATGATTATCCTACCAATTGACCATTAAAATTGGGTCTGCATGTGGTTTCCACCAAAAAGCGACTTGGTAGACAAGTTGCATTTTAATATGCTGATCGAGTTACTCCTGATCGTGGAAATTCAGCAGTCAACTTGATTTTGTGATGGTTTGAAGACATCTCTGAATTAACTGTAAATGTTGTAAGTAAACTTTAGGACTCAGTAGCACAGCACTTAACTTGCCATTAGTGGCTTGTATTAGGGCTATTCTTAACATGTTTAGTTCCATACGAGTGTTTGTGACTGCTAATACCTATTGTTGCAGAATTTTAGTGCTGTATAATTGTCGCACAAAATCGTTCCCCAACTCCTTAAGATTCTGCTTCATGGTTGTTTGCAATTCTGACGCCTTGTCCATGAAAGTATGTACTAATGTAAGTATTGTTAGTTACGGAATCTTCGATGTTTTTCATCATTAAGTTTTGTTTCGAGGAACTAATCTGCAAATTGTCAGCTGTTTTTTCTAAGCTAGCTATCCGCGAACTGAGGTGGTGATAATCCTGTTCATTTAGAGTTCCAAAGATTTTAATAAAACAATACTCCTACCCCTATTAACGCTTGCTTTCACCTGAAATTTTCCTTGGGAATTAAGTCAACAATGTTTTGAAACTTATCCCTAAGCGAAGCGTTTAGTACCTTCAAACTGGTGGCTGTTGTATGAGTGATATCATCATCGATCGAGGGAACTTGGTGGAAAGCGGTCTCTAAAGAATTAAAAATCTCTTGTAATTGTAAGCTGTGCTTACGTATTTTCTCGACCTTAATTTGGGCAAGAATAGTCCAGTAAGAACTTGAGGTTACAAGGCCTGGTTCCTTGGCAAAGATAATTCTGTTACTGAGTGACGTGACTTTATACATGTGGATCGGAAGGACGATGGTGCACAGAGTTAGCAAAACTAGTATCTGAGTCACAGAATACATGGTATTAATGGGAATTATTTCCACTTAGTTGTGTGAGTAAGACACTACTACATCTTAAAATTCAATAAACTATTCCACAGAAACACTAATATTGCGTTATTCTATTGGATGAATCTTGAGTCCCCTATATTTATCAATTCTACAATCCCACTCAAGCTACAAGTATTCTACGATACTTATTACGATACACGTTGATCGTCGCTCGCCAGGCGGTGCGGCGGCAGCGCTGACGGCAGCCAACGTCCATTTAACTTATTCTGGATCACGCATGGCCGCTGCTTCACCTGGAGAATAAGTTACGAATTACAGAATTTATTTACAATTACAGAATTCCCCTTCACTACTATAATAAGGTGGAGCAGAGCTCTCACTTATACTTTATGACATGGTTAATTTTTCCATGCTTAATTAATTCTCTAAACATCCAGGCTGATGGCCGTGGTTCGGCTGAAACACTCAGTTCCATGGCGGCTCCTCCGTGTTGCTGGAAGGAATTAGTACTGCAGAAATTATACTGAATTTACATACCTAATTATTTCGATTTTTACTTCTTAAAATATAGGAGTGACTAGAGCTGTTGTTGCGATATGTGGCCCACTTATCTCGCTGACTTTGTGGCGCAGTTATCAGCAGATTTTCGGCCATTCTATCAGCTCCACTCCTCCAGCTGTTTCTGAGGTTTTAGGGTGCAGTTTTTCGCTTACCTTGTGCAGCACCCAGCTGTGATGTTTGTCTCTCCTGAGCGGGAGGATCTTGTGAGAATTCTTGTCCTCCGCCCAACTGTTTGGCATGCATTCTCCACCAGATGTAGGGCCTAATGCGATTCTTGTGAACTATAACTTCTCTATCAGGGAGTTTTAGTTTAACATTCACCGGGCTCAGAAGGTCAATGACCTCCCAAGGACCCCACCAAGAGATATTGAATTTTGAACAGCTTCCTGGTTTCCTAGTCGTTTTGTTCAGTAAAACGAACGAAACAATAGGAATTTCTGAGGACTCGCCTTTTTATTATATTCTTTCGCCTGTGATTCAAACGTCCCTTAGGAATAGGGAAAATTGTAAAAGGTGAGTTCATTTCTCAGCCATATAGAATTAAAAAAGGTATGTGCTTGGTGGATGTATGAATTCTACAGTTGGTTGCCCAGACGATATATGGGTGAATTTTTGTGCAATTAGTTTGCGGCTTATTACATAGCAACTGAAGGCCTTGATGATGGTTCTATGACAGCGTTCCGCGCAGCCGTTGCAAGCCAGCCCTAGTGGTGAGGTATAGAGCTTCTCTATCCCTAATAATTTGCATACTTGGCTTTATTCCCAGCAAGTTGGTCTCGGATCGGTGTCATAACTAAGTACCTTGAAAAAGCATCAATTATGGTCAAAATGTAAGTGTAACCATCCTCACTCCTGACGAATGGGCCCATGATGTCTAAATGTACTCTTTAGAAGGGGGCAGTGGTCTCTGGTGAGTGTAGGAGCTTTTCTCTGTATTTTGTTTCCCCCGCCCAGGGGCTGCAGGTGTGACAACTCTGTACATAGTTGATCGCGCTTCCGCGACGGCCACCAGAACTGTTTGGAGATGCTTCAGTTAGTATTTTTGACATCGCAGTGACTGCCCAAAACACTGTCATGATACAATTTCATTACCGTCTTCCGTAGAGCCTGAGTCACTGTTACCCGCTCGCCTTGCCACATCAGCCGGTAGAGAACATCGTCCCTAGTGACGAAGCGCTTCTCGCACACCATGTCTTTGGATTGCTCAGTCTGGAGCGCTGCTAGTGTCGGCAGTTGTTGGCCTATTACCCAGATTTTCCTTCTCAGACTATCTGCATTACCTAAGACCTTCCCCCATCTATGCATCAAGGTATAATCATTTTCAGACAGTAATAGAGCCCAGCGCATCAATTGGCTTGACAGAGCCTTGTGGTTTGACAGACATTTAAAGGCGATATGATCGCTGATAACGTCTAATGGCCCCCCACCCCTTTTAAGATAACACCGGAAATGCTTAATACTCCCAACTAAAGCCAACATCTCTCAATCTATGGTGCTGTAATTAGTTTCTGCAGGGTTAATTGACGTGACGCGAAGGCAACCAGTTTTTCGAAGCCGTCGACAACTTGAGCCAAGACAGAACTAATAGCACTTCACTGCAGTCAGTAATTAATAGAAATATTTTCGAAAAGTCAGGGTAGATTAATAAAGGTTAGGTGGTTAAACGTTCTTTCAAGGTTTCCACAGCCTTCACACTTTCTGCTGACCATACAAATTGTACACCCATGTGCAGCAGTTGAGTTAAAGGTTTAGCAATGTGGACATAATCTATATAATAAAAATGAATCGCCAAATGTGTTGCTAAGAGCAAAACTTGAGAATGGCTCGACCAGTTCTGCTAATTTTTTTTTATATTGTTGTTAAGGCACAAGGAAGGTTCTTATGGAGAGAAAAAACATAAACATTTGATTGAAAATAGTAAAAACAAAACTTTTCCCTTAATTAAAACTAAACAAAGGCACCTTACGATTATCTTTGGTATGCCTTCAACTTGATTAGGCTCTATGCCTGCGTGTGATCAGCAAAAATAATATCACTGACGTATGTGTTATCATTGCTTCCGCTGTGCGTGACATTTTCTTGGTTGCTTTTGAATTTTCACTTCTCTCAAAAACCAATTGTGTGTTTATTTGTGCACTAGCTCATACCCGCGACTTCGTACGCACGGATTAAGAATTTTTTTGCCAGAATTAAATATAGAAAGTTGTTGGTAACGAAGAATTGGTCCCAAACAATATCGAGTCGGAATAATATGACAGGAAAGCTATCACTATATCATTCTACCGTCGAACCTGTCTCTTGAAGAGAATCAATTTCCAACATATTTCTGTCACCATTCGATAAGGTGTCAAAAAATCGTGACTACAACTGTTAATCATACTGGAAAAGATATCCTGTGCCCTTCATACAGATTTTCTTATCAAATTCCATCAATATCGATATAGCCATTTAGTCGTCAAAACGTAACAAAAAGACAGAGACTTACTTCGGTATTTATAATACTATTACTGTGGTTCACACACACACACACACACACACACACACACACACACACACACACTGACTGCGAACAACACCTGAGGGATCATTATAACGTAAAAAAATGTGCACTTACAACATTGCAAGACTACCTAGGATTTGCCTCGCATTGCACCCCTAACTTTCTAATATCTACAATCCGAATTACCTACGGCCCAGGCATGATTCTTATGATCAAAAATAATTTTTAAAAATCTTAGCCTCCACGGAGATTTGAACCGGAGACCACGACATTTGTAAGCAAGCGCTTTAACCACTGAGCTGCCTGACCGCTACACGGAAGAACAGTACAGACACGTCCATATCCAACGTGCCTGTCAATCGCCGTCCAGTAGTATTTTGAAATTATGAGACAACATGTGTTATTTATACAGATAATTTTTCAACCAAATGTAGACAGTATTTTTCTCCTTGTTTCAAAGGATAGGTGTGCAAAGTTTCATGAAGATCGGATGAAAACTGTGGATTTGTATGAAGAACAAACAAACAAACATATATACATTCATCTTTATATATATATATATAGATTGTGTTTACATTCAGACCCATGCCCCCTATAAGACCTGAGCGCAGCAATTTGGGCCGAAGAACTCGAAACACTACAAACCAAGCTTATTTTCAATCTATTGGGACTGCACAGCAATGTGAAGAGCGAAATGAAATTGAAAGGATTAGGATATTATAATTACGTGCAACGCGTCGTTTTCAAGCTGCTTTCAGTGTTTCGCGATCGGCTTTTAGTTACGATGTTTCAGTTCATTACAGTTCTTACCAATGTGTTGCTATTGTATCTATGAACGCAGTTTGCTCACATTGAAGGCGTTGAAATAAAATAATTGAAGCAAATGTATAGTGTTGCGCAAATGGCAAATTGAAATTAGAGCCATTGGTTCTGCCACAGGAGCCATTGTACTCAGTGGTTTCAGGAAAAGGAAAGGTTCTTATTGAGAGAAAAAAATGTAAAAATTGCAAGGAAAATAGTAAAAAAAACCACTTTTCTTTCCCCATACAAACCAGTAAATCAAAACAAAACAAAGACACGTTAGAGTTATCTTTGAAATTTTTTATTTATTTATTTTGTTGGCATTTTGGCTTATACCCATACAGCCACTTTTGTTTTACAATTTAACATCTGTAATATAACAATCATAATATGATGCAATTCGCTGTTTTCTTTATACAGAATAACATCAATAGAATACCAATAATAATTACACACAATTACCTTTTTCGTTTTATGCAAGAACATCAATAATATAACAATAATGATATCATAACTTTACCTGTTTTCATTTTATAGGATAAGATCTGTAATAGGACAATAATAATTAAATGTAATTAGCAATTTCCATTTTACAGGATCACATCCTTAATATAACAATGGTAGATTGTGCATTAGACATTTTTGTAATACCGAATACCACTAGTCATTTATCAATAATAATATCATACCTTTAAGTGCATGTTATTTACAATTGATTTAAATTTCTATATGCAGATACAAAATCTTATAAACCGTATAATCTTCAGATGCAAGGAGAGAGTCAGCACAAGTGAGCAACGGAATTCGCAAAATGATCGATCTGGAGAAATATTTTCAAAACAACTCATTGAAATTGGTAATGGCAGAATCCCTGCACACATTTTGACTGGCTGTATTACATTTCCTGTCAATTTTTGTCAGTTTACTGAATCAAAAACCGAACTCATATGAAAGGTGTTCCCTAATGTCACTCAGAATTATAGATATAATTTTTGGTTGAGCGAACGAGCTATAGTAGCTGTCAAAATATGAATGAAAATGATATTAATTTCAAAATGAAATTGCCGGTGAATTAAGGACATACAAATCAGTTGATTACACAACTTACCAAGATAATGTCATCAACTATCCACCAGAATTTTTGAATTTGCCAGGATTGCCGCCTCATAATCTTCAATTAAAAGTAGGATCGGTGGTCATAATCTTGTGAAATATCAATCAACCGCATCTTTGTAATGGCACATGGCTAGCAGTGAAAACATTACTGAACAATGTGATCGAAACAATCATTCTAAAGGGAAAATATAAGGGAGATACTTCGCATTCCAATAGTACCAACTGACATTCCATTTGCATTTAAACGACTGCAATTTACAGTGTGGCTTACTTTCGCTATGACCATAAATAAATCCCAAGGTAAGTCATTGAGTGTTTGCGGCGTTAATCTTGAAAACCGTGCCTCTCCATGGACAGTTGTACGTTGCCTGCTCGGCGTTAATCTTGAAAAACCATGCCTCTCCATGGACAGTTGTATGTTGGAAAACTGTCAGCTTTATTTGTTTACATGCCAGGTAATCAAATACAAAATATCGTGTTCCATAAAGCATTACAATAAAAATATCATCACATTATTACAAATGTCTTGCAGTGTACCCCGAGTGTGGCGGTGTAACAGTTAGCGTTTTCGCCTCGCATTCGGGAGGACGGCGGTTTGAATCCCCGTCCGGGCATCCAGATTTGGGTTTTCCATGGTTTCCCAAATCACTCCAGGCAAATGCCGGGATGCTTCCTTCAAAAGGCCATGGCCGATTTCCTTCCCATTCCTTGCCCCCCATCCTTTCTCGTCTCTAAAGACCTCGCTGTTGAAAGACGTAAAGCAGTTAAAAAAAAAAAAAAAAAAAAAAATTGCAGTGTACAAAATAGAAAACTTAATTTGGTAAGTAATCGTTGTTTATTATTGAGACATTAAATCAATAAATAAAGTTATCACTCTGAAATACGTTTTAATTATTTATTTTTTCATTTGGACTATAATTGGCCAATAAATTTTGATAGAAAGAAGTCTGTCGGTGCAGCTAGTCCTTAATAAATCTGTGGTAATAATCTGCTAGTACCAGGAAGGATTGTAGTTCCTTTACATTCGTGGGGGTGGGAAATTCCTTGACTGCCGAAACTAGTCTCGATTGAAGCCTTACTCCCTCACACGTAATCATGAGTCCCAGAAATGCTTTTCACGTTGTGCAGAATGACATTTCTTGAATGACAGTGTCACTTTAGCCCAACACAGCCGCTCGAATACACTTCTTAGGTGCTGAAGGTGTTCTTCAAAGGTTTTTGAATAGATAATTAAATCATCTAAATATACGAGGGCACAATGAGGTTTTATGCCCCTAAGTAAAGCATCCATAAATCTTTGAAAAGATGAAGGGGCGTTACGCAAACAGAATCCATTTTTTTATCTTCAAAATGACCATTAGGAATGATAAAAACCGTCTTTGGAATATCTTCCTTCGCGACAGGAATTTGGTGGTAACCAGAATTCAAATCTAGTGTCGAGAAGTATTGACAGTTCCCCAAGTAGTCCATCGTATCTGTGATGTTGGGAAGGCGGTATACATCAGGTATAGTAGTTTTATTCATTAATTGATAATCCACGCAAAACCGATATCCGGTCTCTCCGTCCTCCCCCTTTTTGGTTACTAAAATAGCCGGGGTACTCCAGGGTGACACGGAGGCTTGAATTATATCATCAATAAGTTGTTGTTCAATAAGATCGTCCATAATTTTCCGTTGATGAAAAGGAAGGCGATATGGTCTACAGTATATCGGACTTGCATCCTCCGTAGGAATGCGATAATCCACTAAATCCGTAGTGGTTAAGGCCTGCCTAGGTGCAAACAGGGTTATATATACCTACAACAATACATTCATTTTTATAGGTTGCTATTCCTGCAACTTCTTGCACAATATCTCTATCATTTATCATTGAAATGTGCGTGATTAAACAGTTCCTTGGAACTTCCATGGCACCATTACCAAAATTTTCCAAAATCACAGGAATACACTTCCTTTCATTGAGTATTTCAATATCACAAATACATCAATTAACATACACCTTCCTTGGGTCTAGAAAATCATTTACCGACAGGGAATTAACCAATAGTATTGTCTCCAGTTCCGATTCCATTTCCTTAGATAATGGTAAATGCAGAACCTTATCCTGGAATATTAAACGTGGGTTTGGACTTCATGGAAGACTGCTGTACCCAGCTAACGGGGTTGGTGACGTCATTCCTTTCTCTAGGGTACGTGTTTGAGCAAAGTTGGAAGGTTTCATTAGAATGATACCTTAACCTAATTGAGCGATCTGCAATGTTCAACACTGCCCTGTATTGTTTTAGAAAATCATATCCTTGGATTCCATGATATTTTAGTCCCAAGTCTGGAACTACATTGTTACTCTGAATTTTCCCTTACCAGCGCACAAATCGACCTATTTACTACCCCAAACCGGAATTTCATGACTTGGATTCACTCCCATAACGCTCAGATTTTGTTTACCACACACTGCCACACTTAGTAGACAACAATGTGTACCAGAATCGATTAATAAATGATAGTACTTACCTTGAATATACGCCGTCAAGACCAGATCTGAACCATTGACCCCATAATCATCTTGTTTACACGTTACAGGGACGTGTTTCACCCTAATGGGTGGCCTATCGGACTCGCACTGGCCACCCCTTTATAGTTTTCCTGCCTCTCACAATTGTTGCAAATGGAACTGCTTGCCCCCCCTCTCCCTCATCCTCAAAGGTCTCTTTCTTTCTGCCATTCTGATAATTACTTACCTCGCCACAGTTTCTGTTTGCAAACCCCCTGATCCTGTGGTTATTGCAGAAGCCGCCGTTATGGTCATTTCTTCCCTGACTTTTACAATGACAGGTTGGACAAATTGATTCATACCTACCCCCTTGATTCTTTGCTGAGCCACTGGAATGATGGTTCCACCTACTCGAGTCTTGCCTAAATTTATGGGAACAATTAGCTTGCTATTGGCCGGGCTGTCTGCACGCGAAACAAGTGATTATTTATTAGGTGTGAAAAACCTGTTTGACAAGCCTCGTCCTACCTTCCCCAGCTGATTTACCCATAACCTGTTTGAATATAGCATATTCATACACCTCTGCAATACTTTGCGGTCTTTTCAGAGAAAGGAACTCACACAGCTCAGGGCTTGCCCCAGAGAGGAAACTACCTAAGAGTCTTAAATCTGATTCTTCTGTAAGTGCTTTGTCTCTGTCTGCCTCCCCATTCAGGTCGAAGGTCTGGCTATTCACAAATTGAAGTTGTTCAATAAAATCAGGTAAACTTTCGCCTGTCTTTCGTTTCATATTCCTCAATTTTTCTCTATAAAATGTTGCACTCACCCTACGTTCGAATCTTTTCATTAACTCCTCCTTCAACCCTTCAAAACCAGTTGTAACCCTGCAATTTTTATTATACATTACGTGTCGGTAGGCTGCTCCTTTCAAACGATTTTCCAAAATTTTCAATTTAACAACTGAAGGTAAGGGAATCAGATCAAAAACATTTTCTAATTTAGGAAAAAACAATTTTCCTTCCTCGCCCTTAACCCCGCTGAAGGTCACCCCATAAGACAATAGAGTAGTGACCAGTTACAAATTTTTTGCATCATCTTTTGCTGAAAAGGTCTGTGTAGCTAGATTCTGCAGTTTTTCATTTAAGTGTTCCATAGCGTCCTGTACTGACATGGTAGCCTGCTTAGCGGTAGTTTCTGGCATAATTGAAAACAGAGTTCCACTCACCTTTTGTCAAAACAGCCGTCGTCGCTGCCCCACAAATCTTCTCCGCTGATGCATACAGGTCCCCGTCTCGGCTCTGAAGGCGAATGGATCAGCATCTGACTGGCTGGCCTCTACTCCGCTGCTCACCGCTTGGCACTGCTACTGTGTCGTCGCGCTGTCCAGCAATGATGCCTCATGCCGCACCCACGTCGACCGTCGTTGAATGGAATATAACGATGTTTAATGCCTCCCCCAGCCAGCCAGAATCCTACTTAGGCAGAGCTTATTTTACCTTCCTGGCCTTTACTAATACTTCCAAGTATTCTCTCCCCTCACCTTCCCTTCCTATCCTCTTCTTTCTTCCTTCTTTTTCCAGGACCCGTGGTCGTATCCCACTTGCTGACACCAGTGTAACATCTGCGATGTGGCCGAGGGTTAGGTCAGAGGGTCAAGACTAGTTACTGTACTGTATGCCACATTCACAGCCGCTTGCCAGGATGAACGAGTGGTAGACCGGAGGTAACTGTTAGGTGAAAACATGCCGAGCAGGTCGCCATGCAGGTGGCGGTGGCAGTCGCGCTGAAGGTCGATGTCGCGGTAGATGGGTAAAAACATGCCGCGCAGCTTGCGGTGCAGATGAAGGTAGATGTCGAGGTATAGCTGCTAGCGTTCACCAGTGTTTTGAAAACCCTTGTAGGTGCCACACATTGTCAATCATTAATATTTTGTGTTTAACGCGAGTATCATTTACTTTAATTAACCTGCAATGATTTGTAGAACCAGTAACGATAGGGATGATGATGGTATGTCAGTAGCCACAAAGTAGTGGCTACTTTCTACGACTGGTATCGGAAGGTTCAGTTAACAGCAAATAAATAAACAGAGACAAAAGCTTCGTGAACTTCACCATTTAAATCAGGATCTGAAAAATCATCCAGACTAATTCCGTGCCTACCTACGAAAAACACCACAAACTTTATGGTAAAATCCTGGACAAACTGAAGTCAAATGTTTGTAACAGTTACCACAACAATCCAATACATGCTGAGGGAAAACTGGTAATTATTGTAAATAAAGTAATGTACCGTTTAACAAAGCATTTTCAAATCAAATCTAAAAATTTTCAATCCAAAATCAGAATTTCTGTTTAAAAATCAGAATTTTCCAATTCAAATTCAGTTAACAGTTTATTTTAAATAATAATTGGCACTAGAATTTTTTATTTTTGTTTTTACTTTCTTTAAATTTATAATGATTGTAGGACTGAATTGTTTGATGTTCCTTTTCCGTCGGTATATGATGTGTAATAATTTCTGAATAGTCAGTCAAGTCACTACAATAGATAATTATTTCAATTAGGGGAAATGTAGGTGGGTGCAGGAAAGGGGGAAGGACGTGTATGTATGGAATTTGCCATTGGAGCGTGCGCTGAATTGAAATTTAATTAAATATTATTATTATTATAAAATTTGTTGTAATTTATTTACCGCAGACTACTAATTGCTTGAAACATTAACTTTTCGGTAGTTGTCCAATTTATAAAAATCTTTACTTACTATTTCATCAATAATTTATTTAAAACAGAATGTAGCATTGTCAATGTCAGTATATTGTTAATTTATATCTGCAGTTGTATAAAACGAAATGACATCCATTAAATAAATCAATATTTAGAACAAGACAAAATTAGATAACACCACTCTGTATAATACGAAAGCCGAACTGCGTAATCAAGTGTAGCAGCTGGATCGGCAGTGTGGCATTGACATAGTTCAGCCAATCAGAGCCAAGCAGACCTCCCCTACATATTAGTTCACTCTTAGCACAGTCTAATTCAATTGAGGAATCACAATCAAATTCCTATAGGCCACACATAATGTTCAGTTCCTCAGATTTGTAATGAGGGGGGGGAGGAGAGGGGGAAATACGTAGCCTTCTCTGGCTATGTATTGCCCGAAGGCAATGAACCTGAAATACAAAGTATGACATATTAAAAATATTGTTGTGCATAATCAAATACAGGCTGTCCACCATGAACCTGACACATTTGAAATTATTGTATATTTCATACTGCTTAGGGCAAAAAGAAAATAATGCATGCAAGTTCAAGAGTATTTAAAAAAATCAGTACACCTTTACATGAGATCCTCTATTGCATGAAGAACATCTAGCCCGAATTCAAGTTCCTGCCAGGTTTTCTGTAGCATCTTTGGTGTAACGGAAGTGACAGCATCTAGTATTCAGCCCAAAAGCTCTTGAAGATCACAAATTTTGTGGCTGGTATACACTTTGTTCTTCTCATATCCCCACAAGAAGATGACTAGAGGGGTAATATCTGGTGAGCGAGGTGACCAACTTGTTTGTCCACCATGCCCAATCCAGTGACCAAGAAATTGGGTGTCGAGATATTCTTAAATGGTCAGGCTCCAATGCGGAGGGGCGCCGTCCTGTTGAAAGATGACGTTCAGCTGCAAATACATTAACTGTGTTACAACAAATTGTTACAACATGTTGAGGTCCGTACTGCTTGTAACTGTTTTTTCTGCAAAAAAAAAAAGGGGCCAATGATCAAATGATGCATCAATCCACACCACTTATTTAATTTTGGACTGTCACAAATGTGTTCCACAATGCAGTGTGGGTTTTGTGATCCCCAAATACGTGGATTGTGTGTGTTGACTTTGCCCGATAATGAAATGTGGCCTCATCAGAGAAAGCAATGAGAGTTAAATATGTTGGGTCTTCATCAATGTGATGTAACATGTCAATAGCAAATGCCTGCCTCATATCACTGTCATCTGTTTTCAGTTCATGAAGCAATTGCACTTTGTATGCATGAAACCAAAGAGAGTGATGCAGTACCTTATGTACAGTGGAAATCGGCATCTGCAGTTCTCGTGCAGCTTGTCGAATGGACTTATGTGGACTTTGTTCAAACACCTGTCTCACTGCTGCTACATGCTCCTCTGATACGCGCTCATTAACGCCACCATGCAATTTCTTCACACTACCCATTGCCAAAAAGCGCTGTTTCCATTTCTTAATGGTGTTCCATGATGGTGGGTCCTTCTTGAACATGCGGCGAAAGTTGCATTGCACTTGAACCACTGAATTTGTTTCTGCGAACCACCAAATAACTTGTGCACGCTCGTGCGGTATTGCCATTTTCAGTTAAGCTACTGCAGCGCCACCTACAACCTCTAATGCGGGTATTCAGAAATAGTCAACAGAACTTTCACAGTTTCTCTACATATTGCAATGCATGTTACCAACTTACTTCCATTCGTTGTTTTTGGCAGCCAAACGAAAGGTGTCAGATTTATGGTGGACATCCTGTATATAGTTTCTAAAAGGTGTTTTTTATGAGCCACTTACCTTTGTTCATACCTAGCTGAAATCAATAAATGAGGAATCAGTTTAAAGATTATGGTGTCCACTGTAGAAAAATAAATTAAGATAATAATTTTCAGAATTAGATCCGTAAAGGACAAAAGTATCATCATTTCTAAAAAGTATTTTTTATTGATGAAATACTTATCTCGCTTCATACCTAATTGAAATTGATAAATTTGTAGTCTCCAGTTTGGTAACTTAATAAATTAAGAAAGAATTTTTTTTTTGGATTTTGGCCCCTAAAAGGCAAAAGTTTATTTTCTAATTCTTTAGTAAGACAATGTGTTTTGTTATGTACCTATTTCAGTTGTCAAATTAACCATATGCTACAAATGAGCTGGGTCTTCTTTCATACTTGTACAAGCCGCTATTTACTTGCAAAATTTTCACATGGGTCACCTAGTTTGTTATATTACCATATAAAATAACTATTCCAGAAGTTTTTGAAAATCTTGGATGTAAAGAAATGTATCAATAGTTATCTTTACATGTCACATGTCCATTTTTAATCTATGGGTTTACAACTGCATGTTTTAGTATATTTGGAAGTATATCTTGCATTCATTACAAATAGTTACATATTCTCTTACTCTCTGAACACATTTTCAGTAATTTACTTAAAATGTTGTCATAGCTACAGGAATTTTTAGGTTTTAATTGCTTCATGATTTTATTTATATCTGAAATTGTTACCGATGATAATTGCATCCCTACTAATCTGTTCGGGAAAGCAATCTGAAGAAACTTTACAGTTATATCTGGGAATCTTTTTCTATGCCTAATTTTTCTACAGCTGAAGTAAACTGTTTATCAAATATGTTACATAGCTCCCCTACTTCCCTTTTTTTTTTTTATTAAGTCTTTAGGATGATTTACAGATTTGTCTGTTTCATATTGTTTTAAATTCCTTATTGTTTTCAATTTATTACTGGAATTCTTTATTTTCTCTGATTTAGACATGTTCTTGACTTTACTGATTAAATTTGTAAATATTTTAGAATAAAGCTTATAGTTTCATTGTGTAATTGTATGACTGAATTGCTTGGTTTTATCCATAGATTTAATTTTACTATAAACTCTAATACTGTCTGTAACCCATCCATTTCCTAGGTCATTGTTATGCTGACAACAATTTCCCCGCTCCCCCCCCCCCCCAAAACTGTATTAGTAATATGTTTAAAAGTTAATTAAAATTTGATTTAACACCCTGTAGAATGTATACTTCAAGTTGGTTTATATCATTTTCATTAATATTTCTGTTGTATGTCCAAGGGGTCTTTTTTTTTTGCATTATGGTGCTTCTTGATATGACATAAAAAATAACCAGACATGCCATTTGTTACTGGATGTATGCTGTAATGACTGTTCTGAGAAATGTTATAACAAAGTATTAGCTTCCTGGCACACGAAGAGGGAAGAACATAATCATAAACTTAAAAGCAATTTTCACGTAAAAACTGGTTTGGTATGCACGAGTATTTAGATGTGGAACCACTAAAAAACAAAAGGATTTCAGGAGAACTTTAAAAATACTTATTTGAACAAATAAATGAAATATAACTATGGCAATGCCTTGTCAATACTTAAACAGATATTATAACAAAATTTGGAGCAAATAAATGAGTAACAAAATTTGGCATTTAGGATAATAGTTGAAACTAGGCTCAAATGAAAGATTAACTGATTGGAAACTAAAATTATGTTTAAAAGATGAAAAAAGGAAGTGTAGATATTTGACCTTGAGCTGCATCATACATGTGTCAAAACCTAGTGAGAAAATAAAGACTTTTTAAAATCAAGATAAGGGTAGTTAAAAAGTGGGTCAAATTTATAAAAGAATGGTAAAAACCCCATTTAAAACCATGTTTAAATAAGAAATATATGATTTTCTAATATTTTCAGGGTGCATCTGGAGGGCGGAGAGGAAAGATGTGAAAACTGAATTTAAATATTGCATTCTAAGGAAAATAGTCACATTTATAAACAATAAACTAATTTAAACAAAAAAATAAAAGGAAATATATGATATGTGTAACTTTATGAGTGACGAAATACTTTTAGGATTATAGAAAGATAAATGAAATCACCTTCCCTCACACAAAAAAAATTAATAATGCCTAAATGAGGAAACATACAAAAAAAAAAGTGTTAGAATAAAAATAATCCATTCCGTAAAAGAATCAAGTTTCAGGATGATTGGAATAAAATGGATATTTGGGATTCTGGAAATCAGAAATGTTATCACGGCTGACAGTATTTTAACTTCTGGATTTGCACTCTCACCAGCAGTCTGTTAGGGAAGCTCATCCAGTAACTCGTCTCTATGATATAGCGATTTGATACGTCAGAAACTTCATCACCAACAGATTTTAGGTGACAGAAAATTTTTGGTGATGGTTGAAATCAGAAAATTTTAGCTTTAAGAGGAGTGATAGAAACTTTTCTGTAGAGGCCAGACTTTTGGATTATTTCAGTTGGCGAGATGTAATAATAACTTTTAATAAATTTCAAAACAATTCTGCAATCAAACTTTGGAACATTTAAAGGAAGCAAGCTTTATTTAAATGTTTGAACTTTTAGGGACATTGGAAAAATTATTTGAAAGAAAGCGTGTAAATGTGGATTATGTTGTAAGATCCACAATCTTCAACTAAGGATTTCGAAGTCTGGTTTAATCTTTAGTCAAACATGCTGTAAACCTGGTAACAGTTTAAATTCAAACTTATTAAGAATAAACTTAGAGAAAATGATTTTTTGGACTTACTATTTCTTTTAGCGATAAACTTTCATCCACTGTTACTTCTTGCAGTGAAGCACTTTAATAAAGTGCTAGATGAACCGTATGAAAATTTCATGAATACGATAAATAGTAAGGTTAGTGATTTGTAATAGGATGAAAGAAGAACCGCCTCATTTGTATCAATTGCTTAGTGTAGTAGGTATGTAACAAAAGTGATGTCAGTGAAGCAGTTTATTAATATCTCTGTGATATGTGCTGCTTCTATCTAGCAGCTTGGCCCTAAACTATCTCATACACACGACTTTCACAATTATTACTTTTGTCCTTCAAAGGTCAAAATCCTAAAAAAAAATTTCCTTCTTAATTTAAAATTTTGCCTGTGTGGAGACCCTAATATTTTAAATAAATGGCTTGTAACAAAAAACACGTTATGGAAATAATGATACTTTTACCCTTTAAGGGTCAAATTCTGAAAAATTCATTTCTTAAAATATGATTTGACCTAAGCGGTTACCTTAATCTCTAAAATAATATCTCATTTCTCAATTTTGGTCAGATAGCAAATAAGATAAATGGCTTGTGACAAAAAAATACATTATGCAAATAATGATACTTTTGCCCTTCAGAGATCATATTCCAAAAATCCCTTTCTTAAAATATGATGCAACCAATGCGAGACCTTAGTACCTAAAATAATACTACCTTTCTCAATGTCCGTTAGATATCAACCTCATAACAAAAAAATAAGTTATGGAAATAATAATACTTTTGCCCTTTAAATGTCAAATTCCAAAAAAATCCTTTATTAAAATATTATGTGATCGAACCGGAGACCTTAGTCTTTAAAATGATACCTCATTTATCAAAAAATTTTAGATATCAAGGGATTTAAACGGTTCGCAGGGGGGAAAAACACATTTTGTTAAGGAATATGTTTTTGTCTTTTAAGTGTCGAATTCTGAAAAATTTCTTTCTCAAAAAATGGTGTAACTAAAATGGAGATGGTAAGCTTTAAAATGTTACCTCATTCATAGATCTCAGGTAAGTATGAAGGGAGATAATGGCTTGTGATAAAAAAAAAAACTTATAGTAATAAGATATACTAGATGACCCAAGCAAAAATTTCACGAATACAATGAATAGTAACATTGGGGGTTTGTAATAGGGTGAAAAAAGATCCGCCTCATTTGTTTCAATTGTTTATTTGTTCAGTGTAATAGGTATACAACAAAAATCGACCCCAGTAAAGCAGTTCATTAATATGTCTGTGATATGTGCTATTGCTATCTAACAGCTTGGCTTCTGTCTCATACATGCGTCATTCACAGTTATTACTTTATTGTCCTTTAAGGTTCAAATTCCTGAGTGGAGACCTTAATCTTTAAAATGGTACCTCATTTATCAATTTAGGTTAGGTGTCAATGGTGATAAATGACTCGTAACAAAACAAGTTATAGAAATTATATTTTTGTGCTTGGAGGGTCAAATTCCAAATAATTCCTTTCTTGAGATATGATGTGACCAAAGCAGTGGCCTTAATCTTTAATATGATAGCTCATTTATCTATTGTGGTTAGATGTCAAGGAAGATGTATTTAAAAAAAAAATACGTCATGGAAATAATGATGATTTTGCCCTTTAAGAGTCGAATTCCGAAAAGTTCCTTTTTTAAAATATGATGTGACCACAGCGAAGACTTTAATCTTTAAAATGATACCTCATTTATCTCTATCGGTTAGATATCAGAGCAGATAAATGGCTCGTGAAACAAAATTTCCTTATAGAAATTTTGATACTTTTGCCCTTTGAGGGTTGACTTCCAAAAAATTCCTTTCTTAAAATATGATTTCACCAAAGCGAAGACCTTATTCTCTAAAATAATACCTCATTTCTCGATTTAGGTTAGATATCAAGGGAGACCAATGGCTTGTGTAAACAAAGTATGTTATGGAAATAATGATAATTTAGCCCTTTATGGGTGGAATTCTGAAAACTTCCTTTCTTAAAATATGATGTGACTGCAGTGGAGACCTTAATAATTAAAATGATACCTCATTTATCTATCGATATCTGTTAGATATCAAGGGAGATAAATGGCTCATGACACAAAAATGTGTTACAGAAATATTGATACTTTTTCCCTTTAAGGGTTGAATTCCAAAAATTTATTGTCTTAATATATGATGTCACTAAAGCAGAGACCTTAATCTTTAAAAATGATACCTGATTTAATGATTTCAGTAAGGTATCCAAGGAGATAAATGACTCGTAACACAAAAAAACCGCATTTTTGAAATATTGACATTTTTGCCCTTTAAGGGTCGAATTTGGAAAATAAAAATTACTTTCTTAAAATATGATATGATCAAAGCGGATACCTTAATCTTTAAAATGAAAATTCCTCATTTATCCATTTTGGTTAGATATGAAGGAAGATTGCTTGTGACAAAAAACCACCTTATAGAAATAATATATATTTGATAATATACGAGAATTTGGCAGCTGGTTTTGAAAGAACTTAGAAAAGACAGAATTTTAACTAGTATTAGGTTATGTAACATATTTATGGTTATAGTTTATTATAACTTGATATATTTAATCATAACAGTATCCACAACAAATTACAATACTACTACAATTTTGAATTCTTGTAAGGGGAAATTTTATTTATTTGTTTACGGACTTTGTAGTCCATTTGTACAACTTTACAAATTCACAATTGTTGGTGTACACTGCTTAAATTTTATACAAAACAATTTAATAAAGAAAAATGGTTTATAGTTTACATTTACTAAAATAATAAAATTTTACAATGCACTAAAACTACTAAGTCTAAAAATTTCTGATTAAAATTTACAGTTTCTTGTTCATTTATTTCTTAAGATACAAGAATGTAGCAAACTGTCTTTTTTTAATGATATTATTCCAAGTTTAACCCTACTATGACAGTTAGCAAGCTTGCACATTCTTGTTAGGGGATTATTTTCTGTATACAAGTTCTTATATTTCATTAGGGAAAATGTAGTTTGGCAAGTAATTCTTTGGGGAACGTTGAATCTTCAACTTCCTAGCAATTCTGAACAATCAATATTACCATTGCACAAATTTGACAAAAATTTAAAATAATTAAGTCCACGAAATGATTGCAGAGAGAATATTCTTAAGATGGATGCAATGTGTGTTATGTATGATCACGAAATGGGTCTGGAAAACCCAATCTAAATTCCATATATCTAAAAAAAAATATGCTGAACAGTTTCTATTCTTTTAGTTTGAGATAACATGTATGGTGACCAAATTACTGATGAATATGCTGATGTTGATCTTACAATGGATAGATATATTATTCTAAATGCTTCAGTGCAATGGATTTCGCGACATGTCCTCATAACAAAACCTAGTCTTTGTCAGGATTTGGTTACAATAGTGTCAAACATGTCCATTGAAACTCATTTTACTGTCAAATATTACTCCTAAATCGTTAACTGAGCACACTTGCTCGCACTCGATACCTCTTATTGAGTATTTTGATAAAATTTTCTTACTTGCTCGTGTAAATGAAATACTTTTGAATTTTAATTGATTTCATTGTAAGTCATTATCTTTACACAAATTATTGAGAGCAGTGCAACAATTCTGAAGACCGCATATATCTTTAATTAATTCTATACTTTTAAATAATTTTAGGTCATCAGAAAAAAATAAAAACTTTACATTTTTCAAAATTTTACTTCAGTCATTTATAAATATGATAAACAGAAGTGGACCGAGATGGGAATCCCGTGGGACACCAGATAGTACTAATATTTCAATTGAAGTAAATGCTTTATATTCAACTATTTGAACCCTGTTAGTTAAGTAACTTTCTAGCTACTTGAGAAGGGATCCCACTATAGTAAAAGATTTAAGTTTGAGAACAAGTAGTTTATGACTGACTGAATCAAAAGCTTTATTGAAGTCAATATAGATACAATCAACTTGAGTTCCATTTTCTAAGGAGGATAAAATATATTGTGAGTAACACATTGTTTGATTGGACATTTCTTTCTTTAGTATTGTTTTCACATATTATCGTGGTTGAGAAAGTCAGCATCAGAATATCCTTGTAACTTTACTGTTAATTGTTTGTTATCTGCAAAACACAGTAGCAATGACTCTAATTGTGATAAGAAACAGACTGGATTTTTCTGAGGGGGGGGGGGGGGAATCTCTAGATATTGCCATAAAAATTAGCTGCACTTTACTGTATTCCAGTTTTATAGCACAATATTCATAATGCTATTCTTTAAAGTACTTACTTACAACTTCACTGCTGGATTGAAGGTTATTTCTGATAAAAATGGCAACTTCTCCTTTATCTGTACTTGATTGCAGTATACCCTTAGTTGTGTCAATACACCTTCAAAAACAGCTAGAAGTGTCTTGAAACATAAAATCAATTGTAAATCATTTTAGAAGCATTTTCCAATAGTTTGTAGAATTAAATTATGGTTGTAACGAGGTATAACACTTTTGGTAGAGAAAACTGCATTAAGAAGATATTAAGAATTTAATGATCTAATATCAAATGGGAAAGCTTTCATCAGAATCAGTTTAAAAAACAAAGTTTAAAAGCTCAAGAGATTCAGAAGAAAATAATACACAAGATATGAAAAATAGAGTCTTAGTTAAAAGGGAAATAGGTTTTTATATGACAAATAAGATTTTGGTTGTTTATCATGTATCAAAAAAATGGGCAGAATTAAGCTACTCACAGCAAAGAAAGTATATTCGTATTCTGAGCACGGTGAAAGCATTAATTTCTTGGTAACATGTATAATTGATACAGAAACTCAAATTGAATGAAAATAAGAAAGCTGGTGACGAAGCATCTCTTTGTCATCACGAGATCGAAACAACATATTAAATGTCGGCCAAACGATAATAAGAAACTTAAAGGAGATGGTTTAACACTTGGAGAACAACACCAACTGATAGGGAATTAAATTAGCTGTAGTTTAAAACAAGTCTCAACTTAAGAGGTGCAATAGTTTATAAGATATTCAGTGTCAAAGATTGACTGGTTGGACAACATAGTTTAAAAGTCATTTTCACTATGAATTACTATCAGAATCAGGTTGTATCATACACAATAGGTTAGGGAATTTTTCATAGAATATTATGATATCAGAATCGGTGCACAGATGTAAGAATTGTAGGAATGATAACAGAATTAAAGCTTTTACAACTTCAAGAATTTTTATCTCAGAAGCTATAGCACTTTGGAGAAAGACTCACAGATTCACAATTAACATTTCAAGTACGCTTTAACACACAA
Source organism: Vandiemenella viatica (assembly GCA_031002005.1). Classification (NCBI taxonomy): domain Eukaryota; kingdom Metazoa; phylum Arthropoda; class Insecta; order Orthoptera; family Morabidae; genus Vandiemenella; species Vandiemenella viatica. Next base: position 188,937,679 of record JARYHS010013630.1, read on the forward strand.
AATTTTCAATTTGATTGGAGATAAAATAAGGTTGAGTTTTGTTCACAACCCCAATAAGTTGTGCAAGATTTAGGAAATTAGGGGATTGCCTAACCTTGACACCTGTTGATGTAATATTTAGCTTGCAATGAGTGAATAAGCTTTTCAGTATTTTGGGGTATCATTGGAAGCTGCTTATGGCATGTTTGAATAGTTTAATCTGCAGTCATATGTAATTTCAGATAGTAGTCTGATGCCTTTCCAATCCACTGGTGCCATACATGTAACCAAACTTTTCTGAATACATCAATTTGAAATCAATCTGAATAATGACCATGTTTTATTTAAATTTAACATACCTTTATCTCTAGGGGTTAGTACAAGTGATTGGTGACTGAAAGGAAGAATCTCTTATGGCACTAGACATGATCAAAGCTTAGACATGTTCTGAAGCAAACCCCACTTCAGGCAACTGTTTAGCAAGATCTACAATGCTGAGATCTTAATTTAAAATTTGGAATCAACAGTTGAGAGATTTCTGTGTCATACAAATGTGGTTCAGACAATCACAAAAAATCTACTTCAAACTTTCTCAAATTTTGAATTTCTTCTAGGCACAATCTAATTTCATAAATTTTTATTAAAATGGAATAATTAGTTGTATCTGGTTTTTGTGGATGATATCTGTTCATATTATTCTGATTTTTCTTTTTCTTTATTCTTGGGATACTGTAGTTATGGTGGTATATTAATTGTCTTTTCTTCTTGTTCCTAAATAAAATATGGTTGTGTATGTAATTTAAATATGGTTGCTTAAAATGTGAGAGCACAGACACTAAACTGTTTAAATTGTGTCAGCTCAAATTTCGTTCATTCAGTTCTATACTAAAATCTTAAAAGTGTACAGAAATTCACTGTTTCACAACTAAAGTTGCATGTAATTTGGAAGACATTCATGCAGATCTTTCATCATGTAAGTTCTTAAATACACATAAGGTAATTTTCAATTTCACCATTTTCATGCAAACACTTATGTAAATATTTGTTTAATAGGTAATAAATTATTTATAAGAATATCTTTGTATTGTCCATAGGTCATAAAGAAAATGTTTTTTGTGTTTAAATTATTTGTAAGAATTTGTCTGTATTGTCCATAGGTCATAAAGAAAATGTTTATTGTGTTTGCTATGCAAAGGATGGAAAACGTTTTGCATCAGGCAGTGCAGATAAGACTGTCATAATTTGGACATCAAAACTTGAAGGTGTGCTTAAATACACGTAAGTACATTACTGCTAGTACGTGCATTTTGTGAAGCCAAGATGTGCACTGGGGTTTGTGCAAAACCTTCAGTCTCAACTATAACTGTGGTCTACCTTGGTTAACCTCAGTTCATGCTTTGCTACATTAATTTGATTGCCGCCTAGCTTGATTTAAACCCCAAGCTAGGAAAGGTTATTGATAATAAAAGTTACAGGCATATGCTGTTACATAGTCACTATATTCTTCAATGTAAAGCAAAGTCACAAAACTGAGTTGACGTCAGACAATGTTTCCAAAGATAAAATTGCAGTTTTGATTAACCAATCAAGCCAGACCAAACCCCACTGTTCAAAGTACAACTCACTATTACATGAAAACGGATAAAATTTCACCACATGCCCCTAAAGTTCAACTTGTCTGCCGATGACCGACACTTAAGTTATGCTGCCGCACCACATGGCACAAAATGCTACCTCAAAGCTGCAGAGTAACGCTCAAACTGTAATGCACTGGCCACGTCTACATCGCGCCATATAGTAGTGCTCTAACTGAATCTTGAAGACAGCCTGGTCGACTGAGGCCTACATCATGCTGAACTTACACGCCACGGAGCGTGGTTAGGCTCTTACTAATTCTGCGTGACTGGCCGGCCGACTGAGGGTGAGGAAAATTCAGGTCTGCTATTTATAGAAATGCCCGAGGGAACACAAAGACTTCTGAGTTCCCACCAAAGTATTCTCATAAAATCAGATCTCACGCTTGTAAAATTTCGTCAGCTTTTTGACCTTGACCACTTTAAATATTCCTCTCGTTCTGAAATTTTGACAGTAGCTAGATCCTTTAAAAAGCATTAATTTTAATACTTATAAAATTTTTTCTTGCTTTAATAGTTTGGCCATAAAAAAATCATTTCCTGAAGCTTCCAAAACCTGTTAATAACTTTTACAATTTTGCAGTTATGAACTCAAAATAACGTTTATTTTACTCCTAGTGAGCTGCTCTTGTATTTGATATTAAGCAAGGCATGTTTACTATTTTTAAAAGGGTGAAATAAAATTCGCCAACCAAAATAGAATTTAACTATTTAATATTTCCTCAGTTATTAAAGTTATTGATTTGAAAGTAGCATTAAACTATTCTATGTATTTGAAAATGCTTACTGAGCGATTTTGAAGTCGCTAACTACTTTCCCTGATTTATTATTAAATTTTGAAATATTGTTCTAGTGAATGCTTGAGGCAAATGCAACAGAAAATACTATCTTGCCCAGATATTTTAAAACTATAAAACCTGATTTCTAGCTTGAATTTATTCAGTAACTATCAGCTTTAAAAATGATATGTACTGCTGTTCGATATAACTTGCGGTTCTGAGAACAAATTTTGCTACATAGTTACAAAATTTTGAGGTTACCTGACAATCTTAATCAGTAATGGTTATACCAAAAAGTTCATTAATACTATGGGAATGATTATTTCTTTTGCTAGGAAGATATTTTAAGACATTTTATGACAAGGGAAAAAAAAGAATATAATAAATGAAAATAGAAAATCAATTTTGAGAAAGTTGAATGCTCACGCTATGAGGCAAGGTGCAAGTTTGCTGGAAATTGAATGTCTTTACAATAAGGCCTGTTAGATGGAAGATAAAATTGAGAGTTTCAATTATCAAACAGATCAAGAAAGAAGAACTTTTTGGAATTTAAACCAACTGCTTTTGGCCTCAGAATTGAGTGAATAGTTGAACTTATACATTATATTTCCATGCTTGATCCTATAATGACCTGTGGTTGAAAATTTTTGGAACTTACCATAAAGAATTGATAAATTGTAGTGGATTCCAGAAATGGGCCAACTCAGAAGATCTTTTAAAATCTCTTGTTGTGACTATAAAAACTATAAAATACTAAGAAAATGAAGCAGACTAAATACAGTATTGTAGATAAAGTGGAGGAAAACCTAATTTGTGGAAAGGGGAAGAAAGTTAGTTGATGTAATTCCCCAAAGTTTGGGATGTTTCAACAAAACAAATTGAAACATGTTTCTCCTGAGAAGGTAGACAAACACCTCCATTTTAAAAATTTACACCTAAAAATTATACATGTATAAAAAATTAAATCTGATGGCTGTGTGTATACTGTAAATCAGTCCAAGTAAAGGTTTGAATGTTAAGTGCATTTCTTTGAGAAATCTAAATTTGGATGTAAAAGACAGAAATCAATTCAGCATGATTATACCATGGACATGATTCTGCATATGCTTGTTTCAGTGATTTTTGATATATAATGTAATAGACTAGAATCTAAGCCTGACATTTTTTTACCTTTTGGGTCAGTAATTGCTGAGTTAGACCAAAGAAAAACTGGTGCAGTTGGATGATAACTGCTAACAGTTGACAGTTTTATTATAGAAACTAAAGAGAACAGCTGTAGCATTAGAAAATCCTGTTTTCAGAGGATGAAATAGCATCCATAAGTTGGGGAGCTTAGGGAAAATTTCATCATTTAACAGAGAGAAACAAATATTCATGGAACAAACTGCAAAATGTTTCTTCAAAGGAAGCGAGAAATAGTTTGGGCAATCTCAATACTCAGTTTGCAAATGATGAATCTATCCCATCTTTTTCTAAATTCAATGTAAAATTTCTCAATAACAACCAAAAATTGTGTGTTACTCAACAATGTAAATAATAAGCTTATGGAAATTTTGTTTGTTAAAAAATGGAAATTATGGATAACTGCCCTCACAAATCAGTTTATACCAGTTGTATCAGAGATAGTATTTTGACTCCACCCCTTGATTTCAGCTATTTTGGATATATTAAAGCAAATTAAATCTAGTTTGAAATGGTATTTTTTTTTATCTTTGGAGAAACCTCTTTAGGTTGGTTGTGTAAAGTAAAAAATAATCTGTTTTTAGTGTTTATCACTAGAGGGATGAAAAGAAAGTAGCAGAAATACTAGGGTAATTCAATTATTATCCACAAGAAGTTAATAATTTTAATTCAATACAAATAGAAAACTTACTTGTACATCATTTTCAACATTCTCCCTGAATTTTCATGCACTTGTTGCATTGATGCCATTGTTGCACAAGCTTCCTGATGCTCTCATAAAAGAAGGTTTCTGGTTGAGCTGCGAGCCAGGAATGCACTGCTTCTTTCACTGTTTTGTCCAAGATAAATCGACAGCCCCTTAATGCATCTTTGAGTGGACCAAACAAGTGGTGGTCAGAAGGGGTAAGATCAGGACTATACGGAGGAGGAGCCAGCACTTCAAAGTTGAGCCTCTGGAGCGTTTCAGCAATGTGGGCAGCAGTACGTGGATGGACATTTTTGTCCAACAACACAACACCTTTCACAGCAATTTTCAGTGTCTGCTTTGAATAGCAGGCTTCACTTGTCAGTAGGCATCTCACTGTAATGTGCACTGTTATTGTTGTGCCCTTTTCCTGATAATGTTCCACTGAATCCCTTGTGAGTCCCAAAAAACTGAAAGTATCAGTTTTCTTGCGGATGGCTGGGTATTGAACTTTTCTTGCGGGGAAAATTTGGATGATTCCATTCCACACTCTGCCGTTTACTCTCTAGCTCATAATGATGATCCATGTTTCATCACCAGCGATGATTCTGTGTAAGATGATGTCATGATCGTTACCATAATGATCCAAATGGTTTTGGCAGATGTCCAAGCACGTTTCTTTATGCAACTGCGTGATTTGTTTTTGTACCCATCTTGCACAGACTTTATGAAACCAAAGTCTGTTGTTGATGATTTCATAGGCAGAACCATGACTAATTTGCAGACAATGTGCCACTTCATCAATAGTTACTTGTCTGTCTAACAGAACGATGTTACATGCACGATAAGTGTTTTCCTCATTTGTGGTGGTAAACAGTCCTTTGTCGTGTGTAACACTTGTTTAATCATTTTTTAATTTCTCAGTCCATTCACAGACACTCTATTGTGGCAACACACTGTTCCCATACTGTACTGAACATCTTCCATGAATTTCAGCCCTTGTTACACCTTCCAACCACAAAAAACAGATCACTGAATTTGCTCATCTTTGGTGCAAACAGAAAGCAGAGCAGCCACAGTTAATGTCAGAACAGCAATAATCAAATTAGCCTAGCACAGACGTGACAAAAATTAAACCATGCATGCGTCAGCTATGCGTCATGACAGCACTACCGACATAAACAAGAATATAATTATATTGTGGATAATGATTGACTTAACCTCCTACATAGTTTTAACAATCAGTTTACTTATTTTTCACTTGAGTGATTAACCATCTGACCACCTCTAAATTGTAGAGTGACGAACTAGGTTTTCAGTGAAGATTGCCTTATATTATGAATTTCCAAAGAAAAATGAAAGCATTAGCTTCAATTTGCACTGTTGAGTAACATAAATGTTTTCTCAACTATTATTTTGGTGTTTACCCCTGGTTGAGCGATTTCTATTTTTCTTTCCGTCGGCCGCGGGCATCTATGTTCGCGGCGGAATAAAGGTCAGCTGGCGTAATGCAGATATCCGCTGGCCTATGCAATATTTGCGTGCCTTGTTCACAAGGAAGCTATATATGTGTATTCCTTTTTTTTGAGTTACTATTATTGTCACGCTCAAGTCCGCAACGGTTAGGTTTGCGTGCTTAAACATTGCAGCGAGTTAAGCTTATTATTAAACTGTCGGCGAGTTATGCCAAGTTTGGAGACGATTAAAATAAGAACTAAATTACGTGTGAAGAGATTACAGCTCAGATCCGGATTGCATCTTGCTGGAAGTAACAGACGGTGTTCGCGTTGCAGCCTGGCCATGCGAGTAGATCCTGCATTCATAAGGTGAGTGGATTTCTGATTTGCGCTATTACTGGCCGAATCGCTGCTGCCGAATTTCGGGTGTCTGTGGTCGGCGGAAGTGGAGAGAAATCGCTCACCAATTAATTAATCACGGTTACGTTCCCTGCGGGAAGTCACTATTTATACGTGGCTTTCCCAAGATAGATTATCCATCATCTATTTTTTGGTCCTCCTGGTGTCGGATATGACACGATCAGTTTGATTAATATAATCTTTGTATAAGCAAGTTACGCTATACTTCAATCATATTTTACAATATGGCTTTCGGGACAAATGTTGATTCTGTAGAATTCAAACGGAAGCTAGCGTTATTAACTTCAAAGTCGGATATGATTTTTGAGAGAGTTAATAAATTGTATAAGATTTCTATGAACATCTCTTCGTTTGATTCCCGGACCAATGAAAGTTTTATGACTGATTCTGAAACAATTGATGACCTTCAGATCAAGTTTGAATCTATGATAGATCAGATTAATGATTTACATTTGACTAAAGATCCTGAATATACACCTGATTATACCCCATTAGCTGCATTTGAGGATTTGTACACGCGTATTAAACGAACTCGCAACAAAATTAGTGCCTCTACCGTTACATTGTCATCGCGTCCGAGTGACCGTGAACACATTAAATTACCTCCTATAGATATTCCTAGCTTTGATGGTAGTATGGAGAAATGGTCAGTATTTTATGAATCTTTCAAAGCTAATATTCATGATAACGACCAGTTAACTAACTCACAGCGTGTGCAATATCTTGTAAGTAAACTAACAGATAATGCATTGAAGTTAACTGCAGGTATTGTACCTACAGCAGAAACATACCAAATAATGTGGGAAAATCTAGTAAAAGATACCAAGAAACGCCTGTTAGGTACTCACTATTTAAATATCATTTTGGATATAAAGCCTAGCAACAATAATCCAAACAGCTTGGATACATTTATAGAGAAATATTCAGCAGCAGTTGCAGCTTTGAAACAATTAGGCATTCATGATCTTACAGATTTTATTTTATTTCAATGTGCATTGCGTAAGATCGATGCTCAAATTGTACAAGCCTTTGAAATGTCAGTACGCGATAAAGAAATGCCCACTTACAACGAATTAACTTTATTCGTGAAAGATCAGGTTAAAATTTCTAAACGTTCAAGCAATATGAACAGTGCAAGTTCGGGATTATATTCTCGCGCTTCAGATAACATGAACAAGCGACTCACAGAAAATGTGACGCGCGGGCGTACTTCCAAAGCATTTGTTTCTAAAGAAGATAACGCAATAGTCAGAGACAATATGGCAACTAAGCTTATCTCTGGATCCTGTGTTTATTGCCAGCAAACAGATCATACATTACTCTATAATTGCTCCCACTTCAAATCTTTGGGTTCGCCACAGAATAGATATGAATTTGTAAAATCAAAAAGAGGCTGTGTGAACTGCCTGGGAATTTCTCACACTGTTTCCAACTGCAAATCGTCGTCTGTTTGTAAGTTATGCAAGAAACGACACCATACTCTCTTACATTTTGATAGGAAAAATACGCAGACTCATTCCACTCGTCTCAATACGAGTGAGAATTGCGCGTTGCAAGCCATTTCCGACAACAGTGTAAAACAGACCGCGCCAAAACTTGCTACCTTGCTATTGATGTCGACACCAACTGTTCTGGTCCAGTGGTCGCATCATCGGCTCATATAAATAAGGCTTCACATAATGAATCTCCGCTTTCCTTGAGCGTTAGTGTAAAGACTAATTTTCATATATTACTTTCCACAGCTCAAGTGTATGCCAAGTCCACTGATAATAATTATCAAGTAATTAGGTGTCTAATTGATAATGGATCACAAAATCATTTAATTACCATCGATTGTTGTAAGTCATTGAACCTACAGATAATTCCATTAAATAATTCCTATGTGAAGGGTATAGGTTCGAGTTCGCGACCGATTTATGGTTATGTGAATATCGAAGTACAATCCCGTGTATTTAAAAGTAACAAATATAACATTCAAGCTCTAGTTGTTGATTCTATTACAGACCAATTACCTTCTCATTTTATAGAAAAGTGTGACATGTCATATTTGGACAACCTACCTTTAGCTGATTTAACATGGAATATTCCGGGTAAAATTGATCTTGTGTTGGGTGCTCAGCTTTTTCCGTATATTTATTTCGGAGATAGAGTTGAATCAGGTACTATGGCACCACCTGCTTTACTGACCGCCTTCGGTTATGTGTTGATGGGAGAATATTCTAGTATTCATACTCACCCTACATCTTTTACTGCTCTAGCACTCAATGAATTGGTGCAAAAATTTTGGGAATTAGAGGAGATATCTCACAAAAAATTCCTAAGCCCTGAGAATACAGAGTGTGAGAATTTATATACTTATCTGTGAGTAGGAACAGTGAAGGTAGATATACTGTGGCTTTACCGTTCCTTTCAGATCCTAATGAGCTTGGCAATTCTCGTTTCAATGCTTTACGCCGATTTATGGCGCTCGAAAGGAAATTTAAACTATGTCCCACACTCCGAGAGAGCTATAATAAAGTTATTGAGGAATATATTACAAATGGTTACTTAACAGAAGTTCGTGAATCAGAGGTTAGCGATGACGGGTATTATATTCCCCATCATGCAGTCATCCGCCCTGATAAACCCATGCCTCGCATTGTACTTGATGCAAGTGCTAAAACTCATACTGGTTTGTCATTAAATGACATTTTGCATACCGGTCCTAATTTACAGGCCGATTTATTCTTGCTTTTATTAAACTTTCGGTTATTCCCGATTGCTATTACAGCGGATATCAAGCAAATGTATTTGCAGATTGGTGTTGTTAATGACCATCGCAGATTTTTGCGAATATTATTTCGTTTTGATGATAGCGAAATAGTTCGGACATTTCATTTTAACCGTATTCCTTTTGGGTTAAAATCGAGTCCTTTTCTAGCTATGCGCACTTTGCGACAGCTGGCGGCTGAAGCGAGTTCTCAGTTTCCTGAAGCCTCTGAAGTCGTCGAGACTAAAATGTATATGGACGATTTGGTTCATTCTGTTCCTGATGAGGAAACAGCTTTTCGTTTATCCCGAGAACTAATCTCATTATTGAAGTCTGGAACTTTTGATTTAGTAAAATGGTCCAGCAATTCTTCTGGGTTACTCGATAGTCTTCCTGATTCTCATCGAAGCCCAGTAAACTTTTCAGAAGGAAACGTAGTGACGTCAGCTAAGGTTCTGGGGCTATCATGGAAACCTTCAGACGACGTTTTCTACTTCACCACGACCCAAGTTGCGAAAAGTGCACGAAGCGGAACATATTATCTGTAGTGGCTCGTTTGTTTGATGTTTTGGGTCTGGTTGCTCCGGTTATTTTGTTAGCCAAGTTGTTAATTAAAGAACTGTGGCTAAGTAAAATTGATTGGGATGATACCCCGCCCGAGAGTGTGTTACGCCGATTTGCGGCGCTCACTCAAGAATTACCTCTTCTTTCCACTATGGAAATCCCTCGTCATGTAGGTGCATCAAAGGACTGCAAGGCCAATATTGTTGCCTTTTGTGACGCAAGTATGAACGGTTATGGTTCTGTTATATATTTACATACTACTGATGCGTCTGGCATATCTGTTCGACTATTATGTGCTAAGTCCAAGGTTTCACCTACCAAAATAACGACACTTGCGCGTCTCGAGTTATGCGCCGCGCTTCTGATGTCGAAATTAGTTAAATTAGTTAATGAAACCTATCGAGATCGAGTCCATATAGTAGGCACCTATGCCTTTTCAGACTCTACGGTAGCTTTGTCCTGGATTCATTCTTCCCCGCATCGTTGGTCTGTTTTTGTGAGTAATAGGGTCGCTCAATGTCAAGAGAACCTTGCTCCGCAAAACTTCTTTCATGTTGCGGGAATCGAAAATCCAAGTGACTGCCTCTCTCGAGGTATGTTACCGTCACAATTAGTTTCTCATAGCTTGTGGTGGAATGGACCGTCTTGGATGCATCGTCCCACTTCTGAGTGGCCCATTAAAACGTTTTCTCCGGGTGATTGTAAGGAATTACCGGAACACAAGACGAATGTTTTCACCATTACTACTCAACCTGAACCTTCCGTGCTGTATGGTTTATCTCAGCGCGTGTCTTCTTGGGACAAATTATTGAGAGTTGTGATTTACATTTTTAGATTTATAAAGAAGATTACCCCTTCTGGTGGGGTAAAGAATTTGTTCTTTGCTGAAAGGGCAATAATTCGTGCGGTACAAGATGTGCACTTTGCAGTAGATATTGCTCTTCAAAAAGAATAACTTGCCTTCGAAGAAGCTGCGGAATTTGTCAGTATTTCTTGATGAAGAAGGTATTTTACGAATTGGTGGACGACTGTCTAAGTCGGACTTACCCTTCGAAGCTAAACATCCAGCGCTACTTCCCAAGCATGACCATGTTGTGCATCTTATTATCAGACATTACCATGTTTTGAATTGTCATGCAGGGGCTGGTCTGTTGATATCGATTTTGCGGCGCAGCGCTACTGGATTTTAGCTGCGAGGATTGTTGTTCGGTCCATGGTCGTAAATGTAATTTTTGTTTTAGAGTTAACCTACTCATCCTACTCCTAAGATGGCAGATTTGCCTCCCTGTCGCATACAGGAAGCTAAGGCTTTCGTTCATACTGGAGTAGATTACGCAGGTCCGATTCCTATAACCCTTACACGACGCCGTGGTCAACACTCTCAAAAGGCGTACATTTGTCTTTTTGTGTGCCTTGTCACTAAGGCTATACACATAGAGCTGGTCTCAGACTTAACGTCTGATAATACTTAGCCGCATTCAAGCGCTTTATTGCAAGACGAGACCTGTTTCTTGTCTATATTCAGACAATGGTACTAATTTTGTAGGTGCCAAGGCTCAGTTAGAAGAGTTGAACAAAGCTCTAAAACCTGAATTAAGTAGTCGCCGTATCGAGTGGAAAATGATTCCTCCGCGTGCTCCGCATTTCGGAGCATTGTGGGAGTCTAATATAAAGAGTTTGAAGACCCATTTATTTAGAGTGATTGGAAATCAACTTCTCACTTATGAAGAACTGCAAACGGTTCTAGTTCAGATTGAATGCGTTATGAATTCGTGACCTTTAAATGTAGTGTCGTCGGATCCATACCCAGAAGTTATTACTCCTGCACATTTTTTGATGTCAACTCCACTACAGTACTTACCGGCCGCTGACATGTCTTGTTCGAATCTAAACCAACGTAAGAAGTTGTTAGATCAGATGGTCCAGTCATTCTGGAAAAAATGGCGACTTGAATATTTGCACACCCTGCAAGTTAGACATAAATGGTCGACACCGGATAACCCTGTTCAAGTGGGTACAGTTGTAATCGTGGGGCAAGGTGATTCTCCCCCTTTGAACTGGCCCTTAGGGGTGATTATTAAAACTTATCCTGGTTCAGACAATGTCACTCGGGTGGCGATGGTGAAGCCGATTCGGCACTTTCAAGCGTCCAGTGGTTAAACTTTATCCCATACCAACACAATAATATTTTTTGTATCATTCCTTTTAATGTATTCAAATTTATTAATAGCCTTTTAATTTAATCTTTCGTCAATCCTACTCTCAACCCCTATCTTCATTATTACTTTAAATCAGTAAAGTTACTTTAATTTTTATGTCACAACTTAGAATATCCCATAATGTGGGGGAAAATTATTTTATTTTTTGAAAGTCCTAAGAACTTTCAAGGGGGGGAGCATGGTTGAGCGATTTCTTATTTTTCTTTCCGTCGGCCGCGGGCATCTATATTCGCGGCGGAATAAAGGTCAGCTGGCGTAATGCTGATATCCGCTGGCCTATGCAATATTTGCGTGCCTTGTTCCACAAGGAAGCTATATATGTGTATTCCTTTTTTTTATGAGTTACTATTATTGTCACGCTCAAGTCCGCAACGGTTAGGTTTGCGTGCTTAAACATTGCAGCGAGTTAAGCTTATTATTAAACTCTCGGCGAGTTATGCCAAGTTTGGAGACGATTAAAATAAGAACTAAATTACGTGTGAAGAGATTACAGCTCAGATCCGGATTGCATCTTGCTGGAAGTAACAGACGGTGTTTCGCGTTGCAGCCTGGCCATGCGAGTAAGATCCTGCATTCATAAGGTGAGTGGATTTCTGATTTGCGCTATTGCTGGCCGAATCGCTGCTGCCGAATTTCGGGTGTCTGTGTTCGGCGGGAGTGAGGAGAGAAATCGCTCACCAATTAATTAATCACGGTTACGCTCCCTGCGGGAAGTCACTATTTTATACGTGGCTTTCCCAAGATAGATTATCCATCATCTAACCCCTTTTAGCACATATCATTGGTGCTTGTGTGTAGTAGTAACATCTTCGAGTCTCCCAAGGAAAGCTATGGTGGTTGTATGTTAGTAGCTGTGGGGGTATGGGAAATATTAACGTTGAAAATAGTTGACTGAGGACATTTTCATATTGCGACAGAAGACATGCATTTTCCTACATTTGACTTTGCAGCCATAAGTACCATGCGCAAATCACTTGCGTTTTTGTGTCTTATTAGCCTCAAGTCTCCCCCTGTGCATTAAGGTGGCTATCAATCAAAATCCTTTACAAGTGCAAACGAAGTTTTCAAATATTTCCAAAGCAATCTTGCTGCAAACTGTTTAAAAAAGAAGGTGGAAAAGCTTTTGTGGTACCACAAGACGTTCATTGGAACACTATGACTGATTGTTTTGAAGTATACATTTCTAAGTGGCAAAAGTTGTTGAAGATTCGTGAAGAGAATAGAAATATAGTAGATATTGGAATTCAGTAAAAAGTCAAAAACATGGCAATAAAAAGATGTTAAAGAATTTCTAAGATACTGAAATCAGTATCAATCATACTAGATATTCTACAAAAAAGTAATGGGCTTCTGTGAGATGCAGAAAAGGCATGAAAAAGAATTGAAGCAAAATTCAATGAAACTAACATTAGCAATTTATCTAAGTTTAAAAAGACACACTACCAAGCTATAATGCCCATCCACTTTATGGCATATTTGTTAGACCCAGGTAAAACTAAAAGAAGAAGAGGAAGAAAGCATGTTGGATGAAGCTAAAACTCAATATGATAGTTCAGGCTTACCGTCAATAATTATAAAATTAAAGTCACAATCAAAACCCTTCAAAAAACCCTGAAGAAATTTTTAAAAAATATCACAGCTCAGGAGTGGTGGAAGTCACAAAACCATGTTTTTAATGAAGAGGAACTATCCAATTTATATCCAGTTTTCAGGCAGCTAGTTGGAACTGCAGCATCATCAGTGTCAGTGATAAGAGTATTTTCCACATTTGGACTTGTCCAGTCTAATTTATGAAATAGGCTGGGGACAGAGAAAGCAGGAAAATTAACATTTCTTTTTAAGTATTACAATTCAGGCATTTATGAGGTATTTACTTTAATTGATCCAATAAATGACCATATGATTAAATCACAAGTTTTAATTGGAAAAAAATCAGTTGATTTATATCATGATTAAAGTCATGATCTTAATCAGAATGATTTAATCATGCCAATCTTGATTACACTGCATCATCACTTACAAACCACAGAACTAATGAGGCTATACTTACATCATATGTTTGTGGGATCTTGAGTAGTTTCAATTTTTTTTTCTTATCACATCAAACAAAAGTCATTTCAAATTTTGAGTTTACCAATTTTTAAAATTTGAATTTTGCTCAAAAACAATTTAGTTCTAAGCTCTTAACCAACCATAAATGATGCTAACATTTCAAGCAGTGCATTCAGTATGAGAATGACAACTTCTCCAGCTGCAAAAATTTCACTAATTGTATATTTTATATATACTTCCAATGTAGCACTATTGACTGAAAGCAAAGTACACTATTACCATACATCACAGTAAATGTGAACACTTTTTCCTTTTCACTGTGTTCAAGCTCTTATTTAATGAATTACAACCTCACTAAGATAGAAACCAAGAGAAAAAAAACCTAGTATAATTCTCGTACGTTTGAAACAATGAGTTTCATTAACTGTGCACTCTGGTCTAGAAGTCATAACTAACGAAAATTTTTGAGATAGGTTTTGATTTGCAGATATATTTCCTCTGGTAATTAAGAATGTTTATTTTCTCACTTCAGACAGAAAGTAATTACAGATATTACAAGGTGTCCACTATGAATCTGATACCTTTCATTTGGCTGCCAAAAATCAATGAATGGAAGTAAGTTGGTAACATGCATTGCAAAATGTAGATAAACTGTGGAAGTTACGTTGACTATTTTTGAAAACCCACGCAAGAGATTGTAGGTGGTGCTGCAGTAACTTAACTGAAAATGGCATCACCGCAAGAGCAAGCATAAGTTATTTGGTGGTACGCGGAAAAAAATTCAGTGCTTCAAGTGCAACGTAACTTTCACCATGTGTTCAAGAAGAACTCACCATCACGGAACACCATTAAGAAATGTAAACAGCGCTTTTTGGCAACGGGAAGTGTGAAGAAATTGCATGGTGGCAGTAATGAACATTTATCAGAGGAACATGTAGCAACAGTGAGACAGGCTTTTGAGCAAAGTCCACGCAAGTCCATTCGACAAATGACACGAGAACTACAGATGCCGATTTCCACTGTACATAAGGTACTGCATCACTCTCTTTGGTTTCATCCATACAAATTGCAGTTCCTTCATGAACTGAAAACAGATGATCGTGATACGAGGCAGGCATTTGCTATCGACATGTTACATCACATTGATGAAGACCTAACATTTTTAACTCTCATTGCTTTCTCTGATGAGGCCACATTTCATTAATCAGGCGAAGTTAACACACACAATGCACATAATTGGGGATCACAATACCCACACTGCACTGTGGAACACATTTGTGACAGCCCAAAATTAAATGTGTGGTGCAGATTGATGCTCAATTTGATCATATGCCCCTTTTTCTTTGTAGAGAAAACAATTATGGGCGGAACATACCTCAACATGCTGGAACAATTTGTTGTTCCACAGTTAATGCATTTGCAGCTGATCATCATTTTTCAACAGGATGGCGCCCTTCCGCATTGGAGCCTGGTCGTAGAGAATTTCTCGACACTAAATTTCTCGGCTGCTGGATTGGGCGTGGTGGACTGACAAGTTGACCACCTCGATCACCGGATATTACCCCTCTAGACATCTTCTTGTGGGTATATGTCAAGGACAAAGTGTACACTGGCCACAAAATTCGTGAGCTTCCTTGCTGCATACAAGATGCTGTCACTTCCGTTTCACCCTAAATGCTACAGAAAACCAGGCAGGAACTTGAATTCAGGCTAGATGTTCTTCGTGCAATGAGAGGATCTCATGTAGAGGTGAACTGATTTTTTAAAAATAAAACTTGGTGAGTTACTCTTGACCTTGCATGCATTAATCTTTTTACCATAAGCGGTATGAAATATACAGCAATTTCAAATATGTCAGGTTCATGTCTGACATGTAAGGACAAGGCCAATACCGGGGTGTAGTATCGCCTTAGTGCCTCAACTAACAGTTTATGTTGATTCCAAGTTCTGAGGAAATTTCATACAATAATTTGGATTTGACCATGTAGCCTGACAGACTCAACGTAAATGCTTGAGGTTGCCACAAATTTGTTAACCACAAATAGAGAAAAGGTTGTAAGTTATCTACTGAAGCACACAAGCTCACCTCTAGAAAATCCAAAGTTTTATTTTTCAAAGTCACAATTTTAAATATGCATTTTACCGTTGAGCAGGCAAATGGAACACACTTTTCCAAAAGGTTGCAAGTTGTGGAGAGAAATTTAACTGAACCTAAAACCCCTTTTGAATTTTAAAAGTTCTTAACAGTCATTAAAGTTGCTATATAACACGACACCACACATGGTCGAAAACAGTTCACAGACCAGCATATTGTTCCCGAAGTACAGACCAGATGAAACCGAAAGCAAGAAAAGACAGACTACATTTGGCCAAGTTCCTATTTTAAACATCACGGATAAAATCATGCACGGAGTTGCTCGATCACTTCCCGGCGTAAGAATGAGACAACGTGTGCTTACCGCACGAACTATTATAGCCCTGTGCGCGCCTATGACCTTGGCAAATCTTTCTTTAATTAATATCTTCAAAAGTATACGATAGTTTAATTTGAGATTTTTGCAGGAACTTTCTATCATCCTGTTGTATCTATTTTAATTTAATTTACCATTCCAAAAGGTTTCTATTGTCTTAAAACTGAATTCATCACGTGACCAATCTTGGCGGACTTTCCCGAACTTCCAACCGACAATTAGCAACAATATATTTTCAAAAACTTGATTACCAGCCAAATACTAAAACTTTTTATGGAAACTAATATATGTACGAAATCGTCTCAATTAGGGCTATCTAGTGATGTAATTTTTAAATCATAGAATTTCTACTTTTATGATCGCGTGTTTCAAAACATGAGCAAACCAAAATATCTCTTAAAATAAACATTTAGCGATATGATCAATACACTTAAAAATGATTTTTATAATGAATTGTTACTGTGGGAATGATTTCAGGGAAATTACTTAAAGTTAATAACTATTCTTCTCAAAATTTCTAAGTTCAGCTTCGGTGACTTTAGGATCGATCTTTATGTTTACTGTAAATTTACTTCCTCCCTGATACCTAAAAGTGAGGAGCTAGAATTTGACAAAATTATAAGGTGCTTACATGTCCCCTGAAGATTGAAGTTATTTTCCAAAGAATACTAAATGAACATCTTGAAAATAGAAAAAAAAAAATTTAAAAATTAAAATTCCCCAGAAGAAATGAACTATTTCCACAAAAATGAACTATCACATGTTGGTTTGGTTCTTTCTCTCCACCATTCATTCTCAAAAGCAAAAATATTTTAACAATATCAAAAACTTTAACTTCCACTTAAAATTATTACAAAATTTCTCAAAACCATTCATTCTCTGAGTATCAATATTAAATTATTAAAGTCAAACAAATTATCACCAAAATAGCAAAAATGTAAAATATCAAATGATCACAAAATTATTAACTTGTGTAGTATAAACAATCACAATATACCAAAAACATAAGACAGATTATCAAAATAAGAAACATAAATGGTTATAAACACAAATTACAAAAGTAGGTACATTTAAAAAATATTATCATAAGGAATATCAAATTTGTTTTCAGAAAAACCAATAATAATATGTATGATTTTTACAAACATATTAATAGAAAATTGATGTGTTTTATAAACAATTGTATTATGAAATTCCATGAAGGAAAGTCTTTCGTTTTATAAACGTCTTTGTTTAAATATTATTTTGTTTTTGTTTTGGCCTTAGACTACCACTTTCCCTTTCTTAACACTGATCACACAACTCCCTAATAATGGGTGAAAACCCAAGTCCTGTAACGGGAGCAGACTGTAAGGCTTGCAAATTATATAAAGCAATAGCCTTGTAGCTAGATCTGCCGAGAAATGTCCATTTTCCCCTGGTTCCTGTTGCAGCAGGAGTGGCCTGGGGATCTCGGTCAGCTAGCTTGTCTGTGAATCATACAAAACAGAAAAAAATAGTGGGAATTAGTGGCGGCCAAACTGTTCTTAAACAATAACACATACATGCAAGAAAAATTAAAAGTAAAATACAAAAGTAAATATACAAGTAGTTTAGTAAATACAATAATGTTCCCACAAGTTGTTGGGAAATGAAATCGTAAATAATGATTTTCCTTAGCAAAGGAAAGATGGTACAAATAGTGAGGAAAATCAAATAAAAATAGTATTCATATAATCCATTAGGAATGACGTTATAAAAGTGAAAGAATATTTTTATATATATAAAAAATACTACAGTAAAGAAACACAAAATTGCACTTGGTTGTTGCCAAGTTGATAGATCACTTAAATCTAACAGAGTTATTACAATAATAATGAGTATAAAGCATTGTAGTTATTTACAAAACATTTTCCCAAAAGAAAACTAAACATCCTAAAAATGTGTAGGGGAAAAATTATAAGGAAACGTAGTTTCACTTCATCAGTAAACTGATGCACAAAATTTTACAAAATATTTCATGTTAAGTATCACAACGCCAGTTGTGTTCACCAGTACACTGGTGCAAAAATGTTATATAGCATTTACAATTGGTATATCAACATCTTATTGTGAAAAATAAGTAGGTCATAGTCATGTGTACTGATAATGCGATCTCTGTCCCATGGACCAAATATCTCCTAATAATGTTACAAGAGAAAAAGTTATAGATTCATATCAGTTATATTTTATCAAAGTTAATTCAAGTGGTATAGTCTATTGTTTATAAAAAACATTACTCTCATAAGTTTGGTATTATCATAGTATGCATAACGTGCATCAAGGCACAAAGATATCATCAACCGTGGTTGGAAAAATAAGACAAAGTACAATTTAAGTATTACATAAAGTATTGAAATGTTACTTGAATATTATAATGAACAAATGTTTAAAAAAACAAAAAAAAAAAAAAAAAAAAAAAAAAATGTATGTCTTCCTCACATTACCTAACATCCTTCGATATTCGAAATGCGCGAAACAATACGGGATTCCACTCCCAAAACCTTCTCTACGGTACATAAAATAACTCGTAAGGTAGTACAATACATTCAATGTAGCTATTAATTCATTCTTAAACTACAAAAAATGTTACATCACATCAGTTTCAATTTCATATCTAAGAGAATTTATCACCTGAAACAAAGTCAATAGTTTCCACTTGTATCTCCATAGTTTATGCTGAATAACAGTGTTTCCTATATATATATACTAACTTATGTGTAGTTTTACGCATGCAGTCATTGTCAACGCTTTATTTATACATTTATAATATGTGTGGTCATCCCAATCTGTTGGTGATGCCAAAATTATTTATATAATGTGTGTCATTCCGCTCTTTTGGCTGGATATTCACTAAGTATGCAGTTACATGCTGCTGGAACACTTATGTATTTTTATTATAATATTAATCATATATATTATTTCTATAAGGTATTTTTTTGTCACAAGCCTATATCTTCCTTCATACTTAACCGAAATCAATGAATGAGGCGTCATTTTAAAGCTTATGGTCTCCACTTTGGTTAAATCGTATTTTAAGCAAGAAAGTTTTCGAAATTCGACCCTTAAAGGGCAAAAATGTAAATTTTTCTAAAATGCTGTTTTCTATGTTACGAGTCAGTTATCTCCCTGGATACCTACCTGAAACCGTTTTATGAAGTATCGTTTTAAAGATTAAGATCTCCCCTTTAGTGAGGTCATATATTAAGCCAGAAAGTTTTCGGAATTCAACCCTTAAAGGGCAAAAGTATCAATATTTTTGCAATGCGTTTTTGTGTCACGAGCGATTTATCTTCATTAATATCTAACCGATATAGATAAATGAGGTATCATATTAAAGAATAAGGTCTCCGCCATGGTAACATTATATTTTAAGAAAGGAATTTTTCGTAATTCGACCCTTATAGGGCAAAAATGTCACTTTTTCTAAAATGCGTTTTTTGTATCTCGAGCCATTTATCTCCCTGGATATCTAACCAAAATCGATAAATGAGGTAGGATTATGAGGAGTAATGTCTCAGCTTTGTGACATCATATTTTAAGAAAGAATGTTTTTGGAATTCAACCCGTAAAGGAAAAAAGTATAAATTTTTCTATTACCGATTTTTGTGTCACGGGCGATTTATCTCCCTTGATATCTAACCGATATAGATAAATGAGGTATCATATTATTGAATAAGGTCTCCGCCGTGGTAACATTACATTTTAACAAAGGAATTTTTCGTAATTCGACCCTTAAAAGGCAAAAATGTCAATTTTTCTAAAATGCGTTTTTTGTATCTCGAGCCATTTATCTTCCTGGATATCTAACCAAAATCGATAAATGAAGTAGGAATATAAGGAGTAATGTCTCAGCTTTGTGACATCATATTTTAAGAAAGAATGTTTTTTCAATTCAACCCTTAAAGGAAAAAGGTATAAATTTTTCTATTTCCGATTTTTGTGTCACGGGCGATTTATCTCCGTTGATATCTAACCGATATAGATAAATGAGGTATCATATTAATTAATAAGGTCTCCGCCATGGTAACATTATATTTTAACAAAGGAATTTTTTGTAATTCGACCCATAAAAGGCAAAAAAGTCAATTTTTTTGTGTATCGAGCCACTTATCTCCCTTGATATCTATCCAAAATCGATAAATCAAGTACGATTGTGAGGAATAATGTCTCAGCTGTGCTGACATCATATTTTAAGAAAGAAGTGTTTGGAATTCAACTATTAAAGGGAAAAAGAATAAATTGTTCTACAACGTATTTTTGTGTCACGAGCCTTATATTTCCCTTGATATCTATTCGATATAGATAAATGACATATCGTATTAAAGACTAAGGTTTCTGCCGTGGTAACATTATATTCTAAGAAAGGAACTTTTCGTAATTCGACCCATAAAGCGCAAAAATGTCAATATTTCTAAAATACGTTTTTTGTGTTTCGATCCATTTATCTCCCTGGATTTCTAACCCAAATCGATAAATGAAGTAGGAGTATGAAGAGTAATGACTGAACTTTGTGACATTATATTCAACCTCACTATTCATCGCATTTTATTCGCGAAATTTTCGCACGGGTCGTCTAGTATAGTAATAATTAAATGGGATGTAATACAAAAAAATTAGCAACCCGATTCTTTACCGGTGAAGCGAATATAATAATGTCTCAGGCGTAGTTTCTACTATCTGTCCCTGGACTTAAAATATAAAGTATTCCCCCATAATGAATAATCTCCTCTCTTTACTTCAATGAAAAAAAATATAGGAAAACACGTTACATCCTCATTAACATTTCAATATTTGCATCTACCACATTATCCGTCCAAATGACTCCAACCCCTCGATACTCCATATTCACTTCAATGAGCTCCACCTCTGAAGAATCAGAAATCCTATCAAAACTAAATTGGTGTATGATTCCTACAAGTAGATGGTAAGAAAAAATTATATAAAAGTACTCCATAGATAGGAAATGTTTATACAAAATTACATGCTCCAATACAATCTCAAAAATCAAAATCAGCTGAGTAATTGACTCAGAAATACAACATTGTATATCAAAAATAGGAACCCAAATAATATCAAAATTAAACAAAAAGATACAACTTGTCTTATTACTCCCCATGTGATAAATCCTTAGTGTGTGCACATGGAAGTCAAAGTAGGTCAATTTAAGTTTTAAAACATTTCTACTTTCAGAAAAAAGTGTTTTCTTCTCAGAGTTCAAATTAAAAAATTTCATTCTAGGTGCCCTTCCAAACTGTGAATGGTTCAAAATAATTCTTTTTCACCTCGCTTTTCTGTGTTGTGGAGTGAATGGACAGCTAGGTTGTGAAATGTGAGGGTTGTTTTTCATTTTCACCTTTATTCCAAAAATATTCAAATTCATTTTAGTGTTATTACTACTGATGGGTTGCAGCTTGTTAGTAATATATGAAAACTGCCATGTAAATCTAAATGAAAATTCCAACTTGTGACAGGAATTGAAAAATGTTAATATGTCTTCACTAGGAAGATTCTGAAACAAAATGAAATTCAGAAAATATGTAGAAATATTAAAGTGTTCCCAATTAGGACTAGTATTTAGTGGCAAATTAATATTTATATTCTCAGGAAACATTTTCTGAATTATTTGATATTTAAGCTTATCCACGAATGTAGGCTTGTATCGCTTTGCAAGCTGTTTGGGTTTGGAAGCTTTAGGCTCATCTGAGCAAACAGCATTTGGTGAATGATCAGCTGATTGGACTATATTAGTACTCTGATCTTCAACTTTTACAGTAGTAAAATCAATTAAATCCTCACTGTCAGGTAAATTTACTAGTAAATCTTCATTATCACTCACATTATCATTAATCAACTGTGAAGGGTTAGGGCCTGAATTGTCAGTAATTTCAGTTTCAGGCAAAACATCTGCTTCAATATCAAGGTTAGTTACAATATTATGATTTACAATAGGTGAGTCAATGACCTTTGAGGGATCAGCTGAGGGCTGTACATAAATTTCAGTTGTGGAAAAATCAGTTGTTTCTACTGAAATAGGATTTAATTGTTCAATAGTTATTAGTGGTTCAGCTGTTAAATTAATGCTAGGTTCTGTCACCTCAGTAGGCGCAGAAAAGGTTTCAGAGTCTCCAAAATTATTCACAAGTGGAGCAGGTGTAGGATCAGGTACATCCCTACAGGCTGTTGCAGGCAAAGGGTCTGCTTCATTATCATCTAGGGTATCAGTAATAGTTAGTTGTAGTGGGGGCAAGGCATGCACAGTTTCTTTCACAGCTGACGGCTGAGGAGGGGTGGAATCTATCACTAGATCAGCTGAGGTTGTTACAAAATGTTGTAAACCTGCAGAGATTTTTGCAATCTTTGAGTCTTGTGCATCCACTTTATTGTGCAAAAGGTGTGAATTTTCCTGGCATTTATCTCTAACAGAATGCATTTGCATTTTAAAATCTAAAAGCTGAGTTTCTACAGTCTTCGCATGGTGGTTATAGGTCTTTAACATCTCCTGACGGTGTGTTTGGAATTGAGCAAGTAATTCCTGTTTATTGTCTTCACATTTCTTATCTGATTGTTCCATTCTATCTTCTAGATGTGAAATCCTATCTCCTAATTCCTGATGGACAGTATCGATATGCTTTTCTAGAGCAACAGTTTGGGCTGTAAAAGTTTCTGTCAGATTTTGTTTCAAAGCTGAGCAAGAATTTGCGATAGTAGTTTTCACCTTTGACTCTAGGCCTTTAAAATCTTGGGTTTGTTGGTCTAACTTTTCATTTTGTTGGTGAAAGAATGCAACCATCCACTGAAATTCTGGTGGTACATTTATTATCTATGTGGGAAGTTCTGCTGCTCTAGCTTGGGTATTTATACCTGTGGATGCGGGTACCGTTTGTAAATTACCAATAGTGGGTGCAGGCATTGGTTGGTGTGCTTTACTAGTAGGTAATGTTGCAACATGTAATGTTCCAATTTATGAATCCATATTGATGAAATAGATGAATACTAAAATGGAAAAACAATTTGAAATTGGTGGGATAAGTGCTCGACAAAATGTACAAAAAACTAGTCTCCACACCGCTACAGCAAACAGCCATTTTCAAATCTTATCGCCGTTTAAAAAAGAAAAAATAGTAATCCACATTCCAAAATACACAGAAATAAATCTTAATTCTAACCTGAAAAACCACACAATAATCAGCAGGGAAAAAAAATGTTCATTCCGGAAAGACATTGGTCGTATAAAATAAACAGTGTAAAGATGAACACAGAATCAGAAAGCCAATACTTGTAAAATTTTATCAAAAACTGTTGGCGATATAATGTGAATACCATGAATAGACTCTATGCACTGAATTTAAACAGAATGAAAAAAATGTGGCGCATCTACAATGAAAAAACACTTTGCACTCAAAATAAACAGTAGTATCAAGATGAAAGGCTATGTTCGCGTATCGAGTGCACGAACAAATAGAATACAAATTGTTAAAATAGTCTGCCTCAGTAAATAATAGTCGCAACAAAATAAAATGTTGTTGCATATGTGAAGGCAGTATTAGTAAAAAGGTTCACCTGAAGGTCTCGAGGAAAGATGATGAAAAAAAAATTTACTTAACTTGTTGAAAGCTGCATGGTGAGTGGCAGCATGTTGACCTTCCATCGTGGGCTGAGCCGCGGGAACAGCTGTTAATCGGCGAAGTCACCGGGTTGCGGTAGGCATCCTGCCACATCTCATGATGATCAGCTGGTGAGGTCGGAGTCGCCTGGTGTTGTGATTTGAAGGCGTGATGTACCCGTGAAGATGCTCATCTGGTATTGGGTACTGCATCTGGCCTCAGTGAGCTGGTTGTCTCGTAGTCGGCGAGCATTGCATGATGAGATGGTTGAAATGGTGCCAGTTATTCCCCGAATTTCACTCGTAGCTCAAAAGTAGCTCTCGTAGTTCAAAATTTTCTCGTCCACCGTTTGAAATAATTCAAACGTGAGCCTTACAGTTTCCATGTAAGGACAAGGCCAATACCGGGGCTGTAGTATCGCCTTAGTGCCTCAACTAACAGTTTATGTTGATTCCAAGTTCTGAGGAAATTTCATGCAATAATTTGGATTTGACCATGTAGCCTGACAGACTCAACGTAAATGCTTGAGGTCGCCACAATATTTGTTAACCACAAATAGGGAAAAGGTTGTAAGCTATCTACTGAAGCACACAAGTTCACCTCTAGAAAATCCAAAGTTTTATTTTTCAAAGTCACAATTTTAAATATGTATTTTACCTTTGGGCAGGCAAATATAAAATATAAACTGCAGCAGTGTGGCATGGTGGGAAATCGATGGCAGGAGGGTACATGATTTAAATGTCGGTGTGATTGAAAAAGTAGTAACTGCCTCTATTGTGCAACACATTATTATTTATTTTCTCGCCAGCAAAGGCGTGATATTGAGTAGAATTTGGTATAGACTCCAATAGCACAGTTTGGTGACACTGCTCTGAGTAACACCAAAAAAAGAGAAAATTCAAAGCCGTAAATGGCATCTGGTGACCAGCAACAATGAAGCCAATATTCAGGCTATGCATCAGCTTGTGAAAGATGATCATCACATCACAATTGCCAAGATTGCATCACAGGTGATTGTAAGTTTTGGAAGAGACCATACCATTGTTTCAGATGCTCTAGAATACAGAAAAGTATTGGTAAGGTGTTTTCCACATCTTCTCCATGAGACACAAAAAAAACGAGTAGAAAGAAATCTGTCAGTGAGTTCTGAATCACTTTGAAGTAGGAGAGGCTATTTTTTAAATGTATCAGGGACCTGTGACAAAATATGACTATCGCGATGCTCTAGGTAACAAGAGGATGAGTAGGGAGTATAGGAAAGGCAGGCCGGCCGCTAGCTGTTTGAGCGCCCGCGTGCAATACCTATTATGCCGCCCCGTGTCTAACTACAGTCAGAGGTGGATCTAGGAAATTTCCGAACCAGGTCAAAAACCTGTGAGATTGCCGCCCTTTCGAACATTATTTGCCGCCCCCATTGCTGTCGATCACTCGTTTTGCCGCCCCCCTCGATGTGCCGCCCGCGTGCGGTGCACGCCTTGCACGCCCGCTTACAGCGCCCCTGAGGAAAGGCAAAGAGGGAGCACTGATCAAGACCAAGATGTGACTGTCTGCTGGAACAGTTATACCTAAACTGCTTATTGCAACAAACATCGCCATCAACCAATTCACTATGTTCTCATTCTGACAATGCACGGCTGCATATAGCAGGTTCTGAATCTTGATAAACTTACTGCAATGCACTGGCCACTCCTGAATAACCATCTTACCTTTTGTACTTGTCCCTGTCTGACTACGACATGTCTGGTCCAGTGAAGGAGGCATTAGAAGCAGAAATATTTGAAGTTGACACGGTGATTGAACAGTATGTGCTCAATAGGTTATATGCATGTATTATGTTTATATTTTAAATCAATTATTTACTCTGTTATATAACCGGAAAAATTATAATATTGATGAAAATATAACATAAAAAAATATTTTACCAACACTACTTTAAACTTGAAATTACAAATTTTTCTGAATTTTGGTTTTTGAATTTCAAGGGTTTAAAAATCCTAAAACGACTATTTTTTATTGATTTATGATGGTTTTAAAATGCTGTAGCTCAAAAACTGTACAACCTAGAGTGCTCAAACTTGTACCATTGTTTTCCACTAAAAATTCCCTTCAGTTTGATATGTAAGATGACTATGCTACCTAAATTTAAAAAAAAAATCCAAATTTCTTTTTTTTTTTAATTCCAAAATACATACCCTCGGATTTTTTTATATGTTTATTCAAAATTTAACTTTTAGTGTGTATATTACCAATTAAAATGTGTTCACTTCCTTCTGATGCATAGTTAAAAGAATTATGAAAATTAAATTAAAACAACACTATATCATTTCATGAATTAACAAACAATAAGAGGGTAATGTTACATAAAAAGGCAAACTTAATAATTTATGTTTGTTAGAATTATGTAGGCCTACCTTAGTATTCATAGCCTAGAAATTGTCTGCTTTTCACCTCACTAGTATGTATTCTGGTAGTAAAATATTTTTTTATTCAAGAATCCGCTGAGATCCCATCTTGAAATTTTGCATGCATGTACTCAGTTAGACTGACAATACATATCTTATATATATATAAAAATAGACATGTTTTTTCCTATATTTCACTTTTCAGCCACCACTACCTAGCACAGATCACTGATGTTTGTGGGTGGAAGTAGCATGGAGTTTCCTGTCGTCCACAACGTAGGCCGAATGCCGATAGCTGTGGGGATGTGGGAGATATAATGATTATAGTTGGTCAGTGCAGGGCGTTTTCATATTTCTAAGAAAAATTCGTATCTCCGTATACTTCTCTTTACTGCCACAACTACATAACATAGACCTTTGGTGTTTGTGTGTGGTAGTAGAATCGTATCTCATGTAGTGCACTATGGCTGTTAGATGTCGGTAGCTATGGGGGAGTGGGAGATATGGGGGTTGAAAGTGATCGACCTGTGGCAATTTCATACTCCTGCCAAAGACAAAAGTGTCATGGTGTATCAATTTTCAGCGAAAACTATAGATCACAGATAACTGGAGTTTGTTGTCAGTAGTAGCACAGAGTCACCTTTCGATCACAACAGCGGCCGAATTTCAGAAACTGTGGTACTGTGGTAGATATGGTGGTTGTAAGTGACCGAACAAGGATATTTTCGTAATTCGACTGTCTCCGCATATGTCACCTTTCTGCCACAACTATATAGCATAGAGCATTGGTGTTTATGTTTGGTAGTAGAATCGTATCTCATGTAGTGCACTATGGTTGTTAGATGTCGGTAGCTATGGGGGAGTGGGAGATATGGGGGTTGAAAGTGATCGACCTGTGGCAATTTCATACTTCTGCCAAAGACAAAAGTGTCATGGTTTATCACTTTTCAGCGAAAACTTTAGATCACAGATAACTGGCGTTTGTGTGTAGTAGTAGCACAGAGTCGCCTTTCGATCACAACAGCGGCCGAATTTCAGAAACTGTGGTACTGTGGTAGATATGGTGGTTGTAAGTGGCCGACCAAGGATATTTTCGTATTTCGACTGTCTCCGCATATGTCACTTTTCCGCCACAACTACATATCATAGAGCATTGGTGTTTGTGTTTGGTAGTAGAATCGTATCTCATGTAGTGCACTATGGTTGTTAGATTTCGGTAGCTATGGGGGTGTGGGAGATATGGGGGTTGCAAATGGTCGACCTGTGGCAATTTCATACTTCTGCCAAAGACAAAAGTGTCATGGTGTATCACTTTTCAGCGAAAACTACAGATCACAGATAACTGGCGTTTGTGTGTAGTAGTAGCACAGAGTCACCTTTCGATCACAACAGCGGCCGAATTTCAGAAACTGTGGTAGATATGGTGGTTGTAAGTGGCCGACCAAGGATATTTTCGTATTTCGACTGTCTCCGCATATGTCACTTTTCTGCCACAACTACATATCATAGAGCATTGGTGTTTGTGTTTGGTAGTAGAATCGTATCTCATGTAGTGCACTATGATTGTTAGATTTCGGTAGCTATGGGGGTGTGGGAGATATGGGGGTTGAAAGTGGTCGTCCTGTGGCAATTTCATATTTCTGCCAAAGACAAAAGTGTCATGGTGTATCAGTTTTCAGCGTAAACTATCGATCACAGATTCTCTGGCGTTTGTGTGTGGTAGTAACACAGAGTCACCTTTCGATCACAACAGCGGCTGAATTTCAGATACTGTGGTTGTGTGGGTGATATGGTGGTTGTAAGTGGCCGACCAAGGATATTTTCGTATTTCGACGAAAGGCATGTGTCTCCGCAGATTTCACTTTTCTGCCACGACTACAAAGCATAGAGCATTGGTGGTTATGTGTGGTAGTAGAATCGTGTCTGTTGTCGTGCACTATGGTTGTTAGATGTCTGTAGCTATGGGGGTGTGGAAGATATGGGGGATTAAAATGGTCAACCTGCGGCAATTTCATATTTCTGCCAAAGACGCATGTGTCACGGTGTATCACTTTTAAGTGAAAACTATCAATCGCAGATCACTGGCATTTGTGTGTGGTAGTAACACAGAGTCTCCCATCGATCACAACGTTGGCCGAAATTCGGTAACTGTGGGAGTGTGTGAGATATGGTGTTTGAAATTGGTCGATCATGAATATTTTCGTATTTCATCCAAAGACTTGTGTGTATCCGTAAATTTTACTTTGCTGCCGGAACTACATAGCGCAGAAGACTGGTATTTGTGTGTGGTAATATTATCGAGTCTCCCATCGTGCACTATGGTGGTTAGATGTCTATAGCTGTCAATATGAATTCTTTACTATCACGAACGAAGTCGTGGGTACCAGCTAGTAAATTTCATAAAAACAATCCGAGGGTACATATTTGGGAAATTTTTTTTAAAAATTGGATTTTTTTAATAAAATTTCAAATATAGGTAGCATAGTTATGTTACATATCAAATTGAAGGGAATTCTTAGAGGAAAACAATGGTGCAAGTTTGAACTCTCTGGGTTGTACAGTTTATGAGCTACAGCCTTTTAAAACCATAATAAATTGATCAAAAACAGTTGTTTTTTGGATTTTTAAACCCTTGAAACTCAAAACCCAAAAGAAAAAAAAAATTAAATTTAAAATTTAAACTAGCGAAGGTGGGTACATTACCTGAAAAAAAATTCATCCAAATCTGAGAGGTCAAGGTTCAGACTGTTAGTTGATTTGAGATGGATGATTTGTCACAAGCCTTTATCTCTCTTCAGACTTAACCGAAATCAATGAATGAGTCGTCATTTTAAAGCTAATGGTCTCTACTTTCGTCACATCATATTTTAAGAAAGGAATTTTTCAGAATTCGACCCTTAAAGGGCAATAATGTGATTATTTCTAAAATGCCGTTTTTTGTGTTACGAGGCATTTATCTCCCTAGATACCTATCAGAAATCGATTAATGAAGTATCATTTTAAAGATTACGATCTCCACTTTTGTGACACCATATATTAAGACAGGAATTTTTTGGAATTCGACCCTTATAGGGCAAAAGTATCAATATTTCTGCAACGCGTTTTTGTGTCATGCGCCATTTATCTCCCTTCATATCTAACCGATATAGATAAATGAGGTATCAAATTAAGGATTAAGGTCTCCACTGTGGTAAAATTATAATTTAATAAAGGAATTTTTCGTAATTCGACCCTTAAAGGGAGAAAATGTTATTATTTATTAAAATGCTCTTTTGTGTCTCGAGCTATTTATCTCCCTGGATATATAACCGAAATCGATAAATCTAAGTAGGATTATGAACAGTAATGTCTCAGCTTTGGTGATGTCATATATCAAGAACGAATTTTTTGGAATTAAGCCCTTAAAGAGAAAAAGTAGTAATGGTTCCACAACGCATTTTTGTGTCACAAGCCATTTATCTCTCTTCATATCTAACCAATGTAGATAAATGTGGTATCAATTTAAAGATTAAGGTCTCTGCCGTGTTCGCATTATATTTTAAGAAAGGTATTTTTGGTAATTCGACCCTTAAAGGGAAAAAATATCAATATTTCTAAAATGCGTTTTTTGTGTCTTGAGCCATTTACCTCCTTGGATAAATAATCAAAATCGATAAATGAAGTAGCATTATGAAGAGCTATGGTGACATTATGTATTAGGAAATAATTATTTTGAAATTAAACCCTTAAAGGGAGAAAGTATCAACGCATTTTTGTGTCACGAGCCATTTATCTCCATTAATATGTAATCAAAAAACATAAATGAGTTATCATTCTAAAGATTAAGATCTCCGCTGAGGTCGCATCATTTTTGAGAATGTTTTTTTTTTTTTTTTTTTTTCAGAATTTAACCTTAAAAGGGCAAAAATATCAGTTTTTCTAAAATACATTTTTTTCCTTGAGTCATCAATCACCTGTGATAATTAAACACAATTGATAAACAAGGTATCATTTTAAAGACTGATGTCTTCGTAAGGTCTTTGGTTTGTTACACCATATTTTAACCAAGGAAATTTTCTAATTCGACCCTTAAAGAGCAAAAGTATTAATATTTCTACAACCAATTTTTCTGTCAAGAGCCATTTATGCCCTTGATACCTTACCGAAATCTACAAATGAGTTATCATTTAAAATATTAAAGTATCTGCTTTGGTTACATCATTTTTTAAGAAAGAATATTTTCCAAATTCAACCCTTAAGGGACAAAAATATTATCATTTCTAAATCTTTTTTTTTTTTTTTTTTTTTACCTTGCTTGATGCCTAATGGAAATCGATAAATGAAGTATCATTTTAAAGGCCAAGGTGTCCGCTATGGACATACCATATTTTATAAAAGGATTTTTTTTAAATTCTACCCTTAAAGGGTAAAAGTATCAATATGATTTCTACAACCTGTATTTTTTAATTACGAGCCATTTAACTCCATCCATTACCTATCTTAAATTTAAAAATGACTTATCGTTTTAAAGATTATGGTCTCCAATTAGGTAAAATCATAAATTAAGAAAGAATTTTTAGGAATTTGATGCTTGAAGTGGTCGCGCATATGGGACAGTTCAGTCCCTAGATTGCAGCAGCAGTATCACAGATATGGCAATAAACTGTTTTTTATACAATAAATAGCATTTAGGATACTTTTCCTGTTTTGGAAACATTTTTATTTTGCTATACAATTCCAGTGTAAACATTTTATTCGCACAGCAACACATATCACAGAGATATTGATATGCTGTGTGAATTTTGTTCAGGTTAGTTGTATTCTGTTAAGGTCAATGACAGCTTGTTGTACAAATGGTGCGTTTTAAATTTTCCTAAATGTTTCGTATTATATTTTGATAAATACCTACTACACTAAACAAATATTTGCTACAAAAGTGTGGTTCTACTTTTCTTTATATTCAAGCATTCAACCTCACTATTCATTGTATTTTATTAGCGAAATTTTCCCATGGGTTTTTCTATCATAACTTAGTTTACAAAAGTTTAGGAGATATATTTTTCAAATCATTTCTTATTCAAGCATAATCCAATGCAACCATGAACATTTTTAGCCATCAAAGAAGACCATCAGACATTTTAAAAATGGATTTCAATCTCTTGAATATATTTTGAAGGATGTATGTCTACTGAACTCATGAGCCATGTCATTTAATGACTGAAATGGCTGATAATGATAAGTCTCTGGTACTGTCGTTGCTTCGAATGTGCCTCCCCCCCAAAAGTACAAATGTCTTTTAATTAAAAAATTTGGCATATATTACCTAGAGTCAGTGTGAGGTAGACAGTAAGGTGTTCGTTCCATAATTTTCTGAACCAGGTTTAAATCCCTGCAGTATCAGATATTTCTATTTATTTTTATGTGCAGTAATTTTTGAGCCTAAATTTTTTATTTTATTTTATTTCAATGTTAAAACAAATCTCATTACTTCCAACAGATACAAAAAACGCAATTTCGCCAATGACTTCCTAAATATGCCTCGCCAATGGCCATTTAAATTTGTTTAGGAGGTGTTTTTCAACCATTTACACACAACCATTTCCAGAATTAAATGTATCGATTGCATGAAAAAAAAAAATCAAACTTCTTGATGTCACATTACGTTTAAATTACTTTTTGACTAAATAAAAGAATATAATAGGAAATAAAGTAAAAAATAATACCTATTTCAATTGAAAAACACCAAAAATTTATACTTATTAACAAAATGTGAAAAAATTATGTAAATATGAAGACTTTCCTTGCGTATGTTTGCAGTGAAGTCCTCACATGTGTACCTCCAGATTGTGTTGTGAAAACAGAATCCAACGATATACCCATGAAGACTTCATTTCGAATCAATGATTTTCTGTGAAAATGCTTTTCTGCTACTATATTATGTTACTAGCTTCAAAGTTTGTTAAGAATGATGGGCTGAATAGTATGTCGCTTTGGAATTGAATAACTTAGTAAAATGGTTATAAAATAATGTTCAATGTAATTCCTTGTGTCCTACATGTAACAAAAACTATCAGTTGTCACTCTGGTCCAGGATGCATTTAAACTTTACCACAGAGTCTGATGATATACTAGACCTATATTTCATTGTCGGTTATCCCGGCGTGACGCTTGATTCGCATTAGGTGTACCTATGTATGTATGTTTTACCTTGAAAACATCAATTTTTTTAGATTATTTGACAAAACCACTTCCATTCAATAGTTATTGTATGAGTATTCTCATAAGAATGCAATATTTTGCCAATTATGCTTATAAATTATCATAAAACTTATACAAAATTGGAACATTACAAAAACACCCAGTAATTATTATTTCATTTACAATATGAATGTGTGCTCTATCATTACAATTTGATTTGACAAAAAAATGTTGGGTTTCATGAAGTTACATTTCCCTTGTATTTTTAACACTTTTGATTAATTAAAATCAATAAATAAAAAGTGAATAACTATGGAAAAACAATGTAATGGTAATTCTACAGTAATAAAGCTAGCAAATAAAAATAATAGACGTATATTTGAATTTCTTGCATGCTCCCTATTGGCTACTAGGGCAGCCCTCTCCTTTTTTCTATGATGAGATGAAAAAAAACTTCCTATGTGACAGAGGAAATATGTTTCTGTTGAAGGGAAGAATGTAGGAAAATAAGTTATTTCATTTGTATTTTTATTTATAACTAATAAAGTTGTGTGAAAAAAATTCTGGTTTATATTTGAATGACCCTCTTATCTAAAAACAATAACATATGGTGTGAATCTGGCCACAATAGGTTCTGTTGTTTGTCTGTGAAGATGTGGATTACTCATGCATAGAATTTTATATATAAAGATACAGTAAATTGTTTAAAACTTTATTGTTTATTGGTACCCTTCATCCCTGGTAAGTAAGAGGTTTACTTTCCATATCTTTTGTTATTTTCATGAATCATCTACTATATAATTTCACTGGCTTACCCTGCCTGCCAGCGTGGTCACCTAGATAACTATTGATTAATTTTCAACAGGTTAACAGTGATCAGAGATGTTGATACAAAATTGAAGTTATGATTATTATCTATTTTTAAGCAGTGTTAAAGAAGTGAATTGCCAGAATACTGAAACTTTGTATTTTTATATATTACATTTTATGTTATGTGCATGTTCACTGTAGCTGCATTTCCTTCATTGTGCAATTTCACTCTTCCTTTCAATTTCTGTTCAATATGCATTGTTATGAGTAAAGTTTGATTAATGTTAAACATTTTTCTTGAAGGATTCCTACGCATTTTGAAGTGCACAGTTCCTTTCTCTACCCAAAGAGTAGCTTTAATAACATCAGTAGGCATACTGGTACCAGAAATTTCTACAAATATGAGTCTAGATCCATTGATGAGATCTCTCTTTTGTTGTTGTTGTAAAATCGTGTTACAAACTTGAAAACAAAATTGCATCTATAAATGAAATTTCATCCAAATCGCTAGAGCCATTTCTGAAATCATTTGGTTTCCCACCTCATAAATTACTTTTAAAGAAAAATGCTATTATTATGTTAAATAGAAATCTTAATACTAATCAGGGATTTATTAATGGTGCAAGATTAGTGGTAATTCACTTAGAGGAACATATCATCAGAGCTAAATTCATTCACTCCGATAAAACTGTGCTCATACCTCACATTAAACTCTCATCATCTGATCAACCGTACCTTTTCAAATGATAATAAAACAATCCCCCATAAAAGTAACCTTAATTATGAACATTAATAAAGACACTTCAGAGGGCAGGATTGTATTTATCAGAACTTTTTTTTTTATGCATGGACACCAGTACGTACCTTTCTCACAATTTTGTAGATTCATTTGTGTTAAAGACACATACAGCCAAAAAGTCAACGATTAACTAGTTGTATTGTTTTCAAAGGAGATTTGTAAAGTAAAGAAGATTGAAAAAAGGTCATCTGGCAGAGCCAATATTTATCAAGCATCTACTTAAACATGTAGTATTTAATGATAACAACTTTTTACAGTAAATGTGATATTTATTACTAATCTTCAAAATTAAATACCTTTCATTAATAAATACATGGATTTACTTATTTTTACATTATTATGTTACCATTTGGTGACTGACCCCAATACTATATGCACGGGTCTTCTAGTGTACAAGAATTACTCATTTAAAGTTATAAGAGTTCCTAGCTTTAACCAAAGAACCTAACTAAAATTAGCCCAGCTTACTGGGGCCTAAAATGTCTATGAGATGGTGTTAGTGCTGTTCCCGAGATACCAAACTCAAGTATAGCTGACTTTTTGTCAAATTACATTTTTGCAGGTAAGACACCTATTTAAGTAAACTTCAAAAACATAACGTTATCTAAATATGAAATTTCATCCAAATCATTAGAGCCGTATCCAATATCCCAAATATATACATGTATACAAGAATTTGCTCATTTAAAGATATAAGATTCTTAGTAACATTAGTTTTAATCATGGTCTATCTATCTATATATCTATAAATGAGAAAAAGAGAAAATTCAGATGTGTGTTTGGATGTACTTCTGGAATCAATCACGCCTTAATAACTCAACATATTTAAATGAAATTTGGCCTGAAGTCAGTTAATGGTGTGCGAAGGGACATAGGATAGATGTTATCTCGCAAAAACGAATAGTTCTTTTAGAAATTGCCATTAATATCAATTCGCAAACAACAGAGTTTCCTACTTCGTAGACAGCTGTGCAACGTTTAATCTTTGCTTTTTACGTAAATCGCAAACACTACTTTTCAGAAATAAAAGCAAAAACCTTCTTACATATGCAAGTTTGTGTTTAGTTTAAATGCCATAAAACCGATGCACTTGTCAAATAATAGTTTGGAAGCAGGAAATATAAATCTGTACTTAACCTTAAATTAAAAAGAAAGTTAGGTACTGTTGTTAAGCTCACAAAGAGATGTTTTGCGTACATACAATAGTATGACATCTCAAATATTACACCATAATTTTGATCGTAATATATGCGTTATACAAAATGTGAAAAATCAGAGCTTGGAAAAAAAACAACGTAAAATGCTATGAGTATACCAGCACGAAAGTCGATTTACTAAAAGTGCAAAATGCCGGTACCCGATAGGTTGTATTTATAAAAAAATTACGGATTCCATTCTTTCTCAGTTTAATTTATTTCCTGTGTGTCTTCTTTTTTGCTACTATACAGTCTCTCTAATATTACAAATTATTTTTGCCAAAATTTAAAACTTAACTAAACCTTTTATGTTCAAAATTTTTGTGTAAAACAGCACAAATAGTAGACTTCTTTTTACTTACTGTTCAATTTCTACAAATATCTAATAAATCCTTCACTTAAAACGAATGTATTCAATGACCTAATGTAGAAACGTATTGTTTCATGAAGCAGTATTGGAAGTCGTTTACAACAGGATACACCTCATTTACATGGAGCTTATGAAAGCTGCTTATTTATTACTAGTAATAACTAAATGAATTCTACCTTATGCTGTAACAAAAACATTCTGGTCCAGGCAGCATTTCAACTTAACCACTAGCTCTGCTAATATTGCCACTATAAAATCAAACGATACCAACACACCTCAACACATTAAACACATTGGAAATGCATTTCGAGGAGTAACAGAATTTTCTATATCAAGATTCCTAAATAGTGTAGCATAAATTACCATCACATTTAATTTCATTATACACCTTACTAAATCACGAGCAGTAACAGCCACTTTATTGCAATATAAACTTGACCAGGAATATTAATGAAAGTTGTCTTAGAGTTTTAGAGAATTATGGACTTTCCTTTGTACACTGTAAGTTACAAACAGTTTAGTATAAATTTTTTAATTACGTTACTGCAGTAATGAATGTAGTTTCAGATGTATTCAGTATTTATTTTCCTGTGATCTGAAATAATAATTCACGTTACTAATGTATTAATGCGCGAGTGATAGAATCTTTGATTTTATAGCGGTATTATTAGCAAAGTTTGTGACTTGGTTGAAATGCAGCCTGGGCCAAAATGAGAACTGAAACATTATTGGTTATTTAAGCTTCTTTCATGAGCACTATTTTAGTGACGTCATGTATCGCTTTATAATGATATTGTACCAAAAGATCTATAATAAGCTTGGATGACTTAGCAGAACACGCGGCATTGCTCGAAGTAAATTTTTGAAATTTATAAATGTTTTATTCAGATAGTGGAGTGTCAGACAAGCAGAGTGGTGATTTGCCGGTAGACATTCAGTTCTGTTTGCAGATTGAGAAACCTATTATGAATAAAGAATCAATTACTACTTTAACATTGAAATTTATATTTCATAGCAGAATTAATGGATCAAAACGAACGAACTATAGTATACTGATATACATGCAGTCAACTGTTTTCACAGCTAGAGAAACGAACATTAACACTGATCATTATGAATAAAAGAATCAATTACTACTATAATACCTAATTATTTTTAAATCAGAATTAATTGATGGAACCCTCATATCTTCAAAACA
This sequence comes from Vandiemenella viatica, assembly GCA_031002005.1. Classification (NCBI taxonomy): domain Eukaryota; kingdom Metazoa; phylum Arthropoda; class Insecta; order Orthoptera; family Morabidae; genus Vandiemenella; species Vandiemenella viatica. Next base: position 188,974,447 of record JARYHS010013630.1, read on the forward strand.
AAATCAATATTCAGAGAGCAAATTAAGTTCACTTAAAAAAAAAAAAAGATTAGTAATTTTCAGATATTCAGCGCAAATCAAAATAAACATTTTTAGTTTTGCAATTTTTTAACGAGATGAACATCCTTAGGCCACTTAGGTATTTATTTGCTCTTTGAATGACAGTAATTTTTTTGGATGTTTAGTCGCTTCCATCATATTTTGACGTTTTCAGTTTCCATTAATTAAAACTATATTAATTTTAAATCGAAAGTCTTGAAATTAGTAATTTTAAGAGATGCCGGATAAACGAAAGTCAAATCTTTCAATGAAATGTAAGAAAACCACGGGTGTCAAAATAGCAATATCCCAGGAACAAATCCTCGAGCAGGGTTGAGCACTTAGCACGTATTGCGGCTTCTGGCCAAACTGAACACTTGCTGTCTGGACGATCACACCGGGAAAAACGCGAGCTCGGTGCAAAGAGCAAGTGGAATGGAAATCTATCTCAAGAGCTTCTGAAACACCAAAGCAAGCAAAAAGACGGCGACAACAATATGCCGCATATTTGGCATTGCAACGAGTTGCTGAAACACCTGAACAAACGCAAGCTCATTACTAATGTTTTCCTGAGCATTCAACTAAATATTATCAATGTCAAGAACTGGTTATGTGAGAGGACAATACTTGCCCTGAAAAATGATTCTGGAGCTAAAAAAAAATATTATAGGAAATAGTCGGGGAAGTGACAACACACACTTCCATCGATACAGTAATGTTAACTGACGATGCTGCTACCTACCCCCTCGAATTTTCAATCTCCTTCGAGTTATCTGGGCTATTGTCCCACAAACTCGAGCTTAAGGTTGGCGCTTGAGTTCTCCTGATGCGTAATCTCAACCCCCTTCCCCCTTCAAGGTATTGCAATGGCACCAGATTACGCATCACAGAACTAGGAAGAAACATTGTGATGGCAACAATTCTTACTGGTGAATCTAAAGGGGAAGCAGTTATAATTCCGTGTATCCCAATTATTCCCTGTAATATTCTCTTTAAATTTAAAACATTACAGTTCCCATTCAAAATTGCATTTTCAAGGACAATTAATAAATCACAGGGTCAAGCGTTGAAGTTGGTGGGAATACACTTGGATACTCACTGCTTTTCCTTTGGTCAACTATATGTTGTCTGCTCGCGGGTATCGAGTGTGAAAAATTTACATGTTTTTTTCAGAAAATAACAAGTCCTACAATATTGTATATACCGATGTATTAAACTGAAAATACTCCTAAAATACAGAATATTTTTATTGTTTTAAAAGTTCGTTGAAGTTGTTTGTAACAAATAAATTTTTGTTATTTTACTGCAATATTTATACCAGTAAAAATAGCTCTAAAATAAATTGTATGGTCGTATTAACCTGGTGGCAAGGCAATGTTTCTTCCACCATGATTCCAGTTGCTTCTCCTACTTCATTTACCTTGCAGCAATGGCTCTGCTTCTGACATGGATACAATTATGACTAAATAATCAAAGAATATGTTTACCAAAATTCTGACCATCTTTTAGTTTCTCATACCAGCAATTACTTCAATTCTGGTGTCACAGTTGTGAAATGTGCAACAGTTTCTATGAATTTGGGTGGTTGGATATAGCCTACCTATATATACAAGCTACCTTACCATGTACTTGTAGGAACTTAATGTGAGTAAACTTTCTCTACTTTTTTCACTCCTCTGCTCTCCCCCTCCCCCCCCCCCCCCCCCCCTCTCCTCTCTCTCAACTCCCAAATAAACTAATTTTTCTGCAGTTTTCTTTTATTTCCTAGATTTGAGTCCAATGTCTCCTCATTTATTTATTACTCTTGTTCCATAGATCTCAGTTGAGGAAGGACCTTTGCGATGTGGAAATGTCATGGTTAATATATATAAATGACAAATGAATAATAATCATTATGAAAACATATTATATGTCACAAACAAATATAAATAAAAAAAATAATATATACATATTTAGCTCAAACCTCCTTACCTGTACAAAAGAATGAAATTTTTCTTGGGGTTGAGAGTTAATGAAGTGTTTTTACATAATATTTAAGTGATCAAATTCACTGTCGCCATCACCAGAAGATGGCAACAGTGGAGTTGATTGTTGAACAATCTTGTGAAAACACTTTGTTAACTCTGCTGGTCACTGGGAGCATTGTATTAACTCCTTTCCTTTCTCTTTGTTGTTCTCCTAATTTTAACTCTCCCACCAGGTCCACATGCTGTTTTCACAATTATCTGGCCTTAAGCAATGAGTTCTTAATTGCTCCCTAACTTCCACTTTGTTAAGTTCATGTTCTACTGTTAAAAAAGATTATATCCCTCTCAAAATGTATTAATTTTTTATTTGTATTTTCTATATTTCTGCACCATGTTGCCAGTATCTGTCAAAACAGATAGTTCATTACTTTCATTGTTTATATTCACTAATCATTATATTGTGTTTACCACGAAATAAGTCCATGTCAGCAGTCTAGGAATTTTGAACAACCAGACAAAAGAGAATGTACTCAATCCTTTTTTTTCTGATGTCTTTGCATCGTTGATGACATTATGCAAATGCCAGTTTTGTATTCAAATTCTGTAATACAAATATATCTGTTTTGCTGAAACCCTTAAGAATTTTTCATAGAAAGAACTGTGGCAAAAGCAAATTTTCTACTTATTGTTATTTTTTTTTTTCAATTTTCTAAATAAAAATATCCATTTGATTCATTGTGAACTGTTATGAATCGATTACCGTTATTATTCCTGCTGAAGTTTTTGGTCTCGTTGATAATAGGGCAAACATTTGAGCCCTCAATTCCTCTGTCATATAACCATATTGAAGGTACATTTTCTGTAGACCAGTATCAGCTTAATAGGTACTTATTATACAATTGTTTCTGCATTAGAGACCTATAAGATTGTTGTCTTCTTAAATTTTCTTGCTATTTTTTTTTAAAATAGTGCCAGTTGTTTTTATATTGGTAATGGATCCTTTATACAACATCTACTGGTGTGAGCAGAAAATTTGCTGCTGATACAAATACTTTACTTTACTTTACAATGGAAATATAAATAACCCATAATTCCCAAAGGGAGGAGAGTAGCAGCAACAAAAAATATTCCCAAAGTACTAAAGAAACATGTGACTGGCTGGCCTTTGGATCGTTGCAATTGGAGTGGAGATGATGGAAGAGCAAAACCAATACCAGTGAAAACTTCAATAATAAAAGGGAATTAATCAAATAAAGTAAATAAAAAAATGTGATGTGTAAAAAGTGAAAAATAATAAAACTATAAAATATAAATAAAATAATTTTGAATTGAAATCTTTATACAAATTTATTGTAATTGCAAGTGATGGGTATACTAAGATGAGGAAGATGACTATTATTGAAATTAAGGCCTGTGGGTTGTTATCGAGAATGTGTTGGCAGGGTTTTGAGAGGGATTTGGTTTCTGAGAGTACTCTGATGACTCTGACATATGAAACAGTTATTTCGGTTACAACAGTTGTGGGCAGCAACAGGGTGGTCTAGATTTTTGTAGTAAGCTGTTAGTCAGTGACCATTCATTCTAATTGATTGTGAGAGCTGACATGGGCATCAGTAGGACAGTCTAGATTTGGTAGTAAACTGTTTGTCAGTGACCATTCATTCTGATGGATTGTGATAGCTGACATGGGCAGTAAGAGGGAGGTCTAGATTTTGGTAGTAAACTGTTTTTCAGTGACTATTCACTCTGGTGGATTGTGAGAGCTGACAGGGGCAACAGCAAAGAGGTCTGGATTGTGGGAGTAACCTGTTTGTATATTAGCATTTATTCTAATGCATAATTGGTTTGGGGTGATGGCAGTACAAGAACTGTGTCAATGAAGGTAGGTGAGCTGGCATACGAGAAGGAACCTAATACAAGCTGCATTGCCAAAGTTACAAACTACATATTGTGTGGTTTGGAATGAGGCTTGTTAGAATGGAAGGAGCAATAGGTTGGCTAGGAACATTAGGTAGTTTGTTTTTGTGTACAAAAATATTTTTTAATTTAGGTGGTGTGCTGAAGCTACTGCTGTGTGTTTTGGGAAGGATAGTGGGGTGAATGTGACGCATTTTAGGAAAAGATCTAAGAAAATCATAAACACTATGAAGAATCTGGTTCAAGTGACCTTGAACTCCATCTTGACATTCACCCTCCAATCAGTCTTCCCAGCACTTTCTTACCCATTTCACTGGCCCACCTTATTCTAATTTTTTTTTTTTTTTATCTTGCAACCCTACATCTATCGTCAGATACGAGACACTGCTATGGGAACCCGCTTGGAACATTCCTTATTCTGGGCAGATTAGAAGAATATTGTTTATTGCATTACCCATCATGTCAAATAAATAGATGACATTTTTATGATCTCAACCAATGGTGAAAACCTACTCGACTTCCTAAACTTTGTGAACAAAATCTGCTCCACAAACTACTCATGGCACCATTCCAAAATCTTGACATAGATATATCTGTGAATAATGGCCACTTATATACTTCTGTCCACATTAAACCCACACAATCTGGCATCCACCCATATGACACAATTGCTCCCTGTTCTACATCTTAAAAATCTAATGCAATGGAGATGCATCTCCTCTGACCAAAAATCCTGTACTCTTTACTCTATCAACCTGTCACTAGCCCTCACATGCTGTAATTATCCTCCAGAACTGGTGCATAAACATATATATCCCAAACCATAAACTGTTCACCACACTAGACAGACAACTCAAAACCAACTGAAATCATGTCATTTTCACCAAGTTCTTTCCTGACCTAGATTATCTGAACCAGGTTCTTCATTGTGAATACAACTTTCTGAGATCTCTTCCTGTAATACATTGCCTTTTCCCCACCATTCTTCCGACAACACCCTGAATCAATTTTAGCAGGTTACTGAAGGTGGCAGTTTGACCAGTTACACTCTTGTTCTGCATTTGGGAGGATCGGTTCAAATCCCCATATGGCCATCTAGGTTTAGGTTTTCCATGGTTTCCACAAATCATTCCAGTTGAATGTTGGGATGGTTTTTTCAAAGGACCAGGGCTGAATTCCTTCCCATTCCTTGCCTCCAGTCCTTTCCCACCTCCAATTACCACAGTTAGGCAAAAAGCCATAAGCAAAAATTCTGATTCTGTTTGTTTACTTCCCATGCCCCTCCCTTCTCCTCTTGCAGTTTGTTTTGTAAGTAGAATAAAAAATAAATACACCAAAACTGGAATGAGTTGATTTATAGGTTTTAATGGCACTGCATAAATTCTTGATGATTTATGTATGTTTTGAATTTTTTTTAAAAAAATAGCATTAATGATATTATTTTCAGACATAATGATGCAATCCAGTGTTTGGCATACAATCCTGTATCTCATCATCTTGCCAGCTGTGCAATAAGTGATTTTGCATTTTGGTCTGCTGAACAAAAAGCTGTCCAGAAACACAAATCAAATTCCCGCATCAATGCTTGTGCATGGACAAACGATGGCCAATATCTTGCACTTGGTCTTGCAAATGGATCAGTATCCATTAGAAATAAGGTTAGCTGATTTTATTTGCATTAGAACCATCATAAAAATTCAGTTGTGTGCCTGAGTGCTCTCTCTGGTAATTTTTAGTTTATTATAGTTAAAAGTTAATTTTGTTAGCAAGAGTCCTGTAAAACACTAACGTATAATATTTTAGTAGTATTACCAAGGAAAAGAATACAGCTTATAGACAATGTAAATAACCAAGGATAGGGGAAATAGCCCATCACTCATCAAAGTTAAAGGCTGGAAAGCTGCAAAAAGTATACAATAAATGAGATGAACACAAACATACAATATTTCAGTTTAAAACCTCATTAATTTAGGGAGGATCAGATAATTGACAAGGGAGGTATGGACTCCACAGCTTATTGCATTTTTAATGAAAAATGTGTAATTTTTAATTCATTTCTTTATTGAGTGCATTATATAAATTGAACACTGATGAACATTAATTGTGAGATGACTTCAGTGAATATAAAACTGTGAATAAGTGCTATGAAGGATACTGCTGACAACCATAGCAATAAAAACTTATATAAATGAGCACATAGGAATGTGAAAATAGTTATAAGATGTGTAATGATAGTGTTGCACACCCAAATAGATGAGGAGTTCATCATCTAAAAGAGAGTGGAATATCGCTGAAAGGCTAGGTAGAGAGAAATATACTGGTTGGCCAGAACAGTCACGTGTGGAAAGGAAGAGTCGTGATTGGCCGAGAGACTTGAAGGTCGGTAATATTAGTGAAGACAGAGTGGAACATGTGCTCGGGATTCAGGCGGTTGTGCGAAAACGTTCGCCGAGTATGAGTATTTGGTTATGTGCCGTCCATATTCTAGGCTATACTGAATAGGAACGTTGAATATGTGTGCTGAAGAAACTGTAATTCTGTGTGCTAATCTGCAATCTTGAATATTAAGGATAGTCCGATACGAATATGATCATGTCTGGTGCTGACATTCTATGTATTCTGATTGAATAAATGCAATAAATGCAGTTCTTGAGTTCGGCACTCGAGTGTTATTAATGAAGCAACATAAATCCTTATTTTAAATCATTATAGATTGGTGAAAATTATTGTTCCGTATGTTTGAGGAGTAAATTGTAAATATATACACAAACTCACAAAATCTCTGAGAATCTAGTTAACACATACTATTCAATAAAGCAGTATACCATAATCTTCAGATATTGTTCACATTTGTGCGTGGAAGGGAAAAGATGGCCATGACCACAAGCTGGCACTCGATTTCAGTCATAAGGGAGTCGAAAAATTTTCTTTTGTAGGTAACATAGGCAGAGATTGAAATAAATGATCATGGGGAGTGATGAATAATTTAAAGAATGTAAAAGCAGATGGCCAGGGAATTTACACTCAAAAGTTTTTAGATGCTTTAAAAAAGGTCAGAAGAAAAGAGCAAGGGGTCAATCACAGTAAAATTAGGCATTAGGAAAGAAGCTGGCTCAAAACTTTGGATCACAAAAATATTTTTGAAGTTGATGGATCAGAAGACAAGGAACTAAAACGTTCTAGATGAAGTTGACTAGAGACCTTTTAACCAAATAAATAGTACAAGGTAGATAAAATTAACTACAAGAAAGGTGTGAAAAATTAGAGAAGGAAATAGTCATAGGAAAAGTAGACCTCCTGTATCATAAACCAAACAAAATTTTGGAAATATGAAAAAAAAAAAGTGAAAAATGAATAAAATATTGAGGATGTGGCTAACTGCTGGAATAATATATAGAAAAACAGTTTGGTGGGAGTGCTCTGAACAGTCTTCTTCTTCTTCCTAGCATTTATCCAGCATGTTGGGCTCTGCTTTACTGGATTTCTTCCATTTAAGCCAATCTTGTGCATCCTCAGGTGAAGCATTAAGTTGCCACATGTCCTCACACAAGTTATCCAGCTAATGCTTCCTGGGTTGCTCTCATGGTCTTTGGCCCTCCAAACTTACATCAAGTGCAATTCTCACGACTGAAGAGTTTTTGCTGCATAATACATAGCCATACCATCGCAGACAACATTCCCGCATTTTCTCAGGGATTGGAACCACACCAAATGCTGCTCAAACATTCTCATTCCTTATGAGGTCCAATCTAGTAAATCCCTGGGCCAGTAAATCATCTTCATTTTTGTGACAAGCAGCTGGGTTTTTTTTTTTAATGTATTTTCATGACTGGCCAGTCTTTAGTGCCATGTAGTGCCACTGGTCGAATGATGGTTCTATAAATCTTTCTGGTCAAAAAGGACTCCTGTGACAGGATTACACTTCTTCCATGGTGTCCAGGGACTCTTTTTCAGACATCTGGAAGTGTCTGACCTTTCAAACAGATTATTGTTCACAGCTATTTGAACTCAAATGTCTCACAGAATTCAATGCCATTATTGTTAATAGACCCATCTCTTTGAACTCCACACTCAATGTACATGGTCCTCGGTGCATTAAGTGGCAAGCTGTGTTAAGTTATATTTTCCATTGTTGAATGTGTTGTTCCAATTCTTGATGAGACTTGCAGGCAGCCATGATATCAGCATAGATTAATGTTCAAGGGTGGGGTGTGAGTAGTTTAATAGCTGTAGTGTCAAGACAGAGGATAAACATGAGTGGGAAAAAATCTGATCACTGATGAACACCAATACTAATGAAAAAAATTGCAGAATTTCCTGCAGCACATCGAAAATAGATGGTAATATTCCAATATAGAAGCTGTATCATTCTGTCATTCTGATACCTCATGCTGCCTCCGTGCATACCGGATTAGATGACAAGTTACTCTGTTGATGTTCTCTTTAATATCCTAAAAAGAAAAAGAAGCTATATGGAGTAGTTTTCTCTTTTCAAGGTGCCTTTCCATCAGCAGATGTGTTACATGAATAGCATCGACTGTTCCTGTGCCTTTAATGAAACCACATTGATTTGGAGCAATCTTAACTATGTTCTGAAGCCATGCATCCACAGTGTGCTAAAAGATTCTCATTTCACGGCAAAGTAGATGAATCGGTCAATAGCTTGAGCAGTCTAGCACATCACCCTTTCCTTTCCAAAGAGGTATTTTAACACTAATGAGTTAAATAAACGGAGCTTCATCTTAGTCTGTGATGTTGTTAAAGAGACTGTGTTCCAAGCATGACCAAAGCCTATTATGGGATATCATCTGGTCCATTTGCCCTTTCCAGTTTTCATTTTCTTCATGGCAGTCTCCATTTCAGGAGCTATGATGGCTTGAGTTGGGCCATACACAGGATCTGCAGGTGGCATTGGCAGATGTGGAAATTCTTCATGGCTGATATTTTTGAAGTATTGTTTTCATCGGCTGAGAATCTTGGTTAGTTTCTGTAGAAGACATAATGTGCCATCTTGATTGTAACAGTAATGTCTTGTTTATAGGCGATAGATGTTTTTTTTTCACCTTCTGAGACATTTGGTACATTGCACATGTTTCTGTATTTATTTATTTTTTTCCTTTGTCACTTTCTGCTTAGCCACTGATTTCAGTCATCTATATTTCTGCTGACTGGAATCAAGTCATGATTTGAGACAGGTATCGTAGGCTAACTTCTTTGTTTTGATGGAATCTTCCACTTTGTCAGGGCCGGCGCTAGTGGGAGGGGGGGGGGGGCGGGGTAAGCGGGTCAAAAGTACCCAGGCCCGCCAGCTGATGGGGGGCGCCCCGATCACCGACTGTGGGGGCCCTCAGGCCCACGAAGCTAAGGATGCGCCCATTGTCACCCGGCCATTCCACCACCTTACCTCTCTGTTGATGAAATGATATCCAGGTTTCATTGTGCCCAGATCTTCATGGCACAGACCTTAGTATGTTTAGTGACCGTTGTCCAGACTTCATCAACATGGTATTTATTTTATGAAATGTTTAGAGAGGCAATAGATTTTTTCATCTGAATATTATGCTGCTATAATTTCCAATATTTAATTTGTTCAGATATAGCTCAAGATTTTTCTTGTGGAGGTCAAGGCAAATATTGAAACTGTGAAGGTGCAGATGGTGTTGGGGAGCAAAGTTGTCCATTGGTTTACCTTTGTATCATTTAGAAACGTAAGGTCACCCTTTCGAATTAACCAGTTCATTGTGTGTCAAAGTAGGCAAATCGGTCGTTAGTTTGAGCAGTCTAACACATCACCCTTTCCTTTCCAAAGTGGTATTTTAACAATAGTGAGACACGAAAAAGGGACTCTGTGTATTTGTTTCACCACTTCTAAAGGTAATGAGAACTAATGGACATTTTCTGTAAAAGGTTTTAACCACAGCTACATCCAATGTCTCAGAGCATTCCAGGGTTCTGTTCCCATCCTCATTTTACTCTCCAAATCTCTGTACACCATGTACTCTACCAAAATTATTTCTATTCATGCTGACGTGTACATTCAGGTAGCCACCAATGAAGAGTGGTTCCTGTTGCAGGGAGGTTTCAAGGTTGTTTCACAATTCCTCCTTTAGATCATTTGAGCACTCAGTTTATGGGGCAGATCAGGAAAATGTGAGTAAGGTTGTTGTACCACAAATGGTTTTGATAGAGATCAGTTGGTCAGAAAGATAGTTCACCACAGTGCCATGGTCTCAGAACTTTGTATTCACACCAATAGCTGTGCTATTCGTGACTGTATTCTTTCCATGATAGAACCCTTCACCAATATTCTTGGATTTTGTGCCAGTGCACTTGTTTTCTTGGACGCAGGCATTATCTGCTGCTTTCGCCTTTGGCCCTTTACAGTATTGTTATTAATGAGCCATTCTGATCTGTTGGACTTCCTTCTTCAACCCACTCTGAGTGGATAGCCCTAGCTTATTTCTCAGTCAGGCAATATTGATACATGTTTCTGACATTATGGGATGCAATAACAATTACCATAATATTTTCTTGGTCCATCATGATGCAACATTTAAATTTCAGCCAATATGTCACTGAGTTTTATGCTGAGCATTTGGAGCTACTGCCAGCATATAATTCAGCCACTCCTAACATGGGATACAGATGCCATTTCTAGCTGCCCACTTCTGGTCAGTCACTACAGTAGTACTAGTTTCCCACGTACGACATGTTTCCATCTGTAGCTGAACAAATCAGCATGAAATTCTTACAACCGTCCCCAGGGCTAATCCATTACATAACCGGCCATACAGAAGCTTCTTACACAAACGTGGACTCACACCAACCAGTAACTGCGAGTGTCGTGAGGAAAGCACACCAGAGCACGTGGTGTGGGAATGCAGAACAACAGCTTTAAAGTCTGAGGATTTTTGACATACTGCGTTCAGAGAGACTACGGCACTTTCTAAATGAAAGTGCGGAAATAGCCTCTCAAATTGAAAAGCAGAAATATCTGGAGTGGAAGAAAGCTGAGGGCCGAAACTGATGTAGACATTCATCATGACTTGCCGTAGTCACCTCTGAGTTTTCCAGAGGAATCTCACTTCTGAGTGACTGCTGGATTACTTCATGTATTCCAGGAGGGCAGCTTCCTGTAGAGCTGGGGTCTCCGCCGTAGTCGATACCAGGAGTGAGAGCTATGGTCTCACGTCACACACTCGCCTTCGACCAGCCACCTGGATTTGAGGTCAATAATGAGATTTCATTCACAAGTTGGACAGTCAAAGAACTATTTTGTACCTAGTTCAATAAGTAAGATTAGGAGTACATTTTTTTTAGTGTTGTTTTAGTGTAGTGCTGATTTATTAGGATTAGATATTCAACTCTAACTATTTCCTGTTTTAGTTGCTACCGCATTTATGGGATTATTTACATTAATAGTATTATTAAGAGTGTCCTGGTAGCTCAGTGGTTAAGGCGCTTGCTTTCAAAACATTCGCTGCTCCGGTCCCGGGTTCGAATCCTGGCAGGCGCAGGAATTTTGAGAGTTGTGTTTAATCATGTGAGCCATGCCAGGACGCTCCGTGGTTCGGATTCTACGTTAAACTGTAGGTCCCAGAGGAAAGGAACTGGCCATCCTACCTCTGACACAATGGCTTAGTATACCTCCTTCAGGAGGATCCAATCAACCTTCGGGTTGTGGACTAAGTTAAGTTAATTTGTTTTTTAAACATGGTCTTAAGAGAAGATTAGCGGCCCAGTTTAGCCTCTAGATGCTGGGTCAAATGTAAATGGAAATAAATTTAAAAAAAGGAAAGAAGCTTACAGGAAGAAAATACAGGGTGGTAGGTCATATTTTGAGACATGCAGAATTAGACAGGGATTAGAATATATGAAGCAGATAATTGAGGATGTAGGTTGTAAGGGGTATGTAGAGAGGAAGAGATGGAGATTACTTCAAACCAGTCAAAAGACTGACGACAGTGGTAGGAATTAAAAAAAAAAAAAAAAAAAAAAAATTCTTTGAGCAAAGTTTTGATGCTCTGAACATTGCATTGGAAAGTAATACGTATGGCAGCAGACAACGTAAATACAAGGCCAAAGTACAGGAAACAAATAGACAGTTATGTGACCAACACAGCATTACAGCATTGGAGATGTGCAGAGAACATGTTTTGGTGGGGAAGAAATAAGGAGTAAGACATGGTGGATTGATATGTAGAATGTATGAGGTTTGGGAGGCACAAAACTACATCAAGTGAAGAAATGCTACTTAACAGCCGTGTAGCACAAAACTACATCCAACAGATCAAAAGAAACACTACTTGATGGCTGAGGGGCACGGTACTACATGTTCCAATGACAGAACAGTACATAACCAGACAACTGGTCAATGAATCAGAGCAGAGATACAGTGAAACAAAAAACAGCAACCATTTGACTTGATGGATTACTTATGGAATGGAGGTAGGCAAAACAAAATGGCAGACCAGCTGACGGGTGCAGAAAAGTACATCAAAGACTGGCAGAATTACCATGACAGAGCTGTAGCTGATTGTCAGAGAAAAATTAAAGCCAAAGACAACAAATAGGCAATGATAAAACAGGGGGGGAGGGGGGAATAAATAAAATAATCATAGGTACTTCAATCAAAGTATACTTCCTATTAACTTCTCTATTAAACAGTAATTTAAATAAAATAAGTAAATTGTGTTAGAGTTATGTTTTGTCATTGGTAGTATTGTTGAATTTATTGATATTCATTTCCAGCAGCTTTCTTAGAGTAAAGCTGTCAATAGATGTGTCAGTAAGGAGACAACATTTGATTTTAATTGAATGCTTGTTTGTAAGGGTTAAAGGGATTTTCTCAAGAGTTTCAATGTTGTTTTTTGATGGGTGATTCCAGTGATTAATGTTAAGTTGACATGCTCATAGTCTACTCAGGGAAGTAAAGTTTTGCCATTTTTATCAATTAGCAGTATTTCACAGATGTTACCGTCTCAGATTTTTTTCAACTTGTTCATGTTTATGAGATGATTTTTGGATGTGTGTAGAGATAGATCCAGGGAATTCAAACATGGAGGGGGTGATGATCTAGGAGTAGATGTTGGAAGAAAATTTGGCTGGTTTTATGGGCAAGATGTATTATTGATTTGCAAGATAACCTTAACATTTCAATTTGAGTAAAAATTAAGGATAGGTTTAAAATGGATCTTACGCAGAGGAACATAACTTTATGGGAAGGTAAAGTGTGTTTCAGAGCACAATTTAGTCATACGACAGTATCTTGAGGGTATTAAAGCAGTATAATGGAGGATAACCTAAACCTCCATAATGTCCCAAAGATAATATTGATTCCTTTTAAACAAACTCACAGTTCTTTGATAACAAGTTCATGAACAAGAAGAAAGAAGTAGGTCAAATGCGAAAAGAAATGAAAACTGAATGGGAACAGACCAAACAAGTACTAAAGGTTGAACTGCAACAAGCACAGCAGCGAACAGTTAGAATTTGGAATAATATAGTTTTATCTGGTAATCTTGAAGAGACACCAGAGATGTCTATGAAGGAAGATTTGGTAGATGCCTTAGTGGTGAACAAACATCCAAACTACTGTAGTTTTCAATAATTAGGAAGATGAAGGAAGGAACAATCCAGAAATTAGTACAGTTGAGACAGAGGAAGTCCCAATCAGTGAAGAAAAAAAAGAATGTGAACATATAGAGGTAAAGTTTACTATAGATGAGATGGATGATAGAAGCAATGATTATGACAAGAAAGATAAAACTGGGAGTGGTGAGGTTCTAAAGAACACTGGTGAAATTGCTACATATGCAGAATGAAGGGAATCAGTTTTGAAACTAAATGTGAGGGAGGAGGATCAGCATTGGAGTGCTCAAGGGTAACAACTATCCCAAACACACACAATGTCTGCTCAACATGTTTTCGAAATGTTTAAGTTGTATATTTTCTAAATATGTGATCATTTGTATTTCTTGTGGCCATAATACTCATCTGATATTTGTAGACACTAATGCTGTCATATTTGCTTTAGTGCTGTTGACAATCTTTCCAAAGGGTCAGCTGCCAATTATGTAAGAAGCTCATGGAAGTGACTTTCAGTTCATGTTGTTTCTGTTAGTATTGGAGCTGTGTTGTTGTGAATAGTTCATCAGGGTGTACAAATATGACAATTGCAAGGAGCACTATGACAAAATATTAGTGGTTGGACAGATTGTTCTGGCACCACCATGTTTGTTCTTTTCTAATATGGAACAGTGCATTTGTATGTAATGTTCTTCCAGTGAAGTGATCCTCCTATTTCATTTGACATTGTATGCTAAGGTATGGACTACAAAACTGTGTTGTAATTTTTGTCTTCATTGTATGTGATATTCTGTTTCAGTGCTTACTTATGATGTTCTTAATTTATATGTTGAGATATACAGGGTTAGCCTAAATGATTCATTAGGTTGTAAGATATTGTGTATTCAAAAGTATATGAACTACAAAGAAAAGATACATAAGCTCACCAAGTTTCTGGTACATATAATAAATGTTCAATGTGTGCTCCATTAGTCTCCTTGCACACATCCAAATGATAATTCAGTTCTGTCTATACATTTGATAGCATGTTTCTATCAATGTCCATCACAGCAGCAGTGATCCGTTCCTGTAATTCTTGCAGTATTGTTATCATTGGGGGTACATAAAATTTGTCCTCCACATAACCCCACAAGAAGAAATCACGTGGTGTCAGATCTGGCGACCTGGAGATCTGTGACAAAGGAACATCAGCACACCCTAACCAGTGATGTGGCAGTGCTCTGGAGTTGTACCAATTGCTCACGGTAGGGTTTGGAATGCAAAGTCCTATGCAAAACATTCCACACTGTTTTCTACACAATGTCCATTTCACAGCTGGCAAGAACAGTTGATTTTTGTGGACTGCGTCTTTGCTCTGTCTCACATGTTCCATGGTTTCCTCTAAGACACATGTTCGCCCCATGCTGGTCCATTTACACAGATAACCAATGTCGTGAAACTGGTGAAACCCAGCCTAAAATGTTCTGGTGACGAGGTTCAGCTTTTCCGTATTTACTTACAGATGCACGCTGCACTTTCATAATCACAGAATTCGTATATTCTAATACACAAAAACTCTTCTCCACCATCTTGTCCACTGCTGCTGCCATCTAGCATGCATGCCAGACACTTGATGATTTTATTTATCTTTTCATGTATTACTTGCCTTTGCAGGTCATATACTTTTCAATTCACAGTGTTTTGAAACCCAATGAATCATTTAGGCTAACCCCATGTTAAGCAGTACTGCCTTCCAATTTGGAAATTTGATGTGTAGTTTCCATTTCAGTGTTTTAATTTGTGATTTCTGAATTATGTGTTTTTGTATTCCACACGGTATAATGTTAGTCATAGCTGTATCAAAGTAATAATTATCGCCGTGGCCACCATCGAGTCAGTTAGCTGATAGTAAAAGTGATTGATCAGAAGTTTGAGTATGTGTTTAAATCTGAGGTAAGTAATGGAAGTTTGCCTTACAATCAATCCATTTGCGTTTGAGGTATTTTTTTTAAACTGCTTGTTTATCAACAACATATCTGGAAGTGGTTGTGACTTTGTAAGGAACTAGCCTCCATTAGTAATCAACTATCAGAGTTCGCGGCATTGCCCGGTATGATTTGCACACACAGTAAATGTTGAAGTTCATAACAGAGGTCAGTTTTCTGCACTTGTGAATCAAATTTCATGTCAGTTGCTCAATTTTCTGTACATATTTAAATGGCTACCCTCACTGTAAAGAAAAAGAAATGGGGTTGATTTATTCCTATCATGAACATATGTTTCATCAAAACACATTGATTCATGCAGCAATAGAAACAATTAATTTTTTCGGCAAAGGTGGTAAAAACAGAATTACTCAACAATAAATTACAAAAGTACCATTATGTCAAAACTAAAGGTTTTAAACAGTTCACTTTCATGTTCAAACCTATCAGATATGGATTGCTTACTATTAACAGCGAATTTAATTTCACTACCAAACATCAGAGATTGTAGCTGTGCAGCCTGAGAGATCATAGTTTCAAAAAGCAACAAATTTCTCAGAAGATTTTACATTAATGTTTTAATCAGTTCATTTTTCATGTTCAAACCTGTCAAATATGCATTAATAGTGAATTTAATTTCACTTCCAAACAGCAGAGATTTTAGCTGTACGGCCTGAGATCATAGTTTCAAAAAGCAACAAATTTCTCTGAAGGTTCTACATTAAGGTTTTAAACAGTTCACTTTCATGGTCAAACCTATCAAATATGTATCAATAGCGAATATAATTTCACTTCCTAACAGTAGAGATTGTAGCAGTGTGGCCTCAGATAGTAACTTCAAGAAGATTTTTAAAGTTTTTTTAAAAAAATTACATATTTTTCACTTTATGTAGTTTCCTCTTTGCAATACATACAACCATCTGTGGGGTTTAAAGACAAGAAAAAAAAAAAAAAAAAAAAAAAAAAATGGAACATTACATGTGATAATAGACCTATGGCTATTATATTTTACGATGTATGACGTATGAATTGTATTTCATCTTTGGTGTTTTAGGCAGTAAGATCAGATTTGCTTTTACCATTCTGATGTTATGTTACATTGATGCATAAGACATATTAAACAATCAAGTCGAGAACATTGTTATCAATGGGTGACTCTGTGCTACTACCACACACAAACACAAGTGATCTGCGCTAGATAGTTTTGGCTGAAAAGTGATACACCATGATACATACATTTTTGGTAGAAATATGTAAGTGCCGCTGGTCGACCACTTTCAACCAACATATCTCCCATACCCCCATAGTTACCATCATCTCAACACCGTAGTACATGATAGGAGACACGATACCATTAACACACACAAACACCAATGGTCTAGGCTATGTGGTTGTGACAGCAGAGGGACATATACGGAGACATATGTCTTTGGTCGAAATATGAAAATATCCTTGATCGGCCAATTTCAACCACCATATCTCCCACATTACCACTGTTACCGATATTCGGCCAACATTGTTATCGACGGGTGACTCTGTGCTACTATCACACACAAACACCAGTGATCTGCGCTAGATAGTTTTCGCTGAAAAGTGATACACCATGACACGTTTTAGGTAGAAATATGAAAGTGCCGCAGGTTGACCAATTTCAATCACCATAGCTCCCACACCCCCATACCTACCGACATCTCAACACCGTAGTATAAGATAGGAGACACGATACCACTACCATACACAAACACCTTTGGTCTATGCGATGTAGTTGTGGCAGCAGAGTGACATATACAGAGACACATGTCTTTAGTCGAAATACGAAAATGCCCTGCATTGACCACTTTTAACCATCATATCTCCCACATCCAAACAGTTATCAACATTCAACAAATGTTGTGCAGGACAAGAAACTCCATGCTACTTCCACACACAAAGACCAGTGATCTGTGCTGGGTAGTGGTGGCTGAAAAGTGAAATATAGGAAAACACACGTCTATTTTTATATATACAAATAAGATTTTGTAGCGGCACTGTGGTCAGCAGAGTGCTTCTAGTATTGTAAGAAAGGATTTGGAAGTTGAAAGTAAGTGAGATGCAGAGCAAGTGAGTGTGTGTGTTTTTGTGTGCACTGGGTCAAAATGGATATGATTATTTTACCACTGCCTTGTTGAAGTCCATCCTTGGTTTCAGAAAATTGCATAAATATGGCTATTATCAGTGCATGGTAACTGAAAGTCATCATCATTATCACAGATTGTTTGTCAGCCAGATGAACCCAACTGACTAGTTGCTTTACTTTTCAGCCTTGTTTTTTTATATTGTGTGTCTGGTGAGTAGTAGGAATATGAAGGAATTTTTCCATGGCCTTTTGATGGAACTATCCCAGAATTCAACTGGAGTAATTTGGGAGAACTAAAACCTGGATGACTGAACCAGGATTTGAACCCACGTTCTCCTGTGTGCTAAGTCAAAGTATCACCACACACTCAACACATTTGAATGAATTTGATATTTGGTGGAACTGCTGGAAATAGTTACTGAAGATGTTTGACTTTTCCAGGTTGTTTCCTGGGATTCTGCTATTTATCAATAGTGGATAACTAGGAATCGGTCATTTGCTGTTTAGTCCTGCCATGCACCTCCAAAACTCATGTGGTTTTTTAATTCTGTCTCCATTGATTCCATCACAGGAAGGGCGCCACTGGGTTTAACCGTGTTATGTGTTGGCTTGAGCAACTTCCCGCTTGAGTCATGTGTAGAGATTCATATCTTGTCTCATGGCCTGCTGGATTGCCATGTTCATTGAGCCTGTCATAACTGCCACTAATTGTGTCACATACACATCGGTATCTTCCAGGATGTTGACATTGACTGTCATCCAGTCTGAAGTTGCTGCTGGACCTCTAGTTGTAATAAATCACAGTCTGCTGCAGTTAACATAAATTGTTGGTGATATCGTTAACTCTGCTGTCAGCTTAACTAGTATGAGTTCAGAGATCACATACGGTCCAGTTGTAATTGTTGTGGTTAGTTTGCTGACTGCATGACACAAAAATCTTGACCAGAGAGGTGTCTGGTTGTCAGCCCTTGAGCCTTGAGGTTTTTATATGCCCCAGACGATGGATTATGCGTACTAGTGTGGGCCCATAAACGTCATTGCATTTGTCTTCCCAGAAATGAAGGTGCACATTTGCATCCACTAAGATTAATATGTCTGAATATTTTGTCTCCAGGTGTTTGAATACTTCTTCTAGTGCTTGCCCTCTCAGAGAACAATAAATTCTCATCACCCTGATAATTCTGGGTATGAGTGGAGACCCTGATTATGGTTGCTTCATGGTGGTCAATGATGGATTAATCAATCAGGATGACAGTGATCTCATTTTTATACATTACCAATACTCTGCCCCTCTAGGCATTAATTCTGTCCTTCCTCTGGATTTTGTGGCCAGGGAGGAATTATCTATGCTGTGGTTTTAGGAAGGTTTTCACTACTGAGTTGATGTCGACTTTTTTGTACATAATTATGATTCAGTTTCCATTATACTGGAGTGTAGCCCATTTACAGTAATGTGTAATATGTGCAGCATGTCTTCTAGTGACATGACCTAGATTTGTCTTTTAGTGTAGGGGCAAGGTGACTGCCAGCAGTTGTATTGGATTATTTCACTGCACCAGAACCAGTTTTGGTTGGATGTTTGTAGCTAATTTATTACCGAGGTCGGTATAGGCAATGTCCCAAGCAGTATTGTCTTCAGTTGCTAGGTGTACAGTGTATTGTTTCCTCAAGTTTATCCACATGTTCCTTATCAAAAATATTACCCTTATGGCAAGTATTAGCTTTAACATTTTATCCATTTACTTGTAAGCAACAGTGATTGGAAGAACAAATGTATTGTTATTATCAGGTAGAGAGGATAGTGAATCGGTAAACTAAATTTACCACTCATTTGTAAGAATCGGTAATTATTTGGATTGTTATTGTTATTTTTGAAGTATAGATAATATTTCTCAGTAAGTAGCCAAAGTAGAATTTATCACAATATTGGTAGCTATAAATGGTATTCTTAATGGATTGTTAGTATTTTCTATGTTACAGTTGATTCCTGGAAAATTCTGAACATTAATTTTGTATAACACTCAGTTTTATTCTATTCTGGTTATCAGTTTGGAGAACAAGTAATTAAATCAAAGTTTGATGTCATCCATATATAGGAATATTAAATGAATGGCATAATCTTGCTGTATCATCATTAAATAAGAAATGATTGAATGTTTTATAGTTCTAAAGGAATTGGTGAAGACTATATTACTAATTTAGGACTTATTTGCATAAGAAGTAGTCACATGGATCAGCAAGTAGCAGCACATGGTTTATGCACATATTTTTCTTGTTTGACATGTTCAACCATTCTGGCCATTCTATCTTGACTTGGCTGTACTGGTTTAATCTAAAGAATTATTACACATTATTTCTTGACAGCCTATAATAGTTTTGATGATGGATCAGTTGAGTTGCCATCTGTGTGTGAAGCATTTAAAATAGACAATAAATGTATTTTTGTTTGTGGATTGTATAGTTTATAAGGCAAAGATTGGAGATTAATCTAGCATTCACCTAGCTGATTGTAGCAACCTGCTTAAAAACTGCAATCAAGGTAGTGATTATCCAGGGTCTCAGATTTGAAGTATGGCCGATTGTACAACTGCAATCTACTATAATGGCCCTTTAATGTGTTCAGCCACACAGGCAGGTCTGATTTGAGTGTGCAAGGTACATATTGGAGATGATGCTTGGATGGATATTGGTAAAAGATAAAGAGTAGTTTGTGGCCATCAGTTGTTTAATACAGAAACTGGCAGAGAGATTGGGTAGAGAAAATATAATGACAATGATAAGAGTCCAGAAGCAGTTAAATATATGGGAACACTCAGTGGGTCAGTATGGCATGACATTTTATGTAAAAAAGAAGTGAGTATATATTCATAACCAATAAAATGGACAGGACAGCTGGGAAATTTATGATGGTAGGAGAACAGCTGCAGAAGGTGAATACTTTTAAATACTTGGCAATTGTTTTGGAGGAAAGTGGAAGAGCGAGGAAGAGAGAAATATTTTTAAGAAATGTGAGAAGACTGGATATGGAACAAGAATGTGTCTGTGAATCATGATAGGTATTCAAAGATGAACAATATACAGAACTAAAATGAATAGGTACTCAAAATCCCTGCAGAAAAGGATAGAATATGGTTTGGGAGAGCACAAAAAAACAAAGAAGAAAAAAAGATAAAATACAAGGAAAACAAAAAAAAACTAATAAAATGGTAAATTAGTGGTTTAGGGAAATTTCTACCAGGGTACTTGCTCCATGACAGTTAAACTTAATTGAATTAATTTTACTGAGCGTGGTGGTGTAACGGCTAGCGTTCTGGCCTCGCATTCGGGAGAACGGCGGTTCGAATCCCCGTCCGGGCATCCAGATTTGGGTTTTCCATGGTTTCCCAAATCACTCAAGGCAAATGCTGTGATGCTTCCTTCAAAGGCCATGGCAGAATTCCTTCCCATTCCTAGCCCCCCATCCCTTCCCGTCTCTAAAGACCGTGCTGTTAGAGAGACGTTGAGCAGATAAAAAAAATAAAAAATAATTGAATTAAGTTTGTTGTCATATCCTTGAGTATTGCTAGCTAGAAAAATAAGCAGAAGGATTGCAAGAAAAGTGATAATAGAGGAAAATTGGCTAAAAATAGACATGTTTCCCTATATTTCACTTTTCAGCCACCACTACCTGGCGCAGATCACTGGTGTTTGTGTGTGGAAGTAGCATGAAGTTTCCTGTCATGCACAACATTGACCAAATGCTGATAGCTGTGGGGGTGTGGGAGATATGATGGTTAAAAGTGGTCGATGCATGGCATTTTCATATTTCAACCAATGACTTGTGTATCATTATACTTCTCTTTCCTGCGACAACTACATAGGATAGACCAATGGTTTTTGTGTGTGGTAGTGGTAGCGTGTCTCCTATCGTGTACTACAGTGTTGAGATGTGAGAAGCTATGGGAGTGTGGGAGCTATGGTGGTTGAAAGTGGTTGACCTGTGGCACTCTCATATTTCTACCTAAAATGTATGTATCATTGTGTATCACTTTTCAGCCAAAACTTTCAAACGCAGATCACTGGTGTTTGTGTGTGGCAGTAGCACAGAATCACCCATTGATCACAATTTTGGCTGAATTTCGGTAACTGTGCAATTGTAGGAGATATGGTGGTTAAAAGTGGCTGATCAAGGATATTTTCTTATTTTGACCAAAGACATGTGTCTCCGTATATGTCACTTTGCTGCCACAAGTACATAGCATAGACCCATTGGCGTTTGTGTGTGGTAGTAGTATCACATCTCCTTTCATACACTATGGTGGTTAGATGTTGGTAGCTATGGGGTGTGGGAGATATGGTGGTTGAAAGTGGTAGACGTAGGGCATTTTCCTGTTTCTACCAAAGATGTGTCTATCCCTATATTTCACATTGCAATCAGAACTACAAATCACAGACCATGGGCATTTGTGTTTGGTAGTAGCCTGGAGCCTTCCATCGTGCACTATGGTGATTGCATGTTGGTTGCTGTGGAGTTGCGGTAGATATGGCAGTTGAAAGTGGTGGACCCGATAAAAAATAGACATGTGTGTCACTATATTTCTCTTTACAGCCAAAACTACCCATCGTAGTCCACTGGTGATTGTGTATGGTGTTAATCTCAAGTCTCCCACTGTCCACCATGGTAGTGTCATGTCGAGAGCTATCATGGTGTGGGAGATATGGTCGTTGAAATTGGTCTACAAAGGTCAATTTATATTTCGACCAAAGACATTTTGTCCCTATATTTCACTTTGCAGTCATAAGTACCCTGTGCAGTTCATTGATATTTGTGGTATTAGCCTCAAGTCTCCCATTGTGCAGTATGGTGGTCACATGTCGGTAGCTGTCAATCAAAATTCTTTACAATCACAAATGAAATCGTGGACATCAGCCAGTTGGTTTAATAAAAACTGAGGGACTAGACAAGCAACTCTAGCATTAAAGTTAACATTGGATGGATTGATCAACAGAAACAAGGGTACATTAATGAATCTCAAAATCTTGAGCATGGCAGCATCAACAGCAACGGTATTTCTTCAATTGTAAAGTGAATCACAGCTAACCTGTAGCAATATTCATTGAATGTATTGTTTACCGGTTTCAACCCGCCTTAAGGGAATCTTCTTCAGAACTTGTTAAAAAGTATTACATAAATCTAATTCTTCTCAATAAAATAGTACATTTTGTACTTAAGTCACACATTAAAATATATTTTATAGCTATCCATCTGGCAGCCAACGTGTATCACAGTGCCAGTGTCACATCTAACCTGGGCGACAGCTTGTGTATCACAGTGCCAGCGTCACATCTAACCTGGGCGGCAGCTTACTGCAGTAAGCTGCCGCCCAGGTTAGATGTGACGCTGGCACTGTGATACACGTGGCTGCCAGATGGATAGCTATAAAATATATTTTAATGTGTGACTTAAGTACAAAATGTACTATTTTATGAGAATAGTTAGATTTAAGTAATACTTTTTAACAAGTTTCTTAAGAAGACTCCCTTAAGGCGGGTCGAAACCTGTAAACAATAAATTCAATGAATATTGCAACAGGTGGCTGTGATTCATTTTACAATTAATGAATCTGTTAGAATCTTATTGGAAATGTTGTTTAAAATCTTTAAGAAGTTGGTTTTAAGTATTGGTGACAATGAATGTGTCATTAACAATGAAAATAAGGAAGGATAGGGTCCCAAGCACAGATGTAGGCAGGGATTGTACACACACTGCGACCAACTGATGACTAGGGTTTAAAGCACTGGGATTCAGGAATTCTGATAATTTTACATTTTAATTATTTAGAGCTGCCATACTAATACTGGGTTTTAATCCAGTTATTGCAGCTACAACTTTGTTTTTGCATACATATTTTGATTTATTAAATCATCATCGGTGCCAGTATATATCTATATATATTAAATTTGGGAACAATTACATATCAGTCTTGTTTTTCTTGTTTCTTGAGTTTCACGACACTCACCATACATTTTTGGTAAACAAAACTTGTTTAAAGACATTACTATTTCTAGACTTGCAAATTGTATTCTGTCAATGTATTTTGAATCATTCAAATAAAAGGTTAGCATCAATGAGTATTATCTGTGTGCCTGTGGGAGTGCAGCATTCCTGGTGGCAAGTGCAAGATGTATGGCTGCCATTCTCCTAATTTGTATGCTTTGTTTTGCCAGAAAAGTTGCTAACTCTCACAAGAGCTTACAACCTTATTTTTTCTTTATTGTTTACTAGCTGTTACCCGCGACTTCGTACGCGTGGACTTGGAGTTTCAATTCCAGAATTGGATATAGAAAACTGTTAGTAACGTAAGATTTGTCCCAAACAACACCGAGTCGACATAATATGATGGAAAGCCATCATTATATCATCCTATCATCTAATCTGTCTCATGAAGAGAATCAATTTACAACATATTTAAAAACAGAAAAGTAAGCGAAGGTGCGGGGATGTGTGTGTGTGTGTGGGGGGGGGGGGGGGTTAACTGATGGCAGCTTTATTTCAGCTTGGTTTTTTCTTCTTTATTCAACATGAGCATCTGAATCTTATAATCTAATAGCAGCACATTGTCTTCTAGACCTGCACCTTAGGCCAGGTTTACGTCCGTAAGGCATGTCAAAAAGGAAGACAAATTGGTGCCAGAAACTTTTATACAGACACAAATGAATAGTACAGTGCAGAGCAAATTGACTTCTATACTAAATAATAAGTTTTGTTTCTTATCGAAATTTATTAATAAATCAAACACTAACAGATTGCGTGACTGAGCAACCAACGTAACATTACAGACTAACACACGAATCTGTCTGTCTTTCATCATTCGATAAGTTCTTAAAATTTCGTGACTAAAACTGTTATTCATGCCGAAAAAATGTCCTGTGTCCTTCCTACACTATTTCATTGTTAAATTCCATCAATATTGATATAGCCATTTAGTCGTCAAAACGTAACAAAAAGACAGAAACTTACTTCCACATTTATAATATAATAGCTGGTACCCACGACTTCGTTCGTGATTGTAAAGAATTCATATTGACAGCTATAGACATCTAACCACCATAGTGCACGATGGGAGACTCGATACTATTACCACACACAAATACCAGTCTTCTGCGCTATGTAGTTCCGGCAGCAAAGTAAAATTTACGGATACACACAAGTCTTTGGATGAAATACGAAAATATTCATGATCGACCAATTTCAAACACCATATCTCACACACTCCCACAGTTACCGAATTTCGGCCAACGTTGTGATCGATGGGAGACTCTGTGTTACTACCACACACAAACGCCAGTGATCTGCGATTAGATAGTTTTCACTTAAAGTGATACACCGTGACACATGCGTCTTTGGCAGAAATATGAAATTACCGCAGGTCGACCATTTTCATCCACCATATCTTCCACACCCCCATAGCTACAGACATCTAACAACCATAGTGCACGACAACAGACACGATTCTACTACCACACATAAACACCAATGCTCTATGCTATGTAGTCGTGGCAGTAAAGTGAAATCTGCGGAGACACATACCTTTCGTCGAAATACGAAAATATCTTGGTCGGCCACTTACAACCACCATATCTACCACAGTACCACAGTTTCTGAAATTCGGCCGCTGTTGTGATCGAAAGGTGACTCTGTGCTACTACTACACACAAACGCCAGTTATCTGTGATCTATAGTTTTCGCTGAAAAGTGATACACCATGACACTTTTGTCTTTGGCAGAAGTATGAAATTGCCACAGGTCGATCACTTTCAACCCCCATATCTCCCACACCTCCATAGCTACCGACATCTAACAACCATAGTGCACTACATGAGATACGATTCTACTACCAAACACAAACACCAATGCTCTATGCTATGTAGTTGTGGCAGAAAAGTGACATATGCGGAGACAGTCGAAATACGAAAATATCCTTGGTCGGCCACTTACAACCACCATATCTACCACAGTACCACAGTTTCTGAAATTCGGCCGCTGTTGTGATCGAAAGGTGACTCTGTGCTACTACTACACACAAACGCCAGTTATCTGTGATCTATAGTTTTCGCTGAAAAGTGATACACCATGACACTTTTGTCTTTGGCAGAAGTATGAAATTGCCACAGGTCGATCACTTTCAACCCCCATATCTCCCACACCCCATAGCTACCGACATCTAACAACCATAGTGCACTACATGAGATACGATTCTACTACCAAACACAAACACCAATGCTCTATGCTATGTAGTTGTGGCAGAAAAGTGACATATGCGGAGACAGTCGAAATACGAAAATATCCTTGGTCGGCCACTTACAACCACCATATCTACCACAGTACCACAGTTTCTGAAATTCGGCCGCTGTTGTGATCGAAAGGTGACTCTGTGCTACTACTACACACAAACGCCAGTTATCTGTGATCTATAGTTTTCGCTGAAAAGTGATACACCATGACACTTTTGTCTTTGGCAGAAGTATGAAATTGCCACAGGTCGATCACTTTCAACCCCCATATCTCCCACACCTCCATAGCTACCGACATCTAACAACCATAGTGCACTACATGAGATACGATTCTACTACCAAACACAAACACCAATGCTCTATGCTATGTAGTTGTGGCAGAAAAGTGACATATGCGGAGACAGTCGAAATACGAAAATATCCTTGGTCGGCCACTTACAACCACCATATCTACCCACAGTACCACAGTTTCTGAAATTCGGCCGCTGTTGTGATCGAAAGGTGACTCTTGTGCTACTACTACACACAAACGCCAGTTATCTGTGATCTATAGTTTTCGCTGAAAAGTGATACACCATGACACTTTTGTCTTTGGCAGAAGTATGAAATTGCCACAGGTCGATCACTTTCAACCCCCATATCTCCCACACCCTCCATAGCTACCGACATCTAACAACCATAGTGCACTACATGAGATACGATTCTACTACCAAACACAAACACCAATGCTCTATGCTATGTAGTTGTGGCAGAAAAGTGACATATGCGGAGACAGTCGAAATACGAAAATATCCTTGGTCGGCCACTTACAACCACCATATCTACCACAGTACCACAGTTTCTGAAATTCGGCCGCTGTTGTGATCGAAAGGTGACTCTGTGCTACTACTACACACAAACGCCAGTTATCTGTGATCTATAGTTTTCGCTGAAAAGTGATACACCATGACACTTTTGTCTTTGGCAGAAGTATGAAATTGCCACAGGTCGATCACTTTCAACCCCCATATCTCCCACACCTCCCATAGCTACCGACATCTAACAACCATAGTGCACTACATGAGATACGATTCTACTACCAAACACAAACACCAATGCTCTATGCTATGTAGTTGTGGCAGAAAAGTGACATATGCGGAGACAGTCGAAATACGAAAATATCCTTGGTCGGCCACTTACAACCACCATATCTACCACAGTACCACAGTTTCTGAAATTCGGCCGCTGTTGTGATCGAAAGGTGACTCTGTGCTACTACTACACACAAACGCCAGTTATCTGTGATCTATAGTTTTCGCTGAAAAGTGATACACCATGACACTTTTGTCTTTGGCAGAAGTATGAAATTGCCACAGGTCGACCACTTTCAACCCCCATATTCTCCCACACCCCCATAGCTACCGACATCTAACAACCATAGTGCACTACAGGAAAGACGATTCTACTACCACACACAAACACCAAAGGCTCTATGCTATGTAGTTGTGGCAGGAAAGAGAAGTATACGGAGATACGAATTTTTGGTCGAAATATGAAAACGCCCTGCACTGACCAACTTTAATCATTATATCTCCCACATCCCCACAGCTATCGGCATTCGGCCAACGTTGTGCACGACAGGAAACTCCATGCTACTTCCACCAACAAACATCAGTGATCTGTGCAAGGTAGTGGTGGCTGAAAAGTGAAATATAGGAAAAAACACGTCTATTTTTATATATATATAAGATGTGGTTTCCTATAACGAACGTTTGAAAAATCTTGTGTAAAATATTAAAGTATTCTGCTTTGGTCACATCATATTTTAAGAAAGAAATCTCCAAATTCCACCCTTAAGAGGCAAAATATCATAATTTCTAAAACTTTTTTTTTTCTACCTCGCTTGATGCCAAATCAATAAATAGGGTATCATTTTAAAGACCAAGGTGTCTGCTTTGGTCACACCATATTTTATAATGAAATTTTTTTTTGGAATTTGACCCTTAAAGGCAAAAGTATAAAAATATTATTTCTACAGCATTCTATTTTTTTTTTTTTTTTTTTTTTTTTTTTTTTACGAGCCACTTTAGATCCTTTGATACCTGACCAAAATCGAAAAATGTCATGTCGTTTTGAAGATTATGATTGTCAAGATTAGGGCAAAATCATAAATTAAAGAAAGAATTTTTCAGAATTTGATGATTAAAGTGGTCACATGTATGAGACAGTTCAGAGCCAAGTCCCTATATTGGCAGCAACAGATATCACACAGATGTTAATAAACTGTTTTTTTATGCAATAAGCAACTTTTCAAATATTTTTTTCTGATATGTGAAACGTTTTTTTGTTTTCTATACAATTACAATGTAAACATTTTATTCACACAGCAACCCATATCACAGAGATGTTGATATGCTGTGAGCATTTTGTTTAGGTTGGTTGTATTCTGTGAAGGTCAGTGACAGTTTGTCATATATACAGAGTGTTTTTAATTTTCCTAACTGTTCCATAATACGTTGTAAGTATTTGATGCGTACCTGTTACACTACATAAATAAATATTTGCTACAAAATTGTGGTTCTACTTTTTGCTATATTACAAGCATTCAACCTCACTATTCATCATTTATTCACGAAATTTTCGCACGGGTCGTCTAGTTGAATGAATTGTCATTTCAGACACCCACAATCATGTCATTGTTGTTTAAACTGTATCCCCAATTGAATATTTACTTCTCCATTATTTATCTTAGCCTGTCATTTTGTTTACTCTCTGTCAAGTTCTCCTCTGTTATATATATTTTTTTCTTCAGAAAAAAAACAAAGATTATGTATTCTTAAACAATAGTCAAGCTTTGTACAGTATTTACTCTTAAGTGTTTTATAGATTGTTTGTCATGGTGTAATCTTTGGTGTGTGCACACCTCCCAAACCAATTGACGTGGTCCCTAGAACGAGACCAAGGGTGTATAATTTTATTGTTTGGTTTCATAGTGTTTTTCACTCATCGCAGGACTTCAACTTCGGTGAGCAGTAAGTCATTTTTCCCTATCCTATTATGATTTATATTGCCTAAATCTGTTCTTTTTTCATTAATATCATTATATATTGTTTGCCGAGTTTTTAATCCATATGTGAGTCATGTGTACTGTTTCTTCAGTATTAAGAACGGGTATTTCTATTTTATTTCAAATTAACATTAAGGAATCAAAATAAACAGTGAATAAACTTCTTGGTCTTTTCTTTTAAGAAGTGTAAATAATGATGATTGTAAAGTAGGCGCAATTGTGCTAAAACACTTGGATAATCAGTAATATATGCTTTCAAATTGAATGTATTGTAATACATTGTAAAAGTTCTCAGGCATCCCTCTGGGAAAATACATCAATTTGATGAGACATTTAGAAATCAGTGTATTTTTTTGTAAAATGGCTGATATCCATAAACATTGCAAACACAGATTTTTGTTTTTAATGAATAGTTGTTCAGAAATAATAATTTTAATATGTTCTTAAGAATTATTCGTAACAATGTTCACTCATAATTAGAAGCAGTTAAAAAAAAAAAAAACCATATGTAATGTAGAACATTCAGTATAATTTCATATAGCTTATACACTTTTGGTATGAATAATGTAGTGTTATTTGTATGAGTAACTATCCAAGTTATAGAATATATGTGGAACTACACATATCATTTTATTTTAAGTGTCAATTATTTTATGGTTATTTGATGAAAAGTTGACTGTTACAGAGTGGTGATGAGAAGGGTAGGATTGAAAGACCTAGTGCTGTACAGTCACCCATTTGGGCCCTTGAATGGAATCCTTCCAAGTAAGTAGTAGCATTGTGCAATAAATCCACTCATCATTATATACAAATGTTCTTAAGTGGTATGAAGTAGAAAATTTATTTATCTAGCTTAATAACACAAATTTGACAAAGTTCATGTAGCTGCAATACCTGCTGGGACAGTGGTCAATAGATGAAAAATGTTGACTTACATATGGACTATATTCTAGCTAGAACTTCCTTAACTACTTTTTACACAATAATTTCTTAAAACATACCATTTTGTAAGCTGATTTCTCAGAAATTAAACTGAAATCTTTGATCACAATTTAAATTATTGCTTATGCCTCATCAACATTGAGGTCATTAGAGGCGGGATGGCCTTTTTTGAAGGAAGCATCCCGGCATTTGCCTGGAGTGATTTGGGGAAACCATGGAAAACCCAAATCTGGATGTCTGGATGTGGAAACCGGCGTCCTCCTGAATACGAAGCCAGAACATTAACCGTTCACCCACCGTGCTTGGTACAATTTAAATGACTCCCCAGTAGGCCACTGCTGGGCTTCCCTCCACAGCAGACTTATGTCATCAGGCTGAATAGTATCCTTTTTGCTGTCTCATCCCAAACTGTGGTGGATCTATTACAGTTTTTTTGTTCAAATTCTAAATCCTACAGTGTGAATAGAGTCTTTTCAAAACTGTGATAAAAAAGAGAAAGATTACTTCCCCAAACCACTTTCTTATTACAGTGCAGGGGTATAGATGACCTACGATCATTTTTAAAGATTCAACACAATATTTGAAAAAGTATAAGTAAGTGTATCCCATGGAAGATGGGTTTTATGCTGGTGTGAGAAAGGATACTTCAAATGAGGATATGTAGAAGCCAAGTTATAACAATTACATCTACAGCTTGCTAACAATTCAAAGTCCCTGACTGAAATATGCAACAGGCAATGCCAGTGGGTAATGTTTTGCTGATGATACATGACACAGAAGCTGCACAGACTTGTAAATTTTGAAATTTCAAGGGGGGGAGGGGGAAGCTCATCTTCTGCAGGTGGTCAATGCTATCCTGTATCTCATGGAAGAGGAACTAGATAAGGGAGTAATATCTTTGCTCTTAAAAGTACCCACATGTCTGCTAACTTTAAATATCATTTAATTGTAGTCTTCCACAGTCGGAGACAGTTGGTTCTTGGCTGTCCGGGTGATCCCCCATCATGATGTGTGCCAGCCAACATTTCGACCATCCTACTGTGGTCTTCTTCTAGGCAGAACTGTGTCTACAATATATGTGTGGTGCTGTTATATAGCCGAGGCATGATAACATTGAGAATGACATTGTGAGGTTTCAAATCTATCCGGCAAATAGTGTGTGACAAGAGACAGCTCACTACCTAGAAATTATTGTGGTATTTCCAGTTGACAGGAACAACTGTGGTCATCAGAGTACAGGACTACCACACTAAATTAAAAACTTACTGATGGATGATATTTATGGACTACTAGCGGCCCGGTACGTGCTTCACTACGTATAAAGTGAAATAATAAAAAAATTTAATTGGAACATCAAATTCATTTATTCAAACATAAAAATATTTTATTAATTGCTATTTTTGAGCATGAATAAACAAACGGCTGGGGGTACCAACTCTGGAACAGGCAACATAAAGTTGGCCATGTGGAAAACATGATTCCTCCAAATTCACACCACAAACGTGAAGTGTTTGCCCTTGGGCCTTGTTGATGGATATCGCAAATGATAAACGCACAGGATATTGTAATCATTTGAACTCAAATGGCATATCAGTTGGAATCATAGGGATACACGGTATCAAACAAACTTCTCCTTTTGATTTACCCGTTAAGATCGTAGCTTCAATCAAATTTGGCAATAACTTTTTCACTGCCAATCTGGTGCCATTACACAGTTTTGGTGGATTAATATTTTGCAATAATATAATCAAAGAACCAACTTTCAGATTCAAGCAATGCGGTGGCATACCAGCCGGTTCCAATGAATTTAAAAATTCAATTGGATAATTCATTGCCTCATCTTGATTCATAACACTGTTAATTGATTTATATGTCGTGACTACACCTGGCAGTTTCGCTTGAATTTGAAAATTAATGGCATTGATATGAATGTTCTTCGGTGCTAAAATGGCGCGTTCTCTCAACCAATCATGATTTCTGTAGTTCTGAATAATATTTGGAAAAACACATTCACTCAATTCATCTATCGATTGCGCAATTGTACAAAAATTGTTCGGTACAGCGATCAATCCATTGGTACTATCGATTTGTATTTTGTCATCACCAATTTCTAACAATTGTTTTGAAAACTCATGGGCAGCTGGATCATTTTGTAGGTGAATACGCATATTAATGTTGTGTCAATTTTTGTCCATATCTCCAAAGAACTGATGACTTCAAACAGGCATTTATTTCATCAGCAGGAGTTGATCGAGGAATGACAGGCAATGTTTGACGAAAATCCTCTGACAGTAACATCAGAGCACCACCAAAAAGCTGTTGATTACCACGTAAATCTTGCATTGTTCGATTAAAATTCTAGTGATTTTTTATTCGCCATTGTACACTCATCCCATAAAATAATTGACGTTAATCGCAGAACTTATGCCATAGCAAAATTTCTCGAAATATTGCAAGTTGGAGTTTCAATCACATGTACATTCAATGGCAATTTTAATGCAGAGTGTGCGGTCCGACCACTTTCTAATAATGTAGCAGCAATTCCCGAAGATGCAAGTGCCAATGCAATTTTCTGTTCCGATCGAATAGTCGCTAAAATCAATGATATAACGAACGTTTTGCCTGTACCACGAGGTGCATCCAAGAAATATAATCCACCTGCATAATTGGAAACGGCTTGCATGATTGTGTCATATACATGTTTTTGTGAATATTCAATTTGGTTATATTCGATTGTACAAATAAACACAAATCATTAGAATTGAATTCCTGCTCACGTTGCTATTCACGATCAAACAAATCATGCATCTAACAATTTGGTGCGGTCATACCCAATTGTACTAATGCTTTATTTGCAATCATTAGACACATATCTTCAATTATTATCAAAGCTTCGTTGTACTATTTCCAAGGTAATCAACAAATCAGGATTTCTTGCATGATGACGCATATGAATTAAAATATCTTCTGCCATATAATGTTTATATTTGTTCCATAATTCAAGTGGATTTGATGGCATACATATTGATAATATAATGGCAAATAGCATTCGTATTTGCTGAAGTAGATGCATCAAGAAGTGTTGAATCCCAATGTGCATCATCCTCCAACAAATGCAAGAGTTGACATGTTTCACGATATGTTTGACACAAATGACCGTTGACTGTTCTCAATTCTTGAAATGATTTTGGGCCATTGACGTTAACTAATAACAGTCGCAAATAAAAACACTCAGCATTGTTTGAATGTACTAGTATATATTCTCCCAATTGCATCTGTTTGGAAAATGCCTGGATGCCCATCGACTGCTGTTCCTTGTTTACGTCTTTGAAATTTTTTCGAAGACACATTCCATGTGTAATACTGAGGTACTTCAGAATATAACAAATTTATCGCAAATGTATCAGTTTCGCATAATTTGAAAAAAGCGGTCAATGTAGTCGCCGGTGGTTGTGTTGCTCTTTCCAATACATTTGCTTCATTAAAATAAACACGTTGGCCATTCTCAAGATGCACAGCCAAGTGAACAACCACAGGATGTCTTTCGTACATTGGAAACGACATAATCCTCCAGACAGCTTCATTACTACTAATATAGCGCCCCATTTGATACTGAGTAATTTCATCATTTCTATTATCACCAGCAACACCGAAAACAGCCATATCGCTCTCTTTATTTACATACTTGCAAATATATTTAATGGATTTGACTGAATTACAATACTCCACATTTATATGAGCATTGAATAGTTTCGATAATAATGGACAATACGGAACCACCCAACGATTATCAACTTCAACGTCCTGCTTACGCATTCTAATGGTTGCCGTTTTGCCATTATCATTAGGTGATCTACGTCGATACAACGGATATCCGCCATTGCCCATTATTGTGTCTGAAGTCAATTGCCTTGGGTATCATTTCGAACACTTTCTATCAATCATACATGGCGAATTCATATTTAGTTCACCGCACGGACCATATATCAAGTTTTTAACGACAACCTGAAATAACTCGGGCTCAACAGTTTGATCAGGAATTTCAGCTGATATAACGTTATCGATTTGATCCGGAGTTAGTTTATGTACCAGCCAAATTAATATATGTGCGTGTGGCAATCCCCTTTTTTGCCATTCGATGGAGTACATATGGCAACGCACCTCTCCAAATACATATAATTTCACAATTAAATCCATAAGTTCTTTCAATTTTTGCCGAAAAACACGTGCTGTAATGTCATGACGATCAGTTGTCGACTGTCCTTCAAATAAATTGTTTTTGATGTCATCCCACTGCGGATTACATGTAAATATAATGAACAGATCCGGTCGACCATATTTTCATACATAAGACATTGCGTCTTGTGCATATTCGTTCATATGCCATGGGCTACCAATATACGAAGATGGCAATATAGTTAAACATCCGATGTCATTAACATTAGCATCATTCGTTATCGCATCTTGCAAATGAATATATTCTTCGGATCTCAATTTTGCTTGGTTGAAAGGAAAAAAATTAAGATGTTCAGTTTCTATTTTGGCATACATATCAACGATGTACTGATGATATAGTTTACCACATCTCAAGATATAATTTTGATCTTGTGGACATACCATCAATCGATACGAATAAAAATTCATGGCACTAACTTTTTTCTGTACATGTAGACCTGAAAATAAGTGCAAAATGTGACTTTAGAAAATTATACAAATGAAATGTCAACACACTGAAAATAGGTCGATTATTTAGATGTTCGTGGATCAATCATTGGTATATTGAATATGGTAGCCATCGTCACCATTCCAATGCAATATTGGCTATTGTAATGCATCGTAACTACGATGAAGTTCCGATACACGTTGCAATTGCTCATTTCTGCGATGAAGTACAATATCACGGGATTGAAACTGATCACCAAGAATTACAATTGCAACCTCATCAATTGTC
Source organism: Vandiemenella viatica (assembly GCA_031002005.1). Classification (NCBI taxonomy): domain Eukaryota; kingdom Metazoa; phylum Arthropoda; class Insecta; order Orthoptera; family Morabidae; genus Vandiemenella; species Vandiemenella viatica. The sequence continues at coordinate 189,009,251 of JARYHS010013630.1, forward strand.
GGTGCATTGAACCGCCTTGCATGCTCTCCAAAAGGTGTTCTATCAGCCCTTATTACGATTTTGTGATTATCAGATGGCATACGATCGAGAGCAATTTTGAACAATTGAACTAATGCGTTATGCTGATGGAAAAGCCTTTGTAGCTCACGAATAATTTCTCGTCTTGTATTCGAAACAATTGCACAACGTTGCTCCAATTCACGATTTTCATCACCAATAAATCACCAGCTTGATGATAAATCTGGCCCTGAATCTGTAACATGTATGCAATTTTAGGTAGATGTTGGATCAGAATTTTTAAAACTATTGAATACTTTATGATTCAGATTGATATAAACATGGGACAATCCTGTTGAAGTATTTACCTTAAACGTCGGCATAAAATTATCTGTAATAATTTTAGTAGCACCAAAAGAAGTCATTTGAAATGCCGTATTGTATTGTTGAATATGACTCAAAAAGTGCTTCGACGTTTGAGATGTCCCAAAAATAAATGAATACAATGGTTCGGGTGGAGTTTCTAATGCTGGCAATCTCACTTTGCCATTAGCACAACACATGCCGGGCGTTTCTCCTGGAAAGTTAGCCGCATCACAATGTGGACATATTGCGTCCATCATTCCAATGTATCCGTACATACTATAATCAATCTGACTGTTGTAATTAAAAGCAGCACGCATCATTTCAGCCAAAACAGCACGACGTATTGGTGATCGCCGAGCAAGATTCAGTACAGGTACAGGGTCAACAGATCTATTTCGTGCATTATGTTCACGCTGCGATGCATTAGCTTGTGTGCGTTCATCTGCAGTCTGTGATCGTCTTAGTAATGCCACATCATTTGCATTACGCGTTTGCCGACCTATATTTGCTCTTCTGGCTCGTGGCATTTTTCCTTCATATAAAAAAGAATAAATCAAATTAAAAACAAATTGCTACATTAATATTTGTGTATCAGTATTTATACATGTGCGTATATGGGTGTATGGAAATATATATGACTGCATACGTCAATGTATATAATAATGTCATTAAATAATTCATTTTTAAATCGACGTGTTTCCATCTGTTACAAAAGAATAAAACACCCGTATGCACACAATATGTTTACATACATGTAATTCAATTCAACAGTTCAAAACTTACCGTTAGTGTAAATGCGTTTGACAATTTAATTCAAATAAAGCCTGTAAACGATATGAAACACCGACGGCTCGCTAAAAAACTGAGAAAAGTACACTCACACATATACATAGTACATTTGAACAATTCAAGACTCACCGTTTGTATGAATGCATTCAACAATATGTTTAAAAATATAAACAAAAAGCAATAATTATCTCTATCTGTTTGCTTTAATCGAAGCACATCCAAATGAAATGACCGCATGAATGACATAACAACATGCTTGCCTGTCAACACTGAAAAAAGTTTCAATTTGACAGCAAAATACCCATTAACAAAATGATCCGCCATTTATTGAATTCATTTGTTACAAAAAATGTGATAAATGAAGAACCGCTCTACCGATTTTGTGCAAACTTCACATAAACCATCTACTAAGTAATCCGAACAAAGCCTAAACTTTTGGTTTGGATAGGTGAGCCCATTCTTGAGTTATAAAATTACAACGAAAAGTGGCATTGATTTTTATATGTGATGATAAATGAAGAACCGCTCTACCGATGTTGTGCAAACTTCACATAAACCATCTACTAAGTAGTCCGAACAAAGCCTAAACTTTTGGTTTGGATAGGTGAGCCCATTCTTGAGTTATAAAATTACAACGAAAAGTGGCATTGATTTTTATATATATAGATTAAACAGTAAACCTCTGTATAAGATGAGGATAGAGTTGGCATGTAGCTTAAAATGTCCAAAGCTATTGAGAAATTGGGCAAGCACAAACTGAAAAGTGACGTTAACATATATATCTTCTACTAGCAGTTACCTACGATTTCATCCGCTTGAAAGTGTATTATGGTATAAAAGTTTTTGTTACTATTTAAAGTACTACTAGCAGAGAAATTTCTCCTTTAGGGTTGAAAATATGGTCAACTGCTTCATTGGCTTTTATTCTTCAATGAAAAGTTTACCTCAAAGCGAGGACATAGGTGACAAAGGTTAATGCATGCTGAAAGGTACGGTTACATACATTACTCACTTAGCAGTACTAGATGTTTTGAGCAGATTGTGACATCATTATAGTCAGAATTCGGCATGGCAGCCAACTTCTGCACTCCATATCCACTGTGCACCATGGAATATCAGTAATAATTCTGGTTCAGGCTGTGTTTCAACAATAACACAGCCTTCGTTAATATAGCTCCTTGGAAATCAGAATTTAAAAAAAAAAATATTTTTCACTTATATTGTGACACATATATTATGAACAGAATAATGGTGTGATACTTGAGATGTCACACTATTTGATGTCTGCAACTGAAGACATCTTCTTTTGAACTTACTGACAGTATGACTTTAAAAATTTTTTAGGTTAAGTACAGATTTATATTTCGATCTTTTGATACAATTTAAGTAAAACGTGATGCATGTCATTAAATTGGTGCTAATGAAAGCAGCTTAAATTACTAATAAAGTTTCAGCTGTCATTATGGTTCAAGCTGTATTTCAACCAAGCCACAAACTCCACCAATATTGTCACTAGACCCGCGCATTAATATATTCACTATATTGCATGCTAGTGACAACATGAATTGTGATATAAACTGGACCCCCAATTTCAGATGGTGATATCAAACCAACCTTTAAAAACTGGCTAAAAAAATGACCTTTGCAGTATGGTGGTCATAAAAGCAAAGTAAATAATGAATATGTGTGGAACTACTTCCAGTCACATGAACTATGGCATCAGCATCATGACAATTATTAGAGTAATAATGAATACTAAAATGCTCTTAACTTACACTGTATAACAGAAGTCCAGAATTCATTACAACTCTTAATACAGCTTACGTTATTATTTCAGGTCAAGTTTACATCGCAATACGGTGATTGTGTTAGTGTGCGTGCTTTAGCCCAGCTGGAGATTCATGCTGAAGGTGTATAATAAAATTAATTGACATAATTTATGCTAAGTTAATAAGGAATCCTGATATAGAAAATGTTGCTTCTACTCAAAATTAGTTCTGATGTGTTTAATGTGTTAAGGTGTGTCTGTATCATTTGATTTTGTAGTGGCAGTATTAGAGGAGATAGTGGCTAGGTTGAAATGCTGCCTGGACCAGAAAGTTCTTGAAATAACAAGAGGCAGCGGGAGTTTAGTTATTATTAGTAATAAATAAGCTGATGTAGTCTTTTCAGGAGACTAGCCGAGTAATCAAGGGGTTTCGACACGATATTTCAGCGATCTGAAATTCTGTCACTGCGACGGAGTTTCAGATCGCTGAAATATCGTGTGGAAACACCTTGATTACTCAGCTAGTCTCCTGAGAAGACTACATCAATTCTCTATGCTGAGAAAAACTTCTTTCTTATGTAATAAATAAGCTGCATTCATAAGCACCGTATTACTGACGACATGTATCACAGTGTAAACCATTCCTAATATAGGTTCTTGAAATGAAAAGTTTCTATCTTAAACCATTGAATAAATTCATTTTAAGTGAAGGATTTAATAGTTATTTGCAGAATACTGCACAGTAAGCAAAAAAAAACATTGTTTTGTTTATCATGGGCTACTATTTGAACTGATTTCTAAAGAAATTTTGGACAAAAAACAAAAAAGGGTTAGTTATCTTCAGTTTTTTAAATTTTGGTAAAAATAATTTGCAATGTGACAGAGAGAGTATAAGAAAAAAAAAAGACACACAGGCAATAAATTGAACCAAGGTTGAATTGAGACCATTACGTGTTTGTGATGAACATAAAAAAAAACATTTCACACACGACCATTTTGTCACTTTAAGCCAGGGGTGGCCAACCCAAATGATTATGCGGCCCACTTTGGAAGTATATCATAACACTGCGGGCTGCATATAAAATTATATATCCCCCCTACAGATATTTTTTTTGAATGAAAAATTGAAACGTGAGTTATTATTGTGTTTACTATTATTCTTACAAGTAAACTTAGATAGTATAATAATAATGATACTATACTCACATTGCAAAGAAATATATAACATTAAAAATGTTCAAGGCTGCGGTTTGGCCACCCCTGCTTTAAGCTAACTGATTTTTATGCTGGTTCACTCTTAGTTTTGTACAATTTCTTCTTCTTCTTCTTTTTTTCCAGCTTTGATTTTCCACCTATATTATGATACATATATTATGAACAGAATTACCGTGTGATACCTAAGGTGTCATACCATTTCATGTATGCAACTGAAGATGTCCTTTCGTGAACTTACTAACAGTACAATTTAAAAAAAAAATTAAGTTTAAATACAGATTTATATTTTATGCTTCCTAACTATTATTTGTCAAGTGCATCAGTTTTAGCACTTTTAAACTAAAAAGACACTTCCATATATCAGAAGCTTTTTGCTTTTATTTCTGAAAAAAAGTGTTTGTGATATATGTAAAAAGCAAAGAGTAAACATGGCGCTGTTGTGTACGAAGTAGGAAACTCTTTGGAGTTTACGAATTTATAATGCCAATTTCTAAAGCAACTATTCATTTTTGTGCGACAAAAACTATTCTATGTCACTTCACACATAGTTTACTAACTTCATGCTAAATTTCATTTAAATCTGTTGAGCTATTAAGGTGTGATTGAGACTATCAGAACATCCAAACATACATTCAAACTTTCTCATTTATAATAGAAATAGATGTATTTCCTAAGGTGCAGGACCAAGAAGTTCCCATAAGTCTTATTGTTCATGAAATCTACTCACTACCAGACATTCAGTAGTGCTGTATGTAGCCAACAAATTGAAAGGTCTTACAGAAAATATTCCTTTATTGAGTTAGTGATTTTTACCCATGTTACTGCTGACCCTCCAATCTCTCTAAACAAATAGCAGCATGTTTATCTCGAGCTAACCAGACCAATGATTTTTCTGGTCTTGAACTACACCCTCTTCATCAAAGTTCCATCATGAGCATTTTACACTGAAATTAAAGTGAAAATTTCGAGAGAAAAAATGTATTCAAAAGTTAAAATATAAACCTTGTATGTTTGCACAAAAATGACAGTTTAAAAGTGAGTAAATTTATTTTGTTGATTTAATGAGTATACCTGCAATACACATTAATTTAGTTTAAACTTTTTAACTGTATTTTCTTCTATATTAAATCTCATTGAGAAAAATAAAAATTACCATTGAACAGATCTTAAGAATAATAATTATGTGATAATAACACATAAGTAGCAGCTGTTTCCATTTCAGAAACAGAAATATCTGCAGATACTACTCAGTGCCTCTCATCCTTGATGCCCAATTGTCCATATTTATTGTTAGTTCCAAAGAATCGACGGGGTGTAGCCAACTACAGATTGCGGCTCATGTTGACACCAATGATGCACCAAGCATGGTGGTGTAATGGTTAGCGTTCTCACCTTGCATTCGGGAGGACGCCAGTTCGAATCCCCGTCCGGGCATCCAGATTTGGGTTTTTCATGGTTTCCCAAATCACTCCAGGCAAATGCCGGGATGCTTCCTTCAAAAAGCCATGGCTGCATTCCTTCCCATTCCTTGCCACCCATCCATTCCCGTCTCCAAAGACCTCACTGTTAAGAGACAATTTAAAAAATAAAAAAAAAACAATGATGCTTGTTGCCCTGGGTCGGAAGTCGTCCTCTCTTCCTTCCGGTGGCTGGCTGAAAGGGTGAACTCTGTGGCCAGTGGCCGCAAGATATCTGCAGAGCTAACCATCTGTAGCATCGTAGACAGAGTAGATTGTGGGCCTCTGGTTCAGAGCCATATCGAGGGGCTGAACTGGAGACTACGGCATTTCTGTGATGATATTGGCTCTATCTTCGCCATAGGGTTGAGTCATGTAGGGTTCCCCTGAATAGGTCAGTTGTGCACTACACACGTGAATCGGCTACACCGGTTGCAGGGGCCGTGTGGAATGCAATGGGTGGTTATTTAGGCTGAGGGAAGAAGTCGCGAAACACGAAATACTGTTACGGGCAACCCAATCAGATGTAACACCGGAATTTAGGAGTAACGTAAAATAATCTCGACAATTGCAAGTTCTTGTAATTAACTGTAGAAGTGTTTGTAATGAACAATTGGAACTTGAAAGCATTATTTGTAGCACAGAAGCAGATATCGTTATCGGTACAGAAAGCTTGCTAAAACCGGAAATAAGTTCCGCTGAAACTTTTAAGACAGCATGAACGTTTTCTGTAAACATAGATTACATTCTCATGGAGGTGGGGTATTTATAGCAGTGAGTAAATCCCTCCCATGTAATGAGATAGACGTCGATACGATCTGTGAAATTATATGGATTAAACTCAATGTTGCTGGGTCAAAACTCTCATAGGCACCTTCTACTGTCCACCAGATTCCGACATAGCTATCTCCGAGGAGTTAAGAAATAATGTAAATTGTATAGCTAGCTGTTTTCAGGATCATGCTATGATTCTAGGCGGTGACTTCAACCTGCCTTATATCGACTGGTATAATTTACGTTCACACTACAGGTAGCAGAGATTAGGCAGCTTCTGAAGTAATTCTAGATCTGTACTCTGATAATCATCTCGAGCAGCTAGTTAATGAACCTACGTGGTGTCATAACGGAAGCGAAAACATGTTAGATCTTCTGGTTACCAACAGGCCAGCCAGAATTATTCACCGACATTTCAACGGCCACAGGAATAAGCGATCACAAAGCGGTAATTGCGCCTATCAATTTAATGTCTACGCGAAAAAGGGGAAAAGAACATATTGTATACAGATTCAGTAAGGCCTCAAAGGAGTGTTTTCGAACCTACCTGAGGAACATTTACCATAACTTCAAGTTAACAAGGGACACCGTTGAAGAAATGTGTCATTGATTTATATGTATAGTCAGCGAAGATATGGAAATACACATACTGAATTGGACAATATAGGGGGAAAGTGATCCACCATGTTACACACGCGAAGTCAAAAGATTATTCATAAAACAAAGTAGGATACATGCACGCTCAAGGAGAAAGGGGTATTGTAGCAATTTAGAAACCTTAGTTGAGTTAAGAGGACATGTCAAGAATGTGATGTGTTAGGCCTTCAATGGCTTTCATTCCAACTCTCTCTCTAAGAGTCTCACAGAAAAACCAAAGAAATTTTGGTTGTATGTACGAAAAGTCAGTTGTACCAACAACAATTTTCCAGCACTAATTCGGAAGGTTCCGAGGTTAATGAATGCTGCAATAAAGCTAACGTACTAAATACTGTATTCAAAAATTCATTTACTGATGAAAATTAGGATAGCATTCCCGTTTTCCCTCGTCGTATCGAGTTGGCGATGGAATCATTATGAATTGCAGGTATCATAAAGCAATTAGAGCTCATGAAGTGGGGGAAAGCACCGGGCCCAGTTGGAATTCCAGTAAGGATATTTTCAGAGTACGCGACAGAAATCGGACCATTTCTGTTTGATATATTCAGTAAATCCTTAGAAGAGCGAAAAGTACCTTCCGACTGGAAAATCATGCAAGTAATTCCGATTTTCAAGAAAGGTGATCGAAGTGATCCTAGAAACTACCGTCCCATATCTATAACATCTGTTTGTACTAGAGTTATGGAGCATATTAAATGCTTGAACATTATGAACTTTCTAGATGAAAATAATTTGCTTACCACAAATTAACATGGATTTTGGAAATAAGATCATGTGAAACACAGCTGGCCCTATTTACACATGACATAATGAAAGTTACTGATGCAGGTTCACAAGTAGATGAAATTTTTTTTAGATTTTCAGGAAGCCTTTTACCCTGTGCCACACAACTGCCTCTTAGCGAAGCTTCAAGGGTATATCGGATCAGTTTTGTGAATGGATAAAGAATTTTCTAACTGGTCAGTCAAAAGAGGCAAAAGCCACATAGGGCTACATGGGGGAAAAGGGGGGGGGGGGTTCACAGGAGGCCAAAATGGAGCTACCTGGTTTATGCACATTCCCTAATTAGGATATTTACTTTGACTGTTGAGAGGTATCCTTTTGTAAGTCGATAATTAAAGAAATCCTGGTTGGCCTTACCAATCCTTCCAGGTTCTTTTGCAATCTGTTGTATAACTGATAGCACGTTCTGAAGATATGTGTGGCCCCAGGATATTGTCTCTCATGTTTATTTTTGCTATCAACTCTCAGATTAAATTTAATTATATACTCTTCTCAATAAAATCAGCTGCTATTTATTAACACATCTTAATAAATTCAAATAATTACACTTTTCGTTGACACATACATAAATCTCATATAACAATCTACTTCTCCTTGGCTAAAACAAAACAACACACTTACAGCCTGCCAACTTCTACATATCAAAACATATTACAAAAACTTAAATTTACCCCCTTATTACACAGACTACTATACTGTTTGGCCTTGTATTAAAACAATACATTCATATATTGCTTAAGTTGTAAAATTATTATTATTATTGAAATGTCTGATGAAGTGGGACCTCACACATGCTCCCACTTAACAATAAATCAGCATATTTTTTTATTCAAAAAAATTGATTATTTGTTGTAAAGTAAAACACGATCATCAGACATTTCTCCTTTACACAACTTGTTTACAATCTTTTTATTTTTGCTCACTTTTGTCTCCTCACACACATCAAAATTAACTCATCGTCACTGTCAGATTATCAATTTATTGTTCACTTATTAACACAAGTCACTTTTCATTTCACCTTATCATCTCTGATTTTATACAATTTAAGATCCGCTACATAGTCCAAATTTCCTTCCCGATTTACGGTAAACTATCCAATATACATTTTTATGTGACTTCCCGTCTACCCTAAATGGCCCATGATAAATATCAAAGAACTTTCTTATTTCCTAGTTTATTTGACTTGATCGCTCTTGCGTCTTTACCAGAACCAGATCATTCAGACTAAATTCAAGGAATTTTCTTCCTCGGTCATGCCTTTTCCTTCTTTCTTCTGCTTTTTCTTCATTTTCTCTTTCATCACATCTTATCAGCTCAATGTTATGCCCCCATAATGTTTTGTTTTTTCCTTTTCTTCCAATCTTTTAAAATTTCTGCTTGCAATAAGTCCTTTTCACCTTCACCACAAGACCATTCTAATAACTCCATTTTATTTCCATTGCTTAGATATAACTGGCGTAAATCCTTATTTCTGTTATTACGGTGGCTATCTTCTGTACTCCATTCATCACCATTATTTCCTTTCATTCTCTCTACTCCTTCTTCCTCGTGATCAAACAGACAATTTAATACCTCAGATTCTTCATCTTTCACAGTTGAACTCATACCATGGAACTTGCTATCTAAAACTTGCATATATGCCCCCTCTGGCACCACATTTTCTTCTTCATCAATACCGCAGTATTTCCTCAACATAAAAAATATTATTTCTCCTTCCTCATCATCTCTTAATAATCCATTTTCTTCTTCACATTCGTCATCATTTTTGTTACTATTATCTTCATCGCTGCACAAATTCAAATTCTCCACTTCTTCACTGTCATCAGATCCATCGCTATCTTCTGACAATCAAATTCTTCTTCTTCTTCTCCTTCAATTCCTCTTGGTATAAGCTCATCTGTTAAAATGCTTTCCTCTTCAGCATAATTTTCCATTTTCTCACAACACTTCTCTTGGTTGTCGTCGTCGTTCTCCACGTCAATTTTAGCCAACCGTTCAACTTCTCCTTCCTGCCAACTATATTCACAACTCCTTGGAACAATCTGTGATTCCTCTTCATCTAAAGACTTAAGGCATTCCCACCATCTGAGCAGTTCTTCTTTTGTTTTTATTCAGTTTAGATCATCCTCAGTGATCATGGATTTTTGGTACTAAAATTATAAGTTTAAACATTTGATGTTTGATTAAGTTTATTTACCATTGCCAAAGGGGTTTCAACCCAAAAGCTTGCACTATGTTGAAGCAGGCTAAGGCCAACAGTAGTTGTAACAATATCTTATTTTCTTATATTATTAATTAAAACAGTGTAAGACGTTATAACTATTCTCAGTCACTGCTTTACTTCTAATGTTTATTAGTTCAAGTATTTAAGACAGGATTGGAAATCATGTGTTTGCGTGACATGCAATAAGCACTGGCACATTTTGCAGCATACTGTGCTAGTCTTCACGCGTCTGCTGGTCAAATTTGAGAATTTAATTCCTAACCTAATTTAGTCTGGCAGATGGCAATGTGAGATTGCACACTTTTACTTTTTGAAAACATAGTGCTGTGTTTAAATTACCTTTTTTTTACATTAGTAATACTATTAAAAGACCACTTATTCCCTCCCCCTTTTTTTTTCACCCTCAATGTTGTAGCACACAATCATGAAACAGTTTAATAGTAGTGATGATTTTGTCACTTTAAATATGTTTCTTTTGTGAAGATGTGCTTTCTTTAGTGTTTTGTTGTGACATACTTTTTAGTAATGGAAATGTCAGTTAATTTAATTTTTTTTTTTTTTTTTAATTGTGTGATGGTGGTTTATTGTTTCATTATTTCTTAGTCAAGAGTATTGAAAATAATTGAATCAGTTATTTGGAAAAGGACACAAATCCACATTTTTCCAAATGTGTTTTATTAAAGAAAAGAGTTCTCTTTGTGGAACTGCACATTTTCTGTGAAGGAGCCATTTCTCCAAGCCTCCTATATGCATTAAAATTGGGTTCCATTTCTTTGTGTAGTTCGAGAAGGCCATATCTCCGGACATATAGCCTTTTTCCAACTGCTTGTGTTGTACTTTCTGTTATTGTATCAACTGTTATGTGGGGCGTAAATGTCAAAGACGAGTGACAATTTCTGGATTAATATTTCATGCAAAAGAAGGAAAGGTGTCAGAAATGTATATTAACATCCTGAAGTGAAAGTTAATTACAATTACTAATGGAAATATTTCAAAGAAAACTACAATCTGTCTTTCAGTCTACCCACAATGACGTTTGCTCATAGTGAGAGGAGCTAAATCAAAAGATTAGAAGCCACCATTTCAACGACAATGCCAAACGGATAGCAGAAGTTGAATTTATTGCCTACAAGACAACAAATTTAAAATAAAAGGCAGAAAATGAAAGATCTGTGCATAAACAATGAAGAAATTTTTGCAATAGCTATTGACTTTATACAAAACCTACCATAATCTCATTTGCCTCTGCACATAGCATTCTATTGCCAACAGCTTTGGGTGCATGAATTTTGCGTGCATAACTTTAGCACAGAGCAATCCATATTTTATTCTTATCACAAACATTGGGTACCTAAAAGGCCTAATGAGGATCTTCTTGTAGTTGTGGTGGCAAAAACCACAAGAACACAGTAGTCCATTTTCTGTTGGCAGTTTGTGCGAGTGGTAATTTCAGTAAGGTTAATTACTATTTTCCAGTATCAGGACATTTATTTTTACCATGCAATAGAGACTTTGCTGTAGCAAAAGTGATTTTTAGAAAATACAACCGAATCTATATACCTGAAGAATATCACAGCTTAATCAGTTCTGCTAAATCCAAATTTAAAATTTAAAAAAGAAATACTGAAGATGTCGGTGGCAGAATCATTACAAAAAGAATTCTGTGTAGGTTAGGTCAGAGGTCCAGAAATGTGAAAATTTCTTTCCAGATTTCTCCATAGAGTAATTTTAAATACTGTATAACCTGGAACTGCGATAGTTTTAAATTACGTAGATGGACTTGTAAAATATTAGTTCTTATTGGGCAAACCTGCTCATAATAGTCCCCTACAACCTTTCCAGTACTTGCAACTATAATAGTAAACTTCCAATCAACATCATGAAAATGAATGACATTAAAAAAACTGCTGTAGTAAATACCTGAGGAGTAAAAATATTTCTACAATAACCTCTATCAGTGGACAACAACAGATGAAAGGTCTCCAATAGAAGAGGATTTCTATTACTTTCATCTTAATTTCTGTAAAATCGGGATACAATTCGAGTTGTGTAGTCTTCGTGTTGTATATTACAATTTTAATATGTATTCTGAACATTAAATTAATGTTTAAACACTAATAGAGTTTTATGTTTTCATTTAATTTGAAGTTCATAAAAATTAATTTTTCCACCATTTAATACCATATTTTTTAATGGACCTTTCACAATAATATCAGTAATAAGTAGTAAAACATAAATCCCAAATAACACGATTAACTTCATTCAAAGATTTTGTGTTATTCCGTTTTTATGCTCTCCCATAAAATTTTGAAATGTGGATTTATGGCCTTTTCCAAATAACCAATTCAATTATTATTACGGTTTTTGCTGAAGAAATTGATTTATTATTACAGGGAAGACAATTTTGACACTCTGTGCATTGCTGATTGGGGCCAGACACTGTCATTTTATACTATGGGTGGAAAAATGGTAAATAAAGTATTGTATCAATTATGAGTGTGCTAATGATTGTAAATGAAGTTTTAATTATTTATTTAATATAATTTTTTTTACAGGTCGGCAAAGAACGTACTATTGGCTTCGATCCATTATGTATTAACTATTTTAGCAGTGGTGCATACCTTCTCCTCGGAGGATCCAACAAAGCCTGCACCATTTTGACTAAAGATGGGATAAGACTTGGTATAATTGGCGAAGAACAGTCATCTTGGGTTTGGTGTTGTGCTGCACGACCAGACTCTAATTATGTGGTAATTTATTCTGTCATGATTTATAATCTGCAGTGATATATCAAAATATGAATTCAAATGGTTGTGTATGAATAATAAATCCTTTTGAGGAACGCTTTTTTTCTTTTCTTTTCAGGCAATTGGCTGTCAGGATGGTACAATTTCATATTATCAACTTATCTTCAGTACTGTTCATGGATTATATAAAGAACGATATGCTTTTAGGTATGAATTCTTGACATATACGCATATGTATGTATTCTTTACTTTGCTTTTGAAAATTCATCTTAAAGATTGTATCAGTGTTAAATAAATATTTCAAATTCTACTATATATTTCTTATTTCATTTATTGCACTAAATTGACCTATTATAAAAACTACACTCAGTTGTGTGATTTTGGAAATAATCTTGTTTTAATTCTGTAACCTAGATTAGTATCTGTTGCACCATTCAGGTAAACTGAGAAGTAGCTTTCAATAAGTACCATTATTGATAACATTTTTGTAGAGCACAATAAATTAGAAATACATGGAACAATTCCAATGGAAAATGGTTTGTCAGACCATAATGCTCAAATAATTACTTTGGATGTTGTGGGAAATGAAAATAACAAAAAGAAAGGATTTGTCAGAGTTAGGCCATTAAAGAACAATTCAATAAAAACATTAAATGATGAATAATGATGATATTAAATTTGTTGAAAGTATCATTGTGTGATGTTCAATGGTTGCTTTTACTTTTCTTATTTGAATTTATTGATTAAAATTTGTTGTTTTCTTTCACGCTTGTTATTTATATTAAGTGGAAGGATAGAAAAGAAAATAGTTAGCAAAAAATTTTCTAAAAAATAAAAAATTGTTATACTTATTTGAATTAATACACGTTAAACTTTTCCTGAACTGTGATAATCGTATTTATAAATGAAAATTTACAAGTTTGTCTACTAGGTCAAATCTGATAGGTCAGAATTCATACAACACAGTTTACCAAATTAAGAAACAAGAATATTCTTGATTGTTTACATAAGATGTAATTATTTCATTGACCTTCTTTCATTTTTCAGGGAAAATATGACAGATGTTATAATTCAGCACTTACTGACAGATCAGAAAGTTAGAATAAAGTGCAGAGACTTAATCAAGAAAATTGCTGTTTATAAACACAGACTAGCAGTATGTAATATTAATATTTTTGCATATATTTATCCAGCATGTAATGATAAACCAAGAATTTTGGACAGTATAAATTTTGGAAGGTGAAAATATCAGGTGTAATTTTTGTTTTGTTCACATATAGTCAAAGTTATTTTTACTTTTTATACATTAATTATGAATTGCAAGATGAACAATTGAAATGTTTTGGCACACAGAGATGATTAAACCTTTATAAATGTGTTTTAATTGAATAGAAACAGAACAATTAAAATGGCTTTTGTGTAACCGTAAGCAAAATGGCTTTGTATTGATTAACAATTGTGACATTCAAATTTGTCAACAAAAAAGTGAAGCACCCAGAAGGCAAAGAGGAAACAAAATGAAACTTCATGGGTTGAGAGGGTATGTAATGTTATTCATTCCAGTTATTCATTCCAGTTATTCATTCCAGTTATTACAAAAGTGTCTCATATTGACGAAGAACATGGAAATATTTGCCCTCCTATCAATACGATCCAGATTCACACACTGATTTAGTTGAGAAGGGTTCCATAAAGCCATTTTATCCTATCCTGAGGAAAGTTGTCCTTAATATCATGTAAACTGGCAAGTTGACTAAGTTGATGTCTGAGCTCGTCCCACACATGTTCTATTAGAGAAAGATCTGTGAATCTTGCTGGCCGTGAGATGATCTCAACATTATGCACACAGTTTGTAGAGAGGTGTGTTATGTGAATTCAATAATTGTACTGTTAAAAAATGACACCTTGTTACAATTGCATAAGAGGTAACACAAGGAGGCACAGGATGTCTGTGTCATACTGTTGTGCCATCAGAGATCCCAGATCATTACTATCTGAGACCTGAAGTCATACCAGATGATTCCTTACACCATGATGCCAGGAGCTACATCACTAAACCCTTCAAAACATCAAAGGGATGGGACCTCTCCTAAGCTAGCCACCACATGCTCTCCAATTATGATCCGCCGAGGTAGTGCAGAACCGTGATTCATCACTGAACACTATACCATACCTTTAATTGTGTTCAACGTTTGTGTGCTGTCTTGAGTGACCATCATCAGTGAGTATGGTGGCAACCTGAGATGAAGTCTTTTTCTTCCAAAGTTGCACAGTGGTGTTACACCTGGCGTTGTGGTGATGTGGGAAGCCATCGAAGCTTCAAGTCACAGCTGATAGTGACTGAGGGGACTCTGTTGACACAACAGTAAATCATGGACGTCCTACATCCTTATATATTACTTCTCATGTGACATTCAGAGATTCCAATCCTGCAAAGTGGGGTCCCACAATCCTGCAGGATCCCACATCATTAGACAGTCTGGCAGATCCCACACAAAATTAAGTGGATCCGCAATCCGCAAAATGTGGCGAAAACATATTTCAGTCTGCGTGACTCACTGCCCTGTAGTTGGTTTCTGGCCTCACTCAGTCTCTATCGAATGTATTGCACTGTTTGCCTGCACACTTGCAGTTGGCATTTGACTCGTATGAACAAACATTTTGTTTTTATCAACCTTTGTCTACTTTTACATATTCATTAAACCTTATGTTTGTTTTGAGTACACATTTCTATAATTTGAGTTATGTTGTATATTTAGATTTTCGTTCCATATAATAAATATTTTTATGTAATGCACCCGTCATTTGTATTTGTGGATAAAGTAATTGTGATAACTTCCTGTATTTTCGACTAAAAAATTAGGTTATTCAATGATACGAAACTAAGGTTATTGTAATTACAACAAAATCATACATATATATTTAGGTTATCAAAAGGCAATTGTATATCCTTTCACTTATTGTTGTCCTGACCGTCGCTTCATTGCAGTCTTTGACGAAAGCCGCCTACTTACATGTGCCACTCTGGCTTTCGATTAATCTCTCTTGGGATGATTTGGTCGATCACCACAATACATTATTTTTGAGTGAATAACATGCCTCCTTTCAACTCCTTGTTATTATTTTGACTAAAGGAAAAAAAAAAAAGTTATAATGAAGTCTTCACGGGGCCGAAATGTGTTGTAAAAACACCGTACGTCAACGGTTGACTCCACTGTCTTCATCACGTGTGAAATTTCATGGTTTTACAACACAATCCAGTAATACACCGGTGAGGACTTCATTGCAATCATATGCCAAGAAAGACTCCTTTCTTACATAAAAAGTTAATTTCCAGTTGTTATGCCACTTAAAGGGAAACTAAAATACTTTACAGTTTATGTCTTGGTGAGTAGTTTCTTTTAATAACAATGAATCAACTATAAGATCAATCAAGAAATCAGGATACATAATAATGAATCACACCAAAACCATTCTTGTAAAAAAAGACAATTCACTTTGTGAAATAGAATGCGTTCTCTCGGTGTTATTGAGTGTTTATTTAGAATAATAGAAAAAACCTCTGGTGACTTAGCCATTATGCATACCATGTTTTCAAACTGATGTGATTTATTGTAAGGTACATAAAATGATCTAGAACTGAATATTTTGAATTTTTTTATTACTTATATAAAGATTGTTTTAGACACACTAAAAAATTGATGTAATTTTACCAATTAAAAAATTGTTAACTGTTAATTTTTATCATTTAACATTAACATTGATTTATTAATTTCATTAACAGACATTTATTCTTTAATTTGTTAACACTTTAAATAACTATGTTTGAAAAATATGCATTGAGAAACTGTTAGCCGCAACCCCACTGGAAACCCGCGGGATTGGCACAAATCCCGCAAAAATTCTGCAGGATTGAAAACACTGGGGGATTGCAATTCTTAGTGACAATATCCTGGAGACATTTTGCAAAAGAACAATGCTTGTCCACACCCTGCACTTGTCTCTATGAATTATCTGGCTAATGTTGTCCTATGGCCTCCAAGATCCCCAGATCTGTCAACAGAGTGGATCCAGCACACACGCAAACTCCACCCCAACGGCTGTACCCAGAATATCAAGGATCAATTACAACAGCTCTGGGCCATCTTGCCTTAGGAAGGGATGAAGTGTCTTTATGATACTCTTCCCAACAAAATCAATGCATGAATCCAAGATACGACCTAATACTGCCTAGTCCTTTGCAGATCTGACTCAATTTTGTAGTCGCTGAAATAACATCACATGTACGAACCATAAAACTGGAATTATTTTTTAAAAGCTACATATTTTCAATTTTTTACAAAACAACCTTATCCCCTTCAAAATACTCTCCTTTACAACTAATATGTTAGTCCCACCAGTGCTTCCACTGTTGGAAACATTTTCTGTAGTCATCTTTAGAAATGGCTGACACCTCCTCCCTCGTTTTTTTCTTGACCTCTTCAATGTTGTCAAATCGGTGTCCTTTCATGCCCCTTTTCAAGTGTGGAAGTAAGAAAAAGTAGCATTGAGCAAGGTCAGGCGAGTAAGGTGCGTGGGGCAGCGGAATAATGCCATTTTTAGCCGAAAACTGCCCAACAGAGAGAGCTGTGTGTACAGGTGTATTGTCGTGGTGGATGAATCAGCCTCCTGTCTGCCACAAATCAGGTCTTTTTTAATTAACACTGTTGTATAATCTTCTTAAAACTTCCAAATGAAAGGTGTGATTGATGGTCTGATGTGGGGGAACAAACTCTAAATGAACTACACCCTTGGAATAAAAAAAGCAAATGAGCATTTTTTTGATGTTTGATTGACTTGATGACAATTTTTTGTTCGGGATGACAACGACATCTTCCACTTGACTGTTCCTTTGTGTCTGGGTTGGAACCATAGCACCATGACTCATCACTAGTAATGAATGACCTTTGACAGAAAATCTGGATCAATTTGAAGCTGTTGTTTCAAAGGACGAAATGTTTCAACTCGACATTTTTTTTTACTGTCGGTGAGAGCCCGTGGAAGAAAGTTGGTACCAACCCTTTTCATTTCAAAATCTTTGGTTAAAATTCGCTGAACCATGATAACCCACTAATCTCTGACAGTTGATCAGTTGTCTGTTGATGGTCTGAGAGCACAAGCCCTCGAGTTTTTTCAACATCTTCGTCGATTCGGGCAGTTGATGGACATCCAGAATGAGGTTTGTCATCAATTGACATGTCACCATTTTTAAACTGAGTGAACCACTTGTAAACTTGAGTTTTTCCCATAGCGTCATCTTTGCTAGCTGTTTTCAACATTAAAACAGTTTCAGCAACAGTTTTACTGATTAGAAAACAAAATTTCACAGTTACACGTTGTTCACTTAAATTTGCCAGAGTTAAAATCAGAACAATAACAAAACAGCACTATCAAAAACAATCACTGCTGATTAACAGAACACGCCAGGTCAACAACACTGGCAGTTCTGAACTGGCAATGAGCTGTGATATAAATGCCTAGCGGCCAAAACGCGTACTACACAAGCTCCACCAACGGCAATTCTATTCTGTTTATTTTTGGGTACCCCCTCGTACTCTCAACGCATAAAGTTTCATTTTATTTCCTCCTCTCCTTTCTGCTTATCAGTTCTTTTTTTGGGAGGGGGGGTCAGGTAGTGTATTTTATAATTTTACCAGCTTCTGTTTTTTTAATGTGTCTTCATTAGTATTTGTTACATTGTTATGTTTTGTTTAAAAGGTGTTTTTATTTTCTCCATCAGAAATAAAACTACCAATCTATTTTGAAACATCAATGTATTTGACATGTCTAACCTCCTAGACAGTTATCATAATGAGCATTGAATTTCCATGCCAATGTCTGTGTTTGTCTCAGGTAGTTTCCCATTGTCTTGTCCAATGTGGCTAGTATTATTATTCTATGTGTAAGTTACTGTGAAATATATGTTGTCATGCCTCTGATTAATTAACTCATTTGTCCTGCCATCGTTCACTGATGATTGCATTTTATCGGCTTGTCTTACGATTCCCAGTTGCTCCTGTTGGTCGCCAGGTGGCTTTGCCTCCCACTGAAGGTTACTTATTACTACTGCTTTTGAATACATTAAATAGTTGTATGGAATGTCAACACTGACGAAGCGTTTTCAAACCTAGTGCAAAATTAGGCCAGGTAATATGTATAATTAAAATGAATCGCCAAATGTGTTGCTAAGCGCAAAACTCGAGAACGGCTTGACCAATTCGGCTAATTCTTTGTTATATATTTTCGTTAAGGCACAAGGAAGGTTCTTATGGAGAGAGAAAACATAAAAATTGGAAGGAAAATAGTATAAACAACACTTTTCATTTCCCTCAATCAAAACAAAACAAAGGACGTTAGGATTATCTGTGATATGCTTTCATGTTGATTAGACTCTATCGATATTATTCTGTGCCTGCGTGTGATCAGTGAAAATAATATCACTGACGTACATGTTATCATTACTTCCATGCATGACATTTTCTTGGTTGCTTTTAAATTTTCACTTCTCTAGAAAACCAATTGTGTGTTTATTTGTTCAGTGTGTTTACATTTTGACCCATGACACCTATCACAAAAGTTTTGACTTGAAAATAGAATGCATCAGTTAGAAGGATGAAATACTAAGAATACCTCAAAAGCAAAATAGATTACTTGTATCTCAGTTGAGAAGCGATATGCATTAGCGTCTGACGATCGAGCCACACTTATTCTATTATTTTAAGAATGCAAAGTTGTGGTAAGCCTTGTGGTGATGGGTTCCATTCATTTTAAATTATGTTCAGGTAGAAATCACGATGATCGATTTGGCTGGGAGTAATAATACTTTTAAAATCTATATAAATAAAAATGAATCGCCAAATATGTTGCTAAGTACAAAACTCGAGAACGGTTCGACCAATTCGGCTAATTTTTTCTTCTTCTTAATATGTTCATTAATCAACAAGGAAGGTTCTTATGGAGAGAAGAAATGTAAAAATTGCAGGGAAAAAAGAAAATTCAACACTTCTTTTCCCATACGAACAAGTCAATCGAAACAAAACAAAAGCACATTAAGATTATCTCTGGTATGCCTTCAAGTTGATTAGACTGTATGGATATTAGTCTATCCCTGCCCAAAATAAAGTTCAAAGGAAAAAAGGGTTTACGTGTCATCAATGAAAATAATATTACTGCCAGTCAATCAAAACAAAACAAAGGCACTTGATGATTATCTTTGGAATTGCAAAATGCTCGTTCTGAAGAAATGTTTTCAAAACAGTTCATTGGCATTCATAATGACAAGATCCCTGTAGACATTTTGACCTGCTGCATTACATTTCCTGTCAGTTTTTTGTTTGAACGAATGAACTATATTACAGAGACAAAAAAATGGATGGAAATGAAACAAATTTCAAAATTCAAAATGAAATTGCCGGTGAATTAAGGACATACAAATCAGTTGATTGCACAACTAACCAAGATGATGTCATCAACTATGCACCAGAATTTTTGAACACACTGGATTTGCCAGGATTGCTGCCTCATAATCTTCAATTAAAAGTAGGATCAGTGGTCATAATGTTGCGAAATATAAACCAACTGCATCTTTGTAATGGCACACGGCTAGCAGTGGAAAAATTACTGAACAGTGTGATCAAAGCAACCATTCCAAACGTAAAATATAATGGAGAAGATGTGTTCATACCTCACATCTAAGTGGTACAAACTGACATACCAATTGAATTTAAATTCCTGCAATTTCCAGTGTGGCTTGCTTTCGCTATGACCATAAATAAATCCCAGGGTCAGTTGTTGAGTGTTTGCGGCATTAATCTTGAAAACCCATGCTTCTCTCATAGACAGATGTATGTTGCCTTCTTCCGTGTTGTAAAACCATCAACTTTATTTGTTTACGCGTCACGTAACCAAACAAAAAATATTGTGAAAGGTAAAGCATTACAATAAAAATATCATCACATTATTACTAACGTCTTGCAGTGTACGAAATAGAAAACTTATTTTTGTAAGTAATCATTGTTTATTATTGAGACATTAAATCAATAAATAAAGTGATCACTCTGAAATACGTTTTATTTATTTACTAGCTGGTACCCACGACTTCGTTCATGCTTGTAAATAATTTGGATTTACAGCTACCGACATCTTACTACCATAGTACACAATAGGAGACATGATACCACTACCACACACTAACACTAATGATCTATGCTATTTAGTTGTGGCAGCAGAGTAAAATATACGCAGACACATTTCTTTGGTCGAAATATGGAAATATCCTTGATTGGCCAATTTCAATCACCATATCTCCCGCACTACCACAGTTACCGAAATTTGGCCAACGTTGCTATCGATGGGTGACTCTTTGATACTACCACACACAAACACCAGTGATATGCGCTTGATAATTTTGGCTGAAAAGTGATACACCATGACACATAGGTTTTTGGTAGAAATATGAAAGTGTCACAGGTCGACCACTTTTAACCAACATATCTCCCACACCCTCATAGCTACCAACATCTAACCACCATAGTACATGGTAGGAGACACGATAACACAACCACACACAAACACCAATGGTCTGTGCTTTGTAGTTGTGGCAGCAGAGTGACATATACGGAGACACATGTCTTTGGTCGAAATACGAAAATATCCTTGATCGGCCAATTTCAACCACCATATCTCCCACACTACCACAGTTACTGAAATTCGGCCAACGTTGCTATCAACGGGTGACTCTTTGCTACTACTACACACAAACACCAGTGCTCTGTGCTAGATAGTTTTGGCTGAAAAGTGATACACCATTTCACATACGTTTTTGGTAGAAATATGAAAGGGCCACATGTCAATTACTTTCAACTTCCATATCTCCCACAGTCCCATAGCTACCGACATCTAACCACCATAGTACACAACAGGAGACACGATACCACTACCACACACAAACACCATTGCCCTACGCTATGTAGTTGTGGCAGCAGAGTGATGTACACAGAAACACATGTCTTTGGTCAAAATACAAAAATGCCCTGCTTAGACCACTTTTTACCATTACATCTCCCACATCCCTATAGCTATCGATATTCCGCCAACGTTGTGCACGACAGGACACTCCATGCTACTTCCACAAACAAAGACCAGTGATCTGTGCTAGATAGTGGTGGTGGCTGAAAAGTGAAAAATAGGAAAACACACGTCTATTTTCATATATATATAAGATTAATTTTTCTTTTGGACTACGATAGGACAATAACTTTTGACAGAAAGAAGTCTGTCAGGGGCAGCTAGTTGAGGATATAGTTTCACTTTGTATGAGTTTCACTAAGTGCAACAGAGTAGTGATGGTAGCATATGTGGGGAATAGTATTGATGGAAATGTCAGTTATAGTTTAGAGAGTGACCTGAGGAAGGTGGTGAAGGATGCACAGCATACCACGGCTGGGCTCATGCAGGTCCTAAGTCTCCATGACTGGCCACACTTGAACCACGATGTGAGGAGGTTAAATGTTGAAACAGAAGTGCTACTTGGGAAAGGCATGAGTTTTGTCTTGTGGGGTGGTGCCTGTAAACACCATTAGTAGGTGGGGTTTCACTAGGCATGGCCTACACCTAAATATTAGGGGCAAGGTGGTACTTTCTGAATTGTTAGCTCCAGTGAAGATGGGGTCAGGACTGAACCTTTTATAGGTAAGGGACTGCTTGTGAGGGGATGGAAATAGATGATCAAAATGATATTGATTGTAGATCCATGATGGCAAAAATCAGAAATTCTAAAGAAATCTATGAGGTTGCTGAAACAATGCTGGAGGTAAATGCTGAAAATATAAATCCAGTAATAAGGTAATAAGGATGTTACTGGTGAACTTTAAAAGTAAAATGAACAGAGTAATAAAATTTACAATGTTATTAGAGATAGACAAACCATTAGTAATTATAGGGGCAAAGTCTCGGTTAAAAGAAGAAGTACTAGACAATGAGGTTCTTTCCTGATGGTTACATAGTGTACCACAGAGATAGAGGAGCAGTTGATGGAGGAGTTTTCAAACAAGTTAGCAGAAACTACCACAGTTCTCTGGCATAATAGATCATGACCATGAGTTACTTGGGGTAGATTTCTGGGGTAATAAAAAAGAAAAAATCAGAGTGTTGGCTGTTTACCGCAGTGGAAGAATGACAGATGAAGATGAGGCTCTTGGGGAGAAATTAAATTCATACTCAGATTTCAGAGGTGAGAATAGAATGATCATCATTGATGGGAATTTAAATTTCCCAGGTGTAAACAGGGAAGGAAATAAGATTAATAACACAAGGGAATAGAGATTTGCAAATACCTTAATAATGGAAGGATGGTTTATACAAGTCGTAGAGTAGAACACTGGGGCCAAACACATGTTGGATATGTTGCTAATAAAGCTGGTTGATAACCTTTGGGATGTCAGGTAACTGAAGAAATAAGTGATCGCGAAGTAGTTCTGATGGATATTAGGGGATTCAGTAAACCAGTAGCCAAAATTGAAGGGGGAAATAGATACAATTATAAAAAGGCACAGATTTTGAACATGAAGAGATATTTCAGGGAAAATTTCAGCAGTTAGAGGACAGCACAAGTACAGTATAGCCAAGGTGGGAAGAGTTCAAGGAGATGTTATGAAAGGTAGAAGAAATATTTATTCTTAATTAAATATAAAGAGATGTGTAGAACCTGCGAACTATAATATTGGGGTTATTAGGTTAAAAAGGTCAGTAAGAAGTGAACTTAACAGAGCTAAGAGACATAGGGTAGTAGAGAGTATTTGAAACAACTAAACAAGGAACTAATAATAACAAAGAAGGTGGCTAAAGATGGGTATACGAGGGCTGTCTGAGAAGTTCTCGGCCTCGACCATAGATGGCAGCACTACCCAAGTGATTTTTTCCGTGCAAGTTGGTGCACATGCCGGAAGCGCCTGCAAGAAATTGCAAGTCATTCTACATTGTAGTTTGGTCTGTACAGTTGTTTGATGGAGGCGCGGTGCGTAGTTGTACCAGAGATGGAAAAAATCGAGTATCGTGCAGTTATAAAAGTCTTTGTAAAAGAAGGTTTAATGTCATCCGAGATCCACGGTACATTTTTAAAAGTGTATGGGGACTCTTCTCCTTCATATTCGACAGTTAAGAAATGGGCTGCTAAGTTCAAACATGGCCGTAGCAGTCTCGAAGATGATCAACGCGAAGGACGTCCGAAAAGTGCAACAACTCCATAAATCATCCAGAAAGTGCATGATATGGTTTTGGATGATCGACGAATAAAAGTGCGTGAGATTGCAGAGACCGTAGGGATATCAAAAGAACATGTGGGATACATTTTGCATGAAGTATTGCATATGAAAAAGCTTTGTGCAAGATGGGTGCCGCATTTGCTCACTGTTGATCAAAAGCTCATCCACATGAGACTTTCTGGACAGTGTTTGCAGCATTTCAGCAGAGATAAAACTGATTTTGTGCGTCGATTCATAACTATGAACGAAACATGAGTTCACCACTACACGGCAGAATCAAAACTGCATTCAAAGCAGTGGACAGAAGCTGGTTGTTCACGTCCAAAGAAGGCCAAGTCGGTTCCATCAGCAGGGAAGGTGATGGCATCAGTTTTCTGGAATGCTAAACGTGTTTTGTTCATTGATTACCTTGAAAAGGGTAAAAAATAACTGGACAATACTATTCCGATCTCTTAGACACCCTGGATGAAAAAACTGATGAGAAAAGGCCCAGTTTGAGGAAGAAGAAAATCATCTTTCATCAGGACAATGCACCTGCCCACAAGAGTCTTTTGGCAATGGTAAAATTAAGAGACCTGCACTACGACGTGTTGGAGCATCCACCTTATTCCCCAGATTTGGCTCCCTCCGACTTCTATCTATTCGCAAAACTCAAAAACTTTCTTGCTGGTCAGCATTTTTCTTCAAATGAAGAGGTGATTGCAGCTGTAGATGGATATTTTTCAGGCCTTCCAGAAAGCCACTTCAGGGCTGGTATATTGAACTTGGAACATCGTTGAACTAAGTGTATCAGTGTTCGGGGAGACTATATGAGAAATAAAAATGATTTGGTAAATATCAAATTTGTTTTATATTTTTAGGCTTAGAATTTTCCAGACCACCCTCGTATGAAGAGTACTATCGCCACAGGGTGACAACTGATTGATGCATCTAAAAATTTCTGTGGCAATGGTAGAAAATTGAAGGGAAGGGTAGGTGTTAAGATGCTTATAGATAGGAATGAAGAAGAAACTGAGAATTTGAAAAAGGCGAGATTTTAAGTAACTGGTTTAGTGAGACCATTAGGGTCATAAATGGTAGGGTGTAAATCGAAGAACAACATGATTAGAAATGAGCAGACCAAAAAATTTGAAACTCTTCCTGAGGATATCATGAAGGAACTAAGAAAGCTGAAAAAATTTAAAGGGGCTCATGGAGATAATATTACTACTGATATATTAAAGATTGAGGGATGTACCTTATATAAAATTTAAATTGAGTCTGGGTACTTGCTGCTTACCAGAGGACCAGAAAAGTGCAATAGTGATACCAGTATATAGAGCAGGGGTGAGAAATAGAGTCGAAAATAATAAGCCAGTTAGTGTGATATCAGTTGTAGGTAAATTAATGGTGAGATTGATATCCAACCACATCAGAAATATATGTGAGGAATGTTAGTGGTTTTTAATTTGGCAATATGGCTTTATTCAAGGATATTCTTGTGAATCTCAGTTAGTGGGATATATGAAACATATTTCGGTCGAAATCAAGAAGGGAGCCCAAATTGATGGTGTTGCACAAGACCTTTCAAAGGCATTTGTCAGAGTGAGCCATAAAATGGTGGTAAATAAGGTACAATTTTTTGGAGTGGATAGAAAGTGATTTGCTGGGTAGAAGAATTCTTAAAACACAAAAAGCAGACAGTTAGGGTAGGAAAAGTACCAAAAGAAGTAGAAGTAAAAATGGGAGTGCCCCAGCACAGTGTATTGGGACTATTTTTCTTCATTGTTCTAATGAATGGTTGCATTGATGGCTTACTATCAGAAATTAGGTTGTTTACTGATGACAAAATGCTATATAAAGTGATCAAAACAGCAGAGGACTGTGAACAGCTGCAGGGTGATCTGGACAGGATATCTAGCTGGGTTGGTAAACATGGATTGAAGATAAATGCAAAGAAGATTCAGCTTTTTAGATACACAGATAAAAAACTGGAGGTTGATTATGACTACAAGTTGGGAAAAGAATTGCTTGAACTTGGCAGGACACATTGGACAGGTAGTAGGAAAAGGTGTCAAAATGCTTCACTTGTTGGAGAGATTGATGGGAGGATGCACAAGAGAAGTAAAGGAACTGGGTTACAAAACTTTCGTCAGACCATTGCTTGAATATGGTGGTGTAGTATGGGACCCAGATTTTGGGTATCAAATGCGCGAGTTGGAGGGGGTACAAAGAAGGGTTGCTAGATTTGTCTCTTGAATGGAAATAACCGTAACTAATAATCAGTAACTAATATGATAAAAGAGCTGCAATGGGATTCATTGGAAGACAGGAGGAGGGTGAAGAGAGTCATGGGAGTGTACATAGCATACGTTGGTGATGAGAGATGGAAAGATATTAGTATAAGAATTAAAAGTAATGAATGGAAGGGAAAAGATGACCATGACTACAAAAGGCACTCAATTTCAGGCACAAGGGTGTGGGAAGATTTTCTTTCATAGGTAAGAGGGTCAGTGATTGGAATAAGTTACCAAGAGAATTGATCAATAATTTACCAAAAACTTCTAAACAATTTAAGGTTGAAATTTGTAGAGGGCAAATGCAGGTGTGTAGAGTATAGGGGAAAATCAGTATGTAGTAAAATTGTTACCAGAGTGTGCACTGCATCACAATTAAATTAATCACTTTTCTCTGTGATCTCCATAAGAACATTATACCAAGATAAGGCAGTAGACTTGTTCAAAGATACTAAAGCACAAATATGTAACATTTCAGTGATTAAAAATACTTGACAACTCAAAAATAAATATCAAAACTTCCAAAATCAACTGAAATCTGACTTGATTACTGCACCACTACTACTATGTGGTTGTCATTGTCACAGGCTTATATAGGCACTGCAGAAACATCCTGAAGGTGATAAATAGTGTTGACAGATGTTTCTCTATCGCTAACAATACTTTGACAATCAAATTAATATACAAACAAATGCAACTTATTTAAAAATTACTCACAATCATTTAAAATGGAAATTAAGGCTATTTGCAGGCATTTCCACAGAAAATTATCATCGTAGCCAACAAATGGTTGAGAATTGTCCTCCGAACATTGTGGCTCACATCAACACTTACAATTTCAAGCTTTTAATGGATGTATCAAATTATGTATGAGTTACATAGTTTCTCTCTTTAAAACACTGTTTACTCACATAATAAGAATACCCAAATTCACAATTAATCACATGAAAAATAAACAAATCCACAATCTTGGTGTTAATAATCCTTAGAAAAGAAAGTTTCATAAAATGGTTGGGTCTGAGGGTGTAAAAAAAAATCAACAATAACACTTACACACAAACATTTCCAAATGATTTAATGGATTTATCGTAGTAAAACATTGTTTTAATGAAGAATTCATTTTTTTAATGTAGCTAATGATATTTGTTTAAAAATATTGTATTTAAATGTTTTTTTGTTACTGTTAAATCTTATTAGTTATCTTAATCATTTAAGTTCCACGTCATATTGACATCTAATTAGGAAGGTTGAATTGAAAATTTAGTTTTTCATGAGTCTTTAAACCCATAATGTCAGCTGCCTGCACGTGATTCTGAAACAGTAATGTAATTTTTTTTAAAAGTTTAGAAATTGTTTCCTTAATTTCTTCATAAATTAAAAATAGATTAATAATGATAGAAAATTGATGAAAAAATACTGTTAAAATCTGAAATGACTGGCTAAGCTGTAATGTGACATAAATGTAGTTAAATTATATTGGTACCCAAAAGTAACCATTCATGTGAGATTTCTCAGATATTCACTCTGTGACACATTTTCAGTTGTAACAGAAATGTGTTTTAAATAATCTCTGCCTCACATAGCCTGATAGAATACTCTTAAATATTTTCTTTGTCATGTCGATATTTTATCTAAAAGTAAAAGTTTTTTCTCTACAGGTGCAATTACCTGAGCGAATCGTTATATATGAACTATTTGCTGGAGATGCTTCAGGAATGCACTACAGAGTGAAGGAGAAGATCAACCAGAAACTGGAATGCAATTTGTTAGTTGTGTGTTCAAATCATCTTGTTCTGTGTCAAGAAAAAAGATTGCAGTGCCTTACATTTGAGGGTATGAAAGAAAGAGAGTGGGTTATGGAATCTGCAATTCGATACATTAAGGTAGTTGGTGGTCCTCCAGGACGTGAAGGTCTTCTCTTAGGTTTGAAGGATGGGCAAGTTTGGAAAATATATCTCGACAACGCATTTCCCGTTAACCTACTGAAAGTAAGTTCTGCTGTAAGATGCCTTGACCTCAGCTCATCTAGGAAGAAATTGGCTGTTGTGGATGAAAGTAATATGTGCCTTGTATATGATCTCTGCAAAAAGGAACTAATGTTTCAGGTAGTTATATATTCAAATTACAGAGATTTTAATTATCTGCTCAAAACTTATATGTTAAAGTACTTTGCTTCATACTGTTGTTAAAATTGATTATTTCATCACTGCTTCTTTCAATCAGTTTGGTGTATAACTTAGTCGCTCATAAATTTTTACAATATTCAAATTTTTATACACATATATGAAACTAAGTAAAATATGTCTGTTTGTTGAAAGTCTTGTGTATTATTACTGCATGCAGTCTTTGTTGTCCTGATTTTCTAACCTCATCTGTCTATTACAGAAGACAGTTGTAGTTTTATTTCTTCACCAAACCAGTTAGTTCCTTGGTTAACTCATTATATAGAACCATTCGGGCGTTTAATCACAGGGTGGCAGTATAAAAAGCTTAAACCATTCAGAGGTTTAATAATATGGAGGCAGTATAAAAATATTCATAACATTGGTTACATTACAGTTTCAATCATCTTATTTCAAGGTACTGCTAATCTAACGAAATAATATAAACAAATATTAAAAGCTCATGTAAGCAGTAAAGTACACTTGCAGAAAATGTAGGTGTGTATATACTCTCAAAACAAATCAAGGAAAATTACAACAGGTATTTAAAACAAGTGAACTTTAACAATCAATTATTTTTTTATTTTATTTAAAAAAAGACATTATAAAGAAAAGTTCATATATATTGTTAGGACTATATTGAACATTAGGCTAGGATAAAAACCACAGCTTACCATAGAAGAGGATTCCTGTGGCGTTGGTACACGAAAAAAACACGAGCACACATAGAATATAATTTTCGAGCTATCGCTCTTCATCAGTAGGAGTGAGATGGTTGCACGCTGGCGGCTGGCAGCCAACTCCGTAAGGTACAATGCCGGTAGCTCTTGGTGGGAGGGAAAACAACATGGAGGGAAGTGAGGGTGGGGGTAGAAAAGCATAGGCTGGAAAATGATGATGAATAACAAGTAAAAGTACATAGGTACCCATCGCGGCAGTGCAGTATACCTCATTTAATGGTCCTAAATACCTATTAAGTAATGGACCTATGTGCAAACAACTAAAAAACAAAATGTTCGGAAATTTGAAATTAAAAATAAGCAAAATTCGAAGCTACAATCAATAAAGATAGGCTCTGGTGAGCGGTGGTTCTATGGGAGAAAGTGGAAGTAAGGGGGATGGGTTGGAGGAAAATTGGTACTATCTTAAATTTAGACCTGGTGATTATCTGGTCCCCAGTTGGTACTGATATTCCAGTTCCCACCTCCTAAGTTCTGAAATACTGCTTTTATCTTAGAGGACTCTGATGGCGCAGACCAAGAAATGTATTAAAAATGTTGGTACCATGTGTAGTGGCATGATATGATAAGGGTGGTCAGGGTTCTGGGTGTGTACTGATTGTCTGTGTCCATTCATTCTGATGGCCAGTGGATTTGTTGTGAGTCCAATGTAGGAGGCTGGGCAATGGTTACAAGTGAATTGGTATATAAGGTGGGAGGATACACAGGTGGCGAATCCTGTGATGGGAAAGCTTTCCCCAGTTACGGGGTTGGTAAAGGTGGTGGAAGGCGGGTGCATACTGCATAATTTGCAATGGGGTCTGTTGCAAGGAAATGAACCTTGGGGCTGTCTTGCAGGCTTGGGGACCCTGTGTTTATGGACCAAGAATTGGTTGAGGTTTGGAGGTCTGCTGAAGCAGGTTCTGGGTGGGTGAGGAAGGATTTTAGGAAGGAGGTTTCTCATCTCAGGGCAGGCTTGGAGGAAGCTATAAACTTGTCTCAAGATTCGATTAACGGATTCCAAGCCTGGGAAGTAACTGGTGATCAAAACAGGGCTGTGGTGGGTTTTAGAGGGTTGTGGATTGTTGATAGGTTGAGTGGGTTGTGTTGTGGCATGTGAAACCTGTTTGTGAACTAAATCTGGTGGGTAATTGTGGGAAATCAGGGCTTCAGAGATATTGCTGGCATATTGTTGAAGTCCAATCAACAGGCCTTTTTTCGTGTACCAACGTCACAGGAATCCTATCCTAATGTTCAATATATATATATGCAGTGGCAAATCCAGGGGGGAGGGGCAAGGGGGCTCAAGCCCCCCTCACCCCTCGAAAGTATTTAAGTCCACCCCTGACATCGGTAATTTATGAGATTTGGATTTTTTTTTTAGGTCTACTGATTTTTTAAGGCCCCCCTCCAAAACCAATATCCTGGATCTGCCACTGTGTATATTTTTGAGAAAACCAACAAAATTTACCCAGCTCATATGAAAATATCGTTTCATACAGTGTAAACATGAAACCCACACTTTTCCCAAATCTTCCCAAGAAAAAAATAATGCAACTAAGGAAAATGGAAGCGGCTTCTAGGCGATATAAATAAGAAAAGAAAGGGAAATTTACCCACCACATACCAAAGTGGATGGATGCGATGAGAGGGAACACTTATGCTGACAAACAACTACACAATATTTCGGCATCTGCCTTGTTCACAAGTAGAAAAAATGGGCCATTAGGCTCAGAACGTGTGTACACAACGAACGTTGCCTAATGACTAACCGTGTAGTGGGGGAGGGGTGGGGGAATGGCTAAGGAGTAGACTATCGATATCGGTACGCAATGTCTGAGGTAATATATTTAATATATTGCAGGCGATGGTAAAATGAGCATATGTAGTAAGGGTACGGTATAAACACGGAGAAAGAAAAAAGGAAAAAAAAGTTAGTGATGGGTTGATTGGATTTTAACAGTGGTTAAGTCCAGGTGGGTGTCTCATATCCAGGATATTCTGGTACGCTAGTTCCCATCTCCGGAGTTCTGCTGCAGTGGTGCTGTCAGGGAAAACTCTGACTGCTCTCACAGTAAAACAGTCGTTGAGGTTGTTGGAATCATGGCTATTGGCATGTTCTGGTACTGGAAGGTACAGGTTAGGAGTGTGGACTGTTTGTCTGTGGCCATTCATTCTAACAGAGAGTTGCTGTGTGGTGAGGCCTATGTAAGAACTGGTGCAATAGTGGCAAGTTAGTTGGTATATAAGATGAGTGGTTGAACAGGTGGCATGTCCAATAATGGGGAAAGTTTCTCCTGTGGTGGGATTGGAATATGTAGTGGTGGGTGGAAGCATGCTGCAGGTTTTACAGCGGGGTCTATTGCAAGGATAAGATCCATATGGTGCTTTTGGAGAGTCTAACGGAGGGTATTTGTGGACTAGGATGTTCTTAAGATTGGGTGGTCTGCTAAAACATGCACGAGGGACATTGGGTAGAAATTTGGGTAGTAGAGTACGCATTTCTGGAAATGAGCGAAGGAAGTCATACCCCTGTCGCAAGATATGGTTGATGGACTCGAGGCCAGGAGAGAACTGAGTGACAAAGGCGGGGGCTATGGTTGGTTTTTGAAGGAGACAAGTGAGAGTGGTTACGTGGAGGGTGGTTGATCGCGCGGGAGATCTGTTTATGTACAAGATCCCTGGGGTAACAACGGGAAATAAGGGCTTGGGATAGGTTTTGTGAGTATTGATGGAGAGAATGAGCATCAGAGCAAATGCGACTTCCATGGATGGCAAGGCTGTATGGGAGGGAACGTTTGGTATGGAATGGATGGCAGCTATCAAAGTGTAGATACTGCTGTAAATTAGTGGGTTTGATGTGGACTGTGGTATGAAGGACACCGTGCCTGAGCATGATGTCAACATCGAGGAATGTGATGTGTGAGCGGGAGTAAGTCCAGGTGAAATTGATGGAATTGTTGCTATTGTTAAGGGAGTGGAGGAATTCAAGGAGGTGGTTTTCGCTGTGGGTCCAGATCCAGCCTTGCCATCCGTGGAAGTTGCATTTGGTAATGGTCAGGGATCAGAATAAGTTACAAAGAGAATTGATGAATAATTTATAAAAATGTTGAAACAATTTAAATTTTAAATTTGTAGAGGGAAAAATTAGGTGGGTACAGAAAGGGAGTGGAGGGAAATGGGTGTGTAGGTAAATTGTCACCAGAATGCACACTCCATCGAAATTAAATTAAAAAGTCTTAGGGAGGCAGGATGGTACAGAGAAAACATTCAGATGACATTACGTATGGTCATCTCATTAGCAGAATTATAGACCTTCAACAGTCGATTCTTGGTGGCCCTGGAGTTGCATGTCACCAGTAGCACCATTTCATTACTGTGAAGAAGATTTAAGGAGGAAGGAAATATACAATGGTAGTGCAGGAAAGACTGAATATGTTCTACAACCCAGTGTTAGAAATCTTTTTCAGTCGTAAGTTGCACATTGCTGTCCAATCAGTACACAACCTGCACTAGCTAGAGACCTTGCAGCAGCCTCTAGGTCACATATCTCCCTTCAGACAGTGGATCTTCAGCTTTGAGAAGTCACTGCCCCCATGTACTACTGTTGACCTCCAAATTAAGCAATGGAACGTGTTACCACAAGCATGCTGGATGGACAAATCCACAGTATAGGAATCTGATGTGCATCTTTTATTGCCATGTTAGGTATTGATGTTCAGTATGCCACCAGTAAAGGGACATCATACGTAGTCTATGATATCCTCTGTCCAGATCTGGTTTTCCTGTATACCTAATATCAGCAGGAGTCAAATTGTTGACAGGACCCATATCAATGCAAATGTTATCACTGTGCCCTATATTTTTCCATGGTTCTTGTACATCCCTTAACTTAAGGACATAAGTGTATCTTTCATTTTTATAGTACTTTATGTCTTACTGATTTTTTTCAGCAACAACAACACCTTCCATAACTGTCATACAATACCATGCATACTTCCTTTACCAACATCAAAAGTCTGATACTTTTTGATTCAAAATATACTATCAGAAAAACAATCACCTTATGAAAATTGTGTGATTCTATACTGTTTCTTTTCTTAACCTTTTCTTTTATCACATGAATTGTTTTTCTTTCTTATGGAAACCAGATTTTGTCATTTCAGACACTGTTTCTTATTCCAGTTTTGGTGCATCTTTACTCTGTAATATGTCTTGTTCCCTTAGTTCAACCACCTGTAGCAATGGTTGCAAATTTTTTATTTGCAGTGAGCCTTGTTCACTGTTCGCACCTCCACCCACTTTAACAATTTTCCAATGTGGTGAGTGATACCATGTATGTATGGGATACAGGCTAATTTTCTTAAACTGTTTTGATGGTTTAGTAGTATTTTAGACTTTATCATTTAGAATTATGTTGTAGCAAAATTGTTTTATACAACTTTTCTTTTGTAATATATTACTTTTATTCAGGAGCCTAATGCCAATAGTGTAGCATGGAATACTCACTGTGAAGATATGCTTTGTTTTTCTGGGAATAACATCCTGAGCATAAAAGCTAGTACTTTTCCTGTTCACCAACAAAAACTACAGGTATGTATCATACAATTAAAACTTGAGCAGAAATTTTTATTTATTTTTCTCATTTTACATCAGTGATTTATATTTCATTGGATATGTTCAGTACATGAGGGAGGACCCAAAAATAACCAGAATTTCTTTATAGAAAGCATTTACTTTATTGTTTTTCAAATACAACCTCAATCTCCTTCAAAGTACTTTCCATTAGCATTAATACACTTGTCCAAATGTTCATTACAGTTTTGGAAACACCTTCTAAATTTGTCATCTTTCGTACGAGCTAGCACCTTCATGACATTGTGTTTTACACCTTCAACATCGGCAAAATATTTCGCTTCCTTTTCATCCTCAGGAACAAGAAGAAGACCAAGGGTGCTAAATCTGGCAAGTAGGGCATGTTGGTCAAGGTAGTCGTTGAGGCCAAAAACTGACGAACACTGAGAGCTGTGTCCGCAGGAGTGTTGTCGTAATGCAGGAACCACTCACCGGAGTTCCACGAAGCTGGACGTTTTCATGCCAAACTTCTGTGCAGCCTTTTCAAAACCTAAAAATAGAATTTTTGGTTTACTGTCTTGGTTTTATTGACAAATACTGAGTGTATGATTCCTCTGATGTAAAAAAACCAGATCAACATCATTTTCACATTCGATTTCATCTGACGATCTTTTTTTGATGAGGTGCCAGTTGACTTGACTTTTGTTTACTTTCTGGATAGTACTCATAGCACCATGATGATTTTGTTGAAATATTTGGATAATTTTTGAATGCGTCCTTTATTTCACAATAGGCTTGAACACGGCGATCCATTTGGTCTCTGGTGAGAAGTCTCAGTAGGAACTTTGTTGCCACTCTTCGTATCGCAAAAATGAATTTTCAAAATGTACTGAATAGAGCTCCAGGACAACCCAGTGAAACCACACTTTTCACTGTCATGTGACGCTTCTTGGCAAAGTGGCTCAGCAGAGGGTCTACAATAGCCCTCTGGCGGTGCAACCTTGCACTACAAGTACATGATGTGCAGCATTTTGATTCCAGTTATTTTTGGGTCCCCTCATATTGTCAATATTGAGAATAAGATAAGTTTCTTCATTTTTATTTAGTGTATTTCATAATTTGACCTTGTTTAGTCATTGTAACTCCATATTCATTCATTTCAGTACCATCTACACTAATATTTAAATGTGAAAGTAGCTCTGTCTCTCTCTCTGTTTGTTACATTTTCCCAACTAAATGGCTAAACTGATCTTGATGAAATTTCACAAGGAAATACTATATATTGTTAGGAATGAGCTAGGATACTTTTTGTGGCAGGGAGAGGGAATAGATAACATATTTTGTCGTGAAATTTTGGAAACTAACCAAACAGTGACAGACAAATGGATAGTGTTTAAGTCTCTCTAAGTTATATCGGTCACTCAGGCTTCATTTCTCTCGCAGTCCATTTGTGTATGATCTGTTCATAAATTTCATGTACGTACACAACTTATTTTATCATATGTATTAGGATTTGTGCTGCATGCGATGACTGTCAATAAAGCTAGTGATGGATACAGTAAGTAGCAGGTGTACACTTAGAAAAGATGTGTTGTACCAAAGGGCAGCTAGCTCATGGGTTTCCAACCCTCAAAGGTTGTTTATCTTAACAAAGGACAGGTAAACCAAAAACATTGTGTACAAAAGGGTATTGATGTAAGATGTCCCTAGGAAGTGACATAACCACAAACAAAACCACAAACGAAAATCTGGCAGAGGAACTGTGGTAGGTAGTCTCCCACAGTTATCAACCTTCCCTTGTAGTTTGTTGCTATTTGTAAACATGTTACAAATTGGTTCTTTTCACGAGACAGCTTCAGTGGTAGGATGTTATGGTAATGGCGTCTTTGTCATATTATCTGACTCCTTATCCTTAGAGACACCTTTTATCTAACTTACAACATTTTATATCCAATTCTAAAAATAAAATTCTAAATCCATGTTGACGAAGTCGCAAGTAACAACTAGTGTTTACATAGTTCTCTCACCACTGCTAATCACTCTGTAATTCATTTGGCATCATTATTACATTTAAGCAGTCAATTACATTCCACTTTAGTGATGTCATATAGTAAGACAGAAATTTGTCTGAATTTGACCCTTAAAGGGCAAAAGTATCAATATTGTTGCAATACTTTTTTGTGTCACGAACCATTTATCTCCATTCATATCTAATTGATATGTATAAATCAGGTATCATATTAAAGACTTAGGTATCCACCGTGGTAAAATTATACTTTAAGAAAGGTTTTTTTTGTAATTTGGCCCTTAAAGGGCAAAAATGTCAATTTTTCTAAAATGCGTTTTTTGTGTCTCAAACAATTTATATCCCTGGATATCTAACCAAAATCCATAAATGAAGTAGGATTGTGTTTAGTGATGTCTCAGCTTTGTGGCATCATATTTTAAGAAAGATTTTTTTTTGCAATTCAATCCTTAAAGGGAAAAAGTATAAATTTTTGTACAATGCATTTTCGTGTCACGAGCCATTTATCTCCTTTGATATCTAACTGATATAGATAAATGAGGTATCATATTAAAGACTAAGGTCTCCACCGTGGTAACATTATATTTTAAGAAAGGAATTTTTGGTAATTCAACCCTTAAAGGCCAAAAATGTCAATTTTTCTAAAAAAAACGTTTTTTGTGATTCGAGCCATTTATCTCCCTGGTTATCTAACCAAAATCGGTAAATGGAGTAGGAGTATGAAGAGTAATGACTCAGTTTTGGTTGCATTATATATTAAGAAAGAATTTTTGTAGAATTAAACCCTTAAAGGAAAAATGTATAAATTTTTATACAAGACATTTTTGTGTCACAAGCCATTTATCTCCATTAGTATCTAACCGAAACAGATAAATGTGGTATCATTCTAAAAAGGTTTCCGCTGTGGACACATCACATTTTCAGAAATGAATTTCTCTGAATTGAACTCTTAAAGGGCATAAATATCAGTATTTTGTGTCTCGAGTCATTTATCTCCCTTGATAATTAAACAAAATATATAAATGAGGTATCATTTTAAAGATTGTGGTCTGCGTAAGGTCTTTGATTCCATTACACCACATTTTAAGAATGAAATTTTTCAAAATTCTACCCTTATTGGGCAAAAGTGTTAATATTGCTACAATGCATTTTTCTGTCACGAGCCATTTATTTCCTTTGATACCCAACAGAAATCAATAAATAAGGTATCGATTTAAATATTAAATTATCCGCTTTGGTCACATCATATTTTAAGAAAGAAATTTCTCCAAATTCAGCTCTTAAGGGACAAAAATACCATTTCTAAAACTTTTTTTTTACCTCGCTTGATAACTAACCGAAATCGATAAATGGGGTATAATTTTATAGGACAAGGTGGCTGCTTTGGTCACACCATATTTTATAAAAGAAATTTTTTGGAATTCGACCCTTCAAGGGGAAAATTATCAATATTATTTCAACAACGTGTTTATTTTATTTTTTTTTTTTTTAATTACAAGCCATTTATCTTCTTCGATACCTAACAGATGTCATTAGATATCATATCATTTTAAAGAGTAAGGTTTTTTTTAGGTAAAATCATAAATTAAGAAAGAATTTTTCGGAATTTGGTGCTTAAAGTGCCTATGATACAGTTCAGAGCAAAGTTCCTAGATTGCAGCAGCAGAGATTTTTTTAAAAAAATCAATAAGTAGCTTTTCGGATTTTTTTTTTTCTGTTACCGAAACGCTTTTGTTTTGCTATGCAATTCCAATGTAAACATTTTACTCGCACAGCAACAAATATCACAGAGATTTTGATATGTTGTATGCATTTTGTTCAGGTTGGTTGTATTCTGTTAAGGTCAGTGACAGTTTGTGGTAAAAAAATTTAAATTTTCCTAACTGTTTCATAATATGTTGTAAGTATTTTGATGTGTATCTATTACACTAAAAAAAAATATTTGGTACAAAAGTACGGTTCTACTTTTCATTATATAACAAGCATTCAAGCTCACTATTCATTGCATTTTATTCATGAAATTTCCGCACGGGTCATCTAATTTCCATATAATAGTCATTAAAATTTGTCTCCTGAAGCGTAATCTTCTCCTTCCAGCATATACAATGTCTGATATCTGCTTCTTTTCACAAATAATAGTAAACACTTTAGATATCCACACATAGCGCTTATTTCATCATTAACACATCACTTTTGGAGTCCGTAGCACATAACAAATTAAATATTTTTTATCACCAGCCTTCGATCAGTAACATATATTCACCTGGGGTTTAAGTGTGTCACAATATCTTCTGCATATATTCATTGTTCTTCAGTATTCCTTGCTACTAGCTTCTTTCTTGATCTTGCACTTCCGCCGAAATGCAATCGTAAGGGTTCGTTGCCATCCGTTACCATAAACAAGCGTGTTTTTTTGCTGTGTTTGCTTCCGTCTGCATGATCGTGCATTACTGACCTAAGACAACTACTGCTGTAATAAGCCATCGTATTGTCTCCCTGCATTCTATTGTGGTTGCACAAATCCTGCTTAATACTTCGTGATGTAAGTCACCTGACATAACAACTGCCAACTACGCATGCATGTCACTCTAGTTGCTGCCTCACTGAAATGCCTGCATCTGCATTCTTGCCGTAAAAATGTTTCTTGCATTTTCTAGTAAAGCCGCTTTGCCGGGCTCTTCCGAATCATGAAGCATCAATTCTTTTTTCCTCACAGTATGCACTATAATCACTTTCACTATCGAGTGCATCCGCTTTCCCTGACAATGGTGCCTCACTATTTATTTGCCAATTCTGCAATTTCTCATAGTCTCTGCTATTTCTTCCTATTTCCTCTGACACTAATCTCTCGCTTTCTTTCTTCAGATCCTCCTTCTGCTCCTTCGTAATCATTTCCGTTGGCATTTTCCACTTGCTTCCGATACCTTGTATTATTTCATTTCTCTGCTGTCTTTCTCCAGTTTCTTCAGTACCACTGGCAAACTCCGATAAGTTCCACTTTCTAGTTTTATTCCTTCTTGCAACAATACTTTAGCTTCTTTATTCAAATCCTTTATTAACAATAATAAATTCATCTCGCCGCTGCTTTCTTTTAGTGTTTATGGCTCCAATGACTCTCCTACATCTTTCTGCAGATTATTTACTTGATTTTCAGGTATTTTATGCCATTTCTCATTTTCTCTCTACCCTACATCTCCGGCCTTTACTTTTATTTCCTGCTCTCCAATTTTATTGTGTTGTTGCATCATATCTAATTCCTAATGGAAGACATCTTTATATGTTTCACATAATTCTTTCTCAGCTTACTTTTTCTGCTCTGTCAAATGTTTCTGGCTTAATCCTTCTATTTGGATGACACCATAATATGCTGCATATTTCTCTTGTTCGCCGTATTTCTCCGCCCCTCCTCTCAGGGTAATCAAGATTGCTTATAATTCAGTTTCCATGTGAAACAAACATCCTTGTACAAGTACCACTGCTTTGTCATAATCAGTTATGGCTTCCCACTTCTTCAACCCATCTTGCACAATTATTCCATGATATGGGGTGTCGATTCCTCCTAAAACCACTTGCATTTTATACATCATTCTTAACTCCTTCCCTGCATACAATGTTACCATTATTGCGCCTTCTGTGGGAATGGTTCTTCCAGAGATTCCTTTGATCCTGTTGCCATTCGTCATTTTACAACGCTGATTTTCTCTTAAACATTCTGCTCTGAGAAGTGAAACCTCTGCTCCTGAGTCCAAAGTAACATAAGTGATCTGTATTTGCTTTATTGGCATTCTAACTCAATGCAATCATTTTTATTAATATTGCTGCATTCACTCTTTTCAAATTCCTGTATGTGCTCTATCCCTGGGCATGCATTACACTCTCTTGCATGGTGCTCCTGTTTCCAACCTTCACTGCAATACATTGCTTCTTTTCGTTCATCTTCTCGCCTTCTGTCTTCTATTTGTTTTTGCTTTTCCTGTCGTGAAGTGACTTCACAAAGCCTTATGTTGCCTCGGCCTCCTTTCCAACAGCGCTGACACCTCCTTTCTGGCTTTGTGATACCTACTCGAGTATAGCACTGTTTTGCTGCATGCCCGGACCTTTTGCAAAACTGACTATCTTCTGCAATCCTTCTACTTCTAGCTTTCCAATATTCACTTCTTCCTCCTCTACTTCTGTCTGCATGCTGCCTGTGGTCATTTCCCTGATGCTGTTGTTTCTTTTTGGCCGATATAATTACTGTTTCTTCTCAGTTTGGGCAATCTCAACAATTTCCGTTAAAGAAAGCTCTGTTCCTCTAGCTCTGAGTACTGCAATGATTCTCTTGTCTACTAATCCTCGGATGAATGCTGTGCCTGCAAGGGTGTGGAATAATTTCAAAGCACTTGCTAATTCACTCCTTTTTAATTCTCTCGTCATTGCTTCGCGGACTTCATATACTATTCTGTCCAACCGACTTGCCCATTCTGCCACTGATTCTCCTTCTCTCTGCCGACTTGCAAACATACTTATTGCATAATAATCGTCCGTATATTTTGGCTTATAATTTTCCACTAATGCGGCTCGCACGTGCTTCCAATCTTTGACATTTTCATGTACTGAAATCAGCTGTCTAGCTTGGCCTCCGATGCGTGTCTGTACAACTTTTAAAAGAATCTTATGACATTTAGCATTTCCAAGACTGAATGATGTATTGCAGTTATCCATAAGTTCATCCAATTCTCCTTTCTCACCAAAATAGGAATTAGGTTTCAATTCTAATGCTTCTGACAAGCTTACTCACGATTTCTCTCTTTTTACTACATTCCCTACACTGATAGGCATCGCTGCAATGCTTGCTATTCACTTTTCTGCTGAGTTGCTGTAGTGCTGACAGAGATCTTTCGCTGCTGTCCTTGATTCCACAGAGTGTTGTACTGATTCTGCTTACTGTTTCTGGTTATTGCTTGCCGACACGCCTTGCCTATTCCTGTAACACTGTATTTTTGGGTGGTACTTTCTGCCTTATTTTTTCTCTATTTTACTGTCATAAGTCGCAAACTCACTGGAGTATTTGGTCTGTCATCATGCCCAACACTTTATTGTGCTTGGTGACACCATACCTGTCACCAAATAAATATCTCTACTATGGTGGACTGGCTGTTTTTATTTATATATTTTTGCTCTACCATCTCCGAGAGGAACATTAGTATGTGACAATGACTTCTCTGTCATGTGAGCAGTAGAACAAATGAATAAAACTCCAGTAAGGTTTGTACAGTATTTACATTTATTAACAACAGTACATAACAACCCTGCAATAACGGCTTTAGCTTTATCTAATTGTTCTGGCCAGGTCAGTTTTCCCTGACACTAATGCTGGAGACTAACAACTCTTCCTTAGCTTCCCATTAGTCTATACCATCCCTAAATAGCTATCGGTGGCCGCCCAGTTCGATTATTCCAGAAAGACCCTCTTCACTCTCTGCAGTCCAGTTTTGATCATTACTCCCCCCACTCCATTGTACCTTGTGGGAGATTTGCTAGCCAAGCACTGAGTGTACACATTCCTTGTGCTGCAGCTGTTTACCTCTGCTGTCGCAGCTGACCTAGCTGGCTGTAGTGCTTTGTGAAATCTTATATATCCCTATTTTATTTCTTTACCTGAGCTTTTGGCTGGTATCCTATAGCCTTCATCAGAGATACTGTTTATGTTGCCATAGCAATGAGCGCCAAGCATCGCAGAGTAAAAGGCTGCTATCTTCGTTGATGTTGTTGGTATTCTTTAAAATTTCTGCTGCCTCTTTCACCCGTCGGGGCCACCACTGGTCTTCTCTCCACAGTAGCCTCGTATCTTGAAATTTATTACATGCCCGGTATTAATGGCATGGAGGACTACGACCCAAAAAACCCATGGGAGACGTCAACTTATCCCATGATATTAATGTTCCTGTCTCCCATACATACAGGGTATCACAGACCGGATTGGTAAACTCTTAAAGCTAGTGGAGGTACGAATAGTATATAAGGCTAACTACAAACTTGGTCAGTCACTAACCAAGATAAAAGACAGATTACATCCACACCAGCTTATGGGTGTTTACGAAATCCCCTGCAGCTGTAGCAGTGCTTATATCGGTGAGACAGGTTGCACTGTGGCGGAGAGACTTAAAGAACATATCCACCACTACAAATATAACAACAGCGACAAATCCGCCGTAGTCCACCATGCCATTAATACCAGGCATGAAATAAAATTTCAAGATACGAGACTACTGTGAAGAGAAGACCAGTTGTGGCCCTGACGGGTGAAAGAGGCAGCAGAAATTTTAAAGAATACCAACAACATCAACGAAGTTAGTGGCCTTTTATTCTGCAATGCTTGGCACTCGTTGCTATGTCAACATAAACAGTATATCTGACGAAGGCTGTAAAATACCAGCTGAAAGCTCAGGTAATGAAATAAACAACGCGGCATAACCCAAAAGTCATTTAATCAGGTTACCATTAATTTAGCCGAGGTTCTGAAAGTGGTGCAGCCCCCATTTTATCTATTTTCAATAGTTGCTCATATAATAGTACTAACAGAGTTCCCGGCGTTGCCAGGTTTAGTTGTTGTTGATTTACCCATACACTCTTTGTTTATTCATGTAATGAGAACATGTTCCAAGTTTCATACAATTTGGGTCATCAATTTCCGGAATTAAAGCATACTTCAATTAATCCCCACCTTACCAAGAAAGATGTGGGTTAAATTTGATTTATCCGTACACTATTTTTATTTGTCTGAACAGATTCATGCTTACCAAGTTTCACTGATTTCGTACCGGCCATTTCTGGTACTAAACTAACTGGTGATTTAACAGCACACTTCCAAGAATGGGTGGTTTGGGTGCTTTGATACAGAATGTCAGTTTCATTTTAGTCCAGGTTACATTTCAACATAATTACATTTGCCAATGTTGCTGCTCGAAAATCGAAACATTACGCACATTATTACATAGCACATACATAAAAATGTATCTGGAATGTATCTGTTTATTCTGGCACTACGCAAAAAATACATATTTTGAGTGGATTTTCAGAATTTGAAAGTTTGGGTTCAAAATTAAAATTTTACGTATATCTTAAGCCATTATGACACATTTATTTTAAGAATAATCAAGTATCATTTGAAAAGTGCTGAATCGATTTTGAACGAGTTTTCGTAGTGTCAAACATTAGATGTGTCTGATTGTGCTGGCTCATCTGCCACTGGAGTTAAAAAAATTTCTCATTATGCTACTTCATCTTTGCACTGTAGCTCAAAATTAAATTCTATTTCGTACCTGTATAGTTGAATATCAGGTATTCACAGTTATATATCAGTTATTCAGAAATAAGCGAGAAATAAAAAAAAATCTTTACTTTCGATTTATTTCAGGGATTTACAGACTATGGCACCATGGTTATCATAGAAACTGCATTACAAAACAACGCAATAAATTATAAAATGAAGAAAGCTCCTTAGTTGTCCTAAACTGTTTTTGTTTGCAACACTAAAGGCTTAATACAATGTTCTACATCTACATATATACTCTGCGATTCACAAAACTTGTGGGTGGCAGAGGGTGCTCAGCACAAACCTAATCTCTTTGTTGTGCATTCCAATCCCTAATGGTACGAGGAAAAAAACTATTCGATATAAGAATTAGTGCGGCACCTTATTTCTCTAATTTTATCTTTCCTGTCATTCCGACCCAAATAGGTTGGTGGACGAAGTATTTCACTACACTCGTAAGTGAAAGTGGGAGTACGCATGTTTACCATTAAGTTTATACGAAACATGCATCGTCTATCTACCAGAGACTCCCAGCCCAGTCTACTAATCAGCTCTGTAACTCTTTCATAAGGACTGTAGCAAGCGGTCACGAATCGAGCGGTTCTTCTCTGTACTTTCTCTGTACTCTCAATCAGCCCCTTACGAAATGGATCCCAAATGGCACAACACTAGTCCAAATGTGGACGCACAAGAGATTTGTACGCTATCTCCTTTGTTTGTTCATTAAAATTTTTCAAATTCTGACCTAGTAACCGCAGCCTAGAATTATCTCTACCTACCAACGTATTAGTATGTACTGTCCCATTTCATGTTCCTTTGTACTGTTACTCCCAAATATTTCATAGAATCGACCATATCAATAACTGAACTGTTACCTCGTATTTCTGAACAATCGGAT
The DNA here is from genome assembly GCA_031002005.1 of Vandiemenella viatica. Classification (NCBI taxonomy): domain Eukaryota; kingdom Metazoa; phylum Arthropoda; class Insecta; order Orthoptera; family Morabidae; genus Vandiemenella; species Vandiemenella viatica. The sequence continues at coordinate 189,053,281 of JARYHS010013630.1, forward strand.
TCTTTTGTTAGTTATGCTCATTGTCTTACCACTTTTTACAATTTAGTGTGAGTTGGCTCTATTTCTATTAAAAGCCATCAGCCTACGCATTAATTATTATGAACACAATGATTCTACTTTCAGCTTTAAACGCTTGATATTTTTGTCTGACATTCGATTTATCGAGAACTTAAATAGATTATAATATGACTGAAAGCTACATTATATCAGAAAGTAAGTAAAAATTTAATGTTGAGCTCTGGGCTCAAGAGGTATGTGTCACATCCTGAGTATTTTGCTTGTGAAACCATGTAAAATCAAAAAATAGATGGCCGGACGTTGATTTGAATATAGGTGATCTCGAGTTCAAGGCTTGAGCGCTACTGTTCAACCATCAAGCTCGCTTTATAGTCTAATTTAATTGCGATAGAGCACACGCCCCTGTAGCAATTTCTCCACACACTGTAAGAGTCCTGTCTAAGTGACAGAACTGAAAGGGTAGCCGAGTGGTTGATTTGTGGACGTCTGATGTGGCGGGAATCTAGAGGAGAGTTTACTAACCTCGTGGCGATTGTGTATCTGAAGAAATGTCTGGTATCTTGATATGAAGCTCTTCTATCCAGTCTAGTGGGCTATTAAAGATGATTCTAAGTCAGGATTAGTTTGACACCAGCTGATTAATAGGTTCAGCAACCCAGGATAAGGAAGACTAGCTCGTGTTAAGTGGCTAGTTGAGAATCTATCCCGATAAATGATAACAGGCAGCTAACAGTTCACAGAATCCCATTTAATGATCAGTAAAGACTGTATACAATACAGTTGATAATATGATCTGCAAGGATCTGTCCGGCTATGCCTGTGAACGATGCTTCTGCATGTAATTGAAGTTAGACTGGTTGAATGGATACTGAATGGCTGGATGGAATGCCTGGCCCCATGATGTTACGAAGACCTACATGGTGTACAGACTGAAGCTTAAGAGAGTTGGCCTAGCTGTTAGTTACCCATAATGACTCGACGAAAGCTACTTGCGGACTGAGGACGAGAAATATATCTTTACTTCGGAGGTAGACCCTATTGACGTCATTAACCAGTTCAAATCGGTGCTGATGATTGACTCAGCGCGTCAGCAGGTTTTGTGAATAACAAGTCCACACTGAGGTAGCGCTTACAACCTGGCTCGGCTGCCTCTAACTGCATCGAATATTACTTTTATTAAAATCTATGATTATTATAAAATAAATCCCTATGAATCAAATACGACACAGACAACACCCTTTTTCGCCTAACAGAGTATTTTTGCCGTTTGAGTTAAGTTTTTGTATCTCAGAAATGTTGCATTTAAACTTTCTTCACAAGGAGACAAAATTCCATTTTGATTTAGTACTATAACAGTATTCGTCAAACCAGAAACATGTGAATACTCTTTTATGAAAAATCTTTCAACTGTCACGTTGCAATTTTGTGATGTATTCTTATGTAACACCACAAGACAAATCAAAACTGAAGATTTTATATGTATATATCATTTACACTTCTTGTTAAACCAGATGATGGATTCTTATCTAACTTGACGAGACACATTGAGAGTGAAATGTAAAATATTGTTTTGTCCTTGGGATATTGTGTCTCTAAATTGAGGTTGAAAGTTTGAAACGCAACCTGGACCAGAAAAAATCCCAAAGTCACAAGGTACTACACGCTGGACATGTACAATGGGAGTTTTGTTTTCTTTCTAGTGCTTGTGGTCAAGTTGAGAAGAAAATCGTTATCAAAAGGAAAGAATCTATACCTATAAATAATTTTTGACTTTCGATATGTCTAGAGCTGAGAGAGATGTGTATTTGTTTACTTTATATCTGTCTCATTGATTTATATAAGAATTCATCGTCAAATTGCGGCGCAATGGTTGACGTAAAAACCGCATTAGTCGCAAGGTACTACACGCTGGACACGTACAATGAGAGTTTTGTTTTCTTTCTAACAGTTGTGGTCGAGTTGAGAAGAAAATCGTTGTTAAAAGAAAAAGAATCTATACCTATAAATAATTTTTGACTTTCGATAACTCGAGAGCTAAGCGAGACGTATATTTTTTTTTACTTTCTATCTGTCTCATTGAGTTATATAAGAATTAATCATCAAATTTCAGCACAACAGTTGACGTAAAAACCGCATTAGTAAACAATTGAATAAATTATGAAATTAATAAAAGCTGTTAAAAGCTATTGCATTACTAAACAATGCTATGAAATATAAAATCAATAAAAGCTAGATTACGTGAGAAACACGCGGGTCTAGCGCAGAATTGCAGCTTAATATAAAAAAAAAATCATCAGCATAAATACCAAAAACAGTTTAGTTGTCCTAAGCTGTTATTATTCTCAACACTAAAGGTTTAATACATACTGCTAATGATATAAAACCATCAGCGTACGTATTAATTACAACGTTGCAATTCCGTGTGGATTCCTATGTAATACCACAAGAAAAATGAAAATTTAAGATTTTTTTTTTATATATCTCGATTACACATCTTGTTAAATGTTATCTCACAGCTGACATGGTTAGATAGAAATGCGGCCTGGACGTGAAAAAAAATTCGAATATTCCAAATCGACGATGTATTCTTATCTAACCTGATGAGACACATTGAAAGAGAATAGTAAAATATTGGGTTATCTTGCTTTGTTCTTGAGATACTGAACCTCTAAACTTCGGTGGTTACTTTGAAATGCAACCTGGACCAGAAAAAAGTTCGACAGAGTCACAAGGTACTACACACGCTGGATAAGTACAAAGGGTTTTTTGATTTCTTTCTAGCGGTTGTGGTCAAGTTGAAACGTAGTTTGAAGCAAAAGAAAATTGTCTTGAAAAGGAAACAAAAACTATATCTATACTATTATAAATCTGTAAGCAAGCTGCGTTTGTAGTGAGGCTTGATCTCTAATAACGCAAAAACTACCGCATCAATTTGCATGGTGTTTCCAAATTTTTAAAGCTAATGTTGCTGATCAACATCTGCAGAAGTAGCTAACGACTAATATGTACCATGGGAAGAAGCAAGTCAGTAAAAAACTTCAGAAATGTGAAACTGTAGACCACAGATAATTATACACATTCAGACGGTCACTCCTTTTTTTTTTTTTTTTTTTTTTTTTACTTCTGCGATTCATTTTTCTGGACCGCAGTACTTCAAAATAAAAAGAATACGTGAATCAAGTATAATCAGCATTTACTTGAATCGTAACAGGTCTGTTGAATTACGAAAAAGTTATATTACTAATATTGAAGACATGTATTGTCTCTGGTAGACTGTTATACAGTTTGTCTCTGGAACAAAATTGCTACGTGAGCGCTGTACAATACAGCCACAATAAGCCAATACTTAATACGAAATTCAGTTTTTTCTCGAAGAGCGATGTCTGAAAAACAGCTATTATAATTATCAACAAGTAATAAAACGTACTTCTTTCATAATGACTTGGGCGAAATTGCACATATTTGGAAGTACTTTATTCGATTAATATGTCTCGTGGCTATAACGTGCAAATATAACTAGGCATCCGAAAATTCAGGTATATGCGACTCAAATAATTACATATAAAATACGGAGATATTGAAAGAAACTCAAATAAAAAAATTTTCATATCCTAATGCTACACCGCATAAATTATAAAGCTAAAAGCATCATCCCTTTGGCCTATAACAAAGCATATCAGCTGTCATCACTGTCCAGGTTGCATTTCAATTGATTTACAACTTGCGATAATTTTACCACTCAGAAATAATTGCTTGAGTTACATGCACATTAGTACATATAGTGTACCGTGATCCATTTTGACATTTTTGAATTAATTATATCTGACTGAAATAATGACAATAATGATACGACAATTTGAAACCAAGATTAACTCCAATTCACGTAAATTTCTATTTTAAAGCAGGAATAATTGATGGTGTATCAACATAAAATAAATACCAATATCCAAACAGCAAAAAATAAATAAATCAGAAAAAATTGAGATGCTGTGATTATTGGTAACGAATTTTTATTTCAAATATAACTAGGCATCCTAAAAGTCTATTCTACATCGCGTAAATTTTAAAACTAAACCCGTTATGCCTGATGCTAAACAAAACGAGTCAATTGTCATCTGGTCCAGGCTGTTGTTTCGCCAGGTACTTACATGCGACTGAAATAATTACATAGAAAATACGGCTATATTGAAAGAAACTTAAATTAAAAATGTTTCATATCCTAATGCTACACCGCGTAGATTATAAAGCTGCAGGCATCGTCTCTTAGGCCTATAACAAATCATTATATCGCTGTCAGGTTGCATTTCAAGCGATTCACAACTTGCGATAATGTTGCCACTCAGAAATAATTGTTTCAGTTACATGCACGTTACTACATAAACTGTACCATGATCACATCTCGACATTTTTGGATTAATTATATCTGACTGAAATAATGACAGTAATGATACGACGATTTGAAATCAAGAGTAGCTCCAATTCACGTAAATTTCTATTTTAAAGCAGGAATAATTGATTGTGTATCAACATAAAATAATACCAATATCCAAACAACAAAAAATAAAAATACAACAAAAAATAAATAAATCAGAAAAATTGAGATGCTGTGATTATTGGTAACGAATTTTTATATTTCAGCACACTTCCAAGAGGACTAAAGTCGTAGATTACTGCTATATTTACATAAATTTATGGCACCGTGGTTATGTTGCAATCCTCGGTATCCACATTTAAAAATAAACTTTTTTTAGTTAAGTATCATGGAAACAATATTTTTCATTATATCCACAGATACATCCTTAACAAAGCTTATACCTAGCTATATAATACCAGGCAAAGTTTACACATAAAATCGCCAAAAAAATTACACATAATGATTATAATATCAGCTTTCTTCACGTTACAACTGTTATATATCCATTTAAATTTTCCGTACCATGGTTAACGTGGAATCCTCCATATCAGCATTTAAAAATATTATGTTTTAGCTGAGTTAAATATTGCTTTCAGAAATAATATTATTTATTACTACCACAGATATTCTATATTGTAACCAAGTTTATGCTCATCTATATACTCGCAGCCAAAGTTCATGCATGGTGATAATTGCAGTTGTGAAAACGTTTTAATTGTTAGTGCTGTGAGTTGGGTAAGTATAAAAGTTTATGATATGCCCTTGCGAAAGAGATCTAATCTGTCGGGGTCAACTTCTGCAGCTAAAAGATGTCGCCGAAATCGGCTAAATGAGAGTGAAATAGACCGACAACATCGTCTGCAACGTCAAAGAGAACGAGATGAAATAGCTAGAGCAAATGAAAGTAACCTGCACCGAGAAAAGCGATTGACCTATAACCGGGTTCTATACGCTAAATCCATTTCTTCTGAAAGCGCACAGGAAAAAGAATGTCGTTTGAACCGTGAAAGCCTTTCTAAACAATAAATGTTTATACTTCGCACAATAATTACAACCACGAATTACTACTGTTAATTTTTCAGGAACCTTTTCTACTATTGAATCAATTGCATCACGTTAAAATATGAATAAAACAACTCTCTGACATCAGTATGAAAACCGAACCTAACGTACTAACCGAAACTATTCAGAATACATTAACAGTTCATGCCTTTCCACGTTAATGTCTGATAAGAGAATAAAATAGGTAAATAATTTCTATTCCTGCCAAGGCACGCGCGCGTGAAGCAGCGGGCAAATGCTAGTCTGTAAATAATTTCTGACATTCGATATCTCGAGAACTAAGCGAGATACATAATTTGTTTTTACTATCTGTCTCACTCAGTTATATAAGAATTCATCATGAAATTATGCCATCACGGTGGACATAGAAACTGCTATACTGAACAATGCATACATTATAATACAAATAAAGCTAGATTATTTAAGAAACTCAAGTGTATAGCGCAGATTGTAATGTCAATAAGCGCTCAGTTCTCATAATAGGTTACTTTCCAACAGTAAGGCCTTAACCCACACTTCTACTAATAAAAACCATTGCATTACTAAACAATGCTATAAAATGCTATAAAATGAATAAAACTTAGATTACATGGGAAACATGCGCATGTAGCATAGAATTGCAGCCTAATACCAAAAAATGTTCAGTTGTCCTAAGCCGTTATTATTTTCAACACTAAAGTTTTAATACAAACTTCGAATGATAAAAAAAAACATCAGCATATGTATTAATTATTCCTAACGGAATGAATCAATCAGCACTAAACACCTGATGCCATTATTATTCCTAACACTAAAGGTTGAATACAAACTTCAGATAATAATAATAATATAAAAAAAAAAATCAGTGTACGAATTAAATACTGCGAACAAAATGAATCTGTTAGCTCCAAGTGCCTGAAATTTTTGAAAAACTCAATCAATAATAAGTTTAAAAAAAATGAAATCTACTTTAGTTGTGTTGTACTTCGTTAAAACCATCAGTTAAAGGTTGGTTAATGTGAATAACTGAATCCAAACTTAAAAGCCAGAGATATTTTAGTATTAGTTTTACCTGTATAATTCAACATAATTTATCCAGAAAATTATCGTAAATAATTGTTTTTGTTATTAACAGAACACTAATAACACTGATATCAGAGACAAATACTAAAGCTGATGGTCAAAGACATTGCCAGAAATCGGGGGCAAAGAAAAACTCTACTGATTTTTTGCTCTTAATTCCTCACATTCGATTCGGCCATCGATGGCGTTTAAAAACTAAACATCCCATATTAAAGGAAATAATATTTCAAGTTTTGTTCAGTGTGGAGTATGAAAAAAATGGTTATTATTGTAAATTGCTCATTAAAGGCTATGGTCAGAGATATAGTATTGTAGTTGTGTGTTTAGTGTGAAGTACATGGCATCTGGTGATTCCTCCTGTGGTATTCCTCACCATATGTTCAAAATTTCATTTAATGCTCCTACATTATTTAAAGTTGAAACATAAGACATGCCAGACAAGTGAATTAAGATTCTGAGCTTTAAAATGCTGAAAACCCCATCGAAATCTGCTCTGTAGTTTCCGAGTTTTTATGCTTCAAATACATCCGGTTTTCGTTTTATAGATATAGATTAGATTGGATAGAAGGATGCATATTAAGCAATTCTATCAGAGGTAGGCTGACCAGTTCTTTTTCTCTGGGATCTATAATTTAACGTAGAATCCCAACCACAGAACACTCCACCGTAGTTCATATAGTTAAATACATAACTTAAAAATTCTTGCTCCCACCGGAATTTAAACCCAGGATCGTAGCCAGAATTTACTAAGAGCTAGTGCAGTATCCACCTTTTCCCCACTAATTACATTAAGCTGCCAGGCCGCTCTATATTTGTTATCCATTCAATATATTTCCATCCTACTTACATAAGAACTTCAGTTGGTTAAATAAATCTGAATAATCGTCAGGATTTTTTTCAATTGAGTCTTCACTGTGGGAAGTTTGAGTAACTTGGTTGAGACGATTTTCTTTTAGGTTTTCTTGAGATTATTACATTATAAGTGCTAATATTATCACTTCTGACAAAGCCAAATTTTAAATGTCTTCTTTTTAGATGTTTTACAATTAAACACACAGTGCTAATATTATCACGGGTCAGCTAGTAGAGTATACAAGGCTTCCTAATTTCTATGCATTATTTACTTCAACCAAAGATAAAACAATTTTAAGTTTGAAAAAATTGCATTTGTCAAAGCTAGTATCTATTTTTTAAATACTGTATCTAATTTTTAAATTTTTACAATTAAATTGGTAGTATTTAATGATAACCACTTTTTCTCAATATTTTTTCATAGAAGTTATGTAAATATAAGTATCACTTCTGACAGAGCTATTTTTTAATTTATTGTTTTTAAATGTTTTACAATTAATCACGAAGCGCTAGTATTCCCTGGAGTCAGCTAACATACAAGAAATGTTCGTTTAAATATATGAGTTCCTTTGAACCAAAGAGAAACATATTAGTAGGCTTCCTGGTACCTGAATCATCTATGAGATGGCGTTAGTGCCATTTTCTAGATACCAGGAGCAAAAATTGTTCGTATTTTGTAAAAAAAAATTTGTTTTTTGTTTTTGTTTTGTTTTTTGTATTTTTTTTTTTTGTAGGGAGGAACACTGTCTAGATAATCTTATATAATTATGAAATTTCATCCAAATTGTTAGCGCCGTTCCCGAGATCCAATATATATATATATATATATATATATATATATATACAAGAATTGCTCATTTAAAGATATAAGATAAGATACAACATGGACTTGAAAAATCATGATGAATGGTGCATCAATACAATTTCCTTTTCTCTTGGAAATTTCTGCTGCAAGATATTTGAAACTGGGAGAGGACCACAACAGAAGAATCAAAATATAAGGAATTCCATAAATAGAAAATATAAAAAGACCAAGATATATTTATGGAGATAGAAATGATAACGTTTTGTAAAACTGCAGATATTACTAGAAGGAGAATGCCAAAGAGACTTATACATATCTTAAAAATGACTGTGATAGAATAAGAACAGATCTAAATTCTAATCCTGGAATGGAAATTATCTTCTGTTGTCCATTAATAGGAAATAACAAATATAGTGCCTACAATATTTTGCACTTTCATATAATTTTATTTAGTAGCTACTGACTGATAGCTGTCGGTCAGCAGACCATTAAAGTTAATTTCACACCTCAGAAAGATGTTGGAGCTAGCTCTCGAAATATCATGTTTTTACAACACAGTCCGGCTAATACACCCATAACAACTTCATTGCAGTCATAGGCAGGGAAGGTCTCCATCCTTACAGTAAACATTATGTTCCATGTGATGTAAAACACAGAAATAAAACAAATTTCTGGTAATTTAATTGTTCCATAGAAGAATATATCTGTTTAACATTATCTGGTGCAAGCACGCTTGTAATTAAAATGTTTAACATTATGAAATTTGTGATTCGATTAGTAATATTCTATCATACTTCACAGTTTACTATCAGAAGTTAGGTTGTTGGCAGATGACATAATGCTATATAAAAGGATCAACGTGGTAGAGGACTGTGAACAACTGAAGGGTGATCTGGACAGGATATCTAGCTGGGTTGGTAAACAGGGGATGAAGATAAATGCAAAGAAGAGTCAGCTTATTAGATACACAGATAAAAAAAAAAAAAAACTGAAGGTTGGTTATGACAATAAGGTGGGGAAAGAATTTGTTTGATGAAGAGTTGAAATGTAAATATCTTGTCGTAACATTCAATAACAAACTCAACCGGGCAGCACCAGAGTGTGCACTCCACACAATTAAATTAAACATTTGTTCATACATATACTAGGCAGTATTTCTTCAAATATTGCCACAGAGAAGCTGTGTGAACAATACTAAAATTTACCTGTCGATCATCAACAATCATAAAATCTTCCAAATTAGTGACTTTTCAAAGGGTGATAGAAAGAAGGGATGTGTACAAACAAATGTCTTTAAAAAATTTACGTACAACACTAACGTAAATGTGGGTCTGCTCATTTGATTTTCCCTTTCCCGCCAGTAGTTCTTTGGTATTTTATCTGTGAATTAAAAGCACAAATCTCAAATTCCACATGGATGAAGTTACAGGCACAGCTAGTATGTAAATTTGATTGTTGAAGCTGTGAGTGATTTCATGTGAAATTTCCAGAACTATGTTTACATCCAATTAAAATATTCATATTTGCTTCCAGGGTTTTGTTGTTGGCTTGTGTGGCTCTAAAATATTCTGCCTGCATGTGTCTACAATGTCAACTATTGAAGTGCCACTTTCTGCACCAATGTACCAATACCTCGAGAAAAACCAATTTTGGTATGTTGATGATTTATTATATTTTAATTTTTTGTTTGAATACCTGCCAATATCTGATCTATGTACATCAAGAAGCAATCCTGCTGGTTCATTAGATTAATAAGCATTTTATTGTGATGCTGCACTTGGTACTGTGGCAGTTATTTGTTGCCTTAATGTGTAGAATTGCATCTTTGTTTCCACTTCAGGACTTAAAACTTCATGGTGCATAGTTTATATTACATACGCACATGATTACAAAGGAAATTATTTTGTTTTTAAACTGAATGTTGTTTGGAGTTCTTGGCTTTTATAGCTTTCAGTTGCTATTCTATATTGCTTCTTTTGTTACACCTTCGTCGGAAGAAGAATGTTTGTGACTGTTGATCGTCCACACTCAACTGCCAATGTATCATGGCTGTTTGTCTTTGCACTTTTGCCAAGTGCACATTATGTTCATTTGCAGATTAAGGCAATACACTGGTTAATTAATTACAGTGTTTTATGTCTGATTATATCATTACTCATGTTGACACTGTTTTACTGTCAAATTTGATAAGTTGTGGTTTGTTCCTCTATCCAGATTTTAACCTTAATTTACTATCCATGGTCATGTCATTTGAAACCAAATATATGAAAAAGGTTGCTCGAGAACATTGTGAACAAGGTCATGTTAAATAAACCCATCACTTGCCAAAGTTGAAGGCAGAATGGCTATAGCAACAAAAAAATTGACAGATAGAAATGTATGGTATTTCAGATGATCCATCAATTAAGTGAGCACAACATACAACATCATGGTAGAGTATGCCCATTGGTTGTCTCAGGAAGGACTTTGATGGCCCTAATTATGAATGATGTAGTGAGATCATTTGAATTGTGGGAACTGGATGGCTATAGGGATAAGTGATTTGATGTATGATGTGTATTATTGTACAAGGGCTTGTCCAGTTATAGAGAAGTTTTCCTCAGTGGTGAAGTAGATTAGGTTTTGCTAGGTGGTCTATTACAGGGGATGCAGCTGCAGGTTGGTTTCATGAGATTTTTTTTTTTTTTTTTTTTTTTGCTGTCGTCAGTCTTTAGACTGGTTTGATGCAATCCTCCATCCCTTCCTATCCTGTGCTAACCTCTTCATTTCTACATAACCCTTACAACCCACGTCCTCAATTATCTGCTTCATATATTCTAATCTCTGTCTACCTCTACAGTTCTTACCTTCAACTGTTCCCTCCACTAACAAATTAACCAATCCAGCATATCTCAAAATATGACCTACCAGCCTGTCTCTTCTTCCTGTAAGATTCTTCCATAAAGTTCTTTTCTCACCCATCATTTCCAAAACTCGTTCATTTCTTACTTTGTCTGCCCACCTAATTTTCAGCATTCTTCTGTAGCACCACATTTCAAATGCTTCAAGTTTCTTTCTTTCCGGTATTCCTAAAGTCCATGTTTCGCTACCGTAAAGTGCTGTGCTCCACACATAGAGTTTTAAAAAGTTCTTTCTAATTCCTAGATCAATATTTGAAACTAAAAGGTTTCTCTTTTTCATGAAGGCTCTTTTTGCTAGTGCTATTCTGCTTTTAACATCATTCCTGCTTCGGCCATCGGTTGTAATTTTGCTTCCCAAGTAACAGAACTCATTCACTTCTCCTATTGCATCAGATCCTATTTTTATATTTAATCTGCTAGTATTGGTATCATTTCTGCTACAATTCATCACTTTTGTTTTACTTTGATTTATATTCAGTCCAAAATCTTCCTTCAGTATTTTGTTCATGCCATTCAACAACATCTCAATATCCTCAGCCCTCTCTGCTAACAAGACAATGTCATCAGCAAATCGTAGCATACTGATTTTTTCTCCCTGAAAACTTATGCCACATGGAAATTTTTCTTTGACTTTCTTCATTGCTTCTTCTACATACAAGTTGAATATTAACAGGGATAGACTACAACCTTGTCTCACACCCTTTTTAACTGATGCATGTCTCTCGTGATTCTCTACTTTTATTACAGCCACTTGATTCTTATATAGTTTATAGAGTATTCTTCTATCTCGATACTTTAGACCTGACTTCTTTAAAATTTTGAACATCTTGTCCCACCTAACATTATCAAAAGCTTTTTCTAAATCAACAAATGCCATAAAAGTATCTTTGTTTTTCTTGATCCGCCCTTCAAGTATTACTCTTAAAGACAGAATTGCTTCCCTTGTACCGCAATTTTTCCTAAACCCAAACTGATCTTCACCTACTATCTCTTCTACTACCCTTTCCATCCTTCTGTATATTATTCTGGTCAGTAATTTTGAAGCATGTGATGTTAGACTAATGGTGCGATAATTCTCACATTTGTCAGCTTGTGCTTTCTTTGGAAGTGTGAAGATTATATTTTTATTAAAATCAGTTGGAATTTCTCCTGTTTCATAACTTTTTGATATCAGCTTGAATAATCTTTCGATTCCTTCCTCTCCTAGAGATTTAAGAAGTTCTGCAGGGATCTCATCAATTCCAACTGCCTTATTTGCTTTCAAGTCATTCAGAGCTTTATTAAATTCTGTCCTCAAAACAGGATCTCCTAAGTCATCAATGTCGACATCGTCTTCCTTTTGCAAAACACTATTGTTCAAGTCGTCCCCATCATACAGTTTCTCAATGTATTCCTTCCATCGGTTAGCTCTATCTTCTGAGCTTAAAAGAGGTTTCCCATTGGCAGTTTTAATGTTCATACCCTTTTTCTTCATTTCTCCAAAATTCTGTTTGATCATTCTATATGCAACCTCTACTTTTCCTACGACCATTTCCTTTTCTACTTCTTCACACTTTTCTTGTAGCCATTTTTCTTTTGCTATTTTGCATTTCCTATTTATTTGATTTCTAAATTGCCTGTACTGCTTTCTTCCTGCTTCATCCTGAACATGTTTGTACCTTCTTCTCAGATCCATCAGCTGCAAAATTTCTTCAGTGATTGTCGCATATAATTTAAATGCAAGCAAGAGATCTATGTAATTCAATAAATACAATTTGTAGACTGTATTTCGTTTATAATCTTTTGCAGTTTATTTCTTTCGTTTGCCAGTTTAAAAGTTCTCTAATACCAATAATGACCGTGTTTGAGACAACCTTGACGTCCCAAGATTTGCAGGTTTGTTCCTACTCAAGATCTCTCAATTCAACTCCACGCTGCTGCCAAATCAATCTTGTCTTGGTTGTTTCCTCTACTCAACAATTCTCCTCACTTCACTTCTTTTTTTTCCAGAGATCATATCTTTTAAAGCCTCTCTGGGCAAACAATATTTATTAACCTTTGTATTCTTTTCTTTATATATATAAATCATTTTAACTTTTAATTTACCACTACGACACAACCCCTCCCAAAATATTCCTCATTTTTTTGTTGATTATTAATGAACAAGAAAATGGAGGAAAATTTTCTTAATTTCAATGTCGTTATTGGTATTGAGGTTTTAAAATTTTTGTACAAAATATTAACAAGCTTTGTTTACTCTAAATGAACATCAATCGTACATTTAAAAAAACATAACAAATGAACAATAACAAAAACAAAGTCCTGTCATGTGTCGTCATACTTCTCATAGAATTTATATAATTATGTCACAAAGGCTTCAGCTACTTTTCAAAAGTGCACGCGTTTTCCCGATGCACAGTGATGTGATGTCGAAAAAAGGCGGCACTCACTGTCCACAATAGCTCAAAGTCTGTGAACATACACAAGTAAGACAAAACAAAAAATTAGTGTAGATAAACTGCCTACCTTGAAGGTAGAGTGTTCATACAATAAAATATTCATATTTATATTCTCCATTGTTGTTGTTACATTCATATTGGCTAATTATATATGTGAGATAAATATTCTCTTTGTCTTTAATCAGTTTATAACAGTAAAACTACTTGTCTTGATAGTTTTTATACATATACATCATAATGTGGCTTTAAAAAAAATATATTCAACACAATTTGTGTAGACAATTGATACTACTCTTTTGATGAGTCACAGTTCACATAACCTTCCTATGCATAATCAATATCTTTACAGAAGAGAAACTCTTGGTATTTTTCACCATTAACAGTAAATATTCTCCACCTTAAAACAATTATACCATATTCATATTTCGTTACTAATAATATTACTTTTAGCATTTTTTCTTTGTTATTCCAAGGACGTTTAGTCTAATTCTTATAATCAATTAAATCAATTTTTTTTATCATCATTTGGTTGCAAGTTAAATTCATTATTTTTCACACTTACAAGCCACTCAAAATAATTGCCCAGCAAAAGTTACTTTCTTTGTTCACTCTATTATTAATATTATTTCTTTAAATCAATGACCTTCTGCGGGTTCCCCAAACTTTATCTCTTCCCAGTTCCTCTTTATTCCTTACCTACGACAGCAACTATTACACTTAATATGTGCATTACCAGAAAGGACAATCAGTAACTATCACTGTTAAAATAAAGAACACATTTGACCTTACCAATAACACTAAAAATTGTTCATAATAAAAAAATGGTATGAAAACCTTTGCCAAAATAACAGGTACGTAAGATGGGGCAGCGAGTTTTATCGCCCCTCTAAGACAATGAAAAGGTTTCTTACGGCTTTTCCAGCTTTTCTTTGCAAAATCATTCCAAAGTAGGAGAAGCTTTTTTAGAAATACAATTTTTTGCATCATACAAAATTTTGGTATTATTTGCACAAAAGCACAATAAACCTTCTGACTTCTAATAGTAATTGAAGCATAGTTCTTTTTCAGACAATCCCGATTCATTAACACAAGCATATCATTTACTACACCACCCATCATTAAAACATCACCTCCATTTAACATATGACTATTCATTGAAACATTTACTCCAATCACACCATCATCATTAATTAAATCCTCAACCTCATTCAAAATATCATTAGCCATTAAAATATCCACTTGATTCAAATCATCATAATTCATTGACACATCAACTCCATACATAACATCATTATTAACTGAAGCCACCACTAAATTTGAAATAGTATTATTCTCTCTGGTTTTATCTAACTCATTTATTTGTTTTTGAACCTCCGCAAAATGAATGTTAACGTTTTGACAGTGTGAGTCAGCTTTATGAGTGATGTTTGCTTCAAAATGAACCATTTTGTTTTGGATTACTTGAGTACTGTGTTTACATTCTTTTTCATATGTTTGTAGTTTTGCATCCAAAACAGACATTCGATGGTCTAAATGTGATGTTACATCTGTGTAAGCCTGTACTAGGGAAGCTAGGTAGGAAAGCTTTGTACCCAACTCAGCCTTGATATCTGTTGAGAAAGTGTCAAATTGGGACTCAAATTTAGTGTTAATAGCTTCAAATTGGGAATCAGACTTGGCATTCATAGTTTTAAATTGAGAATCAAGATCCTGAAATTTAGAATCAAGAGCCTGAAATTTAGAATCAAGAGCCTTAGATTGTGAACAGATCATACTCATCAGGAGGCGTAATTGAGTATTTGTCTCTTCTGAATGGCTAGTTGGCTGAGTACTACATGGTGCCTGACTGGCTTGTGGGGGGCAGTCTGTGTATAACTCATTTGGGCTAAACCCAAAAACTCATTCTCAGAAGATGCTCCAGAATGCACAATGTGTTCCGGCAAAGAAATACTGTCTGTTTGTTCTATTGGTCCCAGAAATTGTGTACCTATTGGATCAATAACGGGTACATTGCTGCAAGACAGCAAAGGTGGTTCTGCCTCCAATACGGTAGGCAAATGTGGAGCATTCACTTCGTCCATGATCAGTCTGTCTTAGAGCCAAAATTATCAAAACAAGATCAATATCTAGTTTGCTAACTAGTGAGCAGACTAGGGAGAAAGTAAACACTATTTTGCAATCGTATAAACAAGTTTTACAAACAGGAATAATATTGCATAGTAAGTTAGTTATGAAGTACACAAAAGAGATATTAACGCAAAGAAGAATGGTTCTTAATCACCTATTTGTAAGAAATATTTTGTAAGCACATCTAATAGTTTTTTGTCTGCCGAAATTTGTGTTCCGCCAAACTTATGTTTGGTATTTTTGAGTACACTCATATGACGAAATCGGCGTAATCAATAGAATTGCAAAGATATTCAACAGTTTTCAGTGTGAGAAAACGTCAAAAAAAATTTAAGAAGTCATCACACGCGATAACCACAACCTCTCAATTTTCACGTTATTGAATTTATGTTAACCTGCCAAAATTAAAATGTACACTTAGCTTTAATGTTTCTTGTGTTGTTCTGTGTCGCAGTATATTTACTCCGCTGGTTCCAATGTCGTGTGCTGTGACAGGAATTCACTCCAGGATGCGATGTTGCACTCGCTGCAGCTGGTCAGCTGACTGTAGGCTGGTTTTGTAGATTCACGCTAGATGGCGCACAGGAGAATTTGTTGATCTTCTTTTTCAGGTTTACCAACGTAATGATATTCAATCTTGACGTAGAAAGTAATCGCTGTGCGGTTACGGTCCTCACTATGTCGCCATGTCGCATATAAATTGTATGCGAGCAAGAGATCTATGTAATTAAATAAATACAATTTGTAGACTGTATTTCGTTTATAATCTTTTGCAGTTTATTTCTTTCGTTTGCCTGTTTAAAATGTTCTCTAATATCAATAACGACCGTGTTTGAGACAACCTCGACATCCCAAGATTTGCAGGTTTGTTCCTACTCAAGGTCTCTCAATTCAACTCCATGCTGCTGCCAAATCAATCTTGTCTTGGTTGTTTCCTCTACTCAACAATTCTCCTCACTTCACTTCTTTTTTTTCCAGAGATCATAGCTTTTAAAGCCTCTCTGGGCAAACAATATTTATTAACCTTTGTATTCTTTTCTTTATATATATAAATCATTTTAACTTTTAATTTACCACTACGTCACATGATCCAAGGTTTTCGGGCAGCTTGTTCCCTAAAGCCTAAGGTTTTTTTGCCAGCTATCATTATTTCAGTTTTTAATGCAGTCCATTCATCCTCGGTTGAGCTCCTTTCACAGTTAATTCTTAGACCTAAGTCTACCATTTCTGCAAATTTTTCTCTTGTACTAGATTGTTTCAGTTTATTCACTTCCAGTCTGTTCTGCTTATACTGCTTCCTTATTCTCTTGAATTTCAGCCTGCACTTCATTACTATCAAATTATGGTCCGAGTCTATGTCTGCTCCTGTGTACGCTTTACAGTCTAGAACTTGATTCCTGAATCTTTGTTTGACCATGATATAATCTAGCTGATATCTGCCTGTATCCCCAGGATGTTTCCAGGTGTATATTCTTCTTGCATGGTTCTTAAACAGTGTGTTCGCCACTACTAGCTTATATCTTTCACAAAATTCTAGCAACCTGCTTCCTCGCTCATTTCTTTCTCCTAGACCAAAACTTCCTACAGTATTCCCCTCTTTTCCTTCTCCCACTATTGCATTCCAATCACCCATGATTATTAGATTTTCCTCCCCTTTCACATATTGGATTAATTCTCCAATTTCAGCGTATATTTTTTCTATTTCTTCGTCATCTTCCTGTGACGTTGGCATATATACTTGTACTAATGTGGTTGGGACGGGCTTAGTTTCTAACCTCATCAAAATAATCCTGTCACTAAACTGTTCATAATAACTCACCCGTTTCCCTACTTTCTTGTTCATTACAAATCCTACACCAGTGACTCCATTGACAGCTTGTGTGCTAATTATCCTGTGTTCTCCAGACCAGAAATCCTGTGTGTCCTTCCATTTAATCTCACTAATCCCAACAACATCTAACTTAAGTTGTTCCATCTCCCTTTTTAAGTTTTCTAACCTACCTGCCCTATTCAGACTTCTAACATTCCACGCTCCGACTCGTAGAATGTTTCTATCCATTCTGATGACTCCTCCCTGAGCAGTCCCCACCCGGAGATCCGATTGGGGGACTATTTTACCTCCGGAATATTTTACCCAGGAAGAAGCCATCATGATATATGTAATTTGAGAGGATTACATGTCCTCGGGATACCCTTTCGGTCTTTAATGCAGTGGTTTCCCGTTGCCTTCTGCATCCCCATGCCGTTGATCATTTCTAATTCATCCGTCTTTAGGGGCCGTTTCCAACCCCAAGGGCAAGAGGGTGCCCTGATTCATGAGATTAAGGATTTCATATTTGTATTTCTCATGTAGTATCTTGCTTTAATAGTGGATTACCCAAATATTTTTTGTTTGCTGTGCTTGTCTTATTTTCTGTTGTAGCAACACTGGTGGCTTCAGATTTTGTAAGTGACAGTTTTACTTTCTATAATTTGTTCTGATCCTTATGGGCTTGTAAACATTTTTCCTGTTCTGGTATTATATGTGCCAGAGAGGCAGTTTGAGAGGTCTGTAGTGTGTTGTTCTGAATCTTCTAGTCTGCTGGAGAAGATGTTAGTGTATTCTACTTCAAACCCAGACAATTTGATGGGTTAGTTGAAGTCAGTTAATAGAAATTACAGAAGTTCCATATGGTAAGTCCTGATGTATACATGTCTTCCCTTGCCATATGTCTCAACTCTGACATGATTAACTTTAACAACCAAAATATAGTGAAGTGTGTTTGTTTTTTGTGGTAATCTTGCTCTCCTGCCTCTTATGTGGTAAGTGGAGGGTGATTTTTTTCCTATCCTATCTTATTTTTGGAAGTTTTAATAGAAATCCAGTAATTTTGAAAAGATTGTTTTTATTCATCAGAAAGAATTAATACATGTTACAAGTATTGAATAAGATGCTGGTTATTTGCATTCAATTTGAATTAAAGGAGACAGATTTTGTACACTACTCCTTCTCTTACTCTGCTACAGTTTTTGGCATTGGTTGATTTATAAATGTCTTGATTACTGAATATATGTTACTGCACTCTACTTCTCTTTCTCTCTATTACTGGGCTCAATTAGTTCAGTTGCTAATCAACAATGAGTAGATGTATAAAATACATCTAGATTTCCTTTGTTCAAATACATGCATTTAATGATTTTGAAAATTGTTCACTCTAACTCCCAACTTGTTATTATTATTATTATTCAAAGCATCGACTTTCATAGACTGCTGGTTGTTTTTGGATCACTTTACACTGGTACAAGCAAATCCAATTCTCATTCACTCCCGCAATGATTTCAAAGTTTTCAAGTTTAGTATGTAGTCCTCCAAAGACAAACTTTTTCTTAAATTTTAATTCCATATTGAAAATTATTTTGGTCACTAAAACCATATTTATTTCCCTTGTAGTTTGTTAACTTAAACCTTGACCAACAGAACTAAACTGTCACAAGTAGTCTCATCTTCTACACTTCACACAAAGCCAAAATTATAACTGACCACTGTAAAACTTCGTGAATGGCTGCCTGGCATTAACAGGCTCCTGAATTTTCTGAACTGGGTCTAAAACTTGAGATCAACATAATTTTGCTTCCCAGGCAATTGAAACCCACTCACAGTTTCCAACAAGTGTACCATGCTTCCAAACAGAAATTCACCTTTCCCTGTTAATGGAACATGGCATACTCTGGCATCATTAATCAGCTGTTTTAAATACTAATATTTGAAAGTCTCCAAACCATGCCTGCTTCTTACATCAGTTTTGCATAATATTATTCCACAATGGAAATATCAAAATCAAATTAGCTTCTCTCTGTATCCACCATTACCACATACATTGTGTAACTATCTTTGAAATGTTGACTCTATTTAGAAACAGAGTTCCCCCTATTAACTTCTATGAACAACTTTAAACTGTGTTGTACTCCTATTTACCTACCTCAAAATACCATAATGAGGACATATTATTGACTTGTTACATCCATTTGCCAGTTTACCCTTGGTGTTTAAATTCAGAATTCCAAGTAGCAATGGTTAAATCAAATAACACAATCACAACATTCACTTCAAACAAACATTCTAAATACGTCAAAATAGATATGATGCTAAACTGTTTCAAATTGCTACAATGTATTTGTATCAAAAGTATCCACCGTTAAAACTATTTCATAAATGTCACTTTGTACACAGTATTCCATGGTAATTAAATAATTGAAAATAAATTTTCACCCCAACTGCAATGTGTGAAATACTCACTAACATTAAACATGAAAATATACTCAGTTTCAAATCTTTTCTACCCTGCTTTCAACTATGTAAGTTTTTATGACTGTCTTTTATTGTTATGTTTATCAATTTGTGAATATTTTCACTTCATTCAGCCATCGAAAAATTATTAAAATGTACCTATTATCAGAGGATTGTAGACTTAAAAAAATGCCCAAATTTTCATAAAATAATGAGTCCTAACAAGAGTACATCATACTAACTACTAGTAGCCTTAAACGTTTTCTACAGTATGTTCGAATATTTCATAAGTATATTTCTCATTAAATATAGTTGGATAAAGGAAACAAAGAAACTGCCGCGAGGCACTGAAAATAAGATAGGATAGGGAAAATAAACAGTTACCCGTCACTTACCACAGATGAAGGCAGGAGGGCGAGACACGTAAAAACACAAAAACAAAAGAATTACACAATATTTCGACTTTTTAGTCTTCCTCATGTAGGAGGCGAGACATATGGCAGGGGGAAAGATGTGGTCACATCCGAGCCTGCCACATGAATGAAGCACAGGCGGAAAACGCGTGGTAGTGGAAGAATTGCCGGGAGGGGTGGGGGGGGGGGGGGTAGGGAATAGGCTTGACCAGCGATAAAAGTGAAACAAATGAATATAATGTCTGTGTAGCTTAGTTCAAAAAGTTATAATTGAAAATAAAGGGAGATAGAATAATTTAAAATATATATATATATATATATATATATATATATATATATATATATATAATATACAATAAAAAATAATAAAATAAATAAATAAAGAGGAAAATATATATATAAAATATATATATATATAAATAACCGACTGTAAAATGAAATGAGAGATAGCAAGTGACAGGTTTAACGTAGGTTTAGGCCAGGGGTGTGTCTGGTGTCAAGGATATGTTGATAGGCTAGTTCCCATCTGCGGAGTTCTGAAGGGGTGGTGGTATTTGGAAAAACTCTAATAGCTCTGACTGTGAAACAGGTGTTGAGGTTGTTTGAATTATGGAAGTTAGCATGAATTGCCACGGGATGGTCTGGGTTGGAAGTATAAACTGTTTGCCTGTGGCCATTCATTCTGTAGGAAAGTTGTTGAGTGGTGAGACCAATGTAAGAGGCAGTGCAGTGGATGCAGGTGAGTTGGTAAATAAGGTGAGTGGTAGCACATGTGGCATGTCCAATTATAGGGAAAGATTCGCCTGTGACAGGATTAGAGTAATATTCCCCACCTTGAAGGCCTCAGCTCCCTTCAGCACTTCTTGGATATGCGTCCTCCAAACAGTCTTCCCAGAACATCCTTTCTCATATCCCTTGCCAACTTTATCCTCTCCAAAAACTATTTCTCCTTCAACTCCCAGATTTACCACCAGATACGCGGCACTGCCATGGGTACCCGCGTGGTCCCGTCCTATGCTAACCTTTTCCTGGGCCGTCTGGAAAATATTTTTCTGAAGAATTCTCCCCTCAGTCCCCTCGTGTGGTTCAGATACATAGATGATATATTTATGATCTGGACCCACGGGGAGGACCACCTCCTAGACTTCCTCAACTCACTAAATGATAATCACTCCATCAATTTCACATGGTCATATTCCCACACCTGTATCACCTTCCTTGACGTAGATATCACCCTACGACAGGGGACCCTCCATACCTCAGTACACATTAAACCGACCAATTTACAACAATACCTACACTTTGACAGTTGTCACCCCTTCCACATTAAACGTTCCCTCCCATACAGCCTTGCAATCCGTGGCAGACGCATCTGTTCTGATCATGAATCAATCTCCAGTTACTCCAAAAAACTATCCCAAGCCCTTGTTTCCCGCCAATACCCCCATGATCTGGTGGAAAAACAAATTTCCCATGCCATCACCCACAATCCTCGTTCTGCACCTCCTAAAGCTGACCGTGGTCCAACACTTGTCACCCAGTTCTTTCCTGGCCTGGAATCTGTCAACCAGATACTCCGCCGTGGGCATGATTTCTTACGTTCCTTCCCTGAAATGCGTCTCCTCCTTCCCAAAATCCTACCCACTGCTCCCCGCACTTGCTTCAGCAGACCGCCCAATCTGTACAACATCTTGGTCCACAAGTATTTACCTGCCGACTCCCCTAGACCTCCACAGGGATCTTTCCCGTGTAACAGACCCCGCTGTAAAAATTGCAGCATGCACCCTGCCACCACTACTTACTCTAATCCTGTCACAGGCGAATCTTTCCCTATAATTGGACATGCCACATGTGCTACCACTCACCTTATTTACCAACTCACCTGCATCCACTGCACTGCCTCTTACATTGGTCTCACCACTCAACAACTTTCCTACAGAATGAATGGCCACAGGCAAACAGTTTATACTTCCAACCCAGACCATCCCGTGGCAATTCATGCTAACTTCCATAATTCAAACAACCTCAACACCTGTTTCACAGTCAGAGCTATTAGAGTTTTTCCAAATACCACCACCCCTTCAGAACTCTGCAGATGGGAACTAGCCTATCAACATATCCTTGACACCAGACACACCCCTGGCCTAAACCTACGTTAAACCTGTCACTTGCTATCTCTCATTTCATTTTACAGTCGGTTATATATATACATGGAAAAGAAAGGGAAAATACACCCAACGCTCACCAAAGCTGAAGGGAGGAGGGCAGCAGCAACACAGCACAACACACAAACAAATAAAAAACAATATTTCGGGTGAAAAATCCCCTTTTTCAAGTTAACAGATAGGTGGCTGGTCTTGCGCAAGACTTGCGTAGGACGCAGCCACTCATAGAACGCAACAGACCGTCAGAGGTGGTGGGGGCAGCAACGATAATATAACCGCGAGTATACGAAAGATTGAAATGATCCCAAAAAAAAAAAATATATATGTATATATATTAGTTATTAAAAATATATATAAAGAAAAAATATAATTGAAAATTTAAAAAAAAAAAAATTATGAAACTATTGAACTATTGTACTGGCCAGTGGTGGGTGTATAGGGTGAGGATGGAAGATGTTAATGGAAATTAAGGCCTGGGGGATGTCTGGTTTGAAGGATGTGTTGATATGCCAATTCCCACCTGCGGAGTTCAGATTGGGAGGTAGTGTCTGGAAGTACTCTAATGGCTCTTACTGTGAAGCAGTTATTAAGGTCACGGGTGTTGTGAGTACTCGCATGGTGAGCAACGGGGAGGTCCAGGTTTTGGGAGTAAACTGTCTGTCTGTGACCATTCATTCTGATGGATAATGAGTTTGAGGTCAGGCCAATGTAGGAACTTGGACAGTGGAGGCAGGTGAGCTGGTAAATGAGATGGGTGGTTGTACAGGTGGCATGACCTATTATGGGGTAGGTTTCACCAGTTGTAGGATTGCTATAGGTAGTGGTAGGTGGATGCATACCGCAAGTTTTGCAACGGGGTCTCTTACAAGGGAAGGATCCAAACGGTGTTTTAGGAGCATCAGAGGCTTGATATTTATGTACAAGAATGTTTTTTAGATTAGGCGGTCTGCTGAAGGTGACTCGGGGTGTGGTGGGAAGGATAGATGGAAGAATGCGGCGCATTTCAGGAAAGGATGTAAGAAAGTCATAGCCCAGACGAAGAATTTTGTTTAGGGATTCCAGGCCAGGGAAAAACTGGGTGAGAAAAACAGGGTTCTGATTGGCTTTAGGTTGTTTGTGTCGGTGTGGAGGACTGTCCCTGACCCTTGATACTTGTTTTTGAATTAGTTCTGGAGGATAATTGCGGTTTATGAGTGCCTGGGTCAGATTGTTGGTGTAGAGGGTAAAGGACTCGTGATCAGAGCATATGCGTTTGCCCCGAATGGCTAGGCTGTATGGAATGGAACGTTTTGTGTGATATGGATGGCAGCTATCAAAATGGAGATATTGTTGTAGGTTAGTGGGTTTTATGTGGACAGAGGTGTGTAAGTGACCGTTCCGTACAGAGATGTCTACATCCAGAAAAGTGATGTCAGTCTGAGAGTAGCACCAGGTGAAATTTAAGGAGGAGAAGTTATTCAGTGAGTGCAAGAAGTCAAGAAGGAGGTTTTCACCGTGGGTCCAGATCATAAATATGTCATCTATATACCTGAACCACACGGTGGGTTGTAGGGTAACCTGTTGAAGAAAACGTTCCTCTAGTCTGCCCATGAAAAGGATGGCATATGAAGGTGCCATGTGAGTGCCCATAGCAGTGCCTCGAATCTGATGGTAAATCTGAGACTGGAAGGAAAAGAAATTTTTGGTCAGGATGAATTGAGCCAAAGAAGTGAGGAAATGAGTGGTAGGGAAGGTGTGCGGGGGGCGACTGTCGAGGTAATGTTCCATGGCACTTAGGCCCTGGCCATGAGGGATGTTGGTGTATAGCGATGATACATCAATAGTGACCAGGAAGCAATCTTTAGGTAGGGGTGTAGGGACTGTTGACAAACGCTCTAAAAAGTGGGGGGTATCTCTAACATAGGATGGAAGGGCCTGGACGAAAGGTTGTAGGTGCTGGTCAACGAATGCAGAAATGCGTTCTGTGGGAGACCCAAAGGCAGCAACTATAGGACGTCCAGGATTGCCCGCCTTATGTATCTTGGGCAGAAGATACAGGGTGGGGGTTCGGGGGGTCTTAGGAGTCAAAAGGTAAATGGAATGGTGTGAAAGACCCTGTAAGGGACCTTGGAGACTGAGGAAAGAGCGGATTTCTGTGCAAATTGAATCAGTGGGGTCAGTGGTATGAGGTAAGTAAGTGGAGGTGTCAGAGAGCTGCCTGAGGGCTTCAGCTGTGTAGTCGCTTCGATCCATGACCACAGTGGTCGAGCCCTTGTCAGCTGGGAGGATTATGATGTTTTTATTGTTGGAGAGTTTACTCATTGCCCGCATTTCAGTACGGGTCAGGTTGCTGGAGTGGGGGATTGAATTTAGGAAGGAAGGTGATGAGAGGGTTGACATGAGGAATTCCTGGAATAGGAGAAGGGGATGGTTTTGAGGGAGGGGAGGTGGATCTAGCTGGGATGGAGGTAGGAATTGATGGAGGCTGGGTTCCAGGTTATCACATCGGCTGTCTCCCCTGCCTGTAGTATTGAAATAATACCGCCAGTTGAGTGTGCGGCAGAATGAAAGGGAGTCCTTAATAAGAGTAATCCGATTGAATTTAGGGGTGGGGGAGAAAGTAAGACCCTTTGAAAGTACTGATAGTTCAGGTTCGGAGAGGGGGGTGGAAGAAAGATTCACAATAGGGATTTTTGATTTCTCCAGTGGTGGGGAATGGGTAGGGGCGGAAGTGAGGGGAGTGGGTGGCAGAGGTGCTGGATGGGGAAAGTTGAGAATATGAGAAATACATGGCGTAGTGGCGATAAGTGGTGGAGGGGTAATGTGTTGCCTGTAATCGGAGTTGGGGAGGTGAAGGCCCAAAACAAAATAGCTCTTGCAGAGGGAAGAGAGCTTTGAAAGATGTTTCTGTGCTTGTTTGGTTAACAAATGGTTGCAATGGTTAAGGATGTTATGTAAATAATGAATGCAACCAGGGAATGCAAGGAGAAGGATTTTGTGTAAGGAAATTAGGTGGGATGAGTGTTGTTGGGCTTTTATGATATACTGTTGGAGAACTAGGTGAGTAAGTGCCAGGGACTGTTGGAAGCGGAATGAGTGGAGTGTAGGATGAAGTTGCGGGGGGCATCCAGAAATAGGAAGTTTTATGGTAAGGCCATTTGGTGGTATGTTAAGAGAAAGGCAGTATTGAAGGAATAAAATATGAGACCTCAGTTTAGCAAGATGAGTAGCATGGTGCCCCCACCACCTCCGACGGTCTGTTGCGTTCTATGAGTGGCTGCGTCCTACGCAAGTCTTGCGCAAGACCAGCCACCTATCTGTTAACTTGAAAAAGGGGATTTTTCACCCGAAATATTGTTTTTTATTTGTTTGTGTGTTGTGCTGTGTTGCTGCTGCCCTCCTCCCTTCAGCTTTGGTGAGTGTTGGGTGTATTTTCCCTTTCTTTTCCATGTAAATATTGCCTCGCATTTCTTTCCTTTCATTGTGACCTATATTGTTGCAGCAGAATACGATGAAGTGGCAATTCGTTCACTGCCATCTATAAAATAAGGCAGACAGAACCAAGCAAATATTGTCACAACTGTCATAAACATATTTAAAGAATATGGTACGTAGAAAAAAAAAACACTTTCTGTTTTTCCCGAATTTTAAGACTACATTTGAAGTTTTTTTCCTTTGTTTTGACTGATTCAAGGCATCTTTCCCATTTTTCTTTCTTTAAAACCTTACTCAGAATATTATCAACATTTTTATAAAATAACCAAATTGGTCCACACAAAAAAATTCTTTCATTTTTTTCTGAATTTTCCAAGCAACTTTTTCAATTTTTCTGTCTCTAGAAACCTTATTCAGACTACCATGAAATTTTAAAAAATTAACTAAGTTGGTCTGAAGAAAAAGTTACTTTCACTTAATCTGGAGTTTTCTCATTTTTTTTGAACAAATTTTGTTATTTTTCCTTCTGTAAAAACCTGTTTCAGGCCATTGTGATCATTTAAAAAATCAATAGAAAAAAGTACTTTCAGTTTTTCCTCAATTTTCCAATTTATCTTTATTGTTCAGACTATTACGAATTTTTAAAAAATAGACAAATCAGTCCAAAAACAGGTTCTTTCAGTTTTCCAGAATTTCCCAATTTTCTGGCAACTTTTCCAATTTTTCTTTCTCTATAGACCTTATTTGGACTAATGTGAATATATATGTATATAAAAAAAAGCAGAATCAGTCCATGAAAAGGTACTTTAAGTTTTACTGAATTTTCCAATTTTCTGGTCAACTTTTCCATTTTCTATCTGTAATGACTTTCTCAGACTATTACGAATATTCAAAAAATTCTGAAGGCTAGAGGGGAAAAAATGAAAACATTCTTTAAAATGGAGTATATTATTTTAAACAGAAAAGTATTAGCTTTAAAAGAAAAAAAAGCAACAAAACCCGTCTCTAAAGACCTCGCTGTTAGAGAGAAGTTGAGCAGATATTAAAAAAAAAAAAAAAAAGCAACAAAATCTATTGTGCTGTGCTCCAAAGAAAGAGGATGTTAAAATTTTTATCAAAAATCACAAGTGAGAAATGGAGCCTGGGATGCCATCTTTGATGGCCTGTGTTTCAGACTTGGAATTTTCCTGGGAAAAACAAAAGTATACAGGTATCTTACTTTTACGTTAATTTTAGCTTATGTTCAATTCAAACAGTTCTGAGACTATGAAGGTAAGATTTTTCTTCGCCTGCCTGAATTGAAATGGACTACGCCAAAATGATGTGAACAATGATTACAAGTCATCATTATTTGTTCAAAATGGGGGCAGACATACATAACCGTAATACTAGTAATAAATATAATATTCACAAGGATTACAAATCACTGTCAATTGTACAGAAAGGGTTAACATTTACTGGAGCTTCCTTATTCGATGTCTTACCAACAGAAATTAAATGTTACTAGACGACCTGTGCGAAACTTTCGCGAATAAAATGCGATGAATAGTGAGGTTGAATATGACATCACCAAAGCTGAGTCATTACTCTTCATACTCCTACTTTTTTTATTGATTTTGGTTAAAAATCCAGGGAGATAAATGGTTCAAAACACAAAAATAACGTATTTTAGAAAAATTGATATTTTTGCCCTTTAAGGCTCAAATTACGAAAAATACCTTTCTTAAAATGTAATGTTACCATGGCGGAGACTTTAGTCTTTAATATGATATCTCATTTATCTATATCGGTTAGCTATCAAGGGAGATAAATAGCTTGTGACACCAAAATACGTTGTAGAACCATTTACACTTTTTCCCTTTAAGGGTTGAATTCCAAAAACACTCTTTCTTAAAATATGATGTCACAAAGCTGAGACATTACTCCTGATAATCCTACTTCAATTATCAATTTTGGTTTGATATCCAGGAAGATAAATGACTCAAGATATAAAAAACGCATTTTAGAAAAATTGACATTTTTGTCCTTTCAGGGTCGAATTACGAAAATTTCCTTCGTTAAAATATAATGTTATCACGGCGGAGACCTTAGTCTTTAATATGACACCTCATTTATCTATATCGGTTAGATATTAAAGGAGATAAATCGCTCATGACAAAAAAATGAATTGCAAAAATAATGATACTTTTGTCCCTTAAGAGTCGAATTCTGAAAAATTTCTGTCTTAAAATTTGACGTCACTAAAGGGGAGATCTTAATCTTTAAAATGATATTTCATAAAACAATTTCAGGGAGATAAATGACTCGTAACACAGAAAACAGAATTTTACAAATATTGACATTTTCGTCCTTTAAGGGTCGAATTCCGAAAACTTCATTTCTTAAAATATGTTGTGACCAAAGTGAAGACCATAAGCTTTAAAATGACACCTCATTCATTTATTTTGGTATGAAGGAAGATGCAGGCTTGTGACAAAAAAATACCATAAAGAAATAATATATACTAGATGACCCTTGCGAAAATTTCGCGAATAAAATCCGATGAATAGCGAGGTTGACACTAAAGGATGAAAAGTAGAACCGTACTTTTGTGGCAAATATTAATTTTTTTAGTGTAATAGGTATGCATCATGGGGGTGAAGGCTGGTATGGTCTCAAGGATCTCAGCCTATGCCGGATGGGCTGAGACAATAAAACCTTGAGAAATGCCTCTGCGATCTATCTTAGCAGCTCTGCCAGCAAACCCTACTCCCACGTCCACGAAGGTGAAAGCCGCGTGACCCCTGGGCAATGCACTTTTTGAGTGTAGCTAACGGGAGAGGATGGAAGGCGAGCCCCCAGCGCCTTAAAACTGGGGCATTCTGGCTAAGTGAAGGAACACCCTGAAATAAAACCCTGGCCCTCCAGGATGGGGGTTGTGCGAAGGGCTGGTAACCCTTCCACATAAAAAGATATATTACTCATAAACCTCAAAGTAAGGAAAGCCGGATGGATCTTATGAGGACAACAAAGGCAAGGTCAAAGGACAAACGATTTGGAATCAAAGACAATTTGAAAATAGGAACGTGGAATGTGAGAGGCATAAATAATAAAGAATATGATCTGGACAGGGAGTTAACTAGAAAGGGGATCAATATTGCTGTAATTACAGAAACAAAAAAGAAATTGAAGGGAACAGAAGAAATAGATAAATATACAATGATCTACAGTGGAGTGGCACGAGAGAAAAGAGCTGCAGTAGGAGTGGCAATATTAGTGGATAGGAAATGGAAAAATAAAATTGTCAGTTACACTATGATAAGTGAAAGGATTCTGACTCTAAGATTGAAAGTAGAGAGAGGCAACCTAACCTTGATCGCCATATATGCCCCAGAAGAAAACAAACGAGAAGAATCTGAACAATTTTATGAACAGCTTCAAGTGGTGATAGACAGAATTAATAAAAGTGATTTCCTAATACTGGCTGGCGATTTTAATGCCCGCGTAGGAAATAGTCCAATTCCAGAGGTAATGGGGAACAGAGGTGAATACACATTAAATGAAAATGGGAAACTACTGAGAGAATTTGCGTCCTTCAACCAGTTAAAGATTACAAATACATTCTTTACAAAAAAAGATATCCATAAATTTACATGGACGGCAAGAGGACAAAGGTCTATCATTGACTATGTAATGGTTAATAAAAAATTAGGTCCAGATGTAGTAGACACCAGTGTACATAGAGGTAGTGATATGTATACAGATCACTATCTCGTTATATCAAAAATAAGAATACTTGCTAAATGGAGGAAAAGAATGAATAAAAACTTACAACAAGATCAAGAAGTTTTTAAGACCTACCTTTTAAAAGATGAAGGAATAAAACATCTATATCAAAGCCAATTACAACAGTGCTTACTGGAAAACCCAACAAATAATGACATCAATAAAGAATGGGAAACTATAGCTTCATCAATACTGATAGCAGCATATGAAGCCATTGGCAAGAAAAAGAAATTTAGAAGAAAAACTGGACTTAAAATGTGGAACGAAGAAATTGCAGAAGCCGTCAAACAAAAGCAAAAGGCTTATCTAAAAATGATACAGGATCGAACCCTAGAAAATGAAAATGAATATAAAAGAAGAAGAAATAATGTTAAGACAATAACAAAGAAGTTGAAACAAGAGGGATGGGATAGATTAATCAGTTCAATAGAAGATGATGTCCATGGTAGATAAGAGATGGCTTATAAACTTATGAAACATCTCAACAAGGGATGAAAAGGAAAGTGCTATTATAAATGTAATTGAAGAAGAGGCATGGGTAAAACACTACAGAACATTATGGTACAATAGTAATTATAAAGAAGAAGAAGAGAAAATAGGAATGGACCATGTGGATACTAAAGAAATTGATCCTATAGACATAGAGGAGGTTGATGCAGCACTAAAATCATTTAAAAATAGAAAAGCTCCTGGACTAGATACAATTAACTTAGAATTGATTAAGTATGGGGGAATGATTTTGAAATTTAGATATTTACACTTAATTAATATGTGTTGGAAAAAGAGAACCATCCCAGAAGAATGGAGGAAGGCCAAATTTATTTCACTTTTTAAGAAGGGAGATAGGAATTCATTGTGATAACTATCAAGTAATTAGTTTATTAAATATGGGCTACAAAATATATGCAAAAAATAAGAGGCTAAAAGTAATAGCAGATGCTCTCCTATCAGAAGAACAATGTGGGTTTAGGAAAGGAAGGTCCTGCATAGATAATATATTCTGCCTTAGACAACTACTGGAAAAGAGAAGAGAATTTAATTTAAAGACTTTCATTGCTTTTATAGACTATGAAAAAGCGTTCGATAAAGTAAATAGACAAAAACTATGGGAAATAATGCAAAGAAATGGATATCCAGAGCATTTAATACAAGTTATTCAAGGTATGTATAGAAGGACACAAATCGTCTTAGACCTATGAAATAAACTTACAGAAGAAATAGCAATTAACCAAGGAGTGCGGCAAGGTTGTAGCCTGTCTCCAACACTCTTCAATATATATATATAGATGACTTAGTTAGGAAATGGAAAGAAAATGTCCATCCGGGTATAAAAATAAGCAACAACACTTACATAAATACTATATTGTTTGCAGACGACCAATTTATCCTCCAGGAAAATGAAGATGGACTTCAAAAAGCAATTCATATACTAAACATTATCAGCAAAGATTACAATCTGCAGTTGTCTCGTGCAAAAACGAAAGTTATGGCATGGCAGGGGAAATACCCTATCAGAGTTAAAATAGTGGTAGACAATCAGCCAATAGAACAAGTCTCCAGCTTTACTTATCTTGGATGTGAATTATCTTTTAATGAGGATAACGAGGTGAAGAAGAAACTTCACCGATTTCAGTATATGTGTGGAACAATTCGACGAACATTGAAAGGTAAAGCACGAGAGGAGACTCAACTCAAGTTTTATAAAACAATGGCTGTACCGACTCTGCTATATGGCAGCGAAACATGGGTAAATAAAACGCAATACAAAAGCAAAATTCAATCATCTGAAATGAAATTTTTAAGGTCAGTAAAAGGGTATTCCCTAAATGATAGGAGGAGGAACGAGGAAATAAGGGAACAACTGAATATCTCCCCGCTAAATGATAGAATTACCCAAAAAAGGGATAACTGGAAGAACCACGTCCTACGGATGAGAAAGGACAGATTTCCTAAGCTTGCCCTGGAGTACCATCCCACAGGCAGAAGAGACATTGGAAGACCTTGGAAGAGATGGTCGGAAGAATGAGGTCGGAACAGGCTTTTGGCCTATCCATGAAGAGGAAGTAAAAGTAAAAGTAAGTAGGTATGCATCATAATACTTACAACATATTACGAAACAGTTAAGATAATTTAAAACACTCTGTATTTGCGACAAACTGTCACTGACCTTAACAGAATACAACCAACCTGAACAAAATGCACATAACATCTCTGTGATATTTGTTGCAGTGCGAATAAAATGTGTATATTGGAATTTTATAGCAAAACGAAAGTGTTTCAATAACAGAAAAAAATATCCGAAATGCTACTTGTTGAATAAAAAAAATTTATTGACATCTCTGTGATATCAGCTGCTGCAATCTAGGTACTTGGCTCTGAACTTTCTCATACGTGCTACCACTTTAAGCACCAAATTCCGAAAAATTCTTTCTTAATTTATGATTTTACCTAACTGGAGATCTTAATATTTAAAACGATATGATATTTATCAATTACAGCTATGTATCGAAGAAGATTCTAATAATAATAATAATAAAAACATGCTGAAAAAATATTATTGCTACTTTTGACCTTAAAGGGTCGAATTCCAAAAAAATTCTTTTATGAAATATGGTATGACCAAAAGCAGCCACTTTGGAATTGAAAATGATACCTCATTTATCGGTTTCGGTTAGTTATCAAGCCAGGTAAAAAAAATAATAATCTATAAATGATGATATTTTTGCCCCTTTATGGTTGAATGAATTTGGAAAAAGTTTTTTCTTAATATATGATGTGACCAAAGCATATAATTTAATATTTAAAACGATGCCTCATTAATTTCGGTTGTGTATCAAGGGAAATAAATAGCTCGTGACAGAAATATGTGTTGTAGAAATATTAATACTTTTGCCCTCTAAGGTTAGAATTTTTGAAAAATTTCTTTCTTAAAATGTAGTTTAAAGGAACCTAAGACCTTACGAAGAACTCAATCTTTACAATGACACCTCATTTTGTTTAATTATGAAGGGAGATAAATGACTCGAGACACAAAAAAAGGCATTTTAAATACTGATATTCATGCCCTTTAAGAGTTAAATTCAGAAAAATGTTTCTAAAATGTGATCTGACTACAGCGCAAACCTTTAATTTTTAGAATGATACCACATTTATCTATTTCGGTTCTATATTAATGGAGATAAATGGTTTGTGACAAAAAATGCATTTTAGAACCATTTATACTTTTCCCCTTTAAGGGTTGAATTCCAAAAGACTTCTCTTTTAAAATATGATGTCACCAAAGCTGAGACATTACTCCTCATAATCTTACTTATCGATTTTGGTTACATATCGAGGGAGATGGCTTAAGACACAAAAAACGCATTTTAGAAAAATTGTCATTTAAGGGTCGAATTACGAAAAATTCCTTTCTTAAAATATGTTACCACAGCGGAGACCTTAGTCTTTAATATGATACCTCATTTATCTATATCGTTTAGATATCAAGGGAGATAAATGGCTCGTGACACAAAAATACCAAGTATATTTCGTATTTCGACGGTCCTCCGCATATGTCACTTTTCTGCCACAACTACATAGCATAGAGCATTGGTGTTTGTGTTTGGTAGTAGAATCGTTTCTCATGTAGTGCACTATGGTTGTTAGATGTCGGTAGCTATGGGGGTGTGGGAGAAATGGGGGTTGAAAGTGGTCGACCTGTGGCAATTTCATACTTCTGCTAAAGACAAAAGTGTCATGGTGTATCACTTTTCAGCGAAAACTACAGATCACAGATAACTGGCGTTTGTGTGTAGTAGAAGCACAGAGTCACCTTTCGATCACAACAGCGGCCGAGATTTCAGAAACTGTGGTAATGTGGTAGATATGGTGGTTGTAATTGGCCGACCAAGGATATTTTCGTATTTCGACTGTCTCCGCATTGGTCACTTCTCTGCCACAACTACATAGCATAGAACATTGGTGTTTGTGTTTGGTAGTAGAATCGTATCTTGTGTAGTGCACTATGGTTGTTAGATGTCGGTAGCTATGGGGGTGTGGGAGAAATGGGGTTTGATAGTGGTCGACCTGTGGCAATTTCATACTTCTGCCAAAGAACAAAACTGTCATGGTGTATCACTTTTCAGCGAAAACTACAGATCGCAGATAACTGGCGTTGTGTGTAGTAGTAGCACAGAGTCACCTTCCGATCACAACAACGGCCGAATTTCAGAAACTGTGGTAATGTGGTAGATATGGTGGTTGTTAGTGGCCGACCAAGTATATTTTCGTATTTCGACTGTCTCCGCATATGTCACTTTTCTGCCACAACTACAGTAGCATAGAGCATTGGTGTTTGTGTTTGGTAGTAGTAATCGTTTCTCATGTAGTGCACTATGGTTGTTAGATGTCGGTAGCTATGGGGGTGTGGGAGAAATGGGGGTTGAAAGTGGTCGACCTGTGGCAAGTTTCATACTTCTGCCTAAAGACAAAGTGTCATGGTGTATCACTTTTCAGCGAAAACTATAGATCACAGATAACTGGCGTTTGTGTGTAGTAGTAGCACAGAGTCACCTTTCGATCACAACAGCGGCCGAATTTCAGAAACTGTGGTACTGTGGTAGATATGGTGGTTGTAAGTGGCCGACCAAGGATATTTTCGTATTTCGACTGTCTCCGCATATGTCACTTTTCTGCCACAACTACATAGCATAGAGCATTGGTGTTTGTGTTTGGTAGTAGAATCGTATCTCATGTAGTGCACTATGGTTGTTAGATGTCGGTAGCTATGGGGGTGTGGGAGAAATGGGGTTGATAGTGGTCGACCTGTGGCAGATTTCATACTTCTGCCAAAGAATAAAAGTGTCATGGTGTATCACTTTTCAGCGAAAAACTATAGATCACAGATAACTGGCGTTTGTGTGTAGTAGTAGCACAGAGTCACCTTTCGATCACAACAGCGGCCGAATTTCAGAAACTGTGGTAATGTGGTAGATATGGTGGTTGTTAAGTGGCCGACCAAGGATATTTTCGTATTTCGACTGTCTCCGCATATGTCACTTTTTCTGCCACAACTACATAGCATAGAGCATTGGTGTTTGTGTTTGGTAGTAGAATCATATCTCATGTAGTGCACTATGGTTGTTAGATGTCGGTAGCTATGGGGTGTGGGAGAATATGGGGGTTGAAAGTGGTCGACCTGTGGCAAGTTTCATACTTCTGCTAAAGACAAAAGTGTCATGGTGTATCACTTTTCAGCGAAAACTATAGATCACAGATAACTGGCGTTTGTGTGTAGTAGAAGCACAGAGTCACCTTTCGATCACAACAGCGGCCGAATTTCAGAAACTGTGGTACTGTGGTAGATATGGTGGTTGTAAGTGGCCGACCAAGGATATTTTCGTATTTCGACTGTCTCCGCATATGTCACTTCTCTGCCACAACTACATAGCATAGAAGCATTGGTGTTTGTGTTTGGTAGTAGAATCGTATCTCATGTAGTGCACTATGGTTGTTAGATGTCGGTAGCTATGGGGGTGTGGGAGAAATGGGGTTGATAGTGGTCGACCTGTGGCAATTTCATACTTCTGCCAAAGACAAAAGTGTCATGGTGTATCACTTTTCAGCGAAAACTACAGATCGACAGATAACTGGCGTTTGTGTGTAGTAGTAGCACAGAGTCACCTTCGATCACAACAGCGGCCGAATTTCAGAAACTGTGGTACTGTGGTAGATATGGTGGTTGTAAGTGGCCGACCAAGATATTTTCGTATTTCGACTGTCTCCGCATATGTCACTTTTCTGCCACAACTACATAGCATAGAGCATTGGTGTTTGTGTTTGGTAGTAGAATCGTATCTCATGTAGTGCACTATGGTTGTTAGATGTCGGTAACTATTGGAGTGTGGGAGAAATGGGGGTTGAAAGTGGTCGACCTGTGGCAATTTCATACTTCTGCTAAGACAAAAGTGTCATGGTGTATCACTTTTCAGCGAAAACTATAGATCACAGATAACTGGCGTTTGTGTGTAGTAGTAGCACAGAGTCACCTTCGATCACAACAGCGGCCGAATTTCAGAAACTGTGGTAATGTGGTAGATATGGTGGTTGTAAGTGGCCGACCAAGGATATTTTCGTATTTCGACTGTCTCCGCATATGTCACTTTTCTGCCACAACTACATAGCATAGAGCATTGGTGTTTGTGTTTGGTAGTAGAATCGTATCTCATGTAGTGCACTATGGTTGTTAGATGTCGGTAGCTATGGGGGTGTGGGAGAAATGGGGGTTGAAAGTGGTCGACCTGTGGCAATTTCATACTTCTGCTAAAGACAAAAGTGTCATGGTGTATCACTTTTCAGCGAAAACTACAGATCACAGATAACTGGCGTTTGTGTGTAGTAGTAAGCACAGAGTCACCTTTCGATCACAACAGCGGCCGAATTTCAGAAACTGTGGTACTGTGGTAGATATGGTGGTTGTAAGTGGCAGACCAAGGATATTTTCGTATTTCGACTGTCTCCGCATATGTCACTTTTCTGCCACAACTACATAGCATAGAGCATTGGTGTTTGTGTTTGGTAGTAGAATCGTATCTCATGTAGTGCACTATGGTTGTTAGATGTCGGTAGCTATGGGAGTGTGGGAGAAATGGGGGTTGAAAGTGGTCGACCTGTGGCAATTTTCATACTTCTGCCAAGACAAAAGTGTCATGGTGTATCACTTTTCAGCGAAAACTACAGATCACAGATAACTGGCGTTTGTGTGTAGTAGTAGCACAGAGTCACCTTTCGATCACAACAGCGGCCGAATTTCAGAAACTGTGGTACTGTGGTAGATATGGTGGTTGTAATTGGCCGACCAAGGATATTTTCGTATTTCGACTGTCTCCGCATATGTCACTTTTCTGCCACAACTACATAGCATAGAGCATTGGTGTTTGTGTTTGGTAGTAGAATCGTATTCTCATGTAGTGCACTATGGTTGTTAGATGTCGGTAGCTATGGGGTGTGGGAGAAATGGGGGTTGAAAGTGGTCGACCTGTGGCAATTTCATACTTCTGCCAAAGACAAAAGTGTCATGGTGTATCACTTTTCAGCGAAAACTACAGATCACAGATAACTGGCGTTTGTGTGTAGTAGTAGCACAGAGTCACCTTTCGATCACAACAGCGGCCGAATTTCAGAAACTGTGGTACTGTGGTAGATATGGTGGTTGTAAGTGGCCGACCAAGGATATTTTCGTATTTCGGACTGTCTCCGCATATGTCACTTTTCTGCCACAACTACATAGCATAGAGCATTGGTGTTTGTGTTTGGTAGTAGAATCGTATCTCATGTAGTGCACTATGGTTGTTAGATGTCGGTAGCTATGGGGGTGTGGGAGATATGGGGGTTGAAAGTGGTCGACCTGTGGCAGTTTCATACTTCTGCCAAAGACAAAAGTGTCATGGTGTATCACTTTTCAGCGAAAAACTATAGATCACAGATAACTGGCGTTTGTGTGTAGTAGTAGCACAGAGTCACCTTTCGATCACAACAGCGGCCGAATTTCAGAAACTGTGGTACTGTGGTAGATATGGTGGTTGTAAGTGGCCGACCAAGGATATTTTCGTATTTCGACTGTCTCCGCATATGTCACTTTTCTGCCACAACTACATAGCATAGAGCATTGGTGTTTGTGTTTGGTAGTAGAATCGTATCTCATGTAGTGCACTATGGTTGTTAGATGTCGGTAGCTATGGGGGTGTGGGAGAAATGGGGTTGAAAGTGGTCGACCTGTGGCAATTTCATACTTCTGCCAAAGACAAAAGTGTCATGGTGTATCACTTTTCAGCGAAAACTACAGATCGCAGATAACTGGCGTTTGTGTGTAGTAGTAGCACAGAGTCACCTTTCGATCACAACAGCGGCCGAATTTTCAGAAACTGTGGTACTGTGGTAGATATGGTGGTTGTTAGTGGCCGACCAAGGATATTTTCGTATTTCGACTGTCTCCGCATATGTCACTTTTCTGCCACAACTACATAGCATAGAGCATTGGTGTTTGTGTTTGGTAGTAGAATCGTATCTCATGTAGTGCACTATGGTGTTAGATGTCGGTAGCTAAGGGGTGTGTGGAGATATGGGGGTTGAAAGTGATCGACCTGTGGCAAGTTTCATACTTCTGCCAAAGACAAAAGTGTCATGGTGTATCACTTTTCAGCGAAAACTATAGATCACAGATAACTGGCGTTTGTGTGTAGTAGTAGCACAGAGTCACCTTTCGATTACAACAGCGGCCGAATTTCAGAAACTGTGGTACTGTGGTAGATATGGTGGTTGTAAGTGGCCGACCAAGGATATTTTCGTATTTCGACGAAAGGCATGTGTCTCCGCAGATTTCACTTTTCTAGCCACGACTACATAGCATAGAGCATTGGTGTTTATGTGTGGTAGTAGAATGGTGTCTGTTGTCATGCACTATGGTTGTTAGATGTCTGTAGCTATGGGGGTGTGGAAGATATGGGGGATGAAAATGTTCGACCTGCGGCAATTTCATATTTCTGCCAAAGACACATGTGTCTGGGTGTATCACTTTTAAGTGAAAACTATCAATCGCAGATCACTGGCGTTTGTGTGTGGTAGTAACACAGAGTCTCCCATCGATCACAACGTTGGCCGAAATTCGGTAATTGTGGGAGTGTGTGAGATATGGTGTTTGAAATTGGTCGATCATGAATATTTTCGTGTTTCATCCAAATTTTGCTGCCGGAACTACATAGCGCAGAAGACTGGTACTTGTGTGTGGTAATAGTATCGAGTCTCCCATCGTGCACTAGGGTGGTTAGATGTCTATAGCTGTCAATATGAATTCTTTACAATCACGAACGAAGTCGTGGGTACCAGCTAGTATATAATAATATTATCAATTATATAGTAATTTTGACATTACTAATAAGTGTATTTACTGTTCCACATCCCCGAGATTATTCTCAAATGGGATCAAAGTGAACATATCTGTCTATCTATCTATGATTAATAACCTTCAGATTTTTCATTTTTAAATTAGTTTAATGTTTGTAACTATCACCAATATTTATTTAGATCTGCCAGAAGAAGGTGGTTTTCAACATGTACCTGTCATGAGATAAGTAGATGTATAAGGGATTTGCTACTGATGCTAGAATTCCCATCATAATTATTATTATTCTTATTATCGTCCTAATTAAATACTTTACAACTGATATGGATTAATGTAAAATATTATTTTGAAGTTTTTTATTTTATTATTTACAGGGCGGCATATCAGGTAGCATGTTTGGGCGTCACTGATGGAGACTGGGAGGCACTTGCTCAATCTGCCTTAGAGGGTCTTGATCTGGAAGTTGCCAAGCAGGCTTTCATACGAATAAAGGATCTCAAATACCTTGAACTGATAAATGATCTCCAGGTAATCTTATATATATATATAGATGTGTGTTTTTCTATATTTCACTTTTCAGCCACCAATACCTTGCACAGATCACTGGTAATTGTGTCTGGAAGTAGCATGGAGTTTCCTGTCATGCACAACGTTGGCCAAATGCCGATAGCTGTGGGGGATGTGGGAGATATGATCGTTAAAAGTGATCGATGCAGGGCATTTCATATTTCGACCAAAGACACGTGTCTCTGTATATGCCACTCTGCTGCCACCCCTACATAGCATAGATCATTGGTGTTTGTATGTGGTAGTGGTACCATGTCTTCTAATGAGTACTATGGTGGTTAGATGTTGGTAGCTATGGAGGTGTGGCAGATATGGTGGTTGAAAGTGGTTGACCAGTGGCAGTTTGATATTTCTACCAAAATTGTATGTGTCATAGTGTATCACTTTTCAGCGAAAACTATCTAGTGCAGATCACTGGAGTTTGTACGTGGTAGTATCACAGAGTCACTCGTCGATCACAACCTTGGCTGAATTTAGTTAACTGTGGCAGTGTGGGAGATATGGTGGTTGAATGTGGCTGATCACTGGTTTTTATGTGTTTTTGTATCACAGAGTCACTCATCAATCACAACGTTTGCCAAATTTCGGTAACTGTGGGGAGTCTGGGGAAATGGTGGTTGAAATTTGTCATTCAAGGATATTTTCGTATTTTGACCAAAGACATGTGTCTCCGTATATGTCACTCTGCTGCCACAACTACATAGCATATACCATTGTTGTTTGTGTGTAGTAGTGCTATCATGTCTCCTGTGGTAAACTATGGTGGTTAGATGTTGATAACTATGGGG
Organism: Vandiemenella viatica; assembly: GCA_031002005.1. NCBI lineage: Eukaryota > Metazoa > Arthropoda > Insecta > Orthoptera > Morabidae > Vandiemenella > Vandiemenella viatica. Next base: position 189,093,216 of record JARYHS010013630.1, read on the forward strand.
ATGTGGCAGATATGGTGGTTGAAAGTGGTCGACCCTGCGGTACTTTCATATTTCTACCTAAAACTTGTGTGTTATGGTGTATCACTTTTCAGCTATCTAACGCAGATCACTGGTGTTTGTGTGTGGTAGTAGTACAGAGTCACCTGTCCATCACAACATTGACCGAATTTCGGTAACTGTGGTGGTGTGGGAGATATGGTGGTTGAAAGTGGCCGATGAAGGATTTTTTCGTATTTTGACCAAAGAAACCTGTCTCCATATATGCCACTCTGCTGCCACAACTACATAGCATAGACCATTGGTGTTTGTGTGTGGTAGTAGTATCATGTTTTCCATCATGTGCTATGATGGTTAGATTTTGGTAGCTATGTGGGTGTGGGAGATATGGGGGTTGAAATTGGTTGACTGGCTTGCGGCTCTTTCATATTTCTACCAAAGACATATGTGTCTTGGTGTTTCACTTTTCAGCCAAAACTATCTAGTACAGATCACTGGTATTTGTGTGGTTGTAGCACAGAGTCACCCATCGATAACAACATTGGCCAAATTTCGGTAACTGTGGTAGTGTGGGGATATGGTGGTTGAAATTTGTCATTTGAGGATATTTTCGTATTTCGACCAAAGTCATGTGTGTCCTTATACTTTACTTTGCTGCATGAACTACATAGCACAGATGACTGGCGTTTGTGTGTGGTAATATCATCAAGTCTCCCATTGTGCACTATGGTGGTTAGGTGTCGGTAGCTGTCAATCAAAATTCTTTACAAACAGGAACAAAGTCGTAGGCACCAGCTAGTCACAAATAAAATTTGTATAACAAACTGAATAAAGATATGTGGAGCGAAAAGGTAAATGACAACTTTCCAGTGGTGATGGCAGCCAGCCAATCAGCACAGGCATAAGATAAACAAGATAATTCATGAGATTGGAGACTTGCATTTAGTCACATAGTAATTTCTTTTTCAATATTAGCTTCACATCTCACACTTGTGTACTGATTCCATGATCTGCTGCAACTAGATGTCCACTAGATATTTGTGGAGCATAATATTGAATAACTCTTTATTTGACCAAAGGAACAGCCTAAAAATTCAAATTTGATATTTTTATGTTGTTCCCATTGCTAGTTTTGTGTTTTGTATACTCTGGTTTACTTTCACTCTGAATTAGCAACAGAATAATTTATTGTGCAACCTTAAGTACTAATTCTAGCAAGATAGGAGAGTGATTCATAGCTCAAAAGATTCATTAAATTTTACTACAAGTTATGTGAAAGTTGAGAATAATAGTTAAAACTTAGGTATTGCTTTTGAAAAATTTAGTGAAAACCATCAAACATGTGCCTGATAGTTGTATATTCAGGTAGGAAAAATGCAATTAAATTCAGAAAGGGGGTTATATTCAATAGAAAGGAGAATTTTTCCTGAACTTAACACACTAATTTTTATCAAAATCTGTGTAGAATTTTGGTCAGAATGGAAAAGAGTAAATAAATCATAGTTTGAAAGTAATCGCTCTCTTCCTGTTGAGGGCTTGTAAAATCTAGGTCAACTAAACAAATTAATGGAAATTGAAACTACATTCAGAAGGCTAGGTAGCAACTACATAACCTCATACTAAATAGGAATTTTGATGAAGAATCATTTAAAGCACATTTTAACTCTGTAACTTGAATGCTTTTGGAGATATAAATTCTTTAAGTTTCACATGTTTTATTGCACTAAGTTAGGGAATAGTAGTTAGGCCTGTTTATACATCAAAAGAAAGAGATAATTCTACAGATCATTTTAAAATCAGTTTCAGCTCGATAGCTTAAAAACTATGAATGTGAAAGAGATTTCAAAATTATCCACTAAAACAATTTTTTAGGGTCAAACTATTGAAAATACAAAATTTTTTACTAAGATTGATTTTACATTTAGTCCTTGGACTACACACCATAAAAATTTCAATTTGCTTGGGAGAAGAGTTATTTCAAGAAGATCCAGAGTTTGTCTGGGAAACTTGAAAATGGGGTGGTTCCCAGGCTGTAGCTATAATAGAACTTCCTGGGGTTGGGGAGGGTGTCAGTTGTAACAGTACACTTGAAGCGGTAGCCACGCTAGGCTTAAGGACAGTTTTGGTTCAGCATGTAGGGACAGACCAGCAAATGATACAGGAAGTGATAATTTTCGGCATCCATCTTTGAAATTTCTGAAATTGTTAATGCTGTAGACACTTCATTCTCATGTAGTTGATTTAGTCAAGAGGTTATGGGAGTTGACCGTGCTTGGTGTCACTGATCCAAACTTTAATAATTATTTTGGAAAAGAAATACCAATCCCTGTATATTGTCCATCAGTCTTTGTAAAAATTTCTGAAAAATATAGTAATACTAGCTCGTACACGCGACTTCATGCGCGTGGATTAAGAATTTTTTGCTAGAATTGAATATAGAAAGTAGTTGGAAACAAAGCATTGGTCCCAAACAACACCGAGTTGGCATAATATGACAGGAAAGCTATCACTATATCATTCTGCCGTGGAACCAGTCTCTTGAAGAGAATCAATTTCCAACATATTTCTGTCACCATTTGATAAGGTCTCAAAATTTCGTGACTACAACTATTAAACATACTGGAGAAAATGTCCTGTGCCTTTCATACAGATTTTCTTGTCAAATTCCTTCAATATCGACATAGCCATTTGGTTGTCAAAATGTAACAAAAAGACAGAGACTTACTTCCATATTTATAGTATTACTACTGCGGTTCACACACACACACACACACACACAGACTGCGAACAACCCCTGAGGAATCATTATAACATAAAAAAGTGTACACCTACAGCATTGCAAGACTACCTACGATTTGCCTTGCATTGCACCCCTAACTTTGTGATATCTACAGTTTAACATTCAATCCGAATAACCGACGGCCCAGGCGTGACTTTTACGATCAAAAACAATTTTTAAAAATCTTAGCCTCCATGAATATTTGAACCGGAGACCACGACCCAAACATTTGTAAGCGAGTGCTTTAACCACTGAGCTGTCTGACTGATACACGGAAAAGCAGTATAGAGACGTCCATATCCAACGCGCATGTCTATCGCCATTCAGTAGTATTTCGAAATTATGAGACAACATGTATTATTTATACAGATAATTTTTCAACCAAATGTAGACAGTATTTTTCTCCGTGTTTCAAAGGATAAGTGTGCAAAGTTTCATCGAGATCAGATGAAAACTGTGGATTTGTATGAAGATCAAACAAACATACATACATTCATCTTTATATATATAGATTAAATTTATTTTGAGGCTACAGTGACTTTATTTTACACCACATACCTTTGCTATTTAAGGTTAATAACTACATGGCGACCGCTAAACCGAAGTGACAATCTACACCATAGGTAACATCAACAGACATAGATCAGGACTTAGCTGTTTAATACAACCCCCACTTCAGTTTTTGCCTCACAAACACAATCTTGGAAACAAAGAGTATAAAATTCCCTGGCATTTAAATAGACGAGAAACTCATTTTGCAATATCACATAGCTACCAAAGAAGTTAAGTACTGCCACCTTTGGAATAAGAACACTTTCTCTAACAGCACATCTGGAATTAATGAATCAGGTACAAGCCTCTTATTTTCATTCAGTCATATCGTCTGGCATAATTTTTTTAGGGGGGAAACTTTTCACAAAAGAATAAAGTTTTCATAGCACAGAAAAGAGATTTTAGCATGCTGTATAGGACAAAACCAATAACTTCTCCCAAAACACTCTGTGTATATTCTCCCTATTTTGCAGAAGATTTTAACTTGTTTACGTCCTATTCACAGGTAAACAGTTTCAATACAAGAAACAAAAATAACATGTACCAATTATAAACATAACTGTCATTAGTACAAAGAGGAGTTATTTATATACACAGCTGTTTAATAAACTTCCTAAAACTATAAAACAGTTTGTAGACAGTAAGGTAAAACTGAGAGATTATCTTATTGGCAACTCCTCCTAATCCTGTCAAGAATTTGCACGCAAAAAAATTGTTTCTAATATTTGAAAAAATTAATGTTTTATTTTTTCTTTATTTTCACTGTCCTTGTAATGTATAATATTTTCTTCCACTATGATTATTATTATTCATCATGCATGTATATACATTAACCATGACATTTACCACATCCCAGATTAAGAAAATTAATAAATATCTTCCTATTCCTTATCTATAAATTATTTGAGCAATGATGTATTGTGAGACACTTGGACAGATTCAAAGTCTAGGTTCATGCGTATTTTATGGGTAGTAATTATGTTATGGAGAAGAAAAAAATATTGAGTTGAGCATGTTGGCAAGAAATCTGGCAGTTCAAACAAACAATACTATTTGATGAGCATATGGAAACTAAATTATTACAGCTATTTCTTTAATGTCAAAAAAATAATTGTGATAACTCAAAAGCCTCTTGATTCAATCCCAACGACTTGTTTTTATCCAATAGTGCCTGAAATGGATAGTTGCTATAATTTTTTCTACGTATACCTGTATTTGTTTTCCATTTTTCCTTCTTTCCCCTGTTATTTGCTTTCCCCTCTATTTCATACTCAAGAGGATAAAGAAATACAGCAGTTTCATGCATTTGTGTTTCAGGGTTTATCTGACCTTCGTATTTGGAGATTGAGATAAACTGTTTTGACTATTCTTATTAATTTTTTTACTGTAGATAAATATAAGAAAGATCTATTTTTAAATTTTTTCTTCTAAAATTCTGCAGCTGCCATGTTGAAATTACTCTGCTGGTAAGAAAGAAATAGATTTGCAATGAAGTCTTCACGGGCGTACCGCCAGATTGTGTTGAGAAAACACAATATTTCAATGACTAGCTCCGCCGTCTTCCTCAGGTGCAAAAACATCTGCATTGCTCAGGTGCCGTACTTCCTTATATGTCCTACGGCTCTGTTTGCAGCCCACACCTGGCGACTTGCTGCCAGTGGGTGTGGCTGTAGATCTTTGGTGTGGGCCATGAACTCTACTATGGAGCCGTCTATGGCAGCAGCTGGACATAGGTACCATGCTCTCTTTAGAGTTTTGCAAAAGCTGGTTTCCATACCTCACTAAGACATAGCCCACTGTCTCTATTGAACGTATCAGCCAACAGAATTTCAATTGCTTCTTTGACTATTGAATCCCAAAAATATGAGGTTGTAGCCAATATCCTAATGTTGTTAAAGTCTGTCCTGTTGCCATGGTCATACATGTGCTTGGTGATCACTGATTTACTGTATTGTTCCAGGCGGAGATGGCAGTTGTGTTCTTCACACCAGCTTCATACAGTGCAGTTTTCTTGGACGATGTAACTCTTTCTACACTCACACAGAACACTGTAAATTCCAGGAACTCTAAGGCCAAGGTCATCTGTTACTGATCGGAGTAAGCCCCATATATTGGCTGATGTTTGGTAGAAACATTTTATTCCATGTTGTGCAAAAATTCTGCCAAATTTCCCTGAGGTGTTGTTTCCAGCGAATAGCAGAAAAGACTGGCCTTAGGTGTTTCTTCCTGTTAAACTGGAATTTTCTCTGGCCTACAGTCAATTGCCTTATTTATCTGCTTCTCAGTGAACATATGGGGTTACGTTGCCCATATAAACAATATCGTAGTTTACGATATGGAAGACGAAACTCTTATCCATGCATTTAATATAACCAATAACACATATACATATGTACATTACATTACATTGAAATATCACAACAATGCGACTGTTAATATTACTTTCGGCTTCTGTATTGGTGTCAATGTCGTCTCTGTGTTTTGTACGCCTCGCCAACGGTGTACTCTCTGGTTGTTTTTTTGTTGCCACAGTTACTCGTCAGTGAGCATCATTGCTACTGCGTTAGCAGCCGCCACGACAACGACAGAACTGCGCTGACAACTGTTAAGGCCACGATGTGTTTCCGCCACACCAGCCCCCCACGGAGTTGATGAAGCTACGGCTGAAGATGTTTGGGGAACTTTACCCAGCGACCGGATCTTGTGGTTCTTGGGTTGTCCCGTGTATTGTGATCTCTAGTTGTCTTTGCTTTGTTGATTGATGTACTAGGTAGTTCTGTCACAGCACTACGTTTGATGTCAGGATAATCGTCATTGAGCAGAAATGCAGGTTTTACTATTTCTATGCTGACATGTACCGGTTTATCTTTGTTCAAAACAGTGAAAGTTCTATCCTGGCGATCTAACACGCGGTGTGGGCCAGTATATGGTGGCTGCAGGACACCACATACTGAATCATCCCGAAGATACACGTGACTGCACGTTTCAAGGTCCTTGAAAACAAAGGTCGAACTGTGACCATGTCTGGTGGCTAGTGTTGGACATAGTCTGCGCATTTGTTGACGTAGTTTGTCTACGAAGTCGGATGTATCTTCCATACGTTCTTCTGTCGCGGTGCACAGTAATTCACCCGGGAGGTGTAGTGGTTCGCCGTACACAAGTTCGGCAGAAGAGGTGCCAAGGTCTTGTTTGTAGGCACTACGAATACCGAGAAGAACGATGGGAAGGGCTTGCAGCCAGGACATACCGGGATGGCACATAATAGCTGCTTTGAGTTGATGATGGAATCTCTCAACCATGCCATTTGAGCAAGGGTGCCAGCCAGTGGTGCGGGTTCTTAGCGTTCCAGTCAAGAGGCCCAGGTTCTGGAGCAGTACAGATTAAAACTGCCTGCCTTGGTCAGTGGTAATAAGTAGAGGTGATCCAAATCGTGAAATCTAGCATGCTACACAACGTCCTCTGCAGTGATGCGTTCTAAAGGCCAGACCTCTTTCCAGCGAGTAAATCTATCGATGGCTGTTAGGCAATAATGATAGTTTCCTGACGCTGGAAGTGGTCCGATTATGTCCAAATGAACATGTTAAAACCGGGCAGATGGCATTGTAAAGTTTCCGACTGGTGCATTTGTGTGACGCGTAACTTTGGCGCGCTGGCAATCTTGGCAGGCTCGGACCTATGCGCGGCAATCTTTCGCCATGTTAGGCTAGACAAAATGTTCTGATACCAAACAAGTTGTAGCTATGGTGCCGGGATAACTCGGGCCATGACCAGAGGAAAAAGCTGCTTTTCGGAATGATGTGGTGATAAAGGGCCTGGGTTTTCCGGTTGAGGTGTCGCAGAAGAGGTTAGTGGTACTGCCAGGTACTGGGACTTGCTCCGAGTGAAGTGAGTGAAGAGCGGAAAAGTTCATGTTTCTGTCTGCAATTCCGTCGACTCGGGACAGTGCGTCTGCGACTACATTGGAAGAACCTTCATTGTGTTCAATATTGGTGGTGAACTGCACAATTAACGATAATTGATTCAGTTGCACAGGCGGGAGCTTGTCACGGCGTTGTTGAAACGCGTAAGTAAGTGGCTTGTGATTGGTGTAAATTGTAACCTAATGGGCTTCCAAGATGTGCCGAAAGTTTTGGACGGCTTTGTAGATAGCGAGAAACTCGCGATAGTACGTTCGCCATTCTGATTGCTTTGGTGAAAGTTTCTTAGAAAAGAAGGCTAAAGGCTGCCACGTAGCATTTACGTGCTGTTGTAGACAAGCCCCTACAGCTGTGTTGGAAGCATCAGTAAACAATCCTAGAGGTGCGTTGAGATCAGGATGAACCTGTAGCGTCGATTTGGCAAGACTGGCTTTGCAGGCATTAAACGTGCTTTCCAGGTTCGGATTCCAAGGTAAGTTTGAGAGCCTCGTAGGTTGGATACTGCTGAGTGCAGAGAAGCCTGGTATTCTGCTGCTGAAGGTAGGAAACGGCGGTGAAAGTTCACCATTCTCAAAAAGCGTCTGAGTTCACGGACTGTCTGTGGAAGGGGGAGTTTTGCAGGGCGCTGATCCACTCTGGTAGTGGTCGAGTGCCAGCGGCAGAAACTCCGTATCCCAAGAAGGTAACACTTGGAGAGGCTAAAACACTCTTACAAGCGTTAACGAGAATCCCATAAGATGACAGCCTTTGGAAAAGTGATCGCAGATCGCACTCGTGCTCTTCAGGGCCCTTAGAGAATACCAATATGTCATCTACATAGGCGAAGGTGAAGTCTAAGCCAGATAGGACTTCATCAATGAATCGCTGAAAGGTTTGACTGGCATTCCGCAACCCGAAAGACATAAACGGAAACTCTAAAAGTCCAAACGGTGTAATAATTGCTGTCTTTGGAATATCGTCCAGATTCACAGGAACCTGAGTGTGTGTTTTGACTAGGTCGACGACTGAGAAGATAGTGCATCCGTGCAACTAGCGGCTGAAATCATGGAGATGCTGAGGTGGATACCTATCTGGAATTGTCCGTGCATTGAGAGCTCGATAGTCTCCATAGGGACGCCAACCCTTGTCTTTCTTTGGGACCAGGTGAAGAGGCGAGGACCATGGTCCCTGTGAGCGGCACGCTGTGCCCTCCATTAACATTGCTTCTAATTCTTTCTTGGCAATCTGAAGATGGTCTAGAGCGAGGCAACGAGCACGACAAGAGACAGGTGGTCCAGGTGTTGTACGAATGAAATGTACGGTAGAGTGCTTTATTTCTCTCGGCATTCCAGTTGGGCGCGTGAGATCTCGGAAATCTCTCAATATTTCATGAAAAACAGTAGTGGCTTTTAGTGATTTCACACTAGGATGCTTCCAGTTAGCCGGCTGTACAGGCACTGACAATCCTGTCAAGCTGTCAATGATACACTTGTTGTGACAATCCGGGAGCAAGTGATAATGTGCAAGGAAATCGGAGCCTATGATAGGAACAGCTACATCAGCTACTATAAATCTCCAAGATAAATCGCGCCGCAAGCCGAGGTTCAGCTTGACAAACAAAGTGCCATAGGTATGAACAATAGAGTCATTTGCCGCTACAAGTTCATATTTGTTTCGTTGATGCCCCCCTTTAAAATTTTTTTGGGAAACAGCATAAATCAGAACCAGTATCGATTAAAAATTTTTGTCTGCTGTTTCTGTCAAAAACAAAGAGGTGGTTACCACCTATTGGGCAGCCGTTTACCACCATCACTGGCTGGTTTAACTGAAAGTTACATGGTTGGCATTTGCCAATGGCGGTGGTACCAGCAAACCTGAGAGGTGTCAGTACGCTGCAAAGAATCGCGGCGGTAGTGAGTGTGGTGTGGCTTTGGGGGCTTGCTTTGAGAACAAGAACATGTGCGAAATGAGGCTTGCAATGTAGCCAACTGATGCGAAAGTTCTTCTATGCACTTTGCAAGCTGACTTACCTCTGTATTAGCAGGTAACATGCCGATAGCATTAACATCGGCGTGCAGAGCAGGTGTAGAAACTTCCATAATTTTGTCGGCTAGTATTGCAACTTTGTCTATTGGTGTGTCGGCTTGAGTTTGCAAGATAGCTTGTACCTGTGACGGTAGGCGCTGGATCCATAGTTGCCGGAGGAGATTGTCTGCACTTGAGTGGCACCAGCTAGTGATCTTAAGTGTCTTAAAAACTGGGATGGTTTTCGGCCACCAAGCTCTTCCTCCATTAACAACTGGCGAACTCGCTGCTCTTCTGATGCAGAGAGGCGACGAATTAACTCGTTACGCAAGTGTTCATATGCATTTTCAGGAGGTGGATTTATTATATCATCTTCCACTTCGGCCGCTTAGTGGCTGTCCAGCTGTGAAATTATATGAGCGTACTTCGTCAAATCTTGCATAATGCCTGCAATGCCAAATTGTGCTTCTGTCTGTGCGAACCACAGTGCCGGTTTGTCCGGCCAGAAAACTGGCATTTTCACGGCAAGACAGTTAACAGATGTGCCAACCTGCGAGACTGTAGAATGCGGGGGTTGCTGTTGAAGCATTTGCTGTCGCATAATGTGATTTTGCTCCTGTAGCTGGCGTAGTTGTTCTGGGAGTTCGTCCATTGATCAAAAGAGTTCGAATTTTTCATCATCGGGGTCACCAATTATGGGGTTACGTTGCCCATATTAACAATATCGTAGTTTACAATATGGAAGACAAAACTCTTATCCATGCATTTAATATAACCAATAACACATCTTCATATGTACATTACATTACATTGAAATATCACAACAATGCGACTGTTAATATTACTTTCGGCTTCTGTATTGGCGTCAATGTCGTCTCTGTGTTTTGTACACCTCGCCAATGGTGTACTGTCTGGTTGTTTTTTCGTTGCCAAAGTAACTCGTCAGCGAGCATCATTGCTACTGCATTAGCAGCCACCGCGACAACGACGGAACTGCGCTGACAACTGTTAAGGCCACGTTGTGTTTCCGCCACAAACTCAATCCTCCTGGAGACAGTTCTCAGATGTTCCAATTCATGTGTTAGGCTGTCTTTGTTAGCAATTGCCCTAGCCCTTTGTACAAGTGTATTTAAAACAGTTTTATGCTGTACAGGGTAGTGGAAGCTTGTGGCTTCCAAGTACTGGCCTGTGTGGATCAATTTTCTATCTATGCTTTTTCGTAGTGATCCACCCGTTTTTCTTTCAAGCAGGATGTTGAGAAAAGGTAAGTGGACATCCTTTTCCAGTCCCATTATAAACTTTAATTTGGAATGAATTCCATTTAGATGTTCTATGAACTCATTTAAAGCTGTGTTGCCATGGAGCCTCTCAACAAACATTTCATTGACAGATCAGAAAAACATGGCAACAGGGCTTTAAATCAGTTTACCAACCTCATAACCATTCAATAAAATTTTCACAAATTAGTAAGCTCACTCTACTAATAATTTTACTCACAACCCCCCTTTATAATTTGACCTTGGTATTTGCCTGAATAAACGCAAATAGCATGGGTGAATTACTAAAATTAAACTTGAGACAGTTAATTACAATAATCACTCCACAAACACTCACATAAAAACAATATATCCCAAAACATATCAAAATTACAAAATGGAGATTCAAATTTGTTTTAGAGAAATCAAGATTAAAAAAGTTATACAACATTTTAAAATTTTTGACACACACTCTACTATACTAATGCATTATTTAATGACATTTTTGTTTAGGCAAGAATCCGTGAAGAAATGAAATGTCAAAACACTAAAAGAAAAGTATGTATTTGATTTAAATTGGCATTATTTTTATTTATACTCAAATCATTACTTCATTTGAATGAATGTAGTTCCACATTGAATGCAATCAGTGCAGACCACATCACAATTTGACATAATATTACTTGACTAGGTGACCCGTACGAAAATTTGGTGAATAAAATGCGATGAATAGTGTGGTTGAATGCTTGTAATATAATGAAAAGTAGAACTGTACTTTCGTAAAAAAAAAAAAAAAAAAAAAAAAAAAAAAAAAAAAAAAAAAACTCTGTATTTACGACAAACTGTCCCTGTCACTGTAGCAGAATACAAACAACCTGAACAAAATGCACGCAACATATCAACATCTCTGTAATATTTGTTGCTGTGCGAATAAAATGTTTACATTGGAATTGTATAACAAAATGACAGTGTTTCCGTAACAGAAAAAAAATATCCAAAAAGCTACCACTTTAAACACCAAATTCCCAAAAATTATTTCTTAATTTATGATTTTACCTAAATGGAGATCTTAATTTTTAAAATGATTTGTCATTTATCGATTATGGCTATGTATTCGTAGAAGATAATTGGCTTGTAATAAAAAAAAAAAAAAAAAAAAAAAAAGTTGTATAAATAATATTGATACTTTTGCCCTTTAAGGGTAAAATTCCAAAAAATGCCTTTTATAAAATATAATGTGACCAAAGCAGCCACCTTGGTCTTTAAAATGATACCTCATTTATCGATTTCGGTAAGTTATCAAGTGAAGAAAAAAAAATATAATAAAAAAATTGAGAATTGATGAATTTCTTGCCCCTTAATGGTTGAATTTGGAGAAAGTTTTTTCTTAAAATGTGATGTGACCAAAATGGATAATTTAATATTTAAATCGAAACCTCACTTATCTATATCGGTTAGGTATCAAGGGAGATAAATAGCTCATGACACAAAAATACGTAATAGAAAAATTTATACTTTTTCCCTTTAAGGTTTGAATTCCAAAAACATTCTTTCTTAAAATATGATGTCACAAAGCTGAGACATTACTCCTCAGAATCCTACTTCATTTATCGATTTTAGTTAGATATCCAGGGAGATAAATGGCTCGAGGTACAAAAAGAGCATTTTAGAAAAATTGACATTTTTGCCCTTTAAGGTTCGAATTAAGAAATATTCTTTTCTTAAAATATAATGTTACCACGGCGGAGACCTTAGTCTTTAATATGATATCTCATTTATCTATATTGGTAAGATATCAAGGGAGATAAATAACTCGTGACACAAAAATGAGTTGTAGAACCATTTATACATTATCCCTTTAAGGGTTGAAATCCAAAATACTTTTCTTAAAATATGATGTCACCAAAGCTGATTCCTCATAATCTTACTTGATTACAGTTAGATATCCAGGGAGGTAAGTGGCTCGAGACACAAAAAACGCATTTTAAAATAATTGACATTTTTGCCCTTTTAAGTGTCAAATTACGAAAAATTCCATTCTTAAAATATAATAATACCATGCTGGAGACATTAGTCTTTAATATGATACCTCATTTTTCTATATCAGTTAGATATTAAGGGAGATAAATCGCACGTGACACAAAAACACATTACAAAAAGATTGATATTTTTAACCTTTAAGAGTCGAATTCCGAAAACTTCATTTCTTAAAATATGATGTGACTAAAGTGGAGACCATAAGCTTTAAAAGGACACCTCATTCATTGATTTCGGTTAAGTATCAAGGAAGTACAGACTTGTTACAAAAAAATACCTTATAGAAATAACATATACTAGACGACACTGCGAAAATTTCGCGAATAAAATGCGATGAATTGTGAGGTTGAATGCTTGAAATATAATGAAAATTATAACTGTCCTTTTGTAGAAAATAATTTTATTTTAGTGTAATAGGTACGCATCAAAATACTCAAAACATATTACGAAAATTTAAAACCCTCTATATTTATGACAAACTGTCACTGACCTTAATAGAATAAAAGCAACCTGAACAAAATGCACACAACATATCAACATCTCTGAAGTAATTGTTGCTGTGTGAATAAAATGTTTACATTGGAATTGTATAGCAAAATGACAGTGTTTCCGTAACAGGAAAAAAAATCCGAAAAGCTACTTATTCAATAAAAAAAGTTTATTGGCATCTCTGTGATATCCGCTGCTGCAATCTAGGAACTATGAACAGTCTCATACGCACTACAACTTTAAGCACCAAATTCCAAAAAATTCTTTCTTAATTTATAATTTTACCTAGCTGGAGACCTTAATTTGTAAAACGATATGTCATTTATCGATTTCGGCTTGATATCGAAGAAGATAAATGGCTTGTAATAATGATAATAAAAAAAACACATTGCATCAATAATATTGATACTTTTTCCCTTTAATGGTCGAATTCCAAAAAATTACTTTTATAAAATATGGTGTTACCAAAGCAGACACCTTGGTCTTTACAATGATACCTCATTTATCAATTTCAGTTTGTTATCAAGCGAGGTTAAAAAAAAAAGGTTTTGAGAAATTATGATATTTTTACCACGTAGGTGTTGAATTTGGAGAAAGTTTTTTCTTAAAATATGATGTGACCATAGCGGATAATTTAATATTTGAATCGATACCTCATTTATTGATTTTGCTTAGGTATCAAGGGAAATAAATAGTTAGTGACAGAAAAATGCGTTGTAAAAATATTAATACTTTTGCCCTCTAAGGTTAGAATTTTAAAAAATTTCTTTTTAAACGTGGTAAAGGAATCAAACACATTATTAAGACCTCAATCTTGTTTATTTGTAAAGGGAGAAAAATGACTCAAGACACAATAAATACATTTTAAAAATACTGATATTTATGCCCTTTAAGAGTTCAATTCAGAAAAATTCATTTCTTAAAATGTGATGTAACCACAGCGGAAACCTTAATTTTTAGATTGATACCACATTTATCTATTTCGGTTAGATATTAATGGAGATAAATGGCTCGTTACACAAAAATGCATTGTTGAACCAATTATCCTTTTTCCCACTAAGGGTTAAATTCCAAAAACATTCTTTCTTAATATATGATGTCACTAAAGCTGAGTCATTACTCTTCATACTCCTACCTCATTTATCGATTTTGGTTAGAAATCCAGGGAGATAAATGGCTCGAAACACAAAAAAAAAAAAAGTATTTTGGAAATATTGACATTTTTTACCTTTAAGGGTCGAATTATGAAAAATTCCTTTCTTAAAATATAATGTTACCATGGTGGAGACCTCAGTCTTTAATGTGATACCTCATTTATCTATATCGGTTAGATATTAACGGAGATAAATCGCTAGTGACACAAAAATGCGTTACAGAAAAATTTATACTTTTTCCCTTTAAGGGTTGAATTCCAAAAACTTCTTTCTTAAAATATGATGTCAAAAAGCTGAGACATTACTCCTCAAATTCCTACTTCATTTATCGATTTTGGTTAGATATCGAGGGAGATAAAATGGCTCGAGATATAAATACGCATTTTAGAAAATTTAAGGTTCGAATTTCGAAAAATTCCTTTCTTAAAATATAATGTTATCATGGTGGAGACGTTAGTGTTTAATATGATACCTCATTTATCTATAAGGCGTATTTTTTTTAAGTAAGTACCGTTTTGTCACACCGTGGCAGCAGCGCTACGGCGTTATGATAAGTGCCTCAATATTGAAGGGAATTATGTAGAAAAGTAGAATAAGGTACAGGCTTTCATGTAAAAATAAAATTATTGTGATATATTTGCATATCTTTTTTTAATTTCAAAACGGTATTTACTTTTAAAAAAACTTGTATATCGGTTAGAGATTAAGGGAGATAAATCGCTCGTGACACAAAAATGCATTGCAAAAATATTGATACTTTTGCCCTTTAAGGGTCGAATTCAGAAAAATTTCTGTCTTAATATATGACGTCACCAAAGCGGAGATCTTAATCTTTAAAACGATACTTCATTAAATGATTTCAGGTAGGTATCTATGGAGATAAATAACTCATAACACAGAAAACAGCATTTTAGAAGTATTGACATTTTTTCTCTTTAAGGGTCAAATTCCGAGAACTTCATTTCTTAAAATATGATGTGTCCAAAGTGGAGACCATAAGCTTTAAAATGACACCTCTTTCATTGATTTTGTTTTAGTATGAACGAAGATACAGGCTTGTGACAAAAAAAATACATTATAGAATTAATATAAATGATGATATAGCACAAATTGTTAAGATTTATTTTTAATTTCATTTGCTTTCACTGACACCATATTACTGAGGTCATTATTTCAGCTGCATATAACTGTGTCAGCCATTCAAACATTGTAATATCAATCTGGATCATGGATGTCAAATAAGAAAGGTACAAGAATCCGTGAAGATTTTGGTTCAAATTTATATCACAGTGCATGTCACTAACATGTGATACAGTAAATGTATTAATTCTTGAGTGATTGAAGCTTTGATTTTCTAATGGCAATTTTAGCGAAGTTTGTGGATAAGTTGAAATGCAACCAGGATCAGAATAGCAACTGGAAATTCTTACTACAGTGTAAGGTTTGAGGAATTGCATCGAGCATTATTTTATAATAATTAAGGCACTATGAATAAATGTCTATGGGCTATGAGGCTAGTTAGGAAATAAATGATCATACAGTTAGTATTACTATGAACCTGAAGTCAGATGTGTACACATATGACTCCGCCTGCCCGCTGGTGTCTCACTTCTCCATGTATAAGGCTGTAGGCTAAAATATTGCGCTAATCTTGTGTTTGTTTTTTTGTGTTTGTGATCCCAGCCGCCTTCATCTATGGTAGGTGTTGGGTCATATTTCCCTATCCTTCCTTAGTTTTATTGCCTTAAAGCAATTTCCTGCTCATTGTTTTGTGTATATATATATATATATATATATATATAGTAAACAATGAAATCAAAGCCGCTAAGTAGTGAAAAGGAATTAAGTTAGGATAGGGAAATGAGCCACCACTTTCCTTTAGATGATGGACATGGGGTGCGAACACACAGAAATTACAAAAACACAACTGATAAAGAAATTTTCAGGACAAGCCCTTTATTGATAGGAGAACATTATGGGATGAAGGTGATATTGGTTGAGTCCTGTCACAGTCACCAGGTGACATGAAAGATTAAAAAGTTTTATTCACATTGCTGAGTTTCATATTATTAGCTAACTCACTGCTCCAACACACCAACTACTAAAACGGTTTATAATTTAATCAGATTTCTTCCTTTCCAAACTGCAGGCTTATTTCAGTAGACTTACATAGTATTAATTCAGACAATACATTCACAGTCAATACATCACTTATTCAAAATTTACAAAAATGGTATATTGTTTCCAGAAGTAATTGTTCAGTGTCAAACGTACTTTTCTTTGTCTGAATTATTGTAGAGGTGATTAAAACTTCTTGTTTATGGTCCAAACCTAGAATACCTCAGTAATTTTTTCTTAAAGAACAAAAGTGTGCATGTTCTCCCTAAACTCAAATTACTTATTAGCCAACATTCTTTTATTCTCGCTCTCTCTCTTTTCCTTACTTTCCAATGCTGTCAAAATGTATATAAGATGAACAATCAACCACGCATAAACTGGACAGTAAAACTACCACAAACTAATCTCCACATACACTTTGCACACCTTGTAAGCTCATAACCATTCAATATTATTTTATAATTCCGTATGCTCGAAATACTTATATTTTTACTGTCCTGTCACACCCACTACCTGAATATTCACTGTATTGTTCTTCAAAGTGTACTTAAAGATGTTAAAATTTTCCTTACTTAAAGCACCACTAAAAAGAACTCTCTCCTGATTCCGGTCTTCAGTATATATGGTTAATAATGCAGCTTCCATATTTTCAATCACTTAATCACTAACAGTTTTTGCTGATAGTGAAGTTGAGGCATTAGAATTCTTCACTTTGTCTCATGATTCGTAGTACAGTTAATTCATTGTTATTGAAAGAAATGACTTGCCAAGACATCACAGGTCAGATATTTATTTTTTTACATTTAGTAGAAAAGCCATAATTTTTCCAAGTGAGACTTAACTTTTTTAGCTAGTGAATTTGTGGCATAAAAAAGTTTCTGTATCCTTAACAATGACACGC
The DNA here is from genome assembly GCA_031002005.1 of Vandiemenella viatica. NCBI lineage: Eukaryota > Metazoa > Arthropoda > Insecta > Orthoptera > Morabidae > Vandiemenella > Vandiemenella viatica. The sequence continues at coordinate 189,110,420 of JARYHS010013630.1, forward strand.
ATGAAAATGAAAGGAATACTAAAGCAAAAGTCTAACATTCACAGTGCATTAAGATTTATTGAACTGTTAATATCGACTATTTCCATGCACCAGTTTACACATTGTTGATGTCATGAATCACATATATAGGCTGCAGGTCCCTCTCCAATCATTCATTATAACTGACACACCATCACCCATTAATCCACAAGCCAAATATATTCTTCTTGGTTCAGAACTTTCTCTCTAACTCTAACAATTATTAATCATTATTTTAAGTTAATATTACTTTTGAGGAAACTTAGTTTTTCTTTTCAAATGCAAAATGCATGCTCGAAGCTCATTAACTTTTCCATACTATAATACTCACAAATAGTCACAAAAATCCATCACCGTGAACAATGAAACATGCACACCCTGCAAATACATCAATCAAAAAGCTTGATTCTGTAAACGGCAACCCGTATTTATACATTTGCCAAAAAAATTACATTTTTCCATTATTTGGTAATCAGTTTGATGATGAGACACACTCACATGACCAGCGGTACTTTGATTTCTCATGCTCATCAGTTTAAAAAATCTTCTATTTTCTCTCACATTTTTACATTAGTTACCTCTGATTATTTTAAACCTTTTTAACCATCAGGGAAATCCCAAAATAAAGCTTCATTTCCTGTAATAATTTCTCAAAGTTTACACTTTTCTATGTGCCCTTCATAACTTGCCTTCTTAAAGCTCTACTAACTTTTTAAACATTCCTTCAAGTATGAACTGGTATTTTAGTTATTAGTATTAACAGTCATTATCTTCTCTGTTGTACAAACTAAATGAAACTTTACATTATATTTTTTATGTATGATTCTTTATTATAAAATTTCTTAAATTGCTTTATACTTTATCCCTCTATCAGAATTATCTATCCTTTCTAATGTTTTCACCTCAAATTTTTTTACATCATTTCACTATTGTCTGTGAATATATGCTAAATGTTAAACTGTCGCAAAAATCCACAAATAAAATCTTTTGAGCTTAAAACACATTCCTCAAAATTTCACTGTGCACCAGATCCTACAAGACCTGTTAGCAACAACCTCTATAAACCACCATCCAATTTGTCACTCCCTGGACCAAGGAACCTTCTGTTTCCAATGTTTTAAAGTGAAGGGGGCTCTGTTCTATTATAAACTGTGAAAAAAAGAAGGATTTGAAAGGATTCCTGCTATTTACTCAAAAATTCTGTATAGTATTGTGACTAGTAAAACCCTCCAGTGTGGCTTAGTATGCTGAGGTGCCATACACTGGATCATGGAGATACTGTTGGGCTGGACAGAAGCTTAGGCTTCACGTACCAGTCATGGGCACCCTCCCCTGCTATAAAAGAGAATACACAGAAAAAGATTAAGAAAAAAAAAAATTACTATTAAATTCACTGTTTGAATAGTAACTAAGGCACCTAGCTTGGTGTCTAAATTTTTTCAATACCTCGTCAATAAATTCAGCTTCCTTTGTTAATAAGTGTTATATACCAGGTATGAAAATATGAAACCGGAATTTGCCGATAGATGGCTGTAGCTATCAAAGCAGTTACCGCCAGATCACATCATTGTTGCCGGTTTCTTTTGTTGACAGCCAACTGTGATTTTCAACTCCCAACGATGCAAGTTTCATACGACAGTGCAGTTTTTGACACTATTGAAGATGTTGACTTTTGAGCCCACAAACTACCATTTGTGGACATCGTTGATTTTCTGTTTTCATTTAAAGAAAACTGCTGCACAATCACATCAAATGCTTGTTGAAGCTTACGGTGAGCGTGCTCTAGGTAAAAGACAGTGTTTCGAGTGGTTTAAAAAATTCAAAAGTGGAGATTTTGACATCAGCAATGAAGACCATGGAAGACCTCCGAAGAAGTTTGAAGACAGTGAGTTGCAAGCATTGTTGGATGAGGATGATGCTCAAACACAACAACAACTTGCAGATCAATTGGATGTGACATGGGAAGCTGTTTCCATACATTTAAAAACGATGGGAAAAATCCAGAAGATGGGAAAATGGCTTCCACATGAACTGACTGACAGACAGCAAGAAAACTGAAAAACCACTTCCGAAATGCTGCTTGCCAGATATAAAAGAAAATCATTTCTCCATAGAATTGTGACTGGTGATGGAAAGTGGATATATTTCAAGAACCCTAAGCGTAAAAAATCAAGGGTTTCTCCAGGTGAACCGTCAACATCAGTTTCAAGGTAAAATCTCTATAGAAAGAAGACAATGCTCTGTGTTTGGTGGAATCAAAGTTGTGTGATCTATTACGAGCTTCTAAATCATGGTGAAACTGTTCATAGTGAACGTTTTCAACAGCAAATGATCAATTTGAACCAAGCATTGTGGGAAAAACGACCAAAATACCAGAAAAGACAACACAAAGATTTTGCTTCATGACAACGCACCATCACACACATAAAAACCAGTCAAGGAAATGATTGAGTCGCTTAGTTGGGAGATACTGACGCATGCGGCTTATTCACCTGACCTAGCTCCATCTGATTACTATCTCTTTGCATCGATGGGACACACACTCGCTGAGCAGCGCTTCACTTCTCACGAAAATGTGCGAAAATGGCTTGATGACTGGTTTGCATCAAAAGAGAAAAAAAAATTTTGGCGTGGCATTCATAAATTACCAGAGAGATGGGAAAAATGTATATCTTTCAATGGACAATATTTTGAATAAGGTATGTTTTACCATTTTTATACAATGAAGGTGTATTTTTGATCAAAAAATTCCGATTTCATATTTACACCCCTGGTAAAATGTATTAAAAAAAATTTAAAAAAATAGATGCACCCCCCTTAAAGTAATCTTGCCGGCGCCCATGGTACCGGTCATCCTGATGGCAGTGGGAAAAGTTTCTTTGATAGGTAAGAGGGTAAAGGACTTTAAATAACTGAGGAAATGCTGAGCATAATTACCAACTGGCCATTAGTTCCAATGCAGTTAAATTA
>JARYHS010013630.1:189118407-189467386 GCA_031002005.1 Vandiemenella viatica
TAAATTTTGTAGCAAAGAAATCTACTAAAAAGTTTAAAGACGTTAAAAGCTAAGAACCGGTATGAAAAATTTAATGCGTATTTACATACTTTAAAATTCAAGAAATCGTATTTTGGAAAGATATAAGAAGTCATCTTATATCAAGAGAGAAACTTAAATATTTCTTACACATCATACTAAAGTTTAGGAAAGCTCAGTACAGTTTAAAGGTTGTTTTTAAACATTATATAGTAAAGTCAGACACATGGCACAAAGAAAAATTAATTATTTGAGTAATACACGTAAATTAGAAGGGGGTAACCATTTTCAGAATATACTATAATTTATTTGAAGCAAGTTTTAGTAAACCTTGTAAAGAAATATTTGTGACGGAGATGAAACAAAGTAGAAATTTTTTTAAATATGTCTGAAGGAGTTAAAATTCTGGGTTACATAAGGTAGAGGAGCGTTCACTTCAAAAATTAATAATCAATTGGAGAAAACAGGTAGTGACTTTAAAAACCCACAGTACACATTTGAAAACACGTAGAATCATTTAAAGCATGTTTCAAAGTCATCATAAAGTTATTAGTGGGGTTGAAATTAAACTATTGCGTCATAATTCATATTTTCTGTAGAAGAATAAACATGGCTTGCTTAGTATCAAAAGAAAGAGAATTTAATTAGAAATTAAATAAACATTGTTTGTGCCTTGTAGCTGTAAAATTGTAGAAGCAACAAACAAATTTCGGAATCACAGAAAATGATCTTTTACAGCTAAACGGTTAAAGATACAGAAATTTTCATAGAGATAAAAAATTACATTTATTAGATTTCTGAACTACTGGTAAAATTTCAGAATGATAGGAGCAGTGGAAGCCAAAAAGGAAGAACTATTTTGTAAGATCGGCACATGAATACATAGTTTATACACTAGTGACCTTTGAACACGGAGTGATTTGTCTAGAAACAGGGAGTTTATATATATGGCCAACGCGGGCTACTTGGCATCTTTTTGCTGGTGACCACAAGAGCGGAGAGGTTGTCGGTTTGTGTAGTTTTGGGCGCGAAACTGTGATAGTGCCACATTGTGATGCAAGGCTGGGGGTAGCCATTTTAGAATTTTGTCGTACCACAGAACAGTTTTGGTTTATTGCTATATGACTTTTAAAATTTTATAATGCGGTTTGGTGCGGTCTGATCGCTTTTCATAACTTGGCAGTCTACGAACTTGGTGAAAATTTTCTGATAGCCATCGATTGTTTGGACTTGTACAATTTTTTCTGAAAATATAGTGAAACTTTGAATTTGAACTTACTAGCAGTGACTTTTATTACTATGTGTAGTCCAACCCCTCCTCTACGTGGTGGGAGATGGGCAACGGCATAAAGTAGGGGATTGCCTATGGGAGTAAGGTACACAGAGGAGCTAGTTTGCCCCGTGACCGATACGGTAGCTGTGAAGGCGCTATAGGAACCCTGAAAAATGGCTGGTGAAGCTACGAAAGGCCTAGCAAGCTTTTAGTGGATAGATCCTGCTTTCAAAACAAAAACAAGCCTCGGAAAGGACGGAGCAATGGACAATTGACATGGCTATGGAAACGGTTTAAGATTTGGATCCTTGAATATACGGACATTAACCGGGAAAATGGAGGAAATTGTAGACGTGATGGAGAGAAGGAAGTTCGATATTTTGGGGTTGAGTGAGACAAAGTGGAAAGGAAAGGGTAGAAGAGAACTGACAAATGGTTTCCAACTGTATTGGAATGGAAATGAGGAAGGGAGAAGAAATGGAGTAGGAATAGTTGTAAGAGATGGGCTGAAAGAGGAAGTGGAAGAGATTAGTGACAGAATGATGAAGGATAAGATAGCAGTCAAAGGGAGAAAACTAGATGTACTTCAAGTATACGCTCTACAAGTAGGCTGTCAAGTTCAAGAGAAGGAGGAATTTGAGCAGGAGTTGCAAAGACAGTTAAATGGGCAAAATATTATAATTATGGGAGACCTGAATGCCCATGTAGGCACAGAAAGGCAGTGGTATGAGGAAGTAATAGGAACAGAAGGATGGGGTGGCAGAAATGAAGAAGGGGAAAGGCTTCTGGATCTCTGCAAAAGAAATGGATTTAAAATAGGAAATTCCTGGTACAAAAAGCAAGAGAGCCACAAGGTAACATGGTACAGTTGCGATTGCCAGAGGAAGTCAGCTGTGGACTACTTAATATTTAATGGTGAATTAAAGCATAGTGTGTCAGATGTGAAGGTAATACCGTCGGAGGCACTGGATAGTGATCACCGACTATTAGTAATGGAGCTGAGGATTGCAACAGAGGGGAGAAAATCAGAAATACAAGATAGGAGATTAAGAATATGGAAGTTGAAAGAGACGAGCAATGAAGAGGAATACCAGAGAATAATAATGAGTAAGATACCAATAGCAGAAATGGCGACAGTGGAAGAGAAGTGGGAATATTTTAAAACAATGTTTAGGGAATGGTTCAACCAGAGGACACAGGAGATAAGGGATGATTATGTGAAGAAAAAGGAGGAGGCCAAAAAAATAGTGACGGAGGAGAGGAGGAAGTGGCTGTAGAAATGGACCAACATGATGGAAGAAGATAGCAAAGGAAATAAGAAAGTATTATATGAAATGGTAAAAAGGAAGAGGAAGGAGAGGATAGAAAATGGCGACATGCTGGATGAAGATGGAAACGAAATAAACAGCTCAGAAAAACTAAAAAGGATGTGGAAGGAGTATTTTGAAGCCTTACTGAACCCAGATTGGTCACAGGATGATACAGTTGTTCAGGAGAAGAAGGAAAATAACAACCGTGTAGGAGAGAAAGAGAAGGATCTACCTTGGGAAGAAGTGGAAACAGTTCTGGGTAAGATGAAGGGAGGAAAGGCACCAGGCATCGATGAAGTGAGCATGGAAATGATAAGGGCAGCAGGAGTAGTAGGAAAGCAGTGGCTATGCCGTGTGATGAGAAAGGTATGGAATCAGGGTGCAACTCCTGAAGACTGGAAAAAAGGAATAATTATACCTATATTCAAAAAAGGGAGCAGGATGGAGTTTAAAAACTATAGAGGTATTACACTGATGTGCCACTGTACTAAAGTGTATGAGAAGAACATTGAAAAAAGAATATGTTACAGTGTGGAAAAAGGGCTTAGGGAAGAGCAGTACGGCTTCAGATCAGGAAGATCGATGGTAGATCTGATATTTACTATGAGACAACTGCAGGAAAAACATTATGAGTATGGAAAAGATCTACTGTTGGTATTTCTTGATATTGAGAAAGCATATGATTGTATACACAGGAGTAAGTTATGGAAGGCCTTGTAGAAGAGAGGAGTCCCAAAGAAACCATCAAGAGAGTGACAGAACTGTACCAAGGAAGTGTGAGCTATATGAAAATAGGGGAAGGAATATCAGACTGGCTGGATCAAAGGAATGGACTAAAACAAGGAAGTGCCCTATCACCACTACTCTTTATTGTAATCATGGATAAAATAATGCAGAAGGTGGCAGCAAGGATGGGAGAGGAAAACATGAAGGTGATGGCTTTTAAGGATGATCTGATGATCTGAAGAAGAGGAAGTGCATGGCAGTTGGATGTATGGACAGACAGTGTGGATGAATATGGCCTGAAATTTAATTTAAAGAAATGTGAGTACATGGTAACAACCAGTAAAAAGAATAGGGTAACCCAGGGAATTGTGATGCCAGGGGAACAACTAAAGAAGGTAAAGAGGTTCAAGTACTTGGGGAGTGTATTAGAGGAATGTGAAGGAAATGATGGTGAGATAAGTGAAAGAGGAAGACAAGTAGAGGCATTCCTAAGGAGCATTTGAAGCCTGATATGGAATAAAGAGGTGCCACAGAAAAGCAAGAGAGTAATCTATCATACGTACTATGTGCCTATCTTGACCTATGCTGCTGAAATGTGGACAATGAAAAAGTGGGACATCAGCAGAATACAAGCAAGTGAAATGAAGTTTTTTAAGAGGTAGAATGGGAGTTACTAAAATGGACAGAATAAGGAATGAAGTGATTAGATGCACAATAAAAGAGGAACCACTACAGGAAAGAGTAGAGAGGACCAGACTGAGATGGTGTGGACATGTCAAGAGAATGGAGGCCCAGAAAATCCCAAGAAAAATCCATGAAATTAAGATGCATGGTAAACGACCCAGAGGAAGACTAAGAGATGGATGGCTGAAAGGAGTGGAGGAAGGTGTACGGAAGAGAGGACAGGATTAGGTGGTAAACTGTTTATCTAACCCCATGATCAGTTTTATCCTCACAAATGCTAAATTGTCTTTAGTGCTGCCTACACCACTTAGCCTGTTTAGCACTCTCCTTGTATCCCTTTTAAGATTTTCACCTGAGGGTAGCGCCTTTACAGTAGGTACCCATTGATTTACATCAATCTTGCTCACCAATGACTGATTGAGCAACTTTTGGCATTACATCTATGGAGCTGTTGTCATCAGGAAACCTTGCCTATAATTTCAGCCTTTGTCTGGAAGTTGATGCCCAAATAATGGAGGAATAGCATTTTGCTTAATCTTATTTCTTCTCATCGTTGTACCTATGTCCCATATTATATCAGAGGAAGAAGTTGCTACAATTTTCAGTTGGTATGACTCTGAGGCATCCCTAATAATTCTGCAGGATTCATACAGCACTACATCTACTTGTTGAGCATAAGCAGATTTATACCAAATGGTGCAGGCATATCCTGTGGCAGAAGAGTTCAGAATTGTGCAAGAGCTGATTTTTTGATCACTACTGGATGTGCACCCCATACACTACTGTGAGTTTTCACAGGATATTGTTGCAGGCTGAAACTTTGTATATTCAAACAATGGTCATAAAAAATTCTTCACACATTCTCAGTTTTACCATACACAACATTTCTACAGATACCTCTGCTGTATTTATTAGGTGAAATGGTTGGTCGAATTTGCTACTGTGACAACACCAACTGTGATTGCCTTACAGTTCTGGTTCTTGTAAATATCCAATGGTCAGCGGTCCCATATGTGGCCTGTACTGGGCCTCATATGCAACTTATCCAACAGAATACCTCTGAAGAATTTTTATCAGCTGTATGCTGGGAAAGACTCAATTCCCAATTCAAGCAATGTTTTTGTTAGTACGGGGGTGATCTGGTGGAACTATGAGATATTTTGTATTCAAACAGTTATTTAGTTCTACACTATCCCATCTGACTTTCAGTTTCCTGTTGGCATATCTGTTTCATAGATGGAAATCACATAGCTGAGTTTTAGATGGATTTGGTTTCAACTGTTTGGTTCATAGTAGTTTGTGATGGAGTGAAAACCATTACATAAACACTCCTCCACTGTTCTAAAATCTTTGGCTTGCACTGCTAGTGGTAAATCACGTGCATAGATAAAACTGTGAGTAATCGGCAGCTGGGGTTGATTGTTAGTGTAAATATTGTTTAAAGCCATGGCCAGGACACTTCCTTTGGCTGACACATTTTTTTGTGCTCTCCATCAACTTTTACTACTTTGAAATTTGACATAAAACCTTCGGTTCTACAGTAAACGTCAGATAGTTTCTGTAAACTCAAAGTTATTTGCAAGTTGATATAGTTCATGCAACAAGATTTTATGCCGTGCAGTGTCATGTACTGCCAAGAGATTTTGAAAAGCCACTGCTGTGATCAATCCTAGCTCAAAAACATACTCAATGTGCTGAGTCAGGCTGAGGACTTGTGTGGTGCAGTTTTTGTTAGGTCTGTAATCCACTTGCTGTGGATCAGTTTTGTCTTGATTTTTGTGCTTAGTTGATTGAGCAGAATTTTTTCAAATATCTTGCGGAGGTTGTATACCAGAGGAACCATAGTTTTTGGTGACAGAAGAGTTTATACAAGGTTTAAATATGGCAGTCACTTTCCTCTTTCTCCATATATTAGTTATCTGTTTATCTTGTAGACAGTTGTTGTAAAGGTGAAAAAGTCATTCCATTGCTACAGTCCCAAAAAAATTTATCTGCTCCACAGTTATATCATCAAGACCTGTTGCTTCACTGGTTTTGCACCTTTTAATAACTTTCTTCAGCTCTTGAAATTCCACGGAGATATCTTTTTTTTTTCTACTTGTCCTGTCTTTTCTTCTGAGTCTCCTTTGCACTTTTGTAATAGTTGATGTGCTATTTGGTTAGGTGTTATGTTAGCATATGTGTTGGTCTTGCAGAGTCTTTGCTAAGTCTTTTAGAAGTATTGCTTAGTCTTTGCAAGTGCAGAGCACAGCGTTAACCAAGATTCCACTATTTCCTGGATAAAAGGCTTGTCTTCAAAGAGCCTCAGGCATTTCTGCAGGAAAGGTGAAACCTCCTCATTCATGCTTGAAATGTACATTGTGTGACAACCTCTAGGATTTGGAAGACAGTTGCTTGTTTTCACAGCCTCCCCAAAATCATTATAGTGCTCAGGCAAAGGTTCTGTGTCTGTAATCATAAACCAAATTTTCAGTAAAAAATTGTCCAATATGCTTTCTGAAATTAAACATGGGTCGGAATGTAATCTTCAATGGTTTGATTGATGCAAATACATCAATTCATATTGGTCTCTGTTTGGTATTAGGTACTGGTTAAGAAACCTTTTGGGTACACTAAGGGGACAGGTCATTACTTATAAACAGCAGATAAGGTTTATTACCCTGTTTCAATCTTTCATTGTTAAAAGAATGTTGGAATTTACTGTTATGTAGAACTGTCAGCTTACTATGTTCCACTTATTTTAGCACAGCTTCCCCATTCTCGTCAACACACTCATATCCCCAGCCATTTAATGGCTTTTGAAGCCATCAGCAAGAACACAAGGCCCATTGTTTTTAGGATTACTCATCACCACACCTTTGTAATAGAAAGATCAGCTGGCAATGCAATTGCCCAGGGGATGCCCAACTGGACAGTTGAACTCACTCTTTTGGTAGGCTCTTTCCATGTCTGGCATGTTGATTAATGTGTTTAATATAACTATTGGTACTCCAGAAAAGTTTGTCATTGCCCTTGTTTTCCACAAAATTCTATGATGCACATATTAGCTCCTGGTAATCACTTCCAAGCATGACCATTCAGAAAAGTTCTAAGATAAATGCTACATAACTTGTTTATTGTAATGTGCTTTAATTTTTGGATACAAAGTCTGTAGTAAAGTTTATGTATGTTTTTGTGAAGTGTTTTTTTACAAAACAAAGTCAAATAAAAATGTTATCAACTGCATGGTTGTTTGAGAGCAACCTGTCATTTAAAAGCTGAAGATATTAAATTTCATACTTTAATGGAAGTATAAGCCACTTTGTGACTGGAAAAATCTGCAGATTATCATAAATAAGTATAAAGCACCAAATTGTGAGTAGTTATCGTAACAAGAATGGTAACAGAACTCAGTTAATTCTTGTAACATATAACGAAAAACATATCCTAGTGTAATATTGTGCTGCAGCATTTAAAAAAATGTCTTTATAGTTGACTATAATTGCTGTAGTTTATGTCTTAATGTTACCTTACATAAATGACAATTGCCCCCATGTAAATATTAGCTTCGTGAGAGAACTTGATCTGGCTAGTAATTTTTTTTACAGTAACTAGTGATTTTTTAAATGCATTCATTAGCATAATGCTTGTATTTTAAATAATAATATTATTTTTTCACTTACTTTTTACCCTTATGTATCCCCCCCCCCTTTCCCTATGTTAACAGAAAGTTTTTACCTAGGAATAACCTACAGACTGTATTTTCAAAGCTAATATTTCATGAAGCTTTTGAATTTTGATTTTAAACATTGCAGTTGTTGGGTAAAATGTTGGTAAAATGGGGATGCACATCTGTTACATAAAAAAAGTTTAGCAGAGATGAAATTTACTCTCAGGTATTTTGCAAATTGATAAAGGTGATATAAATGCTTTTAGAATATGAATTTTTCTTCGTCTTCCTCTTCTTTGCTACTTTGTGGGCTTCATGTCTTTTCCCCTAGTCTGATTTATCTGTCTTTTTATTAGGTTTTATCTTATATCTTTAAAGGAGCAATTGTGTAGATATTATCTTATTATTGATATTAATATTATCTGCAATTGGACCCTCTCGCATCATGAGATTCAATTTTCTCTGGGGTGGTACTTCCATTTGTTAATTTTTTGTCTGTACTTGTGATTTCTGATGAGTTTATTGAGCTCTTTCTAGGTCTTTTTTGATCTGCTGGACTCAGGGCATAGTTTTTAACTGTCCTATGTACGTCATAATTTTTTGAATGAGTCTTGTTGCAGGGAGTCTGTGAATGTGTCCATAAAATCTGATGTCTGTTGCAAGGTTTGACAATGTTTCTGTTCCTTTTTGTGATTTAAGTCTGTATCCATCATCCACTTTTTCAGGGCTGAGGATTTTTTTATTTCACTTTCAGGATGTTTTCTAGGTTACTTTTCCTGTGTAGTCTTACAAGTTTTGATGGCATACAGGGATTCAGGTTTGATAATTTTGTTGTAATGTCTGACTTTTTTGCATTCGAACTTTCTGTGATATTTTCTCTCCTCCTGTGGATTCGAGGATTTCTCCCAATTACTTGAAGTGAGGGACTCTCAGTTTTTACATATTTTTTGTTAAGATTTTGAATATTGAGTTTTGAGTAGATGAACTTGGTTTTTTGGAAAGATACTTGTAAGCCTACTCTTTTAATGCATTCTTTGAGAGTTTCTATCTGTTTAATTTCTGTTGTCTAAATCATATGCAAAGGTTAGGCAGGAAATTTTAATATCATTCTTGGGTTCTCAGAGTTTTATGGGTTTTCATACTTCTAATATTTATGTTCTTTCTCCCATTCTTGGATGACTTTGTCCAGAACGAAGTTGAAGAGTATCAGGGACAGACCATCACCCTGTCAAACGCCGATATTGATCTCAATTTCGCTTTGGAGATTTTGTCGGTGAGTGTTTTGTTTGGTGAGGTTTAGGATTTTTGGATCAAGCCCTTGCTTTTTGAGAATGTTGAAGAGAGATTTCCAGTCAGTTGAATCATATGCCTTTTTGAATTCTACAAAGGTGCAAATGACCAGACTGTTCCTGAGTGCTTTATATTTTAGTGCAGTTTTTATGTTGAGAATTTGTTCTAAGCAACTCTAACTGGTACAGAAGCCAGCTTGGTATTCGCCAATTTTGTGGTTGAGTTGCTCCTGCGCCCTTTTCAGAAGACAGGCTGAAAGAATTTTGTATGCAACTTTGAAGAATGAAGATCTCTAGATAGTGTTGATGTCCGTTTTATCTCCCTTCTTGTGTAGTGTGAATGAGAGTGCATTTCCAGTCTTCGGGTAATTTTTCTGTCTGTGAGATCTCTGTAACGATTTGTGTGAGTTATTTAAGAGAATTCAGTCAAAGATTTTTCAATAGTTTGGCAGTGATACCATCTTCTCTAGATGCTTTGTTGTTTCTGAGCTTGAGGAAATGTCTGTGGATTTCTTCTTGTTATGGTGGTGGGGATTCCAGATATGGTTTCCTTCAGGAATCATGATGGTGGTTCAGGGCAGTTGAGAAATTAAAAAATGTATTTTGACAAATCTCAATAATTTTACTGATTAGTGCGAGCGTTCCATCTGATTTGCTGAAGAATAAGTTTTGAGGACTGTATCCTCGTATTGTCCTGCAAAAGTTCTACGGAAGTCTCAGGTGTTGTAATAGTCATGGATATTTTCTTTGATGGAATCCAGTTGTTCCTTCAGGTACTTCCTCTTGGTTTGTCTGGTGATTTTCATCACTTGTTTTCAGATTTCATGAAAGTGCCGCAAGTTTTCCACTGACTTTTTAGTGTTATATTTAAGAAAAGCTTCTTTGTGTTACGCTAGTGTTTTTTTCACATTCTGAATCCCACAAAGGATGTCTCAAATTCTTTTTCAATGGTATTAGTATTTTGGCCTTTTGTGTAAATTTGGTGTGGAATTTTTCCCAGCTGTCTGTTTGTTTTTGCCCATTCTTCTCTCAGGTTAGTTTCTCAGATCTTCCTTGTGTCAAATTTCTGTAGGTGTGTTTTTTTCTGGTGTATTTTCTTCTGGTTTAATTTCTTTTTAAATAGTCATCTGAGTCTATGTTTGTACTTCTATGGACTTGAACATCATATACTTCTTTCTATAGAGGATAAGAAATGGCAACATGGTCATTCTGATATTCATCAAGTTCTGGCATGGGGGATCTCCTGGTCTTTTGTTTTTGGGATCTTTCCTCAAAGAGGTTGACAGGATTTTTAAGTTGCTGTGTTGGCATATTTCAAAGTCTTGTGCCATTCTTGTTTGTTAATCTATGGGTGGGATATTTACCAATGGTTTTCCAATATTCTTTTGCTTTTCCAAGTTGAGCATTAAAACTGCCAATTAAGATCTTTCCATCCTCTTTAGAGATTTTTTCTACAACTTTCTCAAGTTTAACCCAGAATTTTTCAGTTTCTTTTTATTATTTACATTTTTTGCTACGTGCACGTTTATCAGGGTGTACTTTTTGTTGACACATTGTATTTGTGTATTCATGACATGGTTGTTTATGGGCAAGACCTCTCTAATTGAACTGGTTATGATTTTGTTTACAATAAAGGCATCATTAGCGACTTGTTTACCCGTTTTGCTCTTGAAGATACAGTAGTTGTTATAGTCTATTGTTTCTTCATTGGTGAATCATGTTTCTTAAAGCACTAGTATCTTGATTTTTTATCAATCTATTTCTAATACTAGAATGTGTAGTTTCCCAGGATGAAGTAGGGTGTTGATGTATAGGGTACCTATGCACGTAGGGGTTTTGTATTGAAGTCTTAACAGATAACTCAGACTTTCTCTGTGTTCATGATCGCCCAGGTTTCCCAGAATCCAAATACCCAGTTGCCGTCTATCAACGGGTGGATTGGTTATCACTTGGAGTAGTTTTGTTATTATTCTCGTGAATCATCATGGCTTGTAATTAAGATATTTGTCCAATATTTTCACTGGAAAGTTAGAACCAGAGCAGAGATGCAGCTGCACCCACTGGTGAGTAGACACTGACCAAGCGGCCGGCAGATTCCACTACTGACACGTCTTGGGTTTTGGTACTCCCGAACTCAAGGACAGTTCTTCCACCTTCTTCACTGTTGGGATTCATAATCTTCATCCTCTATTGAAGCTATTGACCATCCTTATGATTCCCCCAGTTGGTTAACTATCCAGCCGAAGGGGCTGGGTACCACAACCTTGTTCAAATGAACATCTGGGGGGTGAGAGTAACTTATATATATATATTTAAACAAAGGCACTGAAATCAGATATATTAAACATTTGGCCAGGAGAAAAAACACCACTTGCCATAGAAGAGGATTCCCACAGCGTCGAGACACTGAAAAAACACGTACACTCATAGAGTAAAATTTTCGAGCCTGTAGCTCTTCTTCAGTAGTAGTGAGATGGCTGCATGTTGGAGGCTGGCAGATAACTATACCTAAGTAGGTGTCTTCAATGCAAAAACATGATTTTATGAAAAACCAGCAATTCTTGTACTTGGTATCTCGGTAATGGCTCAAACCCCATCTTGTAAACGTTTCAGATACCAGTATGCTGACTGATGTTTGTTAAGTTATCTTTAGTTACAGCAGTTAACTTTTTGTTCACTAGCTGACCCATGCGAATATTGTCATGGTCAGTCACTGAATGGTAATATAATAATGTGGAAATAAGTAAGTGAAAGTATTTATTAATGAAAAATATTTTATTTTGAAGAGTAGTAATAGATATCATTTTTACTTTAAAAAAGTAATTATGATTAAATACTACAGGTTTAAGTGCAAAACTTTTAAAAAGTAGAAATTTAAAAAAAATTGACTTTGGCAGATGTCCCTTTTTCAATCTTCTTTACTTAGAAAACTTCTTTGATAAAAATATTAGCAGTTATGATATGGTCATCATTGACTTTTTGACCATATGTGTCTTTAACACAAAAATAAATATTACTCATGAAAAAAACCCTCTTATGGGTGTCCTTACAAAAATATAGGTTCAAATAAATGGCTTTTGAAGCATCTGACCTTGTGCTTTATTAATGATCATAGCAAAGGTTACTTCTATTGGGATTTGTTTTCTTTTCATTTGGAAAGGCATGGGTGGATCTGGTGTGAGTTTAATGCAAGGTATGAGCATAGTTTTATCAGTGTGAATGAATATAGGACTGATGATATACTTTTCTAAGTGAATCACCACTAATCTTGCACCATTAATTAATCCCTGGTTAGCATTAAGATTTTTATTTAACAAAATAGCATTTTTATTTAAAAGCAATTTATGAAATGATAAACCAGATGAGCTCAGATATGGTTCTAGCGATTTGGATGAAATTTCATATGTAGATGATGTTTTGCTTTTGAAGTTGTAACATGATTTTACACCAACAAAAAAGGAGCAATTCTTGTAATTGGTATCACAGAAACAGCTCTAGCCTCATCTCGTAGAAGTGTTAAGTACCAGTAAGCCTAGTGATGTTAATTAAGCTGCTCTTTAGTCAGAGGAAGGAACTGTACACTTCAAAGTGCCTACGAAGCCTTCAAGAAAAACGATTAACTTTAATCAAACTGTGCTTGAAATATATAAAATTGAACAGAAATTGAAAGATGCTGCTCTAAGACCGGTCACTCAGGTACTTAGTTGATTAACAAAGGTGTGGATAACACTTATTGTATAGGGACAAAAAAAATCATACATCGCTACACTACATGCATGCAGTTTTGCTGCCTATGCATATGTGTTCTTCTTTTCTATTTCTTTTACCACAGATCTTTAATTGGAAGGATTTTGTACATCAAAAGTTTTGAAATGGTCTCCTTGCAATTTCTTGACACAAAATGTTATCACCTTTGTAAAATAAGTACACTAATGAAAAAAAAAAAAAAAAAAAAATTGAGGACATTTTTCTTGAGAATGCTTGAGAGGTGCACCTTATTACTGCTACACAATGTTATCCTAGCTGTCTACTATATGCCCTTAAGATAAACCTGCGACCCCAGCATCTAATTGTCTCCTACCTTAGACTTGCATATGGTACAAATCACTGTAAATATCCTTGTAAATAACTATTTATAACTATCAGTAATCAACTAACTTACACAGTTTAGTTCCTCTCCAGGAATTTATGACTTGTGATTGGATCAGTTTGTGACTGATATGTGATAGTCTTCTTTCCTATACTACAACTGAATTTATCATAGGTTTGGTATCATGTAACATAGCATTTAATTTTAGTAATGTGTAATCTAGACTTTTTTATATACTTGTTTTCAAATTTGGAGACGTAATTTGAGAGAGATGTTACAAAACTAAACAATGCACAATATTTCCTAAAGAAAATTATAACAGGATTGACATGCAATCAGGGTAGCTGCTTATAGGACAATGATCATAGTTCTCAACACTGTAATCTAGATTGGAATGCAAGATCAAAGAATGTAAGAGATCATTAAGGTAGGCAACCAGTTTTCAGTAAGTTAAAGAATACATTTATTGATGTATTTTCCTTTATTAACAGCAAAGACTATACCTGAGAACAGTGGCAGATTCAGGGTGGGGGGGGGGGGCTTAGGGGCTCAAGGCCCCCTCTCCCCAAAAGCAGGTAGGTCCACCCCCAGTATCATAATTTTGGAGACCTTTTTTCCCCCCATGAGATCTGTCATTGCCACCCCCCCCTCCGCCTCCTATTTCAGCTCACATTATCCGAGAAGATTATGAAGCCTACCCTTGCCCGAGTCATGCTCTCCCCCCAAACCAAAATCCTCAACCCACCACTGCCTGAGTAGCATTCAACATTATTCTTGTAAAATGAACATGGAAATCTAAAGTTAAGATAGTTGTTAAAAGAGAAAGTGAATTTGTTTTTCAGAGGAAACCTTTACATTGAAATAACAGCAAATGCCATTTTTATTTATTTATTTTGTATTTTTCTGGTGAAATCACTAAAGGGTGGGAATGAATCACAGGTTACAACTATATTGTAATTTATTTTTAAAAAGTTGTCAGGCCCAAAAGTCTGCCCGGGGGCTTGCTACTCCTTCATCTGAACTATGAACAATTAAGTTCGTGACCATGTATAGCCTTCTGGTACCTATGATATTAAATAACCTGGTCACCACGCACTCCTATTAATAAACCCCAAATGCGAAGGGTAAACAAGATAAAGTCATTTAACACAGTTTGAGAATAACACAGTACTTATATTCTTGATAATAGTTCACTCGTCCATTGTCGGTACCAGAATATTGAATAAAGCCTTTGACAACAGTTTCTTTGAAGATTGCAGATTAAGTACAATTCTACGAGAAGACAAAAAGTCACCCTAACTTTAGTGAGTACTATGCCATGTTAGAACTTGCCTAAACCGCTACCATAATCTGCGCCGCTAACTAGCGCGAAGTTGCTCAATCACTTTCCGGCGTAAGAATGAGACAACGTGAGCTTACAGCAAGGTCTTTTATAGACTTATACGAGCCTGTGACCTTGGCGAACCTTTCTTTAATTAATATCTCTAAAAGTACATTATGGTTTAACTTGAAATTTTCACAGGGACTTTCTATTGTCATGTTCTATCTGTTTTAATTTAATAAAACGTTCCAAAGGGTTTCTAAAGTCTTAAAACTAAAGTCATCACGTGACCAACTTGGCGGAATTTTTTCGCGCTTCACCAACAATCGGCGACAATCTATTTTTTAAAAACTTAATTACCGGACAAATGCTTAAACTTTTTACCAAAACCATGATATCTCCATAATCGTCTCCATTAGGGCTGTTATAAATTTCAAATTAATATTTCTTTTAATTAAAAAGTTCAATTTTTTCTCTTAATTAAAACTACTAATTAAACTTTGCCAAATTATTTAATTTTACTACCAAAATATCAAGGACTATAGCTGGTTATAAGAGGTCAGCTGTAGCTTTACTCAATTTAAAGATATTTCGAATCTTAGTTTTCTACTTTTCCGATCACGTGTTTCAAAACGTGAACAAACGGGAATATCTCTTAAACTAAACATTTCTCGATATGATAAATACACTTTAAAATGATTTTTATGGTGAATTGTCCCTGTGGGAAAGATTACAGGAAAATTCCTTAAAGTTGACAACTATTCTTCTCGAAATTTCTAAGTCCAACATCGGCAACTTTACAATTGATCTATAGAATAATTTACTGCTGTGGGTAGCTAGTGGGAGTGCTTTTGGTGAACAAAAGGTACTTTACAAAGTACTTTAGTATGCATTTGAGTTATAACGATTTGCACTGAAAATAATCAGCACACACTAATACATAAGTGCCTCTCTATTTATGTTGTGCCCAAGCTCTCTACATTTGAGGAGGTAACCTCCATAATATGGGCTTAGCTGCACAGTTGCCCCTAACTGTTGGTCACCAAATTTTAAAATGTGAATCACTCTGTTTCATAACTGATATTTTCTTCTGCAGATAAATGGAATTATACAAATATTGTGTTATGAAGGAGATATGAAAATACAAAAAATTACAGTCTATTTTGCCTGTCCCATTGGCTCAGGTGCTTGTGACTCATTAATGATTCCCAGTGCTTGATACATAGTTATCTAGTTCAAGTCCTGATGGCAGAAAAAGTTTTCATGATTAGGACATAGCCAAAGAGATGGTTGTGTACAATTCTTAATCACCAGATTGATTTCTAAATTCTGAAATTAACTCCCAAATATCTCCAGTGTGTATGAAATGAGAGCAAACAACACTGTCAATAGTGATTCTTCCATCAGATGTGGCGTTAAGATTGGCAGTTCCCTTGGTGTCTTTCAGAAGAGTGAGACTAAATGTGTTCCTTTATGTTTTATTCATTCACAATGCTAACAAATGTTACACTGAACAGAAACAAATCATTGTAATCCACACAAACAGGAATGCTTTTATTCATTTCCATAACCATAGGGAAACTAAGCAAGTTTCCCAAGACAAGGCTTCCATGGCAGCGCTAACATCTAGCTTACTGGGTATCGTGAGCAGCACCATCATTATCACAGTAAATTTCAAGTATATCTTGGGGGGGGGGGGAGGATGCATTTTTGAACTAGGTGATCCATTTCAAACTACAGTTGTATTTTATTTATTTATCTGTGGATATTATTTTCAAGTAACAATTACAGGACTTTCTTGGATCTGTGGACAGTGTTGACCATAAAGCACTGATTCGTAAAAAAGCAGATTGGGCCAGAAATATCAATGAACCTCGAGCAGCAGCAGAAATGTATCTAACAGCTGGTGAAACAGAGAGAGCCATTGAAATCATTGGAGAAAATGGTTGGATTGATATGTATGTTAAGTATAATTTTTTTCTGATTTACTTTTTATCTAGTTAATACTCAGTTGCAGTGGTATTTGTAAGCTTCCTTTGATACAATATGAGATCAGTCAGTGGTCGGGAATCGTATATGATCTTATTATAAGAGTGTTAATATAAGTACTACATAAATGTGCTGGTTTGACCAAATAGCACCCTAACGTTTTCAAACAAATAACAGTTTCCATTATTACACTATCATCAATAAAAATGGCTTTATACTGCAGCACAACATCAATGTTTTCAATAGATCTAAGCATAAGAGATAAGAATTGATATAGAATTTGGAAACA
The DNA here is from genome assembly GCA_031002005.1 of Vandiemenella viatica. Lineage (NCBI taxonomy): Eukaryota > Metazoa > Arthropoda > Insecta > Orthoptera > Morabidae > Vandiemenella > Vandiemenella viatica. Next base: position 189,135,046 of record JARYHS010013630.1, read on the forward strand.
AACCAGTTTACAATAAAAAGCATTACATAAGAAGCACTGAAAAGAAATAATATGTAACTCAGTTATAACAACTGTATTTCTTTAAAATCATCATCATTCACAGTTTCTAGCATCTGGCTGGGTCAGCTAAGAGATAACTCCACTCTAATGTCTCCCTTAATCTCACCATTCCTCCTCTTCCACTATATTCCCCCTGTCTTGCAAACTTTTCCCTATCCTCTTAATCCCTCTAACCCCTCTGATCCCTCTTCCTTGAGGACTTAAGTTGTATATTTTCTTTCATCATTTATCCACTTCAAGTATCCATAGAATTGGATTCTTGATCTTTCAGTTGTGTCCTGCGCAGTTTCCTCTTTAATTGCCTTCTTCCATTCTCATTCCACAGCTTTTCAAATCATATTGCACCCATACTACTCTCCTGAATCTTCACCACTGTGACCTGAATTGTATTAAATTCTCTATCTTTTATCATCTGTAGTTAAGAACTGTATGTAATATAAATTACAAGGAAAGGGAAAATGACTCATCACTGCAACATGAATCCTCCCACTACTACATATCCCCTTTTGGTATATTACTAATTCTATCACCATCTGCAATATACATATTTTTATATAACATCTCATTCTCTCCTGACATATCGAGAATACACTCAGTCATATCTTAAACTTTGACGTGTGCACATCTACCGAACCACATGACTCATTTCCTACCGAATTAATAAGGTGTAAAACTGAACTATTGTTTATTCTTGTGTTTGTGGTTTATGTTTTTCTTTCGTTGCAGCCTTGAACTTTGGTGAGTGATGAGTCATTTTCCGTTTCCTTTTAATTTATAAGCTGTCTCCTTTTTCCTTAGTTTCAGAACCGTATGTACGTATTAACTCAGCATAAGTATATAAATAATCCTTTTATACTTCTATAGCACCTCTCTGCTTCAAATCTGACAATAAGATCTTTTCATCTATTTTAGATGCCTTTGAAACAATTTCGTACATGAAATAGATGGAATTATAAAGTCTGAATTAAATTATCAAGAAAAACGCTGAACAATTTGTGAAAACCTTGAAAGAGTATAAATCAAAATTCATAGGTGGGTGGTGAAATTTCCTTCAAAGGGTTCAGAATTAAAAAGAAATCATGAAATGGAAAAGCAGATGGGCAGAGAAAATTGTACTGGTGCACATACTCCATCATAATAATGTTAAATTCAACCCTTTTAATCGATAAAAAATAAGTGCTTCACGATCATCTATCCTTCTGTAACCTTTTACCCCACATAGTTATCATCATCCTTGGTTAAAGCCTCCTTCCTTCACTAAAGTATTTACAGATCTGTGCTCCCTTGTGTTATTTATCTAATTTTCTTCCCAGTTGTTATCTGTTAAATATACGACACCACCCTTAATGACTATTCTAAGATCATCAGTGAACTCTTTGAACTTTAGTAGTTCAATGATAAGAGTATTCCTCCATCAATCCATACACTATCTCTGTGGTATACTTTGTTACTATCAAGAAAAAACTCCCTCTTTAGCACTCCTTTCCCTAACAAAGACTGCCTGAATAACTGCCTGTGATTGGTGCATCTCTGTTAAGTTATTTAACTCTATTGCTTTTTCATTATGCTTCTGTAGTTTATTGGTAACAATCTTATAACTGACTTTGTTGTAATATTTTCAACATTACACTTCAGCTGATCTGTTACAACTTTTCATCCTCCTTTTATTGTTTCATCACTTCAACCATGTCTTTGTCATTTATGTTTTTTCTTACAGAGCATTAGAGTTTAACTTTGGTGACCCATCTCCCCCCCCCCCCCCCCCCACAATCAGCCTGTAACCAAAAAGAGTACAGCCCTAAACTCATTATATCTGAAAGTCAAAAGACATCTCCCTCATAGCATAAGCCAACATTCATAAAGTACCACCACCCCCTTTTTGCACTTTATATTTAGCTGTAGGCCATGCTTTTTAAAAATGCATTTACCAATGGTGCCCATAGACACAACCCGCATGACAGATCACATTTTCAAACAATGCTTCCGTCTCCATGTTTACAAGTCTCACACTTAGGCTGATCTTTGTGAATGAGGACCAACATCAGTTCTATCCTACTATGCCATCTTCCATAGATCAGTTTCTGTACTATAACTTTCATCTGTATTAGTACTATTCCCCGCTGTACCTCCCATTATCACTTTCCCTATCATCGTTGGTTCAACCATTTAAAGTTATCCTATATATTCTGTTACCTATCAAAATGTCGTACTAGGTTTGAAAACACTTGTGATTTGGTAACCTGTTTCTAAATGATTATGTAAATTTCCTATGCAGCAGAACTTATATTTTACAATTTTTTATTTCTATATCCCTATTCCTAATGACCTTATTTTATCTTCAAGAAATTTTCTCCTTGTCTCCAGTAACAGGTCTTCCATCATTTTCTGAGGTGTGTGATGACTTCATCTTGATGATCCAATTTACCTACAATCTGTTTCCAGGTGCCAGCCATTCTTATCTCCTTTCCCAATTAACACCCCAGCTCTCCTTTATGCTCCGTAGATTGATCTTGAAGGGTCCTGATAATTTTCTTCATCTCCCTGATCCATGATGTTTTTAGTATTTCACTCTGTGTTCATGTTCACCTAAACTTTCCCTATCCTTGTAACAATGTGGACAGTGCTAGGGGATAACCTTATTTTCTTCACCTTTTTTCTCTCCACTAATTTTCACCCACCATAACCACTTCTTACACTCACTACAGTTCACATCGGTTTTCACCACCCTGCAACATGTGCCATGGTTCTGAGACACACCAAGCATGTTGTGTGAGCAGTAATGCTGTGGCCTCACATTTGGGAGGAAGCAGGTTTGGATCTCTATCCAGCCATCCAGATTTGGGTTTTCCATGTTTTCCTGAAATCATTACTGGAGAATGTTTAATTTCTAATTATTTACTGTTTGTAGTCAGTACTCATAACTAGTTGTCAAGTGACCTTTAATATCAGTAGCCCAGATCTGTATACATATGTACAATTTATTCACATCAGGTTTAGGTACTACAATAACATTCTTAACTCCCTTTAACTCCTCCATAGGCAATGACTCCCATTACTTGGTTCTACTACTTGACTTCCCCATTATGTTGCTTCAATGGCTTTCTCCCACATTTTATAGTAACTGTTGTTGGCATAGACTTCTGGCTGCCCCTATTGTAGACTGTGGCTTGCCTCCAAGTCCAGCCTAACCTAGCTCCATCACTCCATCGCTGTCAAAGATGATCTTCCTGTAAGAGAGAGAGAGTGACCCTTCTCTCCTTGTGCACCTGGCTTTTGTAGCTGCTCTCCTCCATAGTACCAACAGTGTGGAGGACCTCCAGCCAACAGTGGTGATTGCTTCCCTACCATCTTCTTCCCAGTGCCGTCATGCTCCAGCGTAATTCTGCTGACACTTTGATCTGCTTTACTGTCATTGCTCTCTGTGTAGCCACATTCCATTGCCTGTAACTGTCGTCTTTAACTAATGCAACTGCCCTGGATTTAGCTGTCACTGTATGCAATCAATGTTTGCCCCGCTTTATTAATTATTGCCCAGTTTTAGCCAAAAATTTCCTAGAGCGGCACTACATGTTTCCCCCCGATACTTACGTCTGTTCCACTCAGACGTGCATCTATCTTCTTCTACTTCCCATCTAATCTTCCCTCCTAAGCAATTTTCCCTTATAAGTACATAGTTTCTCTCTCTCTCTCTCTCTCTCTCTTTTACAAATTATTAATTGAAGTTACGTGTAAATGTATACAGTAATTATTGTGTTCTTGTGGTTTCATTTGCCATCTTCTGCTCCTGTTCGCCAGCTGCCTCATTCTGTTGTTGAGTGTTGTGTTCTGCCGTTGTCAGTGTCTGGCACCACATGATGTAAGTATGTGACGTCGATTTGCCGTGGGTGCTGTGCGACCCCACGTCACTCAGGGGCATGCTGACATACTACTACCTCATTGATCTTGCTGTGTCTCACGCTCTTGCTGCCATGGCGAATCTCCTCGAGTAATATCCTTGTAGCTATTGTGTTCATTTTTGTGAACATACTAAAAACCTATCATCAGCTTCTTGCATCAAATCTTCGTCACTGTTTCGCACTGTATCTTTGTTTCCTGTTTTGTCAATGAAGTAGTTCTGCTTGTTCACAGGTCCTGAAAAATTCGTAAATATTCTATTACACTTTTCTTCACAATAAATTTTCATATATGACCTAACTTAATATAGTCTTTAGTATCCACTCTATTCTAACTATCCCATTTATAGTTCTTATGTTACCTTTGATAATACCGGTTCACATATTGTCTCGATTCCTTTTTTCCACATTGCTTCTTAACACCGACATTATTTATTATTTGTACACCCAATATTTGTTATATATATACACTGGCTTTGCTTCTTCTCGACCCTTCCTACTTGTGATAGCTCTGCATGATTCCACGTGATTTCTTCCGTTGTAACTGTCCATGAAATCTCCGTGCTTACTTGCCAATTCGTGTCCTGACCTTGCTTCATTTGTGTTTCCTTGGGTATGTCGCTGTCTGGCTGATTCAACTCTCCATGCCTTAAAATAATCCCGACCTGCCGTGACTCCATGTTCCTTTTTCCCGCTGTTGCATACATCTGCTGTCTGTGGTCTTACACTAGCGGTAGCTCTCTTCCATACCTCGCTAATAGAGTTGCGTCATGCAATGTTTCCTTTCTTGCCATGCAACAATATTTTTCCCCATTTTTCTTTGAAATTCCTTTAACCTTGGTCGTTTGAGGAATGTGCGCTAATACTAGCGTACCTCTGGAATTGCATACTAGTTTCCATGACAATGTTGCTTCCTTATTTATGCGCTTTGTCCTTGTATCCGGTGCATATAGCTTTCCTGTTCTTCTGCGTTTTGCAATCTCTTCTTTTTCTTCTTCACTTTCTTCTTTTTCTTTGTATCTTCTTCTTTCTCTTGCGTGCTAATGTCGTGTTTCCTGCCCGTACTGACTTATAGTTTCTTTTTCTTCTAATTTTCACTTTCTTGTGTACTAAATCCTCACACCTTAGCTTCGAGTTTTCACTTGGTTTCTTTTTTATTTCGCTTTTCAGTGCATATCTCCGGCGAACTACATTTGTTCCCATTGCTTCATATTTTTCTGCTTTCATGCATGTCTTCCTTTTCTAACAATGATGAACACCGCTTCGTTCCCAATAATTCTTGCCTCAATTTCGGCTGACTTAGACATCTTAGTCTTATGATGCATTTGCTCCACTATTTCCTGCGATGTATTTTCCCTATTGCTGCTTATTCCATTCATTTCTGCTTGTGATATTTTCCCTATGTCCACTTTCAAATTAATTATTATTGACGGCATATTCAGCGTGCCACAATTTGCGCACTTAACTACCTCTTCATGTGGCATTTCTTCTACGCTCGTATATAAACTTCTTCTTACTGATGACGTATCCTCCATGCCATGGCTCTCCTTTTTCAATACTGTTGCCTGCAACGACTCTTCTATACCATGTCACAGATTATTTGCTTGGATTTTGGGTATGCATTCCCACTACAATTCTTCCTTCTTCCTTCCACCCCAGCTTTTCCTGAAATTTCCTGCTCCGCTACTGTTTGCGTCTGCGTGTCTACCTTCAAAAGAAAGTTGTTTTGATATGATGGACATAAGCCACTCTCCTTGTGCCTCTCCTTTATTTTCGAAAGTTACACTTCCTTATATCGTTGCTCCTTGCTTTTCTTCACTGCCACTAACTTCCACCGTATTTTCTGCTCTATTCTGCCTGTGTATTGTAGTGTACCTTACTCCAATGGGAAAACTTGTGGTTGCACTACACATAGCTCTCTTGCAGTCTGTTCCGCCAAATGCTCTAAGTATGAACCTTCTTCACCTATTATAAATTGCACTTGCGTTTGCACAGTTTGTTTTGATGCAGCAGCCCTCACCCTTGTCGTCTCCTGCGGCTTCTCATATGTCTCTGCTGTAACCCGTGGATTATTTAACATGGCTTCTTTCTTTGAAACATTTAACACTGTCATATTGAATTTTCCTTTTCACACCTTCACCAGTGCTTCGGGAACCAATAAGCCTGCTGCAAATTCTTACATTGATACAACAGCTTCTGACTCTTCCTGAACTCCTTCAACTGTGAGTTCGATTATTTTCTTTGGTTGTGCACCGACACGAATACGTAGCATCCTCTCCTGCAACACTGATTCCTCTTGTAATTTTTCTTCCTGTCGCCGTTTAGTAACCTCTTTGAATTCACCTTGCATCTTAAGGGTATATCCCTGAATTCTCACCACTGATTTTCTATAGTCTATGGTGCCTCTATATTTCTTCAACCAATCACAACCTAAAATTCCATCGTAGAGCATGTCTACTCCCACCGGAATCACTTGCATCTTATGTCACATTTTCAGCTCCCGACCTTCTTTCAGATTAACCATTATCTCTCCTTCAGTGAATATAGGTTTCCTGTGATTCCCTGAATGCATATGCCCTTCATCATGTTCTTCTTAAGGCTCTCTCTTATACACTCCGATCTGACAAGAGTCTTAGAAGCCCTGGGATCCAGAAAAAATCTATTTTTTCCGCAGATACTCTCCTCGCATTCCAACTCAATTTTAATTGTTGCAGCCCCTTTTTCTGACCTCCATCTCCGAACGGCACTTGACTGCACAGTTCCGTCCGCCTTTAGTTTTCCGAGTTTCTGCCATTCTTCTGTGCTCCACACCCTTATTCCAGTCATGGACGAGCATTACAATCTTGTGTATTATGTCCCCATTTCTGACATTTGCTACATTTCATTGCTCTGTAGTTGCAATACTCTCCCTTGTGACTTGACAACTTACATCATTCACAGGGCCTTGGCTTCTCCAAATTTACATCCCTTCTGAAGTTACGTTTAAACTCATGTTCCTTCAAAGCTCCTAACTTTCCTGGTCCACTTTTCCATCACCATGTCGTTGTTCCCAGTCGAAATGCCTGCTCTCAGCATGTTTACACGTCCATGCAGTGCACCGTCTGCCATTTGCCTCATTCCAGCACTGCCTTGACTCATGGCTGAATTCGTTACACAATTGGCCCCGCACTCTTGCTGTGTGTCCCACTTCTCATATGCTTGAAGCTTTTACATATTGTCTCACGTTGTGGCCCCATTTTTTGCAAATTCTACAAACATCTGCCGCCCTTTCATTCCTTGGCCACCAACCTCCATTCTTTTCTCTATCGAAGTCTGTATGTGACTTGCGTTCTGCTTTTTGATACTGCTGCTTCTCCTTGACTGACAAAAGTACAGTAGAACTCCAATTATCTGAACTCCGACTATCCGAATTGCTGAATAACCGAATTGCTTTTTTAAGACATGCATGGAACAAGAGGAAAGGCATACCAACTGAAGAAGAGAAAGAAAAAGAGAAAAAGGAAAAAGAAGCCCAAGAAAAGAAAAGGGTAGAGACAGTAGAAGATAGGGATGACCTGTCACTTGAGGAATTCAGGAACATTCTTTTAAAAATTCCTGGATGTTCAGAAGTTAGAGCTGAGAATATAGGAGAATGGGTGATGTGTAATTCGTCAGACCCTGGGTATGAAATTCTGAATGATGATGAACTTATTGAAAGTGTTAGAGAAGAAAGTGCCGAGAAAGAAGATGATCTTAATGTTGCAGTTGAATCAGACACAGGAGCATCAGCAAGTCAAGCATTTGCCGGCTTTGAACCAGCGTTGAAGTGGAAGGAACGTCAGCCCGAATGTGACCACATGCAATGGTCTGACCAAAGCTTTGTAACCCAATTCCTTTACTTCTCTCATACATCCTTTCATCACTCTCTCCAACAAGTGCAGCATTTTGAAACCTTTTCCTACCACCTGTCCAATGTACCCTGTCCAGTTAAGCTTGTTATCAAATGTAATGCCAAGATATTTACAAGTCTTCAACAAGCAACCCTTTCCCCACCTTATAATCATAATCAACCTTTAGTTTTCTATTTGTGTATGTAATAAGCTGACTCTTCTTTGCATTTATCTTCATCCCATCTTTACCAACCCAATTAGATATCCTGTCCAGATCACCCTGCAACTGTTTACAGTCCTCTACCATTTTAATCCTTTTATACAGCATTATGTCATCTGAAAACAATCTAATTATTCACTAAAATAATTAATAGCAATGGTCCCAATACGCTTCCCTGCGACACTCCCATTTTTACTTCAACTTCTTTTGATACTGCATTTCCTACCCTAACTATCTGTTTTCTACCTTTTAAAAATTCTTCTAAGCAGCAAATCACTTTCTTATCCACTCCAACAGTTTTTACATTATTTCCTACCATTTTATGGTTCACTCAGTCAAAAGCCTTTGACAGATCTAGTGCTACACTATCAATTTGGCCTCCCTTGTCCATTTCATCTGAAATATCTTGTATATATCCCACCATCTGAGATTCACATGAATAACCTTGCCTACTTGAAAACGACTTATGTTCCTCACATATATTTCTGATGTGGTTGCATATCAATCTTTCCATTAATTTACCTACCACTGATGTCAAACTGATTGGCCTGTAATTTTCGACTCTATATCTCACCCCCTCCTTTATGTACTGGTACTACTATCACACTTTTCCAGTCCTGTGGTAGCTAGTAAGTATCCAGACTCAATTTAAATAAAATTTCAAGATAAGGTACAATGTCGCATCCGGCTGTCTTTAAGATATCTGTAGTCATACTATCTACACCAGCCCCTTTATGTTTTTTCAGCTTTCTTGTTTCCTTCGTGATTTCCTCAGAATGAATATCAAATTTTTTAGTACAGTAGAACTCCAATTATCTGAACTCCGATTATCTGAATCGCTGATTATCCTAATCGCTTTTTTAATTAAGATGGAAACATACTGCAAAAAAGCTTCCCCTCTTTTATAAGAACCAACCCAAAGATCGGACGACTGCAGCATTGTTTAACGACTGGTACGATGAAATTTTCATCCCTGAAGCGCAAAAGTGCCAAAAAAAAACTTGTAAAAGAAGGCATTTTGAACATAAATACAATAATTAATTAAAATAGACCCTTTTTTGGAAAAAATCTGATTATCCGTATTTTTGATTAACCGAATGGGGTCTGGTCCCAATTGATTCGTATAATTGTAGTTCTTCTGTATCTTCATTTCTAATTATACTGTTAAGCTCGTTCTCTGCATTAGACCCTCTCGTTTCAAATTCATTGTCCCTAATGCTCTCACCAAACCAGGTACTTAAAATCTCTGCCTTTTTCAAATTCTCAGTAACTCCTTCTCCATCCTTATCTATAAGCATCTCTACACCCATCCTTCCCCTCAGTTTCCTGATATAGTCATAGAAATTTCTAGATCCATCAATCAATGGTCCTCCTGCACTGACAATTTTAGTGCTTGTCATTACAAATAGGTGAGAATTATCCACTGAAATTTCAATGACCCCCGGAATAACTGATCACAAAGTGGTAATTTCAACTGTTAAATCAATAACTGAGTAAACAAATGGACAAATAAATTATTTTGTACAGATTTGGGAAGGTAGAAGAATTGGAGTATTGGTAGTTGTGAGAGAGGGGCTCAAAGAGGAAGGGGAAGAGATTAGTGACAGAATGATGAAGATCAAGATAGCGGTCAAAGGAAGTAGCCTGGATGTACTTCAAGTATACACCCCACAAGTAGGCTGTCCAATTCAAGAGAGGAAGGAATTTGAGCAGGAGTTGCAGAGACAGTTAAATGGGCAAAATATTATAATTATGGGAGACCTAAATGCTCATGTAGGCACAGAAAGGCAAGGGTATGGGGAAGTAATTTGGACAGAAGGATGGGATGGCAGAAATGAAGAAGGGGAAATACTGATTGGTCTTTGCAAATGAAATGGATTGAAAATAGGAAATTCCTGGTAAAAAAAGCAAGAGGAGCCACAAGGTATCATGGTACAGTAGCAATTGGCAGAGGAAGTCAGTTGTGTACTACTTAATATTTAATGGTGAATTGAAGAAGAATGTGGCACATGTGAAGGTTATATCATCAGATAGTACTGTATGGAATGGAGCTAAGGATTGCGGCAGAGAGGCAGGATAGGAGATTAAGGGTAAGGAAATTGAAGGAGTAAGATACCCATAGCGAAAATGGGGATAGTGGAAGAGGAATGGAAATATTTTAAAACGATGTTAGTTCAAGCAGCAGAAACAGTGTGTGGAAGGAGTGGTAACACCAAAAAGTGGAAAGAAACAGCATGGTGGAATGATAGAGTAAAACAAGCAGTGGAACTCAAGAATAGGGCCCTTAGGGAATGGTTCAAGCAGAGCACACAGGAGACAAGGGATGACTATGTGAAGAAAAAGGAGGAGGCCAAAAAAATTGTAATAGAGGAAATGAGGAAGTGGCTGGAGAAATTGACCAACATGATGGAAGAAAATAGCAAAGGAAATAAGAAAGTATTATATGGAATGGTAAAAAGGATGAGGAAGGAGCAGATAAAAAATGTCAACATGTCAGATAAGGATGGAAAGGAAATAAACAGCTCAGTATCACTAAAAAGGATGTGGAAGGAGCATTTTGAAGCCTTACTGAACCCAGGATGATACAGATGTTCAGGAGAAGCAGGAAAATAACAGCTATGTGGGAGAGAAAGAGAAGTATTTAACTTGGGGAGAAGTGGAAACAGTGTTGGGTAAGATGAAGGGTGGAAAGACACCAGGCATCGATGAGGTGAGTGTGGAAATGATAAGGGCAGCAGGAGCAGTAGGAAAGCAGTGGCTATACTGTGTGATGAGAAAGGTATGGAATCAGGGTGCAACTCCTGAAGACTGGAAAAAAGGAATAATTATACCTATATTCAAAAAAGGGAGCAGGATGGAGTTTAAAACTATCGAGGTATTACACTGATGTGGCACTGTGCCAAAGTGTATGAGAAGATCATTGAAAAAAGAATATGTGACAGGGTGGAAAAAGGGCTTAGGGAAGAGCAGTACGGCTTCAGATCAGGGAGATCGATGGTAGATCTGATTTTTGCTATGAGACAACTGCAGGAAAACCTTATGAGTATGGAAAAGATCTACTGTTGGTATTTCTTGATATTGAAAAGCATATGATTGTATACACAGGAGTAAGGTATGGAAGGCCTTGTAGAAGAGAGGAGTCCCAAAGAAACCATCAAGAGAGTGACAGAACTGTACCAAGGAAGTGTGAGCTATGTGAAAATAGGAGAAGGAATATCAGACTGGCTGGATCAAAGGAATGGACTAAAACAAGGAAGTGCCCTATCACCACTACTCTTTATTGTAATCATGGATGATATAATGCAGAAGGTGGGAGAGGAAAACATGAAGGTGATGGCTTTTACGGACGATCTGATGATCTGGGGAGGTGATGAAGAGGAAGTGAAGCAGCACTTGGATTTATGGACAGAAAGTGTGGAGGAATATGGCCTGAAATATAAAATTAAGGAATGTGAGTACATGGTAACAACCAGAAAGAAGAATAGGGTAACAAAAGGAATTGTGATGGCAGGGAAATAACTAAAAAAGGTAAAGAGGTTCAAGTACTTGGGGAGTGTATTAGAGGAATGTGGAGGAAATGATGGCGAGATAAGTGAAAAAGGAAGACAAGCAGAGGCATTTCTAAGGAGTATTAGAAGCCTGATATGGAATAAAGATGTGCCACAGAGAAGCAAGAGAGTAATCTACAACACATAATATGTGCCTCTCTTGATTTATACTGCTGAAACATGAACAATGAAGAAGCGGGACATCAGCAGAGTACAAGCAAGTGAAATGAAGTTTTTAAAAGATAGAATGGGAGTTACTAAAATGGACAGAATAAGGAATGAAGTGATTAGAAGCACCATAAAAGAGGAACCCCTACAAGAAAGGGTAGAGAGGACCAGACTGAGATGGTGTGGACATGTCAAGAGAATGGAGGCCCAGAGAATCCCAAGAAAACTCCACGAAATTAAGATTCGTGGTGAACAACCCAGAGGAAGACCAAGAGATGGATGGCTGAAAGTAGTGGAGGAGGGTGTATGGAAGAGAGGAGAGGACTGGAACAAGGTGGTGGGTTGAAGGAAGGAAATTGAGAGGCTTGTGCATGAAGCAGACCCACCCAGAGGCTGGAAACTGTTGAGGATGTACAGATTTGATAAGGCCTCATAGGAGTGTTTTAGAATTGGAATAATTACCTTTGCTTCAAGTTAACAAGACACCACTGAAGAGATGTGTTATTGGTTACTACATGTAGTCATGGAAGATAGGGACATGCATATATCAAAATATACAACAAAGGAGAGAAATGATCCACCCTGGTATATATGTGAAGTCAAAATATTACTCAAAAAACAAAGAAGGATAAACGCACTTTCAAGAAGGATGGAGTGTCATAGTAACCTTGCAATCTTGGCTGAGTTAAGAGGAAATGTTAAAAATACGATGCATGAGGCCATTAATTATTTCCATTACAACTTTCTTTCTGACTGCCTCACAGAAAACCCAAAGATATTTTGGTCGTATGTGCGAAAAGTCAGTTGTAGTGACAACAATATGGCAATTCACAATAGATTTTAGATCAATAAAAGGCGTGTTACAACACACAAAATTAAAAAATTCATTCACTGATAAAAATGACTATATCATACTCATTTTCGCACATTGTGTTAGTGTTGGAGTCATCACAAATAAATATTGCAGGTATTGTAAATCAATTAATGCCCCTGAAGTGGGGGAAAGCACTGCGTGCCTAAGGAATTCCGCTAAGATGGAAACTGATATATTAGATGAGAAAAAAATACCTTCAGACTGGGAAATTATGCAGCTAACTCTCACTATCAGGAAAATGGAACCGAGTGTGGTGGGTGAGTGGTTAATGCTCTGGCCTCGCATTCAGGAGGACGGTGGTTCAAATCCCCGTCCGGGCATCCAGATTTGGATTTTCCATGGTTTCGCCCAATAACTCCAGGTGAATACCAAGATGCTTCCTTCTAAAGGCCATGGCCAAATTCCTTCCTGTTCCTTGTCTCCCATCCTATCCCGCCTCCAATGACCTCGAGGTAATGACCTCATGGTGGACGAGGTGTAAAAAAAGAAAAGAAAACAGATTGAAGAGATCCTAGGAACCCCATATAAGAGGTATATTTTTAAAGTAAGTAAGTTTTGTTGTTGATAATTGCATTGCAATGCTGTGATTGTGATTGGGCCCATGCGGGTTCAGTTCTATAGTTGCTAAGCAACCTGTATATGCAGTTTAAGATTGCTAATCCTTGTGTGTGCTTCACGGTGAGCAATTGAAATATTTAAGGTATTTGACCAGCCTGCCAACTGTGAAATACAGTCTGTTATCCATTTCTTGAATGCAAGCATTGTTAAACCAGCTGACATTCATTGCCAAATTCATGAAGTGAATAGTGAAGGTGCCATGAGTGATAGATTGGTCAGGAGATGGGTAAGGAAGTTCAACAAGGGCCGCAAGTCTGTCCATGACAAGCAGTGTAAAAGTTGGCCGTCTCTGGTCAATGACGATATTGTGAGTTCACCTGAAGCATATATTCATCAGGAAAGAAGGATCACAATTTTTGTTCTTTCATTGGACTTTATGCAAATTTCACGGAGCATTATTTATAAGATTGTCACAGATTGATTACAGTTTCGAAAACTTTGCTCATGGTGGGTACCCAAAATGTTCACCAAGGAATATGAAACCAAACAGCTTCTGGCACATTGACCTATTTCACAAGGGAGTAGGCAGTGAGCTAGGGGACTTGGGTGTGTCATGTGGCACCTGAATTGAAGCAGCCGTCCTTGGAATGGAGGCACACTTTATCACCAAGGAAAAAAAACATGACCAACGATATTTCACAGTCAGTGGGCCAGTCAATTACCTTGAACATTTCAATTAGTCACCACAAACCACACACAAGGACTGGCAACTAGAATCCACTAGCTGTAGGAATGAATGGCCACCGACAGATGGTATTCTCTTTACACAAAGCACTCAGTAGCTGATATGTAAATGGAGACTTTCCCGGCGTATTGATTCAATAAAAGTTTCTCGGGAGTCCAGCCGGCTGGACTCCCGAGAAACTTTTATTCACTCAGTAGCTGTCCATTCCATCTCCCACGACACTAATACTTTCAACTCTTGTTTCACGGTACATGTTATCAGAGTTGTCCCACATAGCAGCAGCTGCTCTAAACTCGAAAGTGGGAACTTGCCTAACAATACAAACTGACCACAGGGCAACTACCAGGTCTCAATTTAAGATAATACCCAGTCATTGTTATTATTGACACAGTTTCTGATCTTCCAAATAACCTCTTACTGTCTCTCCATGAGCTATCTTTCTTCCTTCAGTCCACTTGGTTCCTTGTCCCATGTGAACTTCATTCTCTGCACTACCTATCTGTTGAGCTTTTGACTGAATGGGTTTCTGTCTAAAGCTTCTGAATTGTCTATTTGTGGTCTCCCTGGGTCCTTTTTGACTTCTTGGATCTACGGTATACTCTAGCTTTCTAACAAATGTCATGAACTTGTGTATAAGTCTTGTTGTTAGGAGTCTTTGAATATGTCTGTAGTATTTTATTCTTCATTTTGTGATGTCCACTGAAAGGTTAAGACAGTTTCTCTGTTGCTTTTTGGGATTGCAGTTTGTACCTGTCTTCTGTTTCCTTTTGGCCAAGAATTTTCTTCTTAATCTTTCATTCTTCCTTTAGGATATTTTGTAGATGGTCTTTTCTGTTGAGAATCAGAGTTACAGGTTTGATCACTGTATTGTAGTGTCAGTTCTTTGTAAGTATTTGTAATAAGAAAAGGTTGCCTGAAATGTTGCAAGTTCTCTCATTAACCATAACCAATGAAGTAATATAATAATCTGATACTAACCGAGTTTAATGCAAGGTTCTTATTACGGTGTCCAATCTGTTAGTAAAAAGTCTCTGTTGAAAGTTACTCCATATAAAAAGTTCACACTTGAAACTGGTATCAGATAATATGTTGCAAGTCCTAACCTTGCATCGGACATTCAAAATCCTTATTTGAAGACTGCAGATATTCGCAAGACAACTTCACATTCACTGTTCATTCCTCTTAAATAATTTTATGAAATCAGCAAATTTTTGCAAAAATGCACACTACAGTTCAATGTGTAGCCTAATAGATTCCAAGTCCGTCACTGAGGTTGAACATTTGGGAAATTTTCAATTTGCACTTTTGCCAAAATATTTCTATTGCCAAAGTTACATGTTAGAAAATTTACAAGTCCAGATACGATCCTAATTGAGAAATTGATTAGCATGGAGGGTTCCTTGAAACAAACTGCCATAATGAGGAAAAACTGTCCTGTTTATTCCCTCCACCCATTGTACAGTAACAATCTTCGATTTCTTGGTTCTATTTTGATTCCAATCTTCCAAAAACGCTCCTGTTTTGATCTTTATTTCATAACAACTTTATTCCTAAATTGCTTTATTTAGCCATTATTTATTTCTGAAATGTGATGGATGACTATTTTAGTTATTTGTCTGTAATTCTAATAATTTTTACTTCCCCATAGAGTTATCTCTTTGAGCAGTGTCAGTTTTCTTCCCTATTTTATTTGGTTTGAAACTTTGTTCAGAGTCTGGTGTTATTTAACTTTTATAAAAATTACTTTTATAGCATCTCAAACCTGTTTTGCTAAAGTCTTTCTATTAGTTACGTCTCACTTATCAGATTATAGTTTTAGATAAAATTTATATATTTCTTCTTTGAATTTATTGCTCTATTTTCTGAGGTTTATTTTACTTTTAGAAAATTTATCTTTCTTGATTGCATTTTGGAATGTGGCAAGTGATGTCGCTCACTATGACTGACATGACAATTAATTCCCCTATAAACTCAAGACATGAAAATCCTGTTTTTCACCCTTTAAACCTAATTTTATCTCCAAACTGTTATTAAATATCATTTATTTTAATTTTAGCTAGCATTCTGTCAGAATTTCAGCTTTCTAGCTATTTTATTTTACAACCTCAATTTATTTATCCCTCTACAAAACATACTTAGAATTTATATATATCTCTCATTTTTGTCTGGATGTTGTCATAGTTTAATTTTCGTTAACTGTTGCAGTAAGCATCTTCTATTGTGACAGTTGAGAATCTTACTGTCACCACTACACTTAGCATCATTCCAATAACATCAAATTGCTGTACCATCTTTAATAAAATTTTCAGACTGTATAAACATTACTTCAAAATATTTATCTTTTACTTTACTACCTGTGAGAATGTTTGTAAAGTTTTGCTTACAATTTAATTTTCCAATCTTCAGTTTTACATGCTTAGACAGTATCATTTTAACTTGAAGAGTCTTTTAATAATCCTATAATGTCGATATCCTATATTTACAATGTTAAAGACTTTAAATTATCCCCCCTTCTCAGTTCTGGAGAGCTTATTTATCCATTACATAGATACATGCATTTCTTGTTAAAGATGTGTTTTCTCTCTTGAGTTTCTGTAGTCAAACTCACTGTGCTTCTTTTTCTAGCCCTGTTGACTCCAGAATCTCACCTAGGTGCCTGAATTGTGCAACACATTTGACTTGCCTGTACTTCGTGTTTAATTTCTGAATCTTGATTTCAGTGTAGATGAGCTTAGTTTTCTTGAATGAAATTTGTAAGCCAACTTTTGCAGCACATTGCTTCAGGATTTCTATCTGCTTGATCACAGTGATTTCATCTGAATAACCTAAGAAAATGATCTTGATATCGTCCTTTGTCCATCTGAGTTGAATAGGTTTCCATTGGTTTTGGTTTTTCAGTTTTTTCTTCCATTCTCTAGTGACTTTATCCAAGATGAGATTGAATGATGGTCCATCTCCTTGTCAAACACTTGCATTAATTTTGAAGCAGTCTGATACTTCACCAATAAATTTCACTTTAGGTTTTGTATATGTACGTATTTCTTTGATGAGGTTTAAAGTGTTGGGGTTGAGTATCTGTAAAAACAAGACTATCAGTCAATAGAGTCATATGCCTTCTTGAAATCTATGAATGTACAAATGATCAGACAGTTTCTGATTGCCTTTTAATTTAGGTAGAAGATCTTTTCAACACAGGAGCACCCTGAGCATCATCATCATCATTATTATTATTATTACTGTTTTTTTTTGTTTTTTTTCCTCCCATCCTCTCCTTTCCTCTATCTCCCCTACATACATTGAACCACTGCTAAACAGTGGTGATGTTTAACTTCATAGATGCATTGGTTTAATTTTTTTATTTTTGCATTTTTGCTTTTTTATTTTCACTTGTTTTTATTTGTATTTACGTTGATAAGATTTTGTCAGGTAAAAGCTTGTATATAACAGCTATTCCTGAAACTCTGACCATTGATGTAGCCTAATGGAGTAGATTTTTGCTTATGTTCATTGGTAACCATCCAGTATTTAAGCTTAATTGGCAAAGGTAGGTAGTGAAAAATGAATTTCACTGTAGCCTCAAAATTAATTTAAAGTTCACTATATTCTTCAGAACAATTTACACAGTTCTTGAACAATCTACAGATATCGGTACTTCTTTTCCAAATCATGACTGCAAGCTTGGATTAGTGAAATCAAGCAGGGTCAACTCCCATACCCCTTAACTGAAAATCAGCTTTCTGAGAGTGAAGCGACTTTAGCATGCACTTTTAAAAATTTCAAAGATGCCTAAACTTGATTACTTCCTGTGCCATGTGTAGCCTAATCCCTACATATTGCAAAAAAATTACATGGCTTCCACCTCAAATGTTCGGAACAGACTGACTTCAACCCCCACCCCGGAGTGGTCTTTTATAACTGTGGCATGGGAACCACCTGGCTTCCAAGTTTCCTATGGAGTCACTGAATCTTTTCTGAATAGCTTTACTTCCAATCAACTTGAAATTTTTATGGCATGTACTCCAATTGACCCTAGTGCAATTTTGGTATCTTTAATATTTCGGCTGTAAAAAATTATTTTCATATTGAATTTAGAAATGTCTCTCACATTCAGAGTTTTTAAGCTATCGACTTGAAACTGGTTTTAAAATAATTTGCTCCTCCTCCCCTATCCTTTGATATATCAATTGGCCTGGTTACTAACCTCTAACATGTCACAATGAAAAATATGTAATTTATAAATCTCCTAAAATATTGAAGTTATAGATCGCCATATGGTTTAAAAGATTCTACATCGCATTTTCTCTAAGGTCTGAAGTTATGTAGCTGCTAATGAATTTCCTTCATATAGTTTCAATTTTGGTTGATATATCTTGCAAGTCTATCTCACCAATTTTCAAACCCGGAAGTTGGCCATTTAATCAGAAATCTTATTGATTAACTTTTTTTGATTCCAGCCCCAATACTGCAGGGAATTTGATAAAAATTTGTGAGAATTGCTCAGAAAAATTCTTCTTTCGTTTCATTCTAGTCCCTTCTCTGAAATTAATTGCATTCTCCTACCTAACATTTTTGCGCCGATCACATGTTTTACAATTTCCATTAAATCTTCCAAAAACAATACTTACAATTTAGCTATCTTTCTCTAAGTTTTGCATAAGGTGTAATAAAAATTTGTGCATCGTTTAAGCTACAAATCATTCTCCTATCATCAGGAATTTTTATCTTTTTTCTGACACCACGTAGTTGATTAAATTTGAAATAACTTGTCAGTGCAAATTTCTACCTACCAGGTATCATACTTCATTTTGCTCCTTATGTCCTAAAGTACCTCTGAAAATGAACGTGACGTTTTCTATGAAGAAAATAAGCAAAACACTATATAGCAGCAGAATTTAATTTACGTTACAACTTCATATAACTTTTTACTTTTACTTAACCCTTGAAACTCTTAAGAATATGAATTTAAACATGATATGCCATAGTATCAATACCAGCTAGATGTTCTTTGAACAAATTTTGTTAATATAATGACAAAATTTAGGTTATATTACAATTTTACTATAATATTTTGCTCTTTTGACCCACCATAGATCAGTTTTGATATTTAGCAATGCTCAGGTATTAGCTTTAAATCATTACCCTCCTCCTGTCCTCTGTTTGAATTTACCCCCACCATGTTCCTTGCTAACAATCACTCTGTGAGCCAATCTCCCACAACACCGGCCATCCACAATGCTCTGTAGTTGATTTAACCAAAAAATTCCTTTATCATTTGTGTGTTTTTCTGTTTTATGTATTCACGCCTTATAACAATCCTAGGTAAGTGGTGGTTCAATTTCTTATTCTAATTTGTAATTCCTTTTTGATACTTAGTACCTATTATATCATTGTTTACTATATATGTACAAACACACACACACACACACACATATATATATATATATGGCTGTCTGTAAGTTGGGTTGAATGGGATTGAAGCATAAACTACTGGTGGAATTCAACGGGGTTTCTGTTAATGTATTGCTTGTGGTCCTGTGGTTAAAATTGGGCTTGATCCATTTTCACATGATAGTGAGATATTTGAGATAAAAGTGTCTGCACATTGGTATAAATTTTTCTTTGAATGTGGTTCACCCAAAAGCTACTTGTTTGATTTTAATGTTTTCTTTTTAATGTAGTCTGTGGTCTAGTTTGAAAAAAAAAAAAAAAAAAAAAAAGTAAATAAATTAATAAAAAGAGGTTCAAACTTCCAGGGTTGAAAATTGCCGAGATAGACTTGCAAGATACATCAACCAAAATTGAACCTATCTGAAGGTAATTACTTAGAACTTCAGACCTTGTAGCCTTTGTTGAAAAGTTTAACAAATAAGTACAGAATTGATGCAGTTTTGATTGATATATAGGCCATGGCCCCTGGAAATTATAGGGCATTCATTTTGATATGGTATCATATTGTTATAAATCATCTTTATATATAAAAATGAATTGCTGTTCGTTTGCCTCACTAAAACTCGGTAGTGGCTTGATCGATTTGGCTAATTTTGATCTTGAAATATTTGTGGAAGTTCAGGGAAGGTTTAAATAGTGAGAAAAAAATGAAAAAAATTGTGAGGAAAATACTGAAAATGACAATTTAATCTTATCTTATATATAAAAATCAATGTTTGTGGGTTTGTTCATCTTCTATGCATTCCTACACCATTTATCAGATTGCAATGAAACTTTGGAGAGTTTTCGAGTGTGTGTCTGCGAAGGTTCCTGTGAAAAAAGAATTTCCAAAAAGTCACCCCATAATTTAGGCAAAACCACATTTTTTATCCGATTTAGATAGGAATTGGTACACTTATACTTTAAAACAAACAGAAAAATACTGCCAACATATGGTTTCCGAATATTCATCCCCTCTCCCCCTTTCCACCCCTATTACATTTTTACCCCATAATTTAGGCAAACCACATTTTTTATCCGATTTAGATAAGAATTTGTACACTTATACTCTAAAACAAACAGAAAAATACTGCCTACGTATGGTTTCCGAATATTCATCCCCTCTCCCCCTTTCCACCCCTATTACGTTTTTACCCCATAATTTAGGCAAACCACATTTTTTATCCGATTTATATAAGAATTTGTATACTTATAATTTAAAACAAACAGAAAAATACTGCCTACGTATGGTTTCTGAATATTCATCCCCTCTCCCCCTTTCCAACTCCATTACGTTTTCACCCCATAATTAAGGCAAACCACATTTTTTATCCGATTTAGATAAGAATTTGTACACGTATTCTTTAAAAAAGAGAGAGAAATACTGTACTCATTAATTTCACAAAAACCCAATCCCTTTCCTCTCTTTCCACCACCTTAATTACCCCCTCTGTCTGTCTGTCTGTTTGTCCTCTATGCGCTCCTAAACCGTTCGTCCGATTATGGTGAAACTTTGGTGAGTTGTCGAGTGCGCATCTGGGGTGGTTCCTAAGAAATAAAATTTCCAAAAAACCTCCTCCTCTTCCCCATAACACCCCATAACTTAACAAAACCTACGGATTTTATTCGATTTCTACGGAAATTTGCATACATATACTTTAAAATAAACAGAAAAACACTGTCTTCATTTGGATTCCAAAAACTCACCCCCTTTCCGCCTTCCCGCCCCTTAATTTTTACACAAACCTACACTTTTTATCAGATTTCGATGGAACTTTGCACGCATATACTATTAATAAAATATAAAATTTCTGTAGACATTAATTTTACAAAAACACAATCCCTCTCACCCCTTCTACCCCAAAACCACCCCCTCTTCCCCCTTGCATCCCATAATTTCAAAAACCCACAGATTTTATCCGATTTTGATGGAAATTGGCACACATATACTTTAAGACAAACAGAAAAATACTATAGAAATTATTTTTACCAAAACCTAATCCCTCTCCCCTTTTCCACCCAAAAACCACCTCCTCTTAGCTCCTACTCCCCATAAATTAAGAAAACCTACAGATTTTAACCAATTCTTTCAAACAAATTGAAAAATATTGCTTACGTACAGTTTCCAAAAACGCCATCCCTCATACCCCTTCACATACCCCTAATTTAAACAAATACACAGATTTTATCCTATTTCTATAGAAATTTGCACATGTATACTTTAAAACAAACAGGAAAATACTGTCTACATGTGGATTCCAAAAAGGCAACCCCTTTACATCCCCTTAATTTTTTGCCACTGTGTCATATATAAAGGTACAGTTTTAACCTGATTTTGAAGGAATTTTAACACAGGTATACTTTAAAACAAGCATAAAAATACTATGTAAATTTGGTTAGCCTAATCCCACCCCTCTTCCCTTTTACCCCCTTTCCTCTTAATCTCGAATGATATTTAACAAAATTTCTATCCGATTATGATGAAACTCTGTTGAGTTGTAAAGAGCGCGTCTGGGATGGTTCCTGAAAAAAAATTTAAAAAAAGACAACCCCCTCCACCCCTTAATTTAAACAATCCCATAGAATTAATCAGATTTCCACAAAAATTTGCAACACATGGTATCCAAAAATGCAACCCCTTTTCCCCTATAAACCCCCTTAATTTTTTGCCAAAATACCTTATATAAAGCCAGTTTTTTTCCCAATTTTTAAGGAACTTTGCACACATATACTTTAAAATAAACTGAAAAATACTGTCTACATTTGGTTTGCCTAAACCAAATCTAGCAATAGCGAAGCATTGCCATGTCAGCTAGTCTTCTATCTTCTATTATATAAAAATCAATGTCTGTCTGTCTGTCTGTTTGTCCTCTATGCGCTCCTAAACCGTTTGTCCGATTATGGTGAAACTTTGGTGAGTTGTCTAGTGCGCGTCCGGGGTGGTTCCTATGAAATAAAATTTCCAAAAACCTACCCCCTCTTCCCCATAACACCCCATAATTTAAAAACCTACAGATTTTATCCGATTTGTACGGAAATTTGCATACGTATACTTTAAAATAAACAGAAAAACACTGCCTAAATTTGGTTTCCAAAAACGCACCCCTTTTCCCTCTTCACACCCCTTAATTTTTACACAAACCCACTTTTTTTTTATCAGATTTTGAAGGAATTTTGCACACACATAATATTAAAAAAATAGAAAAATACTGTAGACATTAGTTTTACCTCTCACCCTTTCTACCCCAAAACCATCCCCTCTACCCCCTTGCACCCAATAATTAAAAAAAACACAGATTTTATCCAATTTTGATGAAAATTGGCACACATTTACTTTAAAACAAACAGAATAATTCTGCATACATATGGTTTCCAAAAATACAACCCCTCTCCGCCCTCCCACCCCCTTAATGAATAAACTTTTTTTTATCTTCTGTATGCACTACTAAACCGTTCATCCGATTACGGTAAAACTTTGGTGAGTTGTCAAGTGTGCGTCCGAGATGGTTCCTAGGAAATAAAATTTCCAAAAAACCACCCCCTCTTCCCCTTAACACCCAATAATTTAAAAACCTACAGATTTTATCCGTTTTTGATGGAAATTTGAACACATTTACTTTAAAACAAATAGAAAAATACTGCCTACATTTGGTTTTCAAAAACGCATCCCCTTTCCCGCTTCCCACCCCTTAATTTTTAAACAAACCCACACTTTTTATCAGAATTTGAAGGAACTTTGCACGCATTTACTATTAAAAAAATTACTGTAGACATTAGTTTTACAGAAACCCAATCCCTCTCACCCATTCTACCCCAAAACCACCCACTCTTCCCACTGGCACCCCAATAATTTAAAAACCTACAGACTTTATCCGATTTTGATGGAAATTTGAACACATATACTTTAAAACAAACAGAAAAATACTGTCTACATATGATTTCCGAAAATGCAAATCCTCTTCCCTTTTACATCCTTTTAATTTTTGCGAATGTAGCTTATATAAAGCTACAGTCGTATCCCGAGTTTGAAGGTACTTTGCATACGTATACTTTGAAACAAACTGAAAAATAATGTCTTTATTAAAGTCTACCCCTCTCCCCTTTAACCACCTCCCCTCTGAATTTCCAATGATATTTATTGAAACCCACAAGTTTTATCCGATTACGGTGAAACCTTTGTGAGTTGTTGAGTGCGGGTCGGAGAAGGTTCTTAAGAAATAAAAATTCAGAAAAATCACCCCCTCCAGACTTTAAAACCCTTAACACAAACATACCCACAGATTTAATCATATTTCGACCAAAATTTGCAGACGTATACTTCAAAAATAAATTGAAAAGTACTGCCTACATATAGTTTCCAAAAACTCATCCCCTTCACATCCCCCTAATTTAGACAAACCCACATAGTTTATCTGATTTTGATATAAATTTGCACACATATACTATAAAACATACAGAAAATTACTGCCTGAATCTTTCCCTTTACATCCCCTTAATTTTTGGCAGTGTAACTGGAATCACGAAAAACATTGTCTATCCAAGACCATTGCAATAAACTAGAAATTTAATTAAATAGTAATTAAAATTTATACATAAATATCTAATTATTACAAGATACAGACTTTTACATGTATTCATTTAATTTATATGTGAACTCAATTCTAGTAATAGCAAAGCATTTCTGGGGTCCGATTACGGTGAAACTTTGGTTAGTTGACCAAATCAAAAATTCCAATCCACACCCCCTCCCCCCTTGGCATCACTTAATTTTCATATTAACCCACAGATTTTACTCAATTCATTTCGTGCTTCGTGTTGCTACGATAATTCAATAATACATGAGTGTGTTACATTTATTTCTTATGTTTCATTTATTTCATTGTGCTTTTTTCTTTACACCAACATTATATTTTTTTTTCAATTTTCTTTATACAAAATTACAGTTTCTATCAGATTTTGAAGACTCTTACCACTTTAAAACTAACAGAAAAATACTGCCCACATTTGGTTTACAGAAACCCAACCCCTCTCCTCCTTTCAACCCCATTAAAAATGAATGGTTCTTT
The DNA here is from genome assembly GCA_031002005.1 of Vandiemenella viatica. Lineage (NCBI taxonomy): Eukaryota > Metazoa > Arthropoda > Insecta > Orthoptera > Morabidae > Vandiemenella > Vandiemenella viatica. The sequence continues at coordinate 189,159,474 of JARYHS010013630.1, forward strand.
GTATGTTTATTCACTTGAGATAAAAACTTTGGTGAATTGTTTTGAGTACGCCCACATACACATTTTTATGTTTTGGATTACATAAATTGTAATTACTGTTTTATCGATTTAAAGTACATTGCAATTCTCTTGGGATAATATTATCTTGGGTATGATATTTTGGGGGATTTAATTACACACACATATATATAAAGAAATACGTTTGTTTTTTCCTATGTAAGAGCATGAAACGAATAAAATATAACTGTTTATGCCATAATTTGGCAGTAGTAAAATAACAACGAGGTAAGAAGGATTTGTAATATTCATTTGAAATTTGGCACAAACATTCATCAGTTCATACCTTTTGAGAAAAAGTGTACACAAAAGCGAAATGAAACATACCATAGACGGGATGTCACATGAAAGTTACGAAACAATGTAATTAAAGACCGCCATTTCAAAAAAGTCACCCCTCTTCCCCGTAACACCCCATAATTTAAAAAATCCTACGGATTTTATGCAATATCTCGAAAACGCTTGGAAAATTACACAAAATAGATAGCAACATTATTTTAGATCACATTATTTCCTGTTGAATAGCACTTATTGATTACGATCGGACAATTGCTGACCAAGAAAATCGAACTTGAATTTTAAAAATTATTTTGAATTTTTTGTGACAACACACAAATCTTCAGTTATTATTTGATGTTGAAGTAAGTTTTGACAGATATGTTTTAAAATAAGTGAAAAAGATTTTTATATTTTGTTTACAAAACTGCACCCGCTCTCCCGTTTCACCCCTCTTAAGACTGATTTACACGTGCAACTTTTCTCTGTTTAGCATATACCTCCAAAACAAACTGAGATTTTTTGTGTATATGCTGATTGGAATCATCAAAAATATTGCATATCCAGACCATTGCAATAAACTTGGAACTGAATGAAAGAGTAATTAAAATCTATACAAACTGTCAAATGCATTCATTCAATCTATATGTGTACTCAAGTCTAGCAATAGCGAAGCATTGCCGGATCAACTAGTCTGTATATAAAAATCAATGTGAGTTTGTTTGTCCTGTATGCGCTCCTAGACCATTCATCCGATTACGGTGAAACTTTGATGAGTTGTCAAGAGGGTTTCGGAGGTGGTTCCTAAGAAATAAAATTTCCAAAAAACCACCCCCTCTTCCCCATAACATCCTATAATTTAAATAACCCACAGATTTTGTCTGATTTCCACCAAAATTTGAACACTTATACTTAAAAACAAATTGAAAAATATTGCCTAAATATGGTTTCCAAAAATACAACCCCTCATCCCCTTCACATCCCCCTAATTTAGACAAACCCATAGATTTTATCTGATTTTGATGGAAATTTGCATATGTATACTATAAAATATACTATAAAATAAAATACTATAAAATATGCAGAAAAATATTTCCTAAATATTGTTTCCAAAAATGCATCCCCTCTTCCCCTTTACATCCCATTAATTTTTGCCAGTGTACCTGGAATCACCAAAAACATTGCATATCCAAGATCATTGTAGAAACTGAATGAAACAGTAATTAAAATTTAAATACAAACTTTCAAATTTATTAATTTAATCTATATGTGTACTCAAGTCTAGCAATAACAAAGCATTGCGATCTTGGGTGATCTTCTGCCAGTTAATTCATAAAGCCCTGTGAATTTCTTTAACCCATCGGTCTGCCTCTCGGTTTCTCAAGATATTTTGGACTCCATTCTAATACTATTTTTGTCCATCTTTATACTTTTCTCCGTGCAATATGGCCAGCCGATTGCCACTAAGATATCTGTGACCTTCATAACTGACCTAATGTCGGCTGCTCTTTTGCAATACAAACTGTTCTCTGGCAACGCTGCATGCCTTAAACAATTGACTATCGTGAAATAAAACTCTATTTTAGACGATATTGTGTTTTATTTTAACCATACATAGCTTCAGTCTTCTTTAGAACATTACCTCAGTGTCAATTACTCAGCATTGCACTCCGTTCCCAGCGATCACTTTTTGACGCAAGTGCTTTAACATACGAGGTGCGGCTAGAAAAAAACGGGACTGGTTTTCTGCGAGATAAACCGTGCGAGCCTCAAGGTCAAACGCCATATTGCCGAGTCGCCTGACATCCCCCCTCCACATTCCTGCCAGTTGGACTAGCTTAGCTCGCTCAGTCGAGTCTCAGCCTTCGTTCATGTTGGACCGTGTGTGCCGCTCGTTGGAAAAATGGTAGGCATCTTAATTGAGCAACGTGTCAACGTGAAATTTTTAGTGAAGCTGGGTAAATCCGCAACAGAGATTTATTCTCTCTTATAACAAGTGTATAGGGAAGAATGTATGTCACGTACACGTGTTTTTGAATGGTGTAAGCGTTTCAAAGAAGGGAGAGAAGAGATTGAAGATGATCCGCGCCTAGGACATCCTTCAACCTCGAAGACGGATGAAAACATCGAGAAAATAGGCAAAGTAATCCATCAAGATCGCTGATTGTGTATCCGTGCAGTTGCCGAGATTGTGGAAATTGACAAAGAATCTGTTCGGCAAATACTACATGAAAATTTTAATATGAGAAAAGTGTGTTCCAAAATGGTGCCAAGAATCCTCACGCCGGAACAAAAGGAGTTACGGATGGGAATCTGTTCTGACATGTTAGAAAATATTAGGGAAGATCCTGAACTGTTGGAACGAGTTATTACGTGTGATGAATCATGGTTTTTTACCTATGACCCAGAAACTAAGCAACAATCAATGCACTGGAAGAGTCCGAATTCACCACAAAAGAAGATAGCTCGAATGTCCAAATCAAAATTCAAGGCCATGATGATTTTTTTTTTTTTTTTTGACATCCATGGAATTCTGTATGTAAATTGGGTTCCTGAAGGTCAAACCGTGAATAAAGAATACTACCTTGGGGTTTTGGCCACCCTCCGTGAGCAAGTGCGAAGAAAGCGACCAGAGTTGTGGAAGAACAAGTCGTGGATTCTTCATCAGGACACACTGCACTAGTGGTTAAGACATTTTTGGCCAAGCATGGGAACCCTGTGTTGGATCATCCACCCTACTCACCAGACCTAGCTCCATGTGATTTTTTTATGTTCCCAAAAGTGAAGGAAGTGTTGAAGGGGACCAGATTCGAGACTGTGGAAGCTGTGAAGCAAAAAGCGACGGAGACTATGAACATGCTAACAGAAAAATGACTTCAAACACTGTTCAAAATAGTTTTCGAATGGAAAAGTGTAGGGATAGTGGAGGGGAGTATATTGAAGGTGATAAGGTAAAAGTTGTAAAGGAAACAAAATAAAAAGAGTTACACTAAAAATCCCTTTTTTTATAGCCGCACCTCATATATCCACAATTATTATTGTTTTACACTCATCACAACGTAACAAAACGTTACAACTAGGACATGAACTTTGGGAGCCCTGCCGCTCGATCCACTTTTTGCAAAACGGGCAATGCATAGTATATTACAGACTGAAAAAAAATTGTAGACACCTTATTTGTTAACACAACTGTCTGTATTAGAACAATTGCGTAAACCGTGATGTGCGCAAAAGAGACACTATTGTACAGTCATGACAATAAAGAGTTTTTGATCGGTAATGTCAGGTGTTGCCATCTCAATACATTATACATCTATGATGTAGGTGATACAAAGTTCACCGGATCAGCTAGTATTGTTATAAATTTAATATAATTTTTTGTTGAATGTGACTCAAGTAGAAATTACTGATTGGCTATTAATGGGGTTCCATTTAATTTGCATCCCATGTTCCCACAGATGAAACTGGGTGTGTTTCATTTTGATATGATTGAATTTAATTTAGTTGTAATGGAGCATATGTTAAGGAGGCAATTTCTGTAATCATATAACTATCCCTTTCTCACTGTTGTTTTTATTATCATTTTATTATATACTTCGAGTGTTAAATTGCTCGACCCATCTACATCTTTTCAAATGAGTTCCACAAAAAAAGTTTTAACATCTGATTCTTGTGGTACATCAATTTGTATCACTGGTGTTTGCAGATTTTTTACTAGGAACACATCATCATCACCAAAGGCCAGATAAACAAATGTGATAACAAGTGCTTTTGGAACCATCTTTTAACTCAATTTTCTGGCCTAGCATTCGGGAGGACGGCAGTTCGAATCCCCATCTGGGCATCCAGATTTGGGTTTTCCATTGTTTCCCAAATCACTCCAGGCAAATACCAGGATGCTTCCTTCAAAAGGTCATGGCCAAATTCCTTCCCATTCCTTGCCCCCCCAATCCTTTCCCATCTCTAAAGACCTTGCTGTTAAGAGACATTAAGCAGTTAAAAAAAAAAATTAACTCAATTTTGAATTTCTGTGCATGTCCATCATTCTCATATGACTTTCCCCTGAATAAAGCTAAACTTGAGTAGGTAGAGACCATCTCCTTGCTTCAGGCCAGTTATTCTCTCAATTGTTTTCAAAATTTCTCTAAGTTTAAATCTTTTTTTGTAATTTTTAGGTAAATAGTGGGATTAAACAGTAAAGTTCGAACATGTAAATTGTGAACAGTGGATGTATAAAGAGGTTTAGTTATTTTATGACACAGTTCGTTACTACCATGTCCAGAGGTGCAGTGGGTGATACAATTGAAACAAGATTCAACACTTGAGGTTTATAAAATAGTACTGAATAGATATTTGAAATTTAAGTTTAATCAAACATGAGGTCAGAAAAACTGCCAAATTATTTTTTAACTCTACAACTCCAAATTTTTAAGTTCAAGAAAGCTTCTTAGCTCAAAAGATGCTGAAAAATTTGAACTATATCTTATAAAAATCTAAACTCGGTAGGTGAAGTAGAAGTAAACTGTTTGGAGAGAAATGATTGTTTTGTAAAAAAAATATGAGTTTTGCATAGTGTGGAAATCAGCTAGTTATAGATTTGAGAGTATGTTTAAAGCAAAGTAAGTTTTTTTCTATGCACACTGAGCAGTTTTTGTAACATTTATGTTGTATTTTGGCCAAGAAAAGGAAAAGAAGATTAAAAATATAAATTAAAAAAATGGCGGGATGACATCAGAAAATGATATAACAGATTTTGAAGACAAAAAAGGAAATGATATTAAGTAGAGTACATAACTGATAAAAACAACACTATCATGTAGAAAATTTGATTGTGTAATGTTTGACATGCATTTCAGCCCTCTAGCACCATTACTTTTAGAGATAAATAGCATCTAAGGTTTTGAAATAAAACATAATAGCGGTTTTCATTAAGATGTACGATTGTAAGGAAGCTCTATTATATATCAAAAGTTAGAGGAGGATTTGTAGATGAATTATCACTTTAACTCAAAGAATTTTCAAATGAGAGAAAATTTTAGGTTGTGAAACTTTGGGAATTTTTTTATAAAAGAACTGTAGGAGCTAGAGAAAAATTTAAAAGGATTTGATTTGACACTCAGACTGAGAGCTACCAACTTTATTTTTTTTTTTTTTAGAAAGACCTAAGAGAAAATTGGGATTAGCATTGCTCAATATCTAGGAAAATTTCATCAGGTATTCGATCAGCTTTTTAAGGAGGTTTATCTAGCCTTGTTCAGGTCTTACAGAAACCTTGGTCTCAAAAGGTTGTGGTGCTCATAGCAGTTTTTTGGCACTGTGTGCTTAGATGGAAAAGTGGGCAGGAAGTAACGTAGAATGGGCCACCATTGTTATGCTAGTTTCAACATCCAATGGAAGTGAGGCTACACTCTGAATGAAATTAAACTGGGGGTCATGGAGTTTCTTGCTGCTTGTCTCATGGTTTAAATTTGCAGTCAGTAATTTTGGAGATGAATTCTGATGTTTTAAGATTTTGGTACTGATGATGTAAAGCTTTTTGAGGAATATACAGTTTTAACATTCAGTAAAAGTCTACATTGAAAAGTTATTTAAGAACCTACCTTCATCTCCTGAGTATAAAGGGGATTGGCGACCAAAATACAGTAAACCATTAGGCTACAGAAATGGTCATAGTTCAAGATAAGTTGCTTTATCACCACTCTCAGCTAATAGCTTATTCTTTGACAAGATCCTGGGATTTATCACCAATGTAAAACTCCGAGAATGGTAAAAAGTCTCACATGGTCCACTGAATCTTATTTTCTTCAAAACAACAGATTTCTGAACTATATTTGATGTTCTATAAAACTCTTTGTCCACCTGAATCCCTAACCCACATTGTATTAATGTGTTGTGTCTAATATTCTCTTACTTTCTTGTTATGTCTAGATCACTGTCTCAGATCTACCTCAGGGGTCAAACATCTAACTGAGTCTACTGGAGACAGCATTGCATCACATTTTTCCCCACCTTTATAGAAGAGATATTTTATATTTGTAAAGAAAGCAGTGACTGAGCATTGAATCCAGAGATGAAATTCTCCAAATCTCTGAAGCACAGTATTATTTATTTTATAGCTGTGCCAGTGACTTTATCACATGGGATTTGATATTTATGCTATTAATTCACAAATAAAATATTGAAGAAATATGGGCTAGGCACGTTACATCAGACGAGCTGTCCTGTTTTATACATTTTCTTGGATCTTCTCTTCTCCTTCCAAATATATTTCACATTTGAGCGCATTTCTATGATCAAGCCAAAAGAGGGTCTACCACCTGGGTCTGAACAACCATGGCCAATATGGAAGTCGCTAAACAGGCTTCAGTTGGATTTGGCCGCTGCAAAGATACACTTGCCACTTGGGGATACCTGGGAGAACAGGCAGATACCACATGTTCATGCGGGGAGAGAGAAACCATGGTACATTTGCTGTCTTGTCCAAAAGTTGGAATAAATGTATCTCAATTTGACCTCCAATCAGCTACTGACAAACCCATCTCATTGGCAGAAAAACTACCACATATTTGATACTGTCATCGATATGAGAAGAAGACGAAGAAGCGCATTTCTATCTCACCTTGAAAATATCGCTAAATGGAAAGTTTATATTTCTAGATGACCCATACTTCCTTATTGTTAAAATGGCTTCTCTGCAAGCAGTATTTCAAAATGGTGCTGCCTGCCATATGTATGAACAGATTGCATTATTTGTGTGAATATAAATATTAATAAAAGAAAACCCATATAGAACTGCAAAGTCTAACACACATCACTCGTGATACGCATTTCTGCTGCAAGAAAACTCCACGGTCTTAATATATTCTTCATGCGAAAGCCGCCTACTGAGGCATAGTTTTCTTGCAGTCAAATTGCCTATCAGACTCCAGTGCCACATTTTGCAGTCTTCATATAGCTGATGTTCTACAAAGGCTGATTTTGTATAAAGATTCAAAGAATATGACAGATATATTCCAACATCCTGATAGTGACAGTTTCTTTTGTTTTTGCTCTATATACCATAGCACTTCCTATGTTCCACAGCTCTGCATTTTTCATTTTCATCCATAACCTTTTTCTTTCAGTGCACAACTTATATATTTCTTTCCATTATTGGATATTTCGAGTCTACCACCCTTTAAGCTTTGCAGAACAAGCTTTTTTTAAAAAAATTGCTTGGAGGTACCAGTCTATACAGATTGATTTTCTAAATACTCCTTGACACTTTATTTGTTTGAAGCGATTTCAACAAGTGTAAATCCCATCATTCTTGTATCAATTAGGGTATGTTTTATTTTTATGTGATTTCTAAAAGCTGAGAAACTTAGGATGATTTTTCTTGGAACATGATTCAAGAAAACACCGTTTGTTGGATATTAATGGGGTATCAATTAATGTACAGCTTGAGGTACCACTTGTTAAATAAGTTATATTTCCTTTCAATGTGACCCCAAAAAACTGAGGATAAATTAAAAATAATTTTCATTGGACCTGATTAAATATAAAACTAGTTATCAGATTTTAATTAGTGTACAAACCATGTTCCAACTTGTAAATCTTATATATATATAAAAATAGACGTGTTTTTTCCTATATTTCACTTTTCAGCCACCACTACCTAGCACAGATCACTGATGTTTGTGGGTGGAAGTAGCATGGAGTTTCCTGTCGTGCACAACGTTGGCTGAATGCCGATAGCAGTGGGGATGTGGGAGATATAATGATTAAAGTTGGTCAGTGCAGGGCGTTTTCATATTTCGACCAAAAATTCGTATCTCCGTATACTTCTCTTTCCTGCCACAACTACATAACATAGACCTTTGGTGTTTGTGTGTGGTAGTAGAATCGTCTTTCCTGTCGTGCACTATGGTTGTTAGATGTCGGTAGCTATGGGGGTGTGGGAGATATGGGGGTTGAAAGTGGTCGACCTGTGGCAATTTCATACTTCTGCCAAAGACAAAAGTGTCATGGTGTATCACTTTTCAGCGAAAACTGTAGATCACAGATAACTGGCGTTTGTGTGTAGTAGTAGCACAGAGTCACCTTTCGATCACAACAGCGGCCGAATTTCAGAAACTGTGGTACTGTGGTAGATATGGTGGTTGTAAGTGGCCGACCAAGGATATTTTCATATTTCGACTGTCTCCGCATATGTCACTTTTCTGCCACAACTGCATAGCATAGAGCATTGGTGTTTGTGTTTGGTAGTAGAATCGTATCTCATGTAGTGCACTATGGTTGTTAGATGTCGGTAGCTAAGAGGGTGTGGGAGAAATGGGGGTTGAAAGTGGTCGACATGTGGCAGTTTCATACTTCTGCCAAAGACAAAGTGTCATGGTGTATCACTTTTCAGCGAAAATTATAGATCACAAATAACTGGCATTTGTGTGTAGTAGTAGCACAGAGTCACCTTTCGATCACAACAGCGGCCGTATTTCAGAAACTGTGGTACTGTGGTAGATATGGTGGTTGTAAGTGGCCGACCAAGGATATTTTTGTATTTCGACTGTCTCCGCATATGCCACTTTTCTGCCACAACTACATAGCATAGAGCATTGGTGTTTGTGTTTGGTAGTAGAATTGTATCTCATGTAGTGCACTATGGTTGTTAGATGTCAGTAGCTATGGGGGTGTGGGAGTTATGGGGGTTGAAAGTGGTCGACCTGTTGCAATTTCATACTTCTGCCAAAGATAAAAGTGTCATGGTGTATCACTTTTCAGCGAAAACTATAGATCACAGATAACTGGCGTTTGTGTGTAGTAGTAGCTCAGAGTCACCTTTCGATCACAACAGCGGCCGAATTTCAGAAACTGTGGTTGTGTGGGAGATATGGTGGTTCTAAGTGGCCGACCAAGGATATTTTCGTATTTCGACGAAAGGCATGTGTCTCCGCAGATTTCACTTTTCTGACACGACTATATAGCATAGAGCATTGGTGTTTATGTGTGGTAGTAGAATCGTGTCTGTTGTCATGCACTATGGTTGTTAGATGTCTGTAGCTATGGGGGTGTGGAACATATGGGAGATGAAAATGGTTGACCTGCGGCACTTTCATATTTCTGCCAAAGACGCATGTGTCACGGTGTGTCACTTTTAAGTGAAAACTATCAATCGCAGATCACTGGCGTTTGTGTGTGGTAGTAACACAGAGTGTCCCATCGATCACAACATTGGCCGAAATTCGGTAACTGTGGTAGTGTGTGAGATATGGTGTTTGAAATTGGTCGATCATGAATATTTTCGTATTTCATCCAAAGACTTGTGGGTATCCGTAAATTTTACTTTGCTGCCGGAACTACATAGCGCAGAAGACTGGTATTTGTGTGTGGCAATAGTATCGAGTCTCCCATCGTGCACTATGGTGGTTAGATGTCTATAGCTGTCAATATGAATTCTTTACAATCACGAACGAAGTCGTGGGTATCAGCTAGTTATGGTATATTTCCTTTTGATTTGAAGTAAAAAACTTGATAATTTTATTTGAATGTGTTTCATATAAAAACTATTTATAGAATTTTGAGCAATATACATCCCATGGTCCCATGACAAGAATAAAGTATATTTTATTTTGATATGTCATCAAAAAGCTGAGAAATTAAGATAAAAATGTCCAATAATTAGTTGCCATTTAAAGGTCATTTACTTCTCACAGTCAAAACGTTTATTGTGGTTTCAGCATATGAGAGGCATCATATTGTTTTGAGAAATGAAGTTAAAATTTGTTGCAAAGAATCATCATACAAAAATAATTTGCTTTCTGAGAGACACTGGGGTTATCATGGAGGTCGGGACAATGTTGCTTAAGAGAAATGTCTGTAGATTACTATTTAACAGAAATGAAGTGGGCAACTCTTAGCTTATAACAAAAAAAAAAAAAAAAAAAAAAATTGCAACATGCATTCTTGACAGTAATTTTATTTTATCACTTTCTATCACATTTAAATAAAAGTTCAAAACTTTCTATTTAAACATGCCAGAACAGTAAATAGCCATGGCAATTATATTTGTATTTTGTGCGGACAAGTTTATCATAAAATAAATTTAACTATTCATGTGACGCAGAATGTTGAAGGAGAATTCAGAAGTTCAGCTGTGCTTCTTTGTAAGTTTATTAAGATTAAAATTTGCTTTTTGATTAAAAAATATTAAGTGAACCTTGAATTTTTTTGTTGGTTTTTTTTATCACATATTAATGCGCCACGTTCACTAAATCAGTTATACATATGCTTTCTCAAAAACTACTATAACCTCTTCTTCTACGGTAGTTAATCCTGGGATTGGTCTGCCGCAGGCTTCCATTCAGCTCTACTTTCTGCCCTCCTCTTTATATCTACATATCTCCTGCAGCCAACATCTTCCATTATCTCCTGGATGTATTTTAAACGTGGTCTTCCTCGATATCTCTTTCCTTCTACCATTCCCTCCATTATTTTTTTACTAAGCTCTCATGTCTTAAGATATGACCAATTAATGTTGTCCTCCACATTTTTATACTCTTCCGTATTGAATTATACTCTCCTGCCTTTTCAAAAATTTCCTCATTAGTAATCTTGTCCCTCCAGCAATTCTTTAACATCCTTCTGTAGCACCATTGCTCAATCAAAATTAATCTTCTTTTCTCTTCTGTACCAACTGTCCAGGTTTCACATCCATACAGGGTAATACTCCAGACATGAGGTTTTAATAGTCCTTTCCTCATTGTCCAGCTGATGTTATTTGTTGTAAAAATTAATTTCTTTTTGTTGAACACTATTTTTGCTTGTGCAATCCTGCATTTTATCTTGCTTCTTCCATCTTTTATGATTTTGCTTCCTGGGTAGCAGAATTCTTGCACATCCTCCAATGTTTCGCAGCATAAGGCAGGTTCATTTACAAGTATGGTGCACAGATCTTAGGGCAAAAGTTTTGACTTTCTTGGTGTGGATCTTATCAATTTTATGCATAGTTTATTGAATATGACATTTTCTGGCGTCAGTAGGTATAGTTCATTAAAAGTTCTCTTACTACAAGAGAATCCATGTCATTCTCATAATACAGTGTGGAAAGAGGACTTAGGTTAAAATAGAATTGACTTGTTAAAGTTTATTACCAATAATATCAAAAATGCTAGGTCAACCAGACACACTTATAGAACTAATCATGCATGTGCCATCTTTCTCAGAAACTGCTCTAACAGTTGTGGTGAAAATCTCAGTTAGTGACTTGTCGGGTCTGGAAATCAGTCTGTAAGTGTATCATAATTGACATAGCAGAAAAGAAGTGATGTATGCATTATCTGTCACATATAAATGTTCAGGAAGTTTGATGACTCAGCAACAGTTGGTGAGAAACCAGCTAAAAATATTCCAATTAACTTTCAACAGTAAAACTGTTTCTGAGGGTGCATCCATAGATGACAGAAACAACACATATAGACCATGTGGCCAGGCCAAATGGGATGAAGGGTTGGGTAGAAAGTTACCCTGTGCTATGTGAGGGAGTGAGGGTGTGGGGATCTGAGCCGAGCTACATTCAGCACATATACACAACAGCATGTGGATATTTATTTATTCATGCCAATTGTAGATAAATATTATACAAATAGCAATAATGAGGAAAAGCCAATGATAATTGCTTGAGTTGATACAAAAGTTATTGCACTATATTAGACATGAGAAAATGATTGTATAAACTTAATTAGTCAGTTGTAGTTTCTTTAACATTCGCTGAGATAGATGAGAGAGATCCTCCTGCTGCATACAACTCTATTTTAAGGTCCATGGAAGACATAGTTTTTGTTTGTGCTTTCAACTGAGAACAGCCTTCTAGTTCTTAGCACAGACTTGGAACATATAAAACCAAAGTCAGCTAAGATTTCTGGCGAGTCAACCAGCCTATTAACAACTTTGAAATAGAATGTCAGGTCAGCCACTTGTCTGTGATTAATTAGGATACTAAAATTATTCTGGTGTTAAATGGCATCTTTTATTATTTTAACTGATTGGATAATTTGATCTTCAAGCAGATAACTTGCATATAACTTGTTTGTGTGAATGCGAGAAAGAAATCACTGCCCTTTTTTATGCTGGTACTCCGTTCATGTTTGTAAAGAATTGGGATCGACAGCTATCGACATCTAACCACCATAGCGCATGAAGGAAAACACGATTCTACAACCACACACAAACACCAATGGTCTACGCTATGTAGTTGTCGCAGCAGAGTGACAAATACGAAGACACATGTCTTTTATCGAAATACAAAAATATCCTTGACAGACCTCTTTCAACCACCATATCTCCCACACTCCCACATTTACCGAAATTCATCCAACGTTATGATCGACGGGTGATTCCGTGCTACTACCAAACACACCACCAGTGATCTGCACTAGATAGTTTTGGCTGAAAAGTCATACACCATAACACATACTTTTTTGGTACAAATATGAAAGTGCCACAGGTTGACCACTTTCAACCACTATATCTCCCACACCCTCATAGCTACTGACATCTAACCACCATAGTACATGATAGGAGACACGATACCACTACCTCACACAAACACCAATTTAATTTAATTGCAATGGAGCACAGGCTCCGGTGGCAATTTCCCTACACACCCATCTTCCCCCTATCCTGCACCTACCTACATTTGCCCTCTACAAATTTTATCTTTAAATTCTTTCAAAGTTTTCGGTAAATTATTCATCATTTCTCTTGGTAACTCATTCCAATCCCTGACACCCTTACCTAAAAAAAGAGAATCTTCCCAGACCCTTGTGCCTGAAATCGAGTGCCAGCTTGTGGTCATGGTCATCTTTTCCCTTCCATGCACTACTTTTCATACCTATTGCAATATCTATCCATGCCTCATCGCCAGTATATGCCCTGTACACTCCCATGACCCTCCTCATCCTCCTCCTGTCTTGCAATGAATCCCATTCCAGCTCCTTTATCATATCTGTCACTGATTGCATTCTGCGATAATTTCCAGAAACAAATCTAGCAGCCCTTTTTTGCACCCTCTCCAACTCCTGTATTTGATACGTAAAATGAGGGTCCCATACTACACTACCATATTCGAGCAATGGTCTGACCAAAGTTTTGTAACCCAATTCCTTGACTTCTCTCGTACATCCCCTCATCACTCTCTCCAACAAGTGCAGAACTTTGAAACCTTTTCCTACTACCTGTCCTATGTGTCCTGCCCAGTTAAGCTTGTTATCAAAAGTAATTCCAAGATATTTACATTTCAAGTCTTTAGCAAGCAATTCTTTCCCCACCTTATTTTCATAATTAACTTTTTGTTTTTTATTTGTGTATCTAATAAGCTGACTCTTCTTTGCATTTATCTTCATTCCATGTTTACCAACCCAATTAGATATCCTGTCCAGATCACCCTGCAACTGTTTACAATCCTCTATCGTTTTGATTCTTTTATACAGCATTATGTCATCTGCAAACAATCTAATTTCAGATAGTAAACAATCAACACAATTATTCATTAGAATAATGAATAGCAATGGTCCCAATACGCTACCCTGTGGCACACCCATTTTTACTTCCACTTCTTTTGATACTACATTTCCTACCCTAACTTTCTGTTTTCTACCTTTTAAAAATTCTTCTACCCAGCAAATGACTTTCTTATCCACTCCAATGGTTTTTACCTTATTTACTACCATTTTATGGCTTACTCTGTCAAACGCCTTTGACAGATCTAATGCTACACTATCAATTTGGCCTCCCTTGTCCATTTCATCTGAAATATCTTGCATATATCCCACCAACTGAGATTCACATGAATATCCTTGCCTGAAACCATGTTGCCTGCTTGAAAACCACTTACGTTCCTCACATATATTTCTGATGTGGTTGTATATCAATCTTTCCATTAATTTACCTACCACTGATGTCAAACTGATTGGCCTGTAATTCTCAACTCTATTTCTCACCCCTCCCAATGGTCCATGCTTTGTAGTTGTGGCAGCAGAGTGACATTTACGGAGACACGTGTTTGGTCGAAATATGAAAATGCCCTGAATCAACCACTTTTAACCATCATATCTCCCACATCCCCATAGCTATCGGTATTCGGTCAATGTTGTGCATGACAGGAAACTCCATGCTACTTCCACACACATAAACCAGTGATCTGTGCTAGGTAGTGGTGGCTGAAAAGTGAAATATAGGGAAACACACTTCTATTTGATATATATATATATATATATATATATATATACACCAGCGAAGTTCCCGTCATTGCCCGGTATAGTTGGCGTAGATTTACCCATGCCCTATTTTCATTCCTGCAATGAGAAACATTTGCTCAAAGCTTCATAAAATTCACAACAACTTTTTTCGTAACTAAAGAAAACCTAGATTCATCCGCCCCCTACCAAGAAGCGGGTGGGTTGAAGTTTATTTGCACTTAACACTATTTTAATTCGTCTGAAAAGATTCATGTATATCAAGCTTAATTAATTTGGTTAAGAAATTGCATGATTAGATTATTGAAAAATGCTAGATTATTCTGGAAACTCACATTCGATTCAATTGTGAAGTGAATATACTTTTTGCTTGAACCGCCAGATACTTTAACTCCACAGACTCATCCTTTTATACAAATCTCGAAAGTTAATCGAGAATAGTATCATCGTAAACAGAATACTATTGACAATAGCCAGAGACATTGTCCAGAGATCGCGCTTTAAAAAAATCAGTTGTTTCTTCAGCTATCTATGGCGTTTAAAAATTGAATATCCCGAAATAAAGGAAAGAATACTTCAAGTTTTGTTTAGTGTGCAAAATAGTTATGATTGTAAAGTTATCTTATTGCTTTCTGAAAGGCTATGGTCAGAGACGTTGTAGTTGTATGTTTAATGTGAAGTATGCAACATCTGATCCTTCCAACTTTGGGATTCCTCATCATGCGTTCAGAATTTCATTTAATGCTCCTGGGTTATTTAATGTTGAAACGTAAGACGCCAAACTGAATTGAGATTCTAAGCTTTAAAACGGTGAAAACTCCATCAAAATCCGCTCCATAGTGTCCATGTTCTTATAAGACAAATTCATCCAGTTTTCGTTTTATAGATAGAGATTTGGTGATAATTTATATAAGTTTTTAGGTGAGGAAAATTTAATGTTGAGCTCCGGTCCCAAGAGGTATGCATCATATCCTGAGTATTTTGCTTGTGAAACCATGTAAAACCAAAAACTGGATGGGCGGATGGCGGACGGGGAATTGAATACGGTGTTCTCTATTTGAAGGCTTGAGCGCTACCGTTCATCCATCAAGCTCGCTTCATAGTTTGATTTAATTGTGATAGAGCACACACCCCTGTAGCAATTTCTCTACACCCCATTTTTTTTACTAATTGAGTATTTTTTCCATTTGAGTAAGTTTTTGTATCTCAGAAATGTCGAAATTACCATCGTGGATCATAAGAACAAATTTAAACTTTCTTCACAAGGAAACAAAAATCCATGTCGATTTACTACTGTAACAGTATTCGTCCAACCCAGAAACATGTGAATACTCTTATATGAAGAATCTTTTAACTGTGGCGTTGCAATTTTATGATGTATTCTTATGTAACACTACAAGACAAATCAAAATTGAAGATTTTAACTATATATCTCGTTTACACTTCTCGTTAAACCAGACGATGGATTCTTATCTAACTTGACGAGACACATTGAAAGCAAAATGTAAAATATTGCTTTGTCCTTGGGATATTGTATCTCTAGATTGAGGTTGATAGTTTGAAATACAACCTGTACCAAAAAAAATTCCAGTCACAAGGTACTACAAGCTGGACATGTACAATGGGAGTTTTGTTTTCTTTCTAGCAGTTGTGGTCAAGTTGAAAGGCAGTTTGAAGCAGAAGAAAATTGGTGTCAAAAGGAATAGAAACTATACCTATAAATAATTTTTGACTTTCGATATCTCGAGAGCTAAGCGAGATGTGTATCTTTTTACTTTCTATCTGTCTCATTGAGTTATATAATAATTCATCATCAAATTATGGCACAACGGTTGATGTGAAACGTGCATTACTAAACAATTCAATAAATTATGAAATTAACAAAAGCTAGATTATGTCAGAAACTCAAGTGTATAGCGCAGAACATAATGCCAAAAAACGTTCAGTTATCATAATAGGTTACTTTCCAACGGTATGGACATAACATAAACTTCTGTTTATATTAAAAACCATTGCATTACTAAACAACACGATAAAATGTAAAATGAATAAAAGCTAAATGACGTCAGAAACACATGCGTATAGCGCAGAAGTGCAGCTTAATACCAAAAAACCATGAGCGTAAATACCAACCAAAAAAAAAAAAACATTCAGTTGTCCTAAGCCATTATTATTCTCAGCACTAACGGTTTAATACATACTTCTAATGATATAAAAAAAAAACTATTTGCGCGCGTATTAATGACGATGTTGCTATTCCGTGAGGATTCCTAGCTAATACCAAAAGACAAATGAAAATTTAAGAATTTTTTTTAAATATATATCTCGATTTTTTTATCGTTAAATGTTATTTCACAGTTGACATAGTTAGGTTGAAATGCGGCCTGGACGTGAAAAAAATTTGGAATAAGCCAAATTGACGATGTATTCTTATCTAACTTGATAAAACACAATGAAAGAGAAGAGTAAAATATTGGGATATCTTGCTTTGTTCTTGAGAATCTCTAAATTGAGGTGGGTAGTTTGAAATGCAACCTGGACCAGAAAAAATTCGACAGAGTCGCAAGGCAATACACACTGGACATGTATAAAGGGTGTTTTGTTTTCTTTCTAGCGGTTGTGGTCACCTGTTGGAGAGGTAGGAGCGCAACCACTTCAGTGCTTTAGATCTGACACCACAACCATGCAGTTTATTTAGCAGAACTTTATGGACCACCATACCAAAGTTCCTGCTGTAGTCTGTGTAAAGTGTATGTATGTCCTTACCTCTGCTCAGTGAATTTAGTGTGTACTTAACGTACCCATACATATTGCTGATTGTGGATCTACCGCCAAAGAAACCATGTTGTCTGGTAACTTCAATATTTTTGAAAGCAAACGTCAGTTGTGGTAGGACTATTTTCTCCAAAAGTTTTGCAAGTGATTATAGATACTTATTGGCTATAGTTAGCCACATTTGATTTAACTCCAGTTTTATGGATGAGGCTGATGCAGGACGATTTCCATGAATCGGGAAAATTACCAGTTTCCAGATATTTATTACAGATATATTACACACCACCCACCACACAGTTTTTAGAAAAACATTTGATATTCTGTTGCTACCAGCATCTTTATTAATGTTTAGTGAGTAAAATTGACGATAAACCTTATGAAAACAGACTTCAAACCCGGTGATGTATGCGTCTGGAGTTTCATTAGATCTTGTAATCTATTCTAGGTCATCAGCAAGATCAAGTGGTCTGTCAAATGGAGTTTGGTAAATACTATTGAAAACTGATGCAAACAAGTTACTGACCTCTTTACCATTATTTGCAGATGTATTATCCCAAGCCATGGTAGATTTGAATATCAACACCACTACGGCAGTTATACTTCACAAAGCTCCAGAACTTGCTTGTATCACTTTTCAAGCCATTTTCAACATTACCTACATAGTTTTGATAACAAGATGCACTTAGTCTTTTTCCCTGACACCTCGTTTTACTAAAAAATTAAATAATTACTGTGTGTTTTCTTCATTTTGAAGTTCCTATGTGCTGTTTTCTTTTGCTTAATAGTGAATATCAGTTCATTGGAGAACCAGCACAGAAAATCTCTAGTCTTTTTTTAATACCACTAATTCAGCTATTCCTTTATATACAACTAGGTGGTACCCAAGACCTTGTTCATGTTTGTAAAGAATTTGTATTGAAAAATACAGGTCAACCATTTTCAACGTCTATATGTCCCACACCCCCATAGCTACCGACATCTAACAACCATAGTGCATGATGGGAGACTTGATGCTATTACCACACACAAATGCCAGTCATCAGCACTGTAGTTCAGGCAGTAAAGTAGAATTTACGGACACACATGTCTTTGAAGGAAATACAAAAATATCCTTGATCGACCAGTTTCAACCACCATATCTCCCACACTCCCAAAGTTACTGAAAATTGGCCAACATTGTGATGGATGGGTGACTCTGTGTTACTACCACACACTAAGACCAGTGGTCTGCGCTTCATAGTTTTGGCTGAAAAGTGATACACAGGGACACATACTATTTGGTAAAAATTTGAAAGTGTACAGATCAATCCATTTCAACCCCCATATCTCCCACACCCCCACAGCTACCGACATCTAACAACCATAGTGCACGACAGGAGACACAATACTACTACCATACACAAACACCAATGTAGTATGTATGTAGTTGGGACAGAAAAGTGACTTATGTGGAGACACATGTCTTTCGTCTAAATACAAAAACATTCTTGATCAGCCACTTTCAACCACCATATCGCCCACAATACCACAGTTACTGAAATTCATCCAAAGTTGTGATCGAAAGGTGACTCTGTGTTACTACCACACACAAACGCCAGTATTCTGCAATAGATAGTTTCCGCTGAAAAGTGGACCACCAGGAAACATGTGTCTTTGGCAGAAATATGAAATTGCCGCAGATTGACCACTTACAATCCCCATATCTCCCACACCCCCATAGCTACCAACATCTAACAACCATAGTGCACAACAGGTGACTCGATTCTACTACCACACACAAACACCAATGATCTATGCTCTGTAGTTGTGGCAGAAAAGTGACCTATGCAGAGACAGATGTCTTTCATCGAAATACGAAAATATCCTTGATCAGCCACTTTCAACCACCATATCTCCCACAATATCACAGTTACAGAAAATTGGCTGACGTTGTTAGAGAAAGGTGACTGTATGGTACTACCACACACAAATGCCAGTGATGTGCGAAAAGTGATACACCATGACACATGCATCTTTGACAGAAATATGAAATTGCTGCAAGTCGACCATTTTCAACCCCCATATCTCAACACCCCCAAAGCTAACGACATGTAACAACCATAGTATACGTCAGGGAACAGGATTCTACTACCACACGCAAACATCAATGGTGTATGCTATGTAGTTGTGGCAGAAAAGTGACATATGCGGAGACACGTGTCTTTCGTTGAAATACGAAAATATCCTAAATCGGCCACTTTAAACCACCATATCGCCCACAATACCGCAGTTACTGAAATTCTGCCAATGTTGTTATCGAAAGGTGATGCTGTGTTACTACCACACACAAACGCCAGTGATTTGCGATAGATAGTTTTCGCTGAAAAGTGATGCACCAAGACACATGCGTCTTTGGCAGAAATATGGAATTTATGCAAGTCGACCACTTTCAACCCCCATATCTCCCACACACCCCTAGCTACCAACATCTGACACAAAACACCAATGATCTTTGATATGTAGTTGTGGCAGAAAAGTGACATATGCAGACACACGTGTCTTTGGTCGAAATGCGAAAATATCCTAGATCGGCCACTTTCAACCACCATATCTCCCACAATACCACAGTTACTGAAATTCAGCCAATGTTTTAAGTGAAAGGTGACTCTGTGGTACTACCACACACAAACTCCAGTGATATGCGATAGATTGTTTTAACTGAAAAGTGATACACCATGACACATGCGTCCTTGGCAGAAATATGAAATTGATGCAGGTCGACCACTTTCAACCCCCATATCTCCCACACCTCCATAGCTACCGACATGTAACAACCGTAGTGCATGACGGGAGACACGATTCTACTACCACACACAATCACCAATGGTCTGTGCTATGTACTTGTGGCAAGAAAGTGAAGTATAAGGTGACACAAATTTTTGGTCGAAATATGAAAACGCTCTTCATTGACCAACTTTAATGACCATATCTCCCACATCCCCACAGCTATCGGCATTTGGCCAATGTTGTGCATGACAGGAAACTCCATGCTACTTCCACACACAAACACCAGTGATCTGTGCTAGGTAGTTGTGGCTGAAAAGTGAAATATAGGAAAACACACGTCTATTTTTATATATATATAAGATATCATAGAACCAATTCATTTTATCATCAATATTGTCTTTTGTATAGATAAATCCAATTTACCCTTAGGAAATAATTACTCAACACTGCATGGTCAGCACTTTTGATTGCACATGAAGAAGTATCATTCTGTTTCACATTAGAACAGAATTTAAAATGAGCAGATAGTGCTGGGTGATATTTGTCCTTGTGAACAATTGGAGGTATTTTGTCAATAATGAGGTCACAGAAGCAATAGTCCAGAATTTGACTACTGTCATTGTGGACTATTGTGTTGGAGAGAGCTAATGAGAAGAAATTTTTCGTTTAACAGTGATTCACACTCTAACTGTGACATACTGCTGCAAATATTGTAGTCACCAAAGACCAGTGGTTTATTATTAGGATATCTATTTTTAATATAAGTAACAGCAGACAAGTGATTAAAGTAAACCTCTGTGTGTGGGTATATATACACATCCTATAATAATGTTTCTACCAACTCCCTTGATTTTTACAAAAATTTGCTCCAAGCCGCCATCAACAAATTCAATTTGCTCAGCAATTATATTACATTTAACCGCAATGAAAACACCTTCACCACACTTATAATTGCTATTGCTCAGATCTCTATCCTTCCTAAAAAAAATATAATTGTTGCCAATAATTTCACCATTCAATATTGATGAGTGGAGCCACAATTCCGTAATACATAAGACATCACAGTGACAGCACGAAAATGAAACTAGAAAGTTCCTTAGCTTGGTTCTGAGATCCCTGGTGTTTTGATAATATACTAGTAGGTAATGTTTGAAAAGTTTACTTCTCCTTGGGGACAAGAAATGCGGACGCTTTAACTATCATAGGTATTCCACTGACATACTTGATAATATTGCTAGTATCGCCAGTCTTATTCAAATCATTTAATTCAGCTTGAAGATTCTTCACGTGGTTTCACTGCTCTTGGGTCAAGTCAGGTTTAAAAAGTATTTTTTTATTGGCTGTGCCAACAGTTTTAGCTTTATTTAAACACCTTGCATCAGTTACTGATGGTGTATTGATGAGTAATGGACTACATAATTTGAAATTGGAAAGAACATCAGCTGATTCAGGTGGTAATACTTTAACGAGTAGCTAGCGATTGTCATGTAAGCGTTCAGCAGCAACCTGTTTATTGTACTCTGGAACATTATAGACAATCACAGTTTTTCACGTTTTTGTCTTTCATTTGCTGCGGCAATAATATCCTCAGCTGTTGTACCATCTATGTTTGGACTGCAGTCATAAGTCACCAACTGGGATTCAATGTCACTATCTATTTGTGAACAATACTATGATCTATCGACATTTTGCTGAGCAGTACTCATCAATTCCACTGGGGCTTTTTTTCAATATTAGCTTTAAATGGTGTAAAGTATTTATGGGGGAAAAAATATATTTTTGCAATAGTTAGTTCATCATCATTACTATAATGTATGTGATCAGAAACAATAACACTAACTTCACATTTACACAGCACACATGTCCACATTGATTTATTTTTCTTGATCTTGGTGGCTACTTTTTTAAAGTTTTTACTGTCCATTCCTGAACATTTCAAATCAATCCAGGCACTACACTCACAACATAAACTACTTGAAACATTCTCTTTTATTATATGAGAGCAAACTCCACATGCATGTTTACTAGGCACCATTTTCCTGTGGTTTATTTCAGAAATTTATTTATCTCTGCACATGTAATTTGGATGACACTAGGCCATCACATTTGAATTGTCTGACACATACCAGTGAGTTTTAATTAGCTGTTATCATGTATTAAAAACTTTAGGCAATACCAGAGATCTTACTCCTTTCTCTGGCTTGCAATACTAAGTATTATATCATAAATACATATACCGTGTCATATATTTATGCAAAGAAATTAAAAGAGAATTTTTAATTGTAAATCAATGCCATACGTAAATCTAGATTATAAACTAAAACATCATCATTATTTAAAGCAGTGGTTCCCAACATTGACCGTACTGCCCCCCAGTGGGTGTTAGGGAGCTCGAAGGGGGCGTTTGTGAACAAAGGCAAATTTGGGGGGGGGGTGACGCCCAGCCAGCACCCCCCTAGCCAACACTGGCAAGGACTTGCTGATAAGATTAATTAATAACAAAAAACATTGAACAAATGTTTCAGCAAGTAATTCCAAATGTCCTTTAAGCAAGATCAGTGGGGATTAAAAGTTGGTATTAGTATATTGTATCTTTGTTCCTAACACCTGCTTCAATGGTTGATGAATGAGTCACAGCAAGCGCTGTGCACCACAGCGATCACCATTATTAGTATGTTTATGTTCCGGATCGATCAACAATGCTTATACGTTTACACTGGTCAGTGTTCGATTGTTCGGTAGTGCCTTCCAGCCTTCTGACGGAGCGACTGCGAACCTGTGCAGTATCTACAGCTTACGTGAACCTACTTACTGAAGATTATTTGTTTTGGAATATCTATCTGCCACAGAAGTTAGTACATATTAATTATTATTATTTGATAATTATTCTATTTACTGATCGATATTACGTGAGTTGTGAAATTTCAGCTATGATTTAATCTTTTAATTAATTTTTGTATCATGTGCTAACTGCACTCGATTCTATACTGATCACTGCTACTATTCCTATTATTATTATTATGAACATCATTTTTGACATTTAGAGACTTTTGCAAAGGGTAAGAATACCTATGGTTGATATGAAGTTGTATGAAATTCAAATTTAAGAAAATACTGTGATCTAGAAAACCAGCAACACTGTCAGGTTAACTGAAGGTGTCCACGGGTTCGGTGATAGTCTCTTCTGTCGATGGTGAACAGTTTCTGCAGTGCATGTGGTTACCATTTTCGGAAGGGCGTATCTTGTTAGCGAAATAGCAGCTTCGGGAAGTACTTTAACTCTCAGTTAATGTAAGTTTGCTTTACTTTGTACTGAATGTGAATATAGAAATGTTATCACAATGAAATAAACAAATTCATTCATAGTTTAAACGGGAATAATATTGCTAGTATGATTAGCCTCTCTGTCAAAGGTAGATGTTCCTTAACTCGAGAGGGGGGTCGAATTTACGTTCATCAATAATAAATGGGCTTTAATTGCAAACTGAACAAACCATCATACCGTTTACAACATATACTATGGGAGGCGCTAAGGCGCCTAAAATCGATATGTGTCATCTGTGTCCGGCACATACAATGTCATATTTGGGAGCCTACAGCTCTTATATTGCATCGTGGGCAGATATTGAAATCCCTCACTTGCTAAGTACTTCGTGTAAGGCAGGCATATATTGATAGACAGTTTTCAGACCGGCAAAACCAGCGCCGGATACAATGTAATCAAATGAGAGCTTTCACATGTACACGTAGTCCGGTCTGGCAGATCACCGGCCCTTTGATTTAATTGTTTCTTATGCACACTTGTACACACTGGTGCAGGTGGCGGAGAGGATCTAATCTCAGTCCTGACAATTTTCTGTAGTTTCGTAATAAGTAATTACTCGCACGATACTATGACATTAATTGAATTAGTTGATATTAAACCTTATTTGTGGGATAAAACAGTCAACTATTTCAAAGTTAGAACAGAATGCGTGCAAAGAGATTTACACATTTTTGATAGAAGATCTTGAAGTGAAAGAAAAAAATAACTGCAAGTTGATCAGCTATAAATTTATTATTAGTTATAACAATGCAGAACAGGTTACACAATTTATTTTGTTAATTTGCCACAGCAACGCGCCTTCGATACTGACAAAGTATCTTTGTGTTGATACCACAAATAATAGCATAACCAGATTTACAATTTTAAGTAAAGTGTAAGTTAATTATAATGTTTGTTAGTACTAATGATAAATATGTAATTTATCATTTTTCAGTTGGTTTCATTTTCTTTTCATTTCGAAATATTCTTTCAGAAATGTATACATCTCTTTCCACACCTACGTTTTACTTGTGCTTATTCCCAATCTGTAGGTCTCATATAATTCAGTAAAGTTGCTCCTTTAACGAGATCCTTAAAAATCAATAGAATAAATTTATAGATTTCAATCGCAGTCGTAGATATTTTATAACATTTAAAAAATTGAGTTCATTTCGTAATTGGTCAAAAATTTTCAGTGAAAGAAAAATATAGCAGAATATTTGTGTACCTAATTTATTTCAATTTTTCTAGGCCTCTTTTTGTATTTGAGTCAACACAGGATGTATCTAGTACTGTATGTTAATGAAATATTTACTATACTTCGTTCTACGATATAATAAACTATTAAAGCAACGTTTTTTGAATGGTGGATGCCTATTTCTTCCGCCAAAGCAAAAAACTTATTGAACTCGATGCGATAAGGCCGGCACCGGCTCTGGTTTTGCCGGTGTGTTTGAAAACGGTATTAGGCTATATGACTTTTTTTAAATAATTTTTATTTTTAAATTTTATATTTTCTATGGAGTGAATTGGAAGCTCTTAAAGAAGATTTTAAAAACAGATTTCAGGATATTCTTAATATGACCATTCCAGATTGGGTATTAAAACCTTTCTCAAACCTTCAAACAGCAGATTTATCGCTACAGGAAGAGTTGATAGAACTGTCAAAAAATGAGGAATTAAAATTGAAATTAAAAAATGGATATCAAGAATTTTGGCTACAGTGGCAAATTCCAGATTTATATCCGGCTTTGTGGGCTGCAACAAAAAAGTTTTTTATGCAACAATAAAACACTTTTTGGTTGCATTACCTGAAAATCCAAAATACCTGGTGTAACTCTTGATAGAGGTCTCACTTTTAAAAGCCACTGTCGCAATGTCAAGATGAAAGTATCAGCACGCAACAACATCTTAAGCAAGTTGACCGGACCTAGCTGGGGAACTAACGAAAGCGTCATCCGCACCTCTGCCTTAGCATTATGCTACTCCGCAGCAGAGGATGCATTTCCTGTGTGGAAAAAATCCAGTCATGCTAAGACAGCAGACAGTGCGCTCCACAGAACATGCTGCCTCATCACAGGTTGTCTCAGACCATCGCCTGTGAGCAAAGTGGAGATACTAGCTGGCATCGCCCCTGGAGATATACTCCGGAAACTTGCCACCAGCGTGGCAAGGCTTAAAGTGTTTGAAGACATCCGACACCTCCTACAAGGCTATACACCAGCGCCATCGAGACTATAGTCCCGTTCAAGCTTCATGTGAACTTCAAAGCCACCAACTGGAGCTCCAAGCAATGAAAGAATACGGGCTTGGGAGAAGAGATTACAACAAGGGTTCGAGTGGATCAAGCCAAAGAGGGTCCACCACCTGGGTCTGAACAACCATGGCCCATATGGAAGTCGCTAAACAGGCTTCATGTTGGAGTTGGCGACTGCAAAGATACACTTGCCACTTGGGGATACCTGGGAGAACAGCCAGCTACCACATGTTCATGCGGCGAGAGAGAAACCATGGTACATTTTCTGTCCACAACTTGGAATAAATGTATCTCAATTTGACCTCCAATCAGCTACTGACAGAGCCATCACATTGGCAGAAAAACTACCACATATTTGATGCTGTCATCGACACAAGGAGAAGAAGAAGAAGATTGCATTCCCGTCGTCATATTTAGCCGAAAGGGTATTTAGTGTAGTAAGCAATTTACTAACAAAGAAAAGAAACAGATTGCCAATAGTGGAACGTGGCGGTTTAAGACTCTCGCTGACAAATATAACACCAAATGTAGAAAAATTAGTATCATTACATCAAGCTCGGACCTTTCACTGATAATTTTCGATATATCTTTTTAATCAAATTTAGTACAAGGCACCAGTAATGTTAATATTCTTTAACAAAGTAATTTAAAAAATCTGTCCTTGTTTTTAAATATTTAATATAGTCCAATTCACCTAAGAGGGGTGGCATCAAATCACTGTTTGAAGAAGTGGGCAACAAGCCAATTAAATTGAAGCGCTATGGATTACACAATGTTGATTACAACAACAAAGACGTGGGTACTGTTTTTTTTTTTTTAAACGGGGGGGAGGGTTGAGTAATTTTTTTTTTCGAAAAGGGGGCAGTAGGTCAAAAAAGGTTGGGAACCTATGATTTAAAGTGTGGAGTTGTTTGGTGGCTCAGTGATTAAAGCAACTGACTGAAAATCAAAAGAACCTTGGTTCGAATTACTACCTCGGTAAGGATACCGACTTTCACCTCTGGGACAGGTTGTTGTGGAATGTGATGTATGTCATAATGATTCTGCAGTTTGGATTTGATGTTAAACTGGAGGTCCCCAGTACCTGGTAGAATTACTGGATTAGGCTAGTCCAACTGTGACAAGAATGTGCATTCATGGAAAAACCAATAACTCTTGTCACCTGGTGGGTGAACCCTTTAGAAATTCTCTGGCCAACAATGTTGTACACTTTTTTTCTTATAATATTCCAACATTCTCTGAATACATACTGCAGCTCAAAACTTTTCTGTTCTTACTTTCCGTGTGTACACTTGTTGCCTGATGTGTGTTTGAATTTATTTTATGTAACTGCATATGACTGTAAATGCTATAATGTCCAGGAGAAATAATGTATAACATATTTTTTTAGTATTGTTCCAAATCTTTGAAGATGTTCACAAAAGTTCTAGACAGTAATTTAATTTAATTGTGTTGGAGTGCACACACTAGTGCAATTTTCCCTACACTCCCAATTTTCTCCTTACTATTTTCACCTTTAAATTCTTACAGTGTTTTTGGTAAATTATTAATCATCTCCCTTGGTAATATATTACAATCCCTGGCCCCCTGACCGCCAAAAGAAAATCGTCCCACAGCCCTGCGCCTGGAATCAAATGACAGCTTATGGCCATGGTCACCTTTCTCTCTTAATACTTCCACCAATATCTTTCCACACCTTATTATCAATGTATGCCTTGAATGCTCCCATGACTATATTCACCCTCCTCCCATCTTTCAATGAATTTCATTCCAGCTCCTTTATCATATTACTGATTGATTTTATGGTAATTTCCAGAGATTAATATAAAAGCCCTTCTTTGCACCACCTCTGATTCCTGTATTTTTACACCCAAAATGTGCATCCCGTACTACACCACCATATTCAAACAATTGTTTGATGAAAGCTTTGTACCCCACTTCCCTCACTTGTCTGGTGCATCCTCTCATCACTCTTTCCAACAAGTAAAGGATTTTGAAACCTTTTCCTACTGCTATCAAATATTATGCCAATGAAAGGTAAAATACACCCAACACTCACCAAAGTTGAAGGGAGGAGGGCAGCAGCAACAGAAAACAACAGACTAACAAAGAAAATACAATATTTTGGGTGAAAACCCCTTTTTCAAGTTAACAGAGGTAGGTGGCTGGACTTGCGCAAGACTTGTGTTCACTGTTGAGTGGCTGCGTTGAACGCAAGGCTTGCACAAGCCCAGCCGCCTTGAAAAAGGGGTTTTAACCAAAAATATTGTATTTTCTTTGTTAGTGTGTTGTTTTCTGTTGCTGCTGCCCTCCTCCCTTCAACTTTGGTGAGTGTTGGGTGTATTTTCCCTTCCTTTTTCATGTAAATATTGCCTCGCAGCATTTCTTTCCTTTCATTGTTACAAATATTATGCTAAGGTATTTACATTTTAAGTCTTCAACAAGCAGTTCTTTCCCCACTTTATAATAATGTTTCGTTATTTTATCTGTGTTCCTAATTAGCTGAATCTTTTTGTATTTATCTTCATCCCATATTGCACCAATCAGCTAGTTATCCCTGTTTACAATCTTCATCTATTTTGCTCCTGTTACATAACATTATGTCATCTACAAACAATCTAACTCCTGATAGGAAACCATCAACACAATCTCGGGTTTTCTGCCCGAGAAATTTTCATTTGATCAATACGCCGGGAAAAACTTAATTCCCACATCAACACAATCATTCATTAAATTAACGAATAGCCATAGTCTCAATACACTACCCTATGGCACTCCCATGCCACCTCCATATTTTTTTTTACTTCTGTATTTACTAACCTATCTTTTTCCTTTCTGTGTGTTATATTCTAAAATTATATAACTCAATAAATTGGCACATTGTATGAGGGAATGTACAAGAAAAGTGAGGGAATTGGTGTGTAAAACCTTGATCAGACCATTGCTTGGGGATGTTGGAGTAGTGTGTGACCCATGTAATAAATTTGAGGGCTACAAAGTGGTGCAGTTAGATTTGTGTGCAGAAATTAGTGTAAACACAAGAACTTGGTTGAGAATCATTAAAAGACAGGAAGCAGCTCTAGAAAGTGTTAGGATAGTATAGAGTATTTATTCGCATGCAGCCTGGGTGGATATTGGTAGAATTAGGAATAGTATGTGGAAGAGAGAGAATGAGTAGCACCAGACATCATGAATAAGAGTGGGAAAATTTTCTTTTGTAAGTGAGAGAGTTGGGGGACTAGAATAAATTACTATGGTAGGATGAATAATCTTCCTCAAACTCTGAAATGATCTATGGAAATTTTTTTGAAATACAAAAGTAGGAGTGTAGGGAATTAGCCACAAAACCAAGTGCACCATCACACTTTAATTTTTTTTTTAAACCTTCGATGGCACAGCATAGAGACCAGATGAGTGGCAGGTGAGTGATGTGCCCGGTAGACGATTGTGCATCTCCCCTACCACACACTCTGTTTTTGCCGTGTTCATGACTTCATTATGTGCCAAGCTGCAGTCACAGAAACATGACCGCGTTGATCAGTTCCCCCGCCAAGTGCGAGTTACAAAGCATTATTCGTTTTCTGCAAGCAGAAGAAAACAGTGCAGCAGATATCCATCAAAGAATGAGCCAAGTGTATGGAAAGAGCTTTATGAGTGAAGGACTCGTGCATGAATGGTGCAGAAAATTTAATGAAGGCCGAACTGATGTGCACGATGAAGGAGGTCAAGCACGCAAATCTGTCGCTACAGATGACCTTGTTCAACGAGTTGACAAAGTGGTAAGAGCAAACCACAGGTTCACGATAAGTGATTTGTCAATTAAATTTCCAGAGGTGTCAAGATTGTCTCTGTACCCTATTGTAACAAACAATTTACGCTACAAAAAAATCTGTGCTCACTGGGTCCCTAAAATGTTAACCGACAACCACATAACTCACCGAATGGCGTCAGCTTTCAAGTTCCTTGACCGTTATCATGCAAATGGAGAAGATTTTTTTGAAATCAATTGTGAATAGAGATGAGACATAGATTCGGTGTGACACACCCGAAACGAAACAACAATCCCAACAATTGATGCACACAAATTCACCGAACAAACCAAAAAAAAAAAAATTCAAAGAGACCTTCAACAACCAAAAGGTTATGGCTACCATGTTTTGGGACCAAAAAGGTGTATTGCTTGTTGAGTTTATGCTGCCGGGGACCACAATTAATGGAGCTGTTTAGTGTGAAACTTTAAAATGTTTACGGACGTCCATTCAGAACAAAAGAAGCGGCATGCTGACTTCTGGCATTGTTCTGCTCCAAGACAATGCCCGCCCTCACAGTGCTGATGTCAATTTCAATGGGAGATTTTTGATCACCCACCATTCAGTCCCGACCTAGCACCAAGTAGCTTTCATCTTTTTGCAGAACTGAAGAAGTGGCTAGGAGGGAAGCATTTCCAAACCAACAAGGAACTTCAAGGCAGTGTGATGACTCATTTAAAGTCATTGGCAGCATCAATTTATGAGAGGGTATTGGACAGATTGTCCAGAGGTATGACAAATGCCTTAATCTTCAAGGTGATTATGTTGAAAAGTAACCATAAGTGTACATAACTGTTGGTAATAAAATAGTTTTTCCATCTCCATTTGTCTTTTATTTATGATCTATCGGAAGTTGAAAAAAAACGCCCCTCGTAATATTATTACCTAAACAGTTTTATTTAAAAAAAAAAAAAAAAATGTAAAACCTAAACAGTGTAAGAGACAAATTTAAGAAATAAATTATTATTTTAAAAGTCTAGGAGTTATAAGGCAGCTGTTAAAGGTAAAGGAGGCTTTTGGTTGGTACAGAAGTAAATCACTGTCAGCTGATTGATTCAACAGGAATGTGACCACATCATGTTTAAAGCAAGGCAAATGGTCAGGAAGAAACATGACTGACAGAGAAGTATTACGTGAGTCATGCGGCAATATTTTAGGAGGCACATCAAACATTTGGGGTCGATGCCTGACCACTATGCGGAATCAACAGCTAATAAAGGTCTTTGGATCAAGTCATGTGGACAGGAATGTGAGTAGTGACTATAAGCAGGGGGCAGAAGGTTGCCTCAACCTCATTGAGTAGAATCATTCAACGCCATCTATACATCCACAGAAGATCATCGGTAGCCAACCTGTTCAGTGCCCACCTGCATCATTGTAAGTGAATATTAGCCCATCTTTGAGAACGCTTCGTGCATTTTGATATTGGTTCAATGGAACACCAAGGGTTGTGTATCCTCTCTAATACATGTGGAGTAACACTATTTGGCTTCTTTCACTTACATAACCACCTGCCATGTTAATTGCAACTATAGTACTTTAAGCAATCTATCATGCAAGACTCTGAAGGCTAGCCAAATGAATGGAGGAGGTGATGAACGTAGTGAATTTTCAGCAATTAAGTGCAACCACTCCACTACCATCAACCAATCCTGACTACAACCGGCTAGACTTGTCACAACAGTTGGTTACAATAGCTATATTGTTTGATGTGAAAATATAAAATCTTGTACTATTGCAAATTTTTTTGACACTTTCGTCATAAATATTTATATATTCTTAATCTAAAATTTATCTTGTTATTTCATTGTGTTACGATTATGTACAAAAAACAATAAGTTTTATGAACAATTTAAAGAACTTGTTTGTCAGCTTTGTAATCAAGAGTTTAAATTGATCTGGATAGCTTTTGTTGTGAATCTTTACCTCACATCCCAGGTTACAAGTGTTAGTTGAAGTTTTGTTGTTGTGATCATACCTTCGTATACATTACATCTAGAAAATTTGGAAGCACCCGTTTTTGTTTCCTATCATTATAAAGTATCTTTGAAAGTGTCACTTTAGAATTTTCCCCAGTTGGCTTCAGTGTACAGGAGCAAAAACTTGAATCTTGTGTCTGTGTTTTTCCATTTATTATGTTTGTTTCACTTTAAAAATGTATTAA
This sequence comes from Vandiemenella viatica, assembly GCA_031002005.1. Lineage (NCBI taxonomy): Eukaryota > Metazoa > Arthropoda > Insecta > Orthoptera > Morabidae > Vandiemenella > Vandiemenella viatica. The sequence goes on from JARYHS010013630.1 coordinate 189,191,113, forward strand.
ATATTTTCTTTGCAGCTAAAGTATTATAAGTGCAGTATAAAACTGCATGACATTATCAGTAATATACATAATTTTAGGATTCAGTTTCAACATTACATGGTAGTGTTAAAAGCAATACAGTTTTTCAAGAGGTAGTAAATGTTTACTTATTGTGTATCTTGTTTTATTAAAAATTACTCTGCATTGGACAGATAAGATCAACAGTCACTCACAAAATGACTGTTGCATTTGTTCTGCATTGTAGTGAAACCTGAACCTTGAAATTTCAGATCTGTTTTTATTATTAGATATAATACTGGCTCTGTCTTTATTATATGTCTTCATGCAAGTCTTTATCGGTAATAACTTTCTGTATTTGCAGGTTAGTAGATGTTGGGCGTAGGCTAGATAAAGCTGATCAGGATGGGATCACTCAAGTAGCCCAACACCTGAGAAGGCTTGGCCAGTTAAATTATGCCACAGAAATGTTTCGGAAGCTTGGTGATGATAAGAGCATTGTGCTGCTTTATGTTGAATCACAAGATTGGAAAGAAGCTTTTGCCATTGTAGAGAAGCATCCTGAATTCAAGGACTTGGTTTATGTTCCATATGCTCGGTGGCTTGCAGAAAATGATAAATTTTCTGATGCTCAAAAAGGTATTTCCACTTCAATTTTTGTGTTCATTTACCCTTCTGTGTTTGCTCTTTGATGCACTAGCACTTGCTGATAGATAGCGAAAACTGTATATGAAACTATTTTGTATGATGTTTCATGACCTGCTTTATTTTGACTATAGGATAAGTTAATAACTTACTGATTCATTAATTTGGTTCAAAATTATGTTTTAAATGTTATCATTTATGCTCAAGTATTGCGCATTCACTCTGATAGTTAAAATTGATATGCAAGTGGCATGGCAAACAGTTATATTGATGTGACTGACTTTCCCCATAACTCAATCCTACATTACATTCATAAATTCATGGGTGGGGAAAATAAAGTTGATGATAGCAATGAAATATGTACTATCAAGATTAATTTATGAGAGTAACAAGATTTTATTTTTTTCTCATTAGACATTAAGTCATATTAATAGCTGTTTCTTTAACACAGACAAACCTTATTTTTAAATTACTAATAGTTTTTTTAGATTTCTAATGGTAACAGTTGATTACTTGTATTCTTAGCTTTTCATAAGGCTGGTCACCCTCAAGAAGCTTTCCGTGTGTTGCATGAGTTGACTCTCAATGCTGTGGATGAAAGCAGATTCCAGGATGCTGGTTATTATCATTGGATTTTGGCACGGCAATGTCTTGATGTTGCTGCTGGTACACAAAAGTAATTCTTTCCTCTATACTGACAGTGGTTCATATTTTGAATAAATGATAATTTTTTATTTCAGATTTTAAATAATTTTTTTTTTTTTCAGTGAGGAGCAGAGAATACAGATGATAGAGAAGTTCAATCAACATGAAAAATATGCTTCTATTTACTACGCCTATGATACAATACAGAAATATCTTGTAAGTCCATTAATTTTTATTGTGGTTGGAAGTAAGTTACCTTTTACATGATAATTTGTGGAACATTTTAGGATTCCAGACCCAAGGGAAAACTGAGCCCTATGGTTTTCTATCTATTTGTCATTTATTACATGCCTCTGTCTTACATGCAGAGTAAGTTGCTAACTTCAATTTTTTTTACATCAGAGTGTGACATATAGTAGTTGAGAGTTTTTTAGGTGGAAGAATTTTTAAACTGGATATGAAATATGCCATGTACCTTCAAAAAATTCAGTTTTAGACAATTTTGTTACCAGATCTGTTTTAAAAATACTATAATCTACTATCCATAAATTTATCCTTCCTGATTTTACTAATCCTTGGTTTGAGAAATGTTGAGAAACGCTAATATAGTGTAGTATAAGTTTGCATTAAAGCTTATGTTAACATATTATGTTATATCAGTATTTCTCAATTTTTTTTCAACCCAAGGACCAGTGAAATGTAAAATTGAAGCCTATGTGAAAATATCAGGATTTCTCAACCTTTTTCAACCTGAGAACAAGTAAAGTGTAAAAAATGATTCCAAGGTCAACTGACTTATATGGGTATAACATTTTACATCTGTGTATATGATTAACCAAACCTATCAATCTATATCGATACATACCATGGTACCTTAAAACCTATATCTATATTAAGGCTCTCATATAATGGATATTGATTTAATCCCCAAAGCAGGTCCACCTTCTTTGATGTCAAGTGGAAATGTATTTAGGTAATAGACTATTACAGTAAAAATACAGTGATATCATCATATCTGGGAAATACCAGATGTTTGCTGGTCATTGAAATATTCATTGTTTGTAAAATGTATGGCTTACTCACATGGAAAAGAAAGGGAAAAAAACACCCAACACTCACCAAGTTGAAGGGAGGAGGGCAGCAGCAACACAAAACAACACACAAACAGAAAAAATACAATATTTCGGGTGAAAACCCCTTTTTCAAGTTACAGGTTGGTGGCTGGGCTTGCGCAAGCCTTGCGTTCAATGCAGCCACTCATAGAACACAATAGACTGTCGGAGGAGGTGGGGGGAGCAACGATAATATAACCGCAACTATAAGAAATATTTAAATGGTTGAAAAAATAATAGTTATAAAAAATATAATTGAAAATTTTTGAAAAATGTATGAAACTATTGTACTGACCAGTGGTGGGTGTATAGGGTGAGGATGGAAGATCTTAAAGGAAATTAAGGCCTGGGGGATGTCTAGTCTGCAGGATGTGTTGATATGCCAATTCCCACCTGCGGAGTTCAGATTGGGAGGTAGTTTCTGGAAGTACTCTAATGGCTCTGATTGTGAAGCAGTTATTAAGGCTGTGGTTGTTGTGAGTACTGGTATGGTGAGCAACAGGGAGGTCCAGGTTTTGGGAATAAACTGTTTGTCTGTGACCATTCATTCTGATGGATAATGAGTTTGAGGTCAGGCCAATGTAGGAACATGGACAGTGGAGGCAGGTGAGCTGGTAAATGAGATGGGTGGTTGTACAAGTGGTATGACCTATTATGGAGTAGGTTTCACCAGTAGTAGGGTTGCTATAGGTAGTGGTAGGTGTATGCATACTAGAGCTGTAAAAGTAACGATATATTCGTTACTGAGTAACGGGTTCATCACCTGACTTGAAGTACCGAATCGTTACTCACAAATTCATTTCGTTACTCGCATTTGTCGTATAGATACGAACACATTACGGCTAACTAATTTTGTAGTTTTTTGTTTTGTTTAACATTAAAATTTACAGTGCATAATTTGCAAATAGAAAATTTGTATGGATAATTTGAGATAGTTACCATTTTTTCATTGAATGGAAAAAGTTATATTACTAATATTGAAGACATGTATTGTCTCTGGTAGACTGTTATACAGTTTGTCTCTGGAACAAAATTGCTACGTGAACGCTGTACAATACAGCCACAATAAGCCAATACTTAATACGAAATTCAGTTTTTTCTCGAAGAGCGATGTCTGAAAAACAGCTATTATAAATATCAGCAAGTAATAAAACATACTTCTTTCATAATGACTTGTGCGGAATTGCACATATTTGGAAGTACTTTATTCGATTAATATGTCTCGTGGCTATAACGTGAAAATATAACTAGGCATCCAAAAATTCAGGTACATGCGACTCAAATAATTACATAGAAAATACGGATATATTGAAAGAAACTCAAATAAAAAAATTTTCATATCTAATGCTACACCGCGTAAATTATAAAGCTAAAAGCATCGTCCCTTTGGCCTATAACAAAGCATATCAGCTGTCATCACTGTCCAGGTTGCATTTCAATTGATTTACAACTTGCGATAATTTTGCCACTCAGAAATAATTGCTTGAGTTACATGCACATTAGTACATATACTGTACCGTGATCCATTTTGACATTTTTGAATTAATTATATCTGACTGAAATAATGACAATAATGATACGACGATTTCAAACCAAGATTAACTCCAATTCACGTAAATTTCTATTTTAAAGCAGGAATAATTGATGGTGTATCAACATAAAATAAAAACCAATATCCAAACAGCAAAAAATAAATAAATCAGAAAAAATTGAGATGCTGTGATTATTGGTAACGAATTTTTATTTCAAATATAACTAGGCATCCTAAAATTCTATTCTACACCGCGTAAATTTTAAAACTAAACCCGTTATGCCTGATGCTAAACAAAACGAGTCAATTGTCATCTGGTCCAGGCTGTTGTTTCGCCAGGTACTTACATGCGACTGAAATAATTACACAGAAAATACGGCTATATTGAAAGAAACTTTAATTAAAAATATTTCATATCCTAATGCTACACCACGTAGATTATAAAGCTGCAGGCATTGTCTCTTAGGCCTATAACAAAGCATCATATCAGCTGTCAGGTTGCATTTCAAGCGATTCACAACTTGCGATAATGTTGCCACTCAGAAATAATTGTTTCAGTTACATGCACGTTACTACATAAACTGTACCATGATCAGGTTAGTTTAAAGGTTGTTTATTATTATAAATTGTTTATTTAAGGCTTATATTATGTGCTGAGTGACTTTATTGTTTTTAAATCAGCGTATTTACTGAGTTAGGTTGCAGTATCGGATTCTTCGTGAAATATGTCTCTCATATCCTATAATTACAAAATTAAAAATTTTATGTTTACTGGAAAGCTTACCCCCTCCCATATGCTCTATAGTCAAGAAAAATATAATTTACCTAAATTCTAAGGTGCTTACATGATCTTCACCTACTATCCCTTCTTCTACACTTTCCATTCTGGTCAGTAATTTTGAGGCATGTGATGTTAGATTTATAGTGCGATAATTATCACATTTTTCAGCTTGTGCTTTCTTTGAAAATGTGAAGATGACACTTATTAAAATCTCTCCTGTTCATAACTTTTGATATAAGTTTGAATAATCTTTGTGTTCCTTTTTCTCGTTGGTATTTGAGAAGTTCTGCATGGATCTCATCAATTCCAAATGCCTTATATGATTTCAAATCATTCAAAGCCCTATCAAATTCTGTCCTCAAAACAGGGTCACCTAAGTCATCAATGTCAACATAAACTTCTTTTTCTAATGCACTGTTGTTCAAATCATCTTCATCATACAGTTTCTACTAATTATAATAGCTTTATTTCAGTTAGGATAAAAAATTTAAATTTTTGCCTGCACACCACCTCTCTGCTTTCATGGACCACAAGTGCTCTGCAGACCACAGGTGTTCAAAAATACAACAGGAAGAAAACTCTCTGTTAAAATAAATTTTGCTGTTTAGAATATTGTGAGGCTGTGTAATGTAGGATAGCAGTAATCATCACATGAAGTAGTGAAAAGAAAAGCAGTATTGTAGGAGGTGCATATTCTTAAATAAATTATGGCAAATACATTTAAATCATATTGACCAACTCCCATAGTATCTTCAAAAAGCTGCAGATAGTTTCCAAAAAATTGCAGACCATGAAGAGGAAGAATTTCACCGACCTAACCCTATTTGAAAATTTTAAAAGTTCATAGTAGTTGTTAATTCAATTCTTCGGTAAGAAAAATCATAATAGCCAACACGCGTTCCTAGCATGGTTGAACTATTTCCGGCTATCATCCTGGTCTAACCGACACACACAAAACATACCAGCGCAGGTTCACTATGCACAACGCTCCCGGATTAAAGATGCTGGCATCATTCCCATGTCTTCCTTTATACCCTCCACTGGATGATAGATGTTTACGGACGCTTACCAACAATAGTGTAAAATGGTGTGATTATAGAATGTATTCAGAATTTACCCATGTGTAGCCTGGTCTTCAAGGTTTATAAAAAGTGTTTAGCGAAAATTCTTAAATGATTAGCTTCCTTGTAAATGAATTTAGTTTGAGTGCGCAATGGTAACAAGTTTCTGAAAATTAATTAGTGTATCCCCGAGATGTGTGTTAATTCTGGCAATTTTTAGTCGACCCTGCTGAATTACAAATTATCGTGATAAAATTAGTGTCATTGTGTTCTACATTAATTCCTGATTCTAAAAATGTAAATTTTATTAAGATCGGTGGTGTAATAGCAGAGTAATTTTTCTGACAAAAAATCGGGTTTGAAGTTGTTTAGAAGCCACTTGATTTCTAGTTCATAATTATTAAAGTGCTACTCATATCAAAAAAGTGTTATTTACTGAATTTTTCTCTTATTTAGTTATGTGTTTTAAAAGTTTTTTTTGTCAAATGAATTTTGAATTCTACCACGTTGTGATTAGTGATGAAATAACTTTGAAATTGATTTAAAATCTGTTCTATTGTATGAAATGTTCTAAAATTTTAATATGTTATACACGTTTTTTCATTCTTTTAGGAAATCTACTTTTTAGTTCGGGAAATTATTGAAAACATATGATTAAAAATGTTGAAAGTGCAAGTGTGTTTAACGAAATGTTTAAAATTTTATTTACTCCATTTACACTGCCTAAAATTATGGAATTTTACTGAATTTAACTTTCTTTCGGATAATTATTATTATAAAATTACTTTATTGCATCGAAAAGTGTTAAGAATTAGTTAAATTATCACGTAACAAAGATCGACTATTTACAACTTGGATAATAATGGATAACACTATTCCAGGTTAGTTTAAAGGTTCTTTATTATTATAAAATGTTTATTTAGAGCTTATTTTGTGTGTTAAGTGGCTTTACTGTTTCTAATTCGGCTTATTTATTGAGTTAGTTTGCAGTATCGGCTTCTGCCTGAAACGGGTTTATCATGTCCTGTAGTAGCAGACTGAAAAATTTAATGTTTACTGGGAAGCTTACTCCCTCTGTAGCTATGAAAACTAGAGTTTATCCAAATTCTAAGATGCTTACAAACAGGTGAACCAATTTGTCTAATTTTTTTAAAACAAAATGTTCATAGTAGACCAAATAAGGGATTAGATTTTTTTTTAATGTGAAAAAGTTACCTGGAAAATTCTGGAAAACTGAAGTGCATTTTTCTATGAACTAATTTGGCTTTTTTTGTAATTGTTCATAATAGTGTGAATAAAGTTTTTACAGAAAGAAAAATTGGAAAGTAGCCCATAAAATTGGGAAAAATGAAAGGGCTTTTTCCTATGGGCCATTTTGACTAGTTTTTTTTTTTTTTTTTTCTTCTTTTTTTTTGTAATATTTGTTGCTGTCCAATTAAGGGTTTTAGAGAAAGAAAAATTGCAAAATTTGTTGGAAAATTCGGGAAATCTGAAAGAGTGATTTTTTTCTATGGACCAATTTTTTTAACTGTTTCTATCAGTCTGAATAAGGTTTTTAGAGAAAGAAAAATTTGAAAAGTTTCAAAAAAATTCTGAAAAAATGATAGTGCTTTTTTCTGTGGGATTTTGGGATGAACTGAAGACCATAAATAATGATTTGATCGATGGATATGCGTAATTCTTTTTTTGTTTTGTTCCTTATACTCCTGGGATGGTAATAATTAATGTTTTCTATTGGAAATAAAACGCAGATCTAGAGAAAAATCTGGAAAAACGCATTCCAGCATAAATTAAAATAATATTACCTTTGCTTTTATTTTTGTATTGTTTCACGATCTGTCTAATAAATGTAGTTATTTTATTTCTATTCCATTCATATGAATTGAGGACATGGGCTTGTTGATATTGAACAAGATATTACTTCAATTAGGCATAACAGTGCCCAATCATCTTGGATGCTCGTGGTGGAACTGGAAAAACTGTTTTGACCTCTTTAATTTCGGCAACAATTCACTCACAGAATGAAATTGCACTTCCTTCATCATGAATTGCAGCTACATTGTTGGAAGGCACTCAAACAGTTTATTCAACATTCAAGTTGCCGTCGAATATTCAAATCAATGAAACTCCTACATGCAACTTTTCGAAGAACTGTGTTTTGCAGCAATGGAAATTGATTTGGGATGAATGTACAGTGGTAGATAAAAAAGCAGTATACCAAACAATGCAAGAAATACGGAACAATTAAAACCTGTTTGGTGGTGTGGTAATCAAAATAAAAATTTAAATAAAACTCCTTGAGATTCATTGAGATTTCAAATTTAATATAAGAAAATAAATTAAAATTTATGTAAAAAATTAAATTCTGACTTAATTCAATTGCGACTTAAATTTTGGAATAAAACTGCATGGTTCCAAGTTGAACACATTTCAGGCAAATCACATATTTCCAGCATTTCAGCAGTGTACTGCCAATAGAATTCATCTTAAATATAAAATTTCCCATTGGCATACTTCCGAATGTATTCCTCCTCAAACTGAATTATTAATGAATACAATGATCACTCAGAAAGACATTCTTTTTCTCATTTTTACTTTTCTCACACATTTTCAATAACTTTTCACAAAAAATTTATTGAAAATTTGACAGGACAAAGACTGTTGGTTCAGCTAGTTATTAAGGTTCTTTGGTGGTTTAAGAACTGCATTAATTAATTAAAAAGTCCACCAAGCAAATTATGTGAAGATGTTTGTTTATTTTGATCCAAACAACAAGTCAGCGATATTCACAACCATAGTTACAATCCAAAGATGCACTTCTGAGTCGTTGAAAATAAATAATTGAATAAATATTTCACTGGTATCAACTGGATAAATCTATATGAACTGGACAATATTGATGATAAAGTAAAATGGTTCAACGAGATTGTTCACAGGGGTATTAATCAGTTTGTTCCGGTGCACCATCAAAAAAATGCGAATTACCCACGTTGGTTTTCTAAAGAACTGATATGTAAAATAAAACAGAAGAAAATTGCTCATAGAAATTATAAGAAGAGAAGTACCAGCAGTAATTACATCACATTTAGCAATTTACGATCAGAATGCAAAAATCTAAGTACAGCTTGTTATAATAATTATATTGATAAAATTGAATATGATCTGAAAACTGACACTAAAAAATTCTGGAGTTTTATTAAGAATAAGCGACGACACAGTGATGTTGACATTCCCTCAACCATGACCTGGAACAGCACAACTGTGAGTAATGGTGCTGATGTCAGCAACTTATTTGCATCATACTTCAAGAGCATATACAAAGAACCATCAGAACCTCTAAATGCTGATACTATGCATGACAGTAGCAGTAAATATCCAGATGTGAACCTTTCTAAATTTGAAGTTCACTTTGATGATGTATTTCGTGAGCTTACACGATTGAACATAAATAAGGGTGCTGGACCCGACCAGATACCTAACGTCTTATTAAGAAATTGTGCTGCTGGACTCTGTGAGCCAATCACTCACATCTTCAATAAGTCTCTTGAAACAGGAAGTTTTCCCTCAACATGGAAAATAGGATATATTAAACCCATACATAAATCAGGTGGAAAATCCGACATCAGCAAATATAGGCCAATTTGCATTCAATCCTCACTGGCAAAACTTCTTGAGAAAATTGTCCTGCCACAGCTTACTTTTGCATTTAAAAATGTCGTAACCTCAAGACAGCATGGATTCTTTGGCAGAAGATCTACAACAACTAATCTCTACCTGTATGCTAATTTCATACTCAATGCTCTGAATAAAGGTCAGGATGTGCACTCTATATATACTGATTTTAGCAAGGCCTTTGACATGGTGAACCATGATATTCTGATAAATAAATTAAGTCGTTATGGTATAAGATCCAAGGCCTTGGATTGGCTTCGCTCGTACTTAACTGACAGACATCTACAAGTGCGAATTAATGGCCATTTGTTGAATGAGTACACTGTTATGTCTGGTGTGCCACAAGGTTCCCATCTAGGACCTATTCTATTCAGCATCTTCATAAATGACATTGGTGAAAAGTTTATGTCTGATTATTTGCTCTATGCTGATGATATGAAGATCTTCAGAGCTATTTGCAGTGTTCATGACATTGATATATTACAACAAGATATCTCCGAGTTAGAGGTATGGTGTCAGTTAAATAAGTTACACCTTAATATAGAAAAATGTGCTGTCATGGTGTTTTCTCGACGTCTCAACCAGTTACCTGTTAATTACTCTATATATGGTCAAAATGTGGGAACAGTCAATTCAGTTAAAGACTTGGGAGTGATAATCGATGACAGGCTTACCTTCTCAGAGCACATTAATTACATAACTCAGCGAGCATTTCGTGTCCTGGGTTTCATATGTAGAGCTGGTAAAGAATTCAAAAACGTTAATACATTGTTCCGACTTTTCTCTGCCTATGTTAAACCGTTACTTGATTATGGTAGTATTGTATGGTCACCCTTTACAGACCAGCAAATTAGCCGTGTCGAAAAAGTTCAACGCAAGTTTTGTAAGTTTCTGTTATACCATTTTCATTGTGAAAACATGGAAGATGTGTGTGATGTATATCAACATTATAAGATTAACAGCTTGCAAAGTCAGAGGCAGTTGACTGACCTTTGCTTCTTCTACAAAGTCATCAATGGACTTATTGATTCACCAGATATACTCGAACAATTCCATTTTAATTGCTCTAGGGTAGACCTACGAACAAGACGACTGCTGGATGCTGTAAAACCCAACAAAAATTATGTTGCTTCTGGGCCGTACCATAGGATAGTAAACCTGGTTAACCTATATGCAACCAACGTCAACTTCTTTGGAGGTTCTTATACTGGACTGATCTCCAACATTAAAAGACTTTTGTGAATCACTTATTCATTATGTAGCTTGTATGTTGATGATAAATTTTATTTCAATATGTACAAAGCCGATTGGCGTTTAAATAAATAAATAAATAAATAAATAAAATCTTTGTGAACTCTACTGGATGAAACTCTCTGAAACACTGAATACTCAAGTAACTAACTGAATGAATGAAAACTAACTTCTGTGTCCAGGCGATCTGTTTATATAGAGTCTATCGAAATTACGAGAATTCTTCAAAGGCATCCGCCCGATATTTCTCGATCATTAACAATCACTCAAACAATCAAACATATTAAAAACAATCTGAATTGATACAAAATTAATTAATAACATTACAAAATGATCAGAAATGGTAATTAGAGATATTTAAATACAAAATTATTTACAGAAATCCTTTCAAATGGTGGAAAATTGTCCTGTAGGCATCGTAACTTACATTAATACATGGAATTACAAACTTTTAAGAAATTCTCTTGCACCATTCGGTTCTTAAACATATTAAATGGTCTTTAGATAATATTCTTACCTAAAACAAAATCTATATACACTTATTTACAAGAAATTACAAAACAAACATACCAAATCACTTTCAAGCAAACTTTAGCTCATTACAAATACTTCATACAGTATAATGGAAAATGAATGTATTGTATTGTATTGTATTGTATAATGCTATTCAAAATTCAGGTATTAGGGCTGTTACAACCCCTCCCCAGGATTCACTTAATTTTACACAGATAAAATTGATTGAATCTGTCACGAATCTAAGCAGGTTGAATGTACACATAATGCAGACATGAACAGATTACAATCAGTCAACCATAATGACTTTTACAATGAACAAATACAATTCTTCATACAACATCTGCACATAGTCCATGACACTGACTTGGGTTACAATAATTGTCTCTTCTCAGATCCAATCATTTTATCATTTACTGTTTTTACACAACAAACGTTCAATGCCATTACCTTAAGTTACAATTATTTTCACTCCAAATTACACACTTGATGTCTGCTGTTAATTACACCAGTCTGTTTACATTTTACAGCTGATAATTTGTCACCAAAATGTAGAAAGTCACATCATGAAAATACCAAAAGTCTCTACACAAAACTGTCACAAATTATACATTGAAATGCTTACATCTGCATCTGAACTTAAGTACTCACACAAACTATTTACATGCATCAATTCACAAACTTATTTACAAAATTAGATATTTACATGTTGTTGACCCCTCCCCAAACCATGCATTCCAAAAAACTAATTCTATACGTGGGTTCCAAGATTTCCCTGGAAACCCAGAACCATGTAAATTACTTTTTCCTAACCTTCCAGTTTTCTTCAACTTTTGTATACACATCTAATATTACATTTCTATTCACACAAAGCTTCACTATATACATACAGAAACACAAACTTCCAATCATCTCAGACAACAGACTTTGGTACAACCACACAACAGCGGAGACATAAAATGGTTCTGTTTTAGCGAATTGATTGTCACTTAAAAGCAATGTTGCTGACTCAGCTGGTAATACAAATTTATTACTCTCACTACTGCAGTTTAGTCCATCATTACTCCCAACCCCACTCTTCATCATCTGATTACTACTTAAACTTACCAAATTATCTGAATCAGTACCTAAAACTGTTTTAACATCTGGCTTACTGACTTCCTCCACAAAATAATTATTTTCCTCAGCAACTACTACTTCACTATTAGCTCCTACCAAATTTAGGCCTTCAATCTTATTTTCAAATTCAGAAAATTGGTTGTCAAATTTATTATTAATTTCCGAAAATTTGCTGTCCAATGAATCATTGAATTCAGAGAGTTTTCTACCGAGTTCAGAAAATTTGCTGTCTACATCCTTCTTTACCACAGCTTTAAATTCAGAAAATTTGCTATCCAGTTCAGAAAATTTGTTATCAAATAAATCATTGAGTTCAGCGAATTTGCTGTCTAATTTACGCTCAAATTCAGAAAATTTTGCATTAAAACTGGCTACAAAAGACTCTAGAAATGTTTGTAGATTTTGACTATCAGCCATTTTCAGTATTTAGCAAAATCAACATTAAAACAAAGTCAAGAAGAATTAAGATTTGTCTAACCTGCCACAAAATAACATGCAAAAGAATTCACTTGAATATTCAATGCAGTACTTACAGTTCTTCCTCAATTTTGTATTACATTAAATTTCACTTAGAAGCACTTATTTAACCATTAAACACCACACTGACTTCAAACACTTAACCACACATTTCACTATTCACTGTAGGAAGACGATTTTGAGGCCGAAGAAAATCCACTCGTCGTCGGAAGATTACAGCCGATTCCCGATGTACAATCTCCGCCTTAGGCCGAAGAAGATCCGCTTGCCGTCAAATCCGTGTCGCCTGTATAACCTCTACGTGTCGTAGCCGGTCGAAATTTTCTCGCAGGTTATGTTCGCTTATCGCCGATAATCCGTCGCAATTTTCTGCAGATTCTTTTTAGAAGATAAACATCCCACAGATGTTTAAGAACTTCTCGTCACTGTCAACAGTCGCCATATTAAGGTTCTTTGGTGGTTTAAGAACTGCATTAATTAATTAAAAAGTCCACCAAGCAAATTATGTGAAGATGGGGTGTATTGGAGATCGCGATTCCACTACAACAACATTAAATAATATCGTTGTAATACTGCTGTAGTCAGTTGCAAGACGTATTATTTGCAAGCAGTAATTCCGTTGTAATACAGCCTGGACCATTATTTTCAACCAGAAATTAGGTTGTAATACAGCCTGGACCAGCATGAAACCGTTAAATGTACTTTGGAAAGAATTTCCAGCGGAATCTTTCATTTGACAACTGCAGTATTATAACGCCGACTCTTGGCGGAATCGCGATTTCCAGTAATCCCTGAAGATGTTTGTTTATTTTGATCCAAACAACAAGTCAGCGATATTCACAACCATAGTTACAATCCAAAGATGCACTTCTGAGTCGTTGCAAATAAAATCTTTGTGAACTCTACTGGATGAAACTCTCTGAAACACTGAATACTCAAGTAACTAACTGAATTAACGAATGAATGAAAACTAACTTCTGTGTCCAGGCGATCTGTTTATATAGAGTCTATCGAAATTACGAGAATTCTTCAAAGGCATCCGCCCGATATTTCTCGATCATTAACAATCACTCAAACAATCAAACATATTAAAAACAATCTGAATTGATACAAAATTAATTAATAACATTACAAAATGATCAGAAATGGTAATTAGAGATATTTAAATACAAAATTATTTACAGAAATCCTTTCAAATGGTGGAAAATTGTCCTGTAGGCATCGTAACTTACATTAATACATGGAATTACAAACTTTTAAGAAATTCTCTTGCACCATTCGGTTCTTAAACATATTAAATGGTCTTTAGATAATATTCTTACCTAAAACAAAATCTATATACACTTATTTACAAGAAATTACAAAACAAACATACCAAATCACTTTCAAGCAAACTTTAGCTCATTACAAATACTTCATACAGTATAATGGAAAATGAATGTATTGTATTGTATTGTATTGTATAATGCTATTCAAAATTCAGGTATTAGGGCTGTTACAACCCCTCCCCAGGATTCACTTAATTTTACACAGATAAAATTGATTGAATCTGTCACGAATCTAAGCAGGTTGAATGTACACATAATGCAGACATGAACAGATTACAATCAGTCAACCATAATGACTTTTACAATGAACAAATACAATTCTTCATACAACATCTGCACATAGTCCATGACACTGACTTGGGTTACAATAATTGTCTCTTCTCAGATCCAATCATTTTATCATTTACTGTTTTTACACAACAAACGTTCAATGCCATTACCTTAAGTTACAATTATTTTCACTCCAAATTCCACCAGTCTGTTTACATTTTACAGCTGATAATTTGTCACCAAAATGTAGAAAGTCACAACATCATGAAAATACCAAAAGTCTCTACACAAAACTGTCACAAATTATACATTGAAATGCTTACATCTGCATCTGAACTTAAGTACTCACACAAACTATTTACATGCATCAATTCACAAACTTATTTACAAAATTAGATATTTACATGTTGTTGACCCCTCCCCAAACCATGCATTCCAACTAATTCTCATACGTGGGTTCCAAGATTTCCCTGGAAACCCAGAACCATGTAAATTACTTTTTCCTAACCTTCCAGTTTTCTTCAACTTTTGTATACACATCTAATATTACATTTCTATTCACACAAAGCTTCACTATATACATACAGAAACACAAACTTCCAATCATCTCAGACAACAGACTTTGGTACAACCACACAACAGCGGAGACATAAAATGGTTCTGTTTTAGCGAATTGATTGTCACTTAAAAGCAATGTTGCTGACTCAGCTGGTAATACAAATTTATTACTCTCACTACTGCAGTTTAGTCCATCATTACTCCCAACCCCACTCTTCATCATCTGATTACTACTTAAACTTACCAAATTATCTGAATCAGTACCTAAAACTGTTTTAACATCTGGCTTACTGACTTCCTCCACAAAATAATTATTTTCCTCAGCAACTACTACTTCACTATTAGCTCCTACCAAATTTAGGCCTTCAATCTTATTTTCAAATTCAGAAAATTGGTTGTCAAATTTATTATTAATTTCCGAAAATTTGCTGTCCAATGAATCATTGAATTCAGAGAGTTTTCTACCGAGTTCAGAAAATTTGCTGTCTACATCCTTCTTTACCACAGCTTTAAATTCAGAAAATTTGCTATCCAGTTCAGAAAATTTGTTATCAAATAAATCATTGAGTTCAGCGAATTTGCTGTCTAATTTACGCTCAAATTCAGAAAATTTTGCATTAAAACTGGCTACAAAAGACTCTAGAAATGTTTGTAGATTTTGACTATCAGCCATTTTCAGTATTTAGCAAAATCAACATTAAAACAAAGTCAAGAAGAATTAAGATTTGTCTAACCTGCCACAAAATAACATGCAAAAGAATTCACTTGAATATTCAATGCAGTACTTACAGTTCTTCCTCAATTTTGTATTACATTAAATTTCACTTAGAAGCACTTATTTAACCATTAAACACCACACTGACTTCAAACACTTAACCACACATTTCACTATTCACTGTAGGAAGACGATTTTGAGGCCGAAGAAAATCCACTCGTCGTCGGAAGATTACAGCCGATTCCCGATGTACAATCTCCGCCTTAGGCCGAAGAAGATCCGCTTGCCGTCAAATCCGTGTCGCCTGTATAACCTCTACGTGTCGTAGCCGGTCGAAATTTTCTCGCAGGTTATGTTCGCTTATCGCCGATAATCCGTCGCAATTTTCTGCAGATTCTTTTTAGAAGATAAACATCCCACAGATGTTTAAGAACTTCTCGTCACTGTCAACAGTCGCCATATTAAGGTTCTTTGGTGGTTTAAGAACTGCATTAATTAATTAAAAAGTCCACCAAGCAAATTATGTGAAGATGGGGTGTATTGGAGATCGCGATTCCACTACAACAACATTAAATAATATCGTTGTAATACTGCTGTAGTCAGTTGCAAGACGTATTATTTGCAAGCAGTAATTCCGTTGTAATACAGCCTGGACCATTATTTTCAACCAGAAATTAGGTTGTAATACAGCCTGGACCAGCATGAAACCGTTAAATGTACTTTGGAAAGAATTTCCAGCGGAATCTTTCATTTGACAACTGCAGTATTATAACGCCGACTCTTGGCGGAATCGCGATTTCCAGTAATCCCTGAAGATGTTTGTTTATTTTGATCCAAACAACAAGTCAGCGATATTCACAACCATAGTTACAATCCAAAGATGCACTTCTGAGTCGTTGCAAATAAAATCTTTGTGAACTCTACTGGATGAAACTCTCTGAAACACTGAATACTCAAGTAACTAACTGAATTAACGAATGAATGAAAACTAACTTCTGTGTCCAGGCGATCTGTTTATATAGAGTCTATCGAAATTACGAGAATTCTTCAAAGGCATCCGCCCGATATTTCTCGATCATTAACAATCACTCAAACAATCAAACATATTAAAAACAATCTGAATTGATACAAAATTAATTAATAACATTACAAAATGATCAGAAATGGTAATTAGAGATATTTAAATACAAAATTATTTACAGAAATCCTTTCAAATGGTGGAAAATTGTCCTGTAGGCATCGTAACTTACATTAATACATGGAATTACAAACTTTTAAGAAATTCTCTTGCACCATTCGGTTCTTAAACATATTAAATGGTCTTTAGATAATATTCTTACCTAAAACAAAATCTATATACACTTATTTACAAGAAATTACAAAACAAACATACCAAATCACTTTCAAGCAAACTTTAGCTCATTACAAATACTTCATACAGTACAATGCTATTCAAAATTCAGGTATTAGGGCTGTTCCAGCATTTCAGCAGTGTACTGCCAATAGAATTCATCTTAAATATAAAATTTCCCTTTGGCATACTTCCGAATGTATTCCTCCTCAAATTAAATTATTAATGAATACAATGATCACTCAGAAAGACATTTTTTTCTCATTTTTACTTTTCTCACACATTTTCAATAACTTTTCACAAAAAAATTATTGAAAATTTGACAGGACAAAGACTGTTGGTTCAGCTAGTGATTTAAGAAACTAATCCTGTCAATGTCATAATAAATGTTGTAAGTTTAGATCTTAAATGTAAGTATAAGATCTTGCAGTCATTCATAAGATATGCTTGTAAACATAACGTTGTTGACTACTTAATCATGCTGTCTGCAATTTCAGAATATAATTACCTTGCATACATTTAGTGCTTGTCAGATACACCTACATGACCAATTATGTATGCCCAGTAAATATCATGGGTTTTCACAGTACTAAGATTTTAAAGTGATCTTTATTTATAACATCTCATATTGATGCTTCCTTTGCACGTATTACTGAAAGTATATTAATACTAGTCCCAAAGCCCATACAAATTACAGGTTGAATGGCAATTCATTTTTTTTTTTTTTTTTTTTTTTTTTTTTTTAAAAAAGTTGCATGACTAAAAAGAATTGTTCAAAATAAAGCTCAATGTAATTTCTCGTCCCTTGTGCTATAGCAAAACAGTTGTCAAATTGGTCCAGGTTGCATTTCAGCCTAACCACAAACTCCACTAATATTGCTTCTAGAAAATCAAAGCTGCAATCACACATGAATTAACACATTCCCTGTATTGCATGTTAATGTTATCATGCATCGCGATATGCAGGATAGGATCAGAAAGTAGTAGGACTGAATTAATTTAATTTTTTTTATTTAACTAATCAGTACAGATCCTTGGTAGTACTCGAAATAGCTCCCTTGTGCTTTGACACAACATGTGTAACGTGATTCCCACTGTGCATATGCCTTCTGGAACTCGTTTTTCGGGATCCCCTTCCGAGATGCTGCCACAGCCCCTTGGACGCCTTCTACGGAGCTCTATCGGTTTTCCTTGAAGTCCCGTTTGAGCCGAGGAAGAAGTCCTGTGGTGCCAGATCTGGACTGTAGGGGGGGAGGGGTGGGGGGTAAGAAATGTGGTAACCCTGTGCTTGATCAGAAACTCCCTAACAAACAGCGCAGTGTGTCTCGGCATGTTGTTGCGGTGAAGTTTCCAAGAATCGGCGACATCTGGCCACATGCAGAGGATGCGTTTGTGAAACCTGTCAAGCACGTTGTGCCCAAACAAACATGCTTTGGGGCTTTAAAATAACCAATGTTCGTTGTTGCAGTTGTGTAGCTATATTGCTTAACACAATGTTCAATGCTTTAAGTTACCACTTATTACTTCTAATTAAATGATTCAAATGCTGTATGGTTGCCAGTCTAGTTAGCATTGCTAACTGGATAAGTTAATTGAATAACAGTCAAAGGAAACATGCAATAAGCTAATGAGAAACACATACACACGTGTCAGCTTTCACAGTTCATAAGTTTTATTCTTCTCAAGTTACATAATTCAACAGCAGACCACCAGACACTAAAACTAATCTTCATTACCAAAGAATGCAGTTTCGAGTATAAATAAGGTTGGAAAATAGTGAGTAGAAGCCCCGTAATTATTCATTAACACGTTCAATGCTGAGGACGTCTTTGGCCATCCACTAGGAAGCATCCCAGTGACGGTGGACGGCTTGAAACGTCCTTTCCCTGTGGGATTGTATAGAAGGTTGGTGATTCCAGTACCTGATCTACGAGCTTGCCCTTTCTCTCAGCCATTCATTAAAGTCTTATCTTTCACCAAGTGAAGACCGTTTTCAAATCGGACAACTGGTGTTTTTTTAATAATTTTTCAAACTTAGTGTTTTTTTTTTCCAAGTGCAAAATATTATTTTATTAATTAATTTCTCCCATCTACTTGATAATTAGAAGAATTTTAAGATAAGTCTTATTTAAATTATTTACTTTTTAATATGTAATTTGGCAATTGCTGTAAAATTCCAAATAAATTTTAATTTTTTTTCTCAAATCTTGAACTTAAATTATTAGGTTTTGCAATTCCGTTCTAGATTAACTTTCCTTTTTATAATAATAAATGTTTAAAATAAACAGCATAACGGGGCCAAAAATTAAATTCATTTACCGTCTCAGGTAAGATGGTCAATAGCGTGACGGCGGACGTCTAGAGACATCTGTGTTATGCGGGTTTGCATTCAGAGCTAGTCATTGACAGGACTCTTCATATTGCTGGTAGCATTCAATGTGTTAAACAATTGATGTGGCACAGTACCATAGCAGTTCGTTATAAACAGTCTATAGCAAACCATATCACTTAGAACGACATATACGGTCTACAAAATACTTCTGCACTGTTCACATAATATTCTGTCCATCAGAACATCACTGATACTGTGACAGCGGGTTATTACAGCATCCACATGGAACAAACAATTGTGGCTGCGACACACTAGCTAACATCCATTGTGAAGTACTCCACTGAACTGTGCACGCTAGATGACTGCCCAATGCCAAAGACATTATATACATATCTTAGATCACATTATCAACTTACAAAATATACATAATGTTCACGGTTTTGTCACAACATCCATGTAAAAACTTGCATTCACAGTCTGTCCAGAGGGTACAAATTCCCTGTGAACCATACCATTAAAGTCAAAAAAGCAGATGAGAATGGTTTTGACCCTTGACTTGTTCATTCTGGCTTTCTTCGGATGCGGGGACTTATTGGTGTGCCACTCGCGCTCTGGCGTTCAGTCTCCGTGTCATACTCAAAACCCAAAGTTTCATCACTGGTAATCACATTGTCAAGGAAATTTTGGGTTTTCTTGGACACATGTCTGAATTTCCTAGGATATTGCACACAGTTCACTTTCTGTTCATCACTCAGGACTCTTGGCATAAACTTTGCGCACAACTTTCGCATGGCCAATTCCTCAGTAATAATTTTTTGGATGCTACTGCACAAAATCCCTAACTTATCAACAATCAGACGAATGTTAGTGCACTAATTGGAGTCCAGGATCGCCTTCACTTTGGCTACATTTTCATCAATCCTTGAAGTTGATAGGCGACCAGTGCGCTGGTCGTCTTCGACAAGCTCCCTCCCCTCCTGGAACAGATTATGCCACTCAAACACTGTTGAGCGGCTCAATGCAACATCCCTGTAGGTGCCCTTAGTCATTCTGAGGGTCCCCGTCACGGTTTTCCCGAGTTTGATGCAGAACTTGATGGTGTAGTGCTGCTCGAGATTTTTCTCCATCTTAGATTGCAATGATACTTCGTACCAGAGCTTCACGGAAAGCGGCATGCTTTGTAAACTTGATTCAAAATCTTCACAGGCTGTTATAGCTTTATTTTTTGTTATCTGGGATGCAAATCAATGTTTTAACGGCTGACACAGCTTACGTATGGCTGAAATAATGACAACCAGTAATATGAAGTCAGTGAAAATGAAAGCTACTAAAAATTAATCTTAACTGCTTACATTAGGCCATGCAATATTAGTTTCAATTGTGGTGTAGGGTGCTTAGATAGTGCTCAATTTGGAACTAATTTCATTCAAATCAAATAATAATTTCAGCAAAAAGTAGCAAATAATAATTAATATGCCAAATTTAAAGGAAATACATACTTTTCTTTCAGTGTCCTGGCAATTCGTTTATTTGCAGTTGCTTAACTAAATGGAAGAGTTACAAAATAAAGTTCAATGTAATTCCTCGTGCATTGTGCTGTACAAAATACTTCCAGTTGTCAGCCTGGTCCAGGTAGCATTTCAACCTAACCACAAACTACGCAACCAGAAAAACAATACTTCAATCACACGCTTATCACATGGCAATATAAAAATCACAGCTTCTTACACCTTCCTTTTTTATATACAGGGTGCTTCAAAAAAATGTATACACACTTTGAACTTCCATAGAAAATTTATTTACCGTTCTACAAAGTTAAATTTCAGGAAAATAGAAAGCTAAAAGTCCAATGTAAATCAAACATAAACAACAAATGTTAATACTGTTCAAATTGGTGACCTGCAGCATCAATACAATTCTGAGTACGAGTCACCACAGATTCTGTACATCGTATCAAAACGTCCAATGAGATTTCTCTACACACTGCTTGAATCTCATTCTAAAGAATGTCTAGGTTACGTGGTTTACGTTTGTACACCTCATCTTTTACTGTGCCCCACAAGAAGAAATCCAGTGGTGTAAGGTCTGGAGAGCGTGCTGGAAACTCGATTGGCCCCCTGCGTCCTATCCACCGGCCCGACAAATTTTGATCCAGGTAAGCTCGTACGTCCCTGTGATAGTGCGACGGAGCACCATCTTGTTGAAAATAAAAATCATCATTACTGTATAATGCACGAATGGCAGGAAATATGGAATCAGCAAGCATTGTTAGGTAATTAATACCAGTTACAGTGCCTTCAAATCGAAAAGGTCCAATGAGTCCCCTTGAAGACAAACCGCACCACACATTTACACCTGGCAAATTTACAGCTTTTTCAATTGTAATGTGAGGATTTTCTTCACCCCAGTAAACACAATTGTGCCTATTGACAGTTCCATTAAGTTTGAATTAGGCTTCATCCGACCAAATGATGCTACCCATAAATCCCGGTTCACGTATCACCATCTCCTGAATCCATTCACAAAATTGCAACCTTCTATCTGGATCGTCGTCACTTAGCTGTTGCACCAGCCTTGGAATGTAAACACGATACTTGCCTCTCTTCAGAATGCGTAGCACGCTGCTAGCACTTACATCACTTTCACGTGCCCCTTGCCTTGAAGATTTGTTAGGAGAGCGTTGAAACAGTTCCAAGACTGCCATTGATGACTCATCACTTGTAGCTGTTCGAGGCCGACCTGAATGACCTTTATGCACATCACACACTGTTCCATGAACTTCGAACTTGTCTCGTATGCGTGTAATTGTTAATCTTGAAGGTGGTTCTGTATCATACTCCCTTCTCCACTGTCTTTGAACTTCATTTACATTCTCAAACTTCCAGTACCACTTGATAACCTGCTTACGTTCTTCAAAACTCAAACGTACGTCCCCCATGTTGATACTACAAATTCCAACTGATAATATAACATAGAGGGACGATTATGCTGGCACCTGGCGAAGAAATATAACACTAGCCTTGTAGAGCGGGAAAACAACAATAGTTTAAAGTGTGTATACATTTTTTTGAAGCACCCGGTATATGCATGATTCATATCGCTACTACAACATTTAAATGGCTGACAGAGTCACATGCGGCTGAAATATGGCATGAATGAAAACAACAGAAATTGAAAATAAATCTTAATAACTTACATCACTCCATGTAATATTAGTTTTAATTGTAGTCTATCCTGTATAGATCGCGATCAGTGTGAAACTACTTTAGTTAAAACAAAGTAATGATTTAAAGAACAGAACACTCATGAAAAGATTTTAAATGATTTTTTTTTTTTTTTAATCTTATGCCTCTGCTGTAACATCAAGTACCAGTCCTAATAACAGTCTATCAAAACTGCCACTAACATTACTAATCAAAACTTAAAGCTTTTATGTTACATATCTATGGCCAAAGATTTTAACGAATACTTTTGCATCAAACGAATATTAATCAAGCCGGTCAAAAATGGCGGGTTTAACAGAGTGGTCTGACAATTCATTTATCTGTGGTTACGTAAATAAATGTAATTGTTGTTATGTAATACTCATAACCTTAGTTCGTGTATATTTTGGTTGTAGTTTACACAGCGATACAGATGGAACTTCTACTGAATGAATGACGTTAGAATTAGGGAACCAATTAAATTAAAAATAAATTAGGAATCCCAAGACCTTAAGCTTTAGCACCTGATTTTGGTTTTATTTATGGCCCAGATCTCATTCAGCATGATAAATAAGAAACTACTTCCATCCGTATAAGAATAGCATAACTTCGGTAACTGTGAAAAAAGTATGTCAGTTGTCATTCTGGACCTGTCTGCAATTCAGCATAACCACAACTTCTAATATTGTTGTTCAAAATTCATAGATGCTATTACCCACATTTGAATACATTCACTGTATTGCGATCTAAATTTGACCTACTGGAAATATTTACATATATCTGATATAGTGACATTATTAAAAGCAACTAATAATTAATATATTAATTTAAATGCAGTACATACCTTTATTTTGGTGTTTCAGCAAATCATTCTTTGAAATCACATATGAGGATGCAGATTATCCTCCACGTCACAACACTGGTTAAAAGCATACACTCTTACAAACATATTTTTTATTTGCAACCTCAAAGCAGAGTGAGCTATATGATATTTCTCAAATACTGCTACTAACGGCTTCTTAAACCATTGTAAAAAAAAAAAAAAAAAAAAAAAAAAAAAAAAAAAAAAAAAAAAAAAAAAAAAAAAAACTTTCATTGAATTTAGCTTAACGTGAATGAGGAAGTCCATGAACTTGTTCCGAGGCAGGATAGTTAAACTCTCAGTAGCTGCATTTTGAATTTTACCTTGTGACTCAACACGCGCATTACACATGTTTTATACTGATGTACAGCTGAAAACTGCCTTCCAGAACCACTTGCTTAAAAACTGTTTCAGACTGCCTCTCAAGACTGCTTGAGTCAACCTTCACTGGTTGGCTTTTTATAGACTTGGCTAATCTATTGCTGCATTGCCATAGAACAATGGTAAATTCTCGCAGGGAAACACTATTCTTTGGTGAATTAAGAAAATCCCCCATTCTTGTGGTACACTAATTTTACTCAGATTTTACTGAAATTTTAATGTGTCGTAGTTTAATTTATTCCCAATCTTTTAAGTCATGACAAATTTCCTCTTACTTATCCTCATTTAAGAGCTTATAATACACTTTTGGTATATTACCAATTCTGTCATCACTCATTATTATTAGTATTAGTATTTTCAATATTTATTTGCCTAATTTTTGTTTCAACATTCCGTACCCTTTTGGTATATTACCAATTCTTTCACCATCTGTGTTATACATATTTATATATAACATCTCAGTCCCCCTGCCATATCGATAATACACTCAGTCATTTAAGAAACTTCGGTGTGTGCACACCTCCCGAACCTCATGACTCATTTCCTTCAACATGAATAAGGTGTAAAACTAAAATATTGTGTATTCTTGTGTTCGTCATATTATGTTCTTCACCCGTTGCTGCCTTCAACTTTGGTGAGTTGTAGAGAAATTAGGATAGAAAATCATCAATCCCCACATAGTGCCCTAAGGCTTCTTCAGACTGCTTACCCAAATAGATTTGTGGAAATGCAATTGCCACCAGTAACAGTCTCAGAAATAAATAAACTCATGAAGCATTTAAAACCTAAAAAGTCATTCAGCTATGACAATATTTTAAGCAAATTACTGAAAAGAGGTTCAGATTGTATCAATCGTGTACTTGCCCACATATGTAATGAATCGTTAATGCAAGGTGTGTTTCCAAATAGAATACAATACGCAGTTGTAAAACCGTTGTTTAAAAAAGGAGAAGCAACATATGTAGATAACTGTTGTCCCATTTCATTACTTTGAGGATTCTTAAAGATTTTTCAAAAAGTCATGTACTGTAGAGTAATAAAACATGTTACAAAAAATAATATCCTCACTAAATCACAATTTGGGTCCCAAAAAGTATGATATATATAAATGGATATATATTCATTTTTAAATAACACATTTGAGGAACTGAATAATAAAATGAGCACTGTAGGAATTTTTTGTGATCTTGCAAAAAGCATTTGACTGTGTAAATCATGAATTACTTTTGAAGCAAATGGAATACTATGGTATTTATGGAAATTCAGGTAAATGGTTTAAATCATACATGGAAAGTTTCCATTTTTGGTTCTAAAATAAGTAAAGATGCTTCATCAGACTGGGAGAAAATAAAACATGGAATTCCACAAGGTTCTGTCCTAGGACCCCTCCTCTTTTTGTTGTACATCAGTGACCTTCCTGGAAACTTACCTGACAAAGTTAAGAGTGTTTTATTTGCAGATGACACTAACCTGACTGTGAGAATAACACCAAACAGCAGTCTAGAATTTAATGTAAATAAAGTACTCAGTGAAGTAGTAAATTGGTTTAAGCCAAATTCATTAAAATTAAATTTTGAAAAACACATTAAATTAGGTTTAAAACAAAAAAGTATACACAGCCAGATTTAAAAGTAAGCTATAAAAATAACACAATATTAGAAACAAAGAGTATAAAATTCCTTGGTATTAAAATAGATGAGAAACTGTTGACACGAACATATTACTTCACTACTGAAGTAGTGCCACCTTTGCAATACAGCAGATCTAGAGTTAACAAAACAGGTGTACTCCTCATATTTTCATACAGTGATATCATATGACATAATTTTTTGGGGAAACTCTTCACAAAGTAAAAAAGTTTTTATAGCACAGAAAAGAGCTATTAGGATGTTGTGTAGGGTAAAACCAAGAACTTCTTGCAGACAACTTTTTAAAAAACTCAATATTCTTACAATGACTTATCAGTATATATATTCTCTCATGTGCTTTGTCATAGATCATTTTAACCTGTATAATTCTAATTCACAGGTACACAATTTCAATACAAGAAACAGAAATAACTTGCACAAAACACAAATATCTCTGTCATTAGTGCAAAGAGGAGTTAATTATTCTGGTATACATCTGTTTAATAAACTTCCCAAGAGTATAAAACACTTTGCAGATAATAAAGATATATTTAAAGAAAACCTTAGAGATTATCTTATTGGCAACTCCTCCTACTCCATTCAAGAATTTGAACAAATTAATTAATTGTATTCAATATGACTTTTGCTAAATTCAGTTGTAAAAATTATTTATCATTGAAACGTATAATTGTTTTTACTATGATTATGACTCATATTGTATGTATGTGTATTAACCATGACATGTTTCACATCCCAGAGGTCCTTCCTCAGCAGGGATCCATGAAACAAGATTGATAAATAAGTAAATCAATAAATAAATAACTAGTTGAAAAATAATTTGAATGCAACTGTTTTTTTTTATTTATTGCTGTGTCATACGAGTTTCACCTCTCATCGAGGCATCATCAGTGGCAAATTATTTACATTTGTTATTTAAGGTATGCAGCTGCGCATCTCTGTTTTATTATCCAAAGCATGTTATGCTTTTTTCATACTTATAAAATTGCAAAATTGGTGCTTTCTCATCACTCGGTCGTCTGTTGTGGCCAGCTGGTTTGTTTTTAAACATGGCCTGCAACAACATTGCATAAGTTGATTCTTGGCTGTCCAGGTGGCGCTGCATCATGTTTCTTGTAGCCGACGTTTCGACCCTCATTCTGCAGTTCTGCCCTGGAAGAAGACCCCAGAATGAGCGTCAAAACGTCGGCTACAAGAAACATGACGTGGCTACACCCGGACAGCCAAGAATCAACTGACTCTGGCCGCGGAAGACTACAATTACAACATTGCATAAGTTAGTAATGTTCAGTAAGCTAATTGAAAGGTGGTCTTGTTGATACAAAACCACTCCGGTTATTGCATTTCCTGAATTTAATATTCTAATTGGGAAGGCTATCACTTCAAAACCCTCATTATAATTCTTTATATTTTTTAAATACAATTTTCAAACAGACAAAAGATACAGCTTAAGGAAAACCTGCAACTGTTTACTTTTTAACATCTTACCCATTATCATCTGTCCAACATTTCTTGTTATAATACTGCCTTCACTTTCTTTAAACAAACAAATATCTGATTCCATTCTGTCCTTTAAAACTCATGCTCAGACCTTCTTTTGCCTGTTAAACTTCTACTTCAGTGCTTTCTGAGGTGGAAACCATTCACTTAAGCTTGTATTTGCCCACTTAAAATTTCAGTTCATGCAAAACCTCAAAATACTGAAAGCATAACATATTAAAGTTATAAAAAAACGAACCACGATTGGCATTGTTATGAGATAATTTTTTGTTAATCCATAGTTAACATTAGTGTGTAGAATAATAATGCATCAAGTTTTCAATAGTTCACATTTGTCTAGTATTAGTTAAAATTTCTGGAAAATTCGTTGAATTAAAATTCTTCTAAGACATTTACTGAAGAATGCAAGACTAATCAAAACTTTACAGTTTGGTTTCTTCAACAGTTCTCAGTGTCCCATTGTTCATTTTACACATTAAGCTGAATGTCTCTTTTGCTCAGTAGTTACATTATGTTATGACAAAAGCAGATTATTCAGAAATTTAAATTCCTTGATCAGCAGATCATATAGCCATTTGAAAATAAATTATTGCTTATCCCTTTGAAGTATCAAACATTGGAGAGGTGTATTGAAAATGTATTTACTAATATATGGTTAAACTAATTGCTTTTAGTGTTGCCTATGCATGCTTGTTTTTGTAAATATGTACTACAAAGTCTGTCATTCACAGGATGAACCTTTCACATCTTACATGCCAGAAGCACTTTTCAACATAGCAAGGTATTTGATGTTGGAGACAAAGGACTCTCAACCAAAAGGATGTTCTCAATTGTATCCTTTCAACTATCAGTTGGTTTATTTGATGTAAAGCATAACAAATTAGTACACTTCCTTAACTTTTAAACAGTGCAATCCTTTATACTATTGAAAAGCAAGCTAGACAGTTAGAGGCATTCAAGTTAGCCCGTCAGGTACTTGAAAAAATTCAGCACCTTCGAGTTCCCCAAAGATTTCAGGTATTTTACTACCTTACTTTTATGATACACTAAATCTCATTTAAATTTACATAAGTCCATAGTGCTTATAGCTTCATTGTTAAAGTGGCTCTGAGGATATTTTGAAATTAGATTTTGTTTGTGGTGATTATTTAGTTTCACCTTATCACTTGTTTTATAGAACCATTCTGTGATAATTTAGTAATTTAATGAGCTGTTCTTAGAAATTGTTAATTTCATACATTCTGAAGACTTGATAGCAGGTATGCTGTTTCTTCATATTTTGTAATCAGACTGTGTGAATTTTATATATATAAAAAATTGTTGTTGCTCTAGTAATCTTTATATTTATGTCTTTGTATCTTTATGCTTATGAAATGAGTTATCCAGGGACTAGTCATCAGATATCCACTAATCTTCATAGCTAGCTTAGCAGTTGTGAAGTTTTAACAATTAAAGTTCGGGACTTATATTGCTGTCTTTTTTTAAGATAGTTTTGTCATATTCCATTTTTTAAATATTTGCTAAAATGTAATCAGGTAACTTACAATTTTACCAGTAGGCTTTATAGATGTGAAGAACTTTGGCAAGTAAATTTAAGGAGAGAGGTGCTAGAGGAAATAAACAGGTTTTCAAAGCAGCAGCATGTGTTCAGGCATGGTCATTCACGGTAATCTCAGTTAATGGTCTAGGTGCCAAGATTGTTTGATTGAAATGTACATGGTTGGAGCTAATTAAGCAAGTGATTCATTAATGTGATTGTGTTAGCTTAAAAAAAAAATAGATAAATTTATGACAGAAGAGAAAAGCAAAACATTTTAAATCTGGGAATCACATTCTGTTGTCAGACCCAGCCTTTCACTGAAGCCATTCCAAAAAACTAGATTTTTAAATCGAGTGCCATATACAGTCGAGAGAACAGAATATAACATCAAGAATGAGACATAGTAAATACTTGAGATTTCATATATTTTTTTTTTTTTAATCTCTTATTGGTGCTTGAGCAAATGAGAATTTCTCAGATGTCATGGTCAGTATTCTGATGGTGATAAGCAACATCACCTCCTTGAGATAGCTGAAAACTTTACATTGCTGTGAGCAGTGATGCACAAAGTGCTCAACATATCATAGGACAGCCAATGATCAGATAACCTTGTAAAACTTCTATATGCTCATTTTATTTTAAAATAATATAGTAGAGAAAAATTGAATCGGTTATTTGGTAAAGACTGTAAATTCACAACTTTTCCAAAATTAATTTTACGAAAAGAAATGAGTTCTCTTAATGGAGCTGCACATTTATTCTAAACGAGCAATTTCTTCGTGCCTCCTATATACATTAAAATCGGATACCATTTTCTTTGTTTAGTTCAAAAAGGCCATAACACCAGACACCTAGTCTTTTCCAACTGCCTGTGTAGTGCTTTCTGTTATTGTACCAGTTCATAACAGTCCTCAGACCCAGCCCTTAAATGGAATGTTGTTTTAAGAATTATGTATAGCAAGCTGGGAGTTGATTAATTTTGATTTTGTATATTTTTGGTGTAATTAATTGTGAATTTGTGTAATTGAACTTAGTTTTATGGAGAAAAACTATGTAAGTGCTAAGTAATATGTTCAAGAACAGTATTATTCATGATACATTGATTGTAATTGTAAGTATTGATGTGAGATACGATGTTTGGAGGACAATTTGCAATGGTTTGGACTGGTTTATGTTGATAATTTTGTGTGTAAATGCATGAAAATAGTATTAACTTTTGTTTCAAGATATTTTCTAATGATTGTGAGTGATTTTGTATGGATTTAATTGTTAAAGTATTGTTAGAATCTGAGAAACGTTGTTTGGAGCTCATTGTGTTATTCTGGATGTTTCTAAATTGTCTAAGTGCGCAGAGATGGTGAGCAGAGAGAGTTGTCAGTCAGTAGTTTTTGGAAGTGTATGAGTTTAATTGCTGAACATTTGTGTATGTATTATACTTAGTATCTTTGTATCGCGACAATGCCTTGTTTTGTAATTCTATTATAGAGCACATGGAATAATAAACATAAATGGATTCTTCAGAGTAGTTATCTCAAGCAACCTAATGCTTATCATGGTACTTTATGACATCTGTAAGGTAACAGATGACAAACTACCAAAAGAACCTGTGATTAAAGTGTGATACACGAAAGGAATTTTTAGGGTTTTAAACTTGGCAATGGCGATCAACTACTGGCAGAGAAAAATTTAAGTCATGGAGGATTGATTCAACCAGTGATTGCTCGGATCAAGATGATGAGACCTGGAATCTACATTAGTGTCCCAGTGGCAAGTGGCAAAATTTTCTGAGTTTTCTTTAGCATCAAGATGACATGTATCAACGATCAACACAAGAAGTGCATGTGAAGAGTGTGTGTAGTGTTTTGAAAAGTAGTGCCATTGCAAAGAGACAAAAAGTGGTAAAAGTGTTAAGAGGAAGTGCTTCAAAATCCAGTGACTGGCAAACAGTGAGTACTGAATATTTAGTTTTTTGCTTTTGGATATTCGTTTGTGGTAACTTATAAAATAAGTTTCTTTTCTGTTTAATTTTGTTGTTAAATTATTTTTGTAATTATTTCAATATGACTGATGCATTAAATTTGCAGGCATTTCTAGAATCATTTGTAACAAATTTTAATGCAAAATTTTCTGAGTTTAAACGAGATAGTAAATGTAAAATTTTGAAAATTAATAACAAAATCTTCAAATTAAATCTCGATAGCAAATTTTCTAAAAATAATAGTCAGTTTTCTAAACTGAAAGAAAACAATAATCCAAAATTCTCTGAATTAGCTAATTGTTTTGATGAAAAATCAATAAACAATTCCAGGGTTTTAGTTCTCTAATCATTAACCAATTAAATTTGAGATTATGAGAAGTAGCAGGAAAATGTAGTGAAAACTACCTGAAAGTATTACAGAAAATAGATCAGTGCAAAAGAGAATGTAGGGGTAATATTAAAGAGGTAACCCAGTGTAATGCTTTGTGTTGCTTATCGTCATACCAATGGACGGATTATAATTATAAATAACTCAATTCTTTAGATCCAAAATATATCGTTTATTACATATTATTCGGATCTACAAGGAATTACAAATAAATTGGTTATTCTCAGAAAATGCAGGTTCGTTTTTTGGCAATGATTATTTCTAGCATTCAATCTACTCATCTACTATGATAATTAACATCTCATGAGTCCTCATCTCCATAGCAACTTATATCTTATTGCCTTTTCTCTAAGAATATATATATATATATATATATATATATTATTAATTTCTATCTACTCTCAGGAAATAAAAATATAATTTTCTTATGAAAATATTTCTGTTCTGCCACATCAGGTTTGTGAACAGAACAAGATTCAATGTGTTAATTTGATTGGTTTGGAGATGAAAGAAATCAATGAAACTTCTAATAAAATGAGGGATGAGTATGTGGGTTTATTCCAAGCCAGTGCTCAAAAGTAGATAAGTTACAGGAGGTATCCAGAATGGTGCAGCAATAGGAACAGCTTGTGGAGGTGACAAAATCTGTTGGAACCGAGAGTGGTGGTGTAACGGATAGCGTTCTGGCCTTGCATTCGGGAGGACGGCGGTTCGAATCCCCGTCCGGGCATCCAGATTTGGGTTTTCCATGGTTTCCCAAATCACTCCAGGCAAATGCCGGGATGCTTCCTTAAAAAGGCCATGGCCGAATTCCTTCCCATTCCTTGCCTCCATCCTTTCCCGTCTCTAAAGACCTCGCTGTTGAGAGACGTAAAACAGTTTAAAAAAATCTGTTGGAGAAAAGGGTTGGTAGGTTACAGGTTCAACCAAGTCAGAGTGTTGTCACCTTAACTGGTAATCAAGTGGCCAGTGTGATGTAAAGGAAGAATTTGACTATTATGATGATACTGGGAAGCTGCACCCTGTAGAATTTGTTGATGATTTTGAGAGATTGGACTATTTTAATGTATTACCAGATAATAGAAAAATAGCACTTGTATGCAAGCACTTAAAGTCATATGCCAGAACTTCGGAAGACAGACAGATAAGGGACATAAAGGATTATAAATTGTTTCAAAGAAGATTCTCTTAAACGTTTCTTGTCAACCAGCAGACAAATTCAGGAGAAGCGAGAATTAATGACTCGAAGGCCCTAGATACTTGGTAGTGAGACACAGCATGATTTTTGTTTCATAACTGTTTGATCCGGTGCAAGTATTTAGACCATCCATATGGGGAAGAGGAATTCATAGATTTGATAGGAGTGAGGATACCTCCTCAAACTAGTAATCTAATAGCTACTATGGAGGTGATTCATGTGGAAAGAGTTTCAGAATTATTGAGGCACTTGGATGCCCAGGAGTCATTCTCTGATCTATATTATAACCCTAACCATAGGAGGGGATGTAGGAGTCCTCCTAGAAGGGGCTATATGTCAAAAGAAGACAGGTCCAGGGGAACAGGTCACAATGGTTATGGAAGGAGAGATGCTAATGGTGGGGTGAGAGGACAAAACCCACCGCCTGAAAGGGAAATACAATGTATTGGGCAAAACAATTTTTATGAATAATCCCCGAGATGAGTTATTGGAAAAGTCAGAGGATAAAGAAGAGGTTTTAGATAAAGTTTCTCTGGTATACCTCAATGCTTTTAACAGAGAAATAGATGCTTTTATTGACACTGGATCTGAGGTTTCATGCCTGGCTGAGAGACTGTTTAATGAAATTGAGAACGCTAACCATGTAGAAGTGTTACCTGTTGTATGACAAGTATTACTACTACTGGCTCTTGAAGTAAGAGAATTTAGTAGGAAATGTTGATGGAAGGGAGTATGGGGGCTTTGGATGTAGAAATACCCATGTATGTTGTACCTAAATTGAATGTTAGTTGAATTCCAGGGATGGACTGGCTAACAAAAATAAGAGCTGTTCTAGACTGTGAGGAAGGTAACTTTCAGATCAAATTAGATAGTGGGGAATACGGTGTTAGTTTTAAAAAGACCACTTGGAAGGGGATCCAAGAAGTTGCTCATGTGAATGTTAAATATAGGAATGCCAGTGTAGATAGAGTTTGAAAGCAAATGTTAGCCCAAATTTGTATGAATATGTTAAGGCAGAATAATGAGAGTAATGAACTGGTTGCTAGTGATGAAATAGATTAAAAAACAGTTTTGAATTTTCCCAATAATATGAAGATATTGTCGTCAGACCGGCATGAGAAATTGAAATGTCTAATTGAGGAATATAGGGATGTCTTCTCTGACAAACGGGGTTTGATCAAAAATTATGAGTGCAAGCTTAATGTAAAATCTGAGGAGCCTTACTTTCTCAAACCTTACCCAATCCTTTTGGCTAAGAGAGATGATGTAAATAAAGAAATAAATCAAATGTTGGAGTGGGAGGTTATAGAGAGATCTAGGAGTCCCTACAACAATCCTCTTGTAGTTGGTATTAAAGCAGATAGTTCTGACTAGTGTTGGATGCACTCACCTTAATCAATCATCTAGTTACAGAATGGGATCACCCTCCACCTATCAGTGAGTTATTACACAAATTTATTGGTAAAAGATGCATCTCTTCTATCAATCTGACTGCATCCTATTGGAAATTCCCTCTTTCAGAAGAATCACCTAAGTATTTTGCCTTTCTATTCAATGGCTGTTATAATTTTCAAGTTTTACCATTTGGTTTAAATATTTCAGTGGCTACATTTATTCATGCTTTGGATAGCGAATTAGGAAAGGAACTGCCTGAGCAGGTAGATATATATGTAGATGATATTCTTTTAATGCCACAGATGCTTGATGAACATTGGGTGTCATTTGGAAACTATCAGAAGCACTGAAAAAAGGTGGTATTAATGATGGGTTATAGAAATATTCATTTCTTCGAAAGAGAAGTTGAATTTTTGGGCCATTGTATCATGCCACAGGGAATCTTGCCTAGTAATCTTATATATATATATAAAAATAGACATGTTTTTTCCTATATTTCACTTTTCAGCCACCACTACCTAGCACAGATCACTGATGTTTGTGGGTGGAAGTAGCATGGAGATTCCTGTCATGCACAACGTTGGCCGAATGCCGATAGCTATGGGGATGTTGGAGATATAATGATTAAAGTTGGTCAGCGCAGGGCGTTTTCATATTTCGACCAAAATTCGTATCTCCGTATACTTCTCTTTCCTGCCACAACTACATAACATAGACTTTTGGTGTTTGTGTGTGGTAGTAGAATCATCTTTCCTGTCGTGCACTATGGTTGTTAGATGTCGGTTGCTATGGGGATGTGGGAGATATGGGGGTTGAAAGTGGTCGACCTGTGGCAGTTTCATACTTCTGCCAAAGACAAAAGTGTCATGGTGTATCACTTTCAGCGAAAACTACAGATCACAGATAACTGGCGTTTGTATGTAGTAGTAGCAGCACAGAGTCACCTTTCGATCACAACAGCGGCCGAATTTCAGAAACTGTGGTACTGTGGTAGATATGGTGGTTGTAAGTGACCGACCAAGGATATTTTCGTATTTCGACTGTCTCCGCATATGTCACTTTTCTGCCTCAACTACATAGCATAGAGCATTGGTGTTTGTGTTTGGTAGTAGAATTGTATCTCAGGTAGTGCACTATGGTTGTTAGATGTCGGTAGCTATGGGGATGGGGGAGATATGGGAGTTGAAAGTGATCGACCTGTGGCAATTTCATACTTCTGCCAAAGACAAAAGTGTCGTAGTAGTAGCACAGAGTCACCTTTCGATCACAACAGCGGCCGAATATCAGAAACTGTGGTAGATATGGTGGTTGTAAGTGGCCGACCAAGGATATTTTCGTATTTCGATGAAAGGCATGTGTCTCCGCAGATTTCACTTTTCTACCACGACTACATAGCATAGAGCATTGTGTGGTAGTAGAATCGTGTCTGTTGTCGTGCACTATGGTTGTTAGATGTTGGTAGCTATGGGGGTGTGGAAGATATGGGGAATGAAAATGGTCGACCTGCGGCAATTTCATATTTCTGCCAAAGACGCATGTGTCACGGTGTATCACTTTTAAGTGAAAACTATCAATCGCAGATCACTGGCGTTTGTGTGTGGTAGTAACACAGAGTCTCCCATCGATCACAACATTGGCCAAAATTCGGTAACTGTGGGAGTGTGTGAGATATGGTGTTTGAAATTGGTCGATCATGAATATTTTCGTATTTCATCCAAAGACTTGTGTGTATCCGTAAATTTTACCTTACTGCCGGAACTACATAGCGCAGAAGACTGGTACTTGTGTGTGGTAATAACATCGAGTCTCCCATCGTGCACTAGGGTGGTTAGATGTCTATAGCTGTCAATATGAATTCTTTACAATCACGAATGAAGTCGTGGGTACCAGCTAGTAATAAGATAAAAGTCAATAAGAATTTTCCCCAACCTAGAGATAAGCAGCAACTAAAGATTTTCTTGGGATTGTGCGAATGTTATAGGAAGTTTCTTCAGGGGCAAGCTTTAATTAGCCCAGTTTTAAGAAGTTTAACACAACAAAATGGAATGTGGGTGTGATCCAAAGAAACTGAAAGAGATTTTCAGAAAATCAAAAATGATTTATGTCAAACAAATATTGTTTATTATCCACATTGGCATCTAGATTTTTATCTCGCCACTGATAGCTCTGATTACAGTCTAGGTGTACGTGTCTTCCAGGAGGTGGAAAGTAATTGAAAAGTGGAGTCTCAGGACTATCGCTTTTGTCAGTAGGAACTGGCTGAAACTAGATACACAATTACTGATTGGAAGATCTGATCTATTGTATAGAGTTTAATAAAGTTTAAAAACCTACTTTTCGGCAGAAAGATTGTTGCAATTACTGATTATAAATCTCTTTAATTAAGTGTAAATGGGTTCACAGTCGGTTAACCCGTTGGACATTGGTTTTGCAAAAATACAATTTGGAGATTTGATATAGACCTGCTAGTCAAAATCAAGTTGCAGACACTTTGACACATTTACCGTTAGGCCTAGATTCAGAAAAAATATGCATGGGAGCACAGACTGAAGCTAGGATTGCTTATCTAAAAGGAGTATTATTTGAGACTGAAGTTAAACATTACTTGAAATGAATTAAAGATGAACAGTCCAAAGATATAGCTATATCAGAAGTAAAAATTAATCTTAATAATCCAGACCATAAATTTAAACTTGAGAAATACTATGCTTTTCATGAAGGAGTATTAGGAGAACTAGTGAAGAAGACGAAAGTTGGAAGTTATGGCTACCAGAAAGTCTGATCAAACAGATAATTATGGACCATCCAAGGGTTACGGGAGGATATCTATTTAAAAAAATATGAGGAAAATTTCGAAGTGATTAAAGTCCTATAAAATTTGTCGTAGAGCTACAATAGATAATGTTAAGCAAGCTGGGAAAAGACAAACTGTTATTCCAAATGGAATATTAGACTTGGTTTCTGCTGATGTGACCCCTCCCCATATTTTGGGGAGGGGTAGAAAAGTAACTGATGAATTCTGCCAGAAAGTAGGTAAACTGAAGAAGATACTGTCCGAAAATGTGCCACAATTTACTAGTGAAGCTTGGATAGGAAAACTTGACTTGGATTATCATCCAGCAGGAAATCCTTTGCAGTGCCTGGTGCAAGAAATAGGATATTGTTTAGGATATATTGTAGAGACCAACATAGCAAGTGGGATTATGAAGTTCAAAATTTTTAGAATGTAATTAATACCATAGCCAGTGATATACCCCCTATTGAACTGATGTTTCAGAAACCAACTGACAGGTTGATACAAGAAAATATTAATTTTCCAAATAGAAACAGTTATAGTAATGAAAAAAGAGTAAGCTTTAGTTCTTAAACATTTAAAGGAGAAGGAAAAACCGAGCGTGGTGGTGTAACGGATAGCGTTCTGGCCTCGCATTTGGGAGGACGGCGGTTCGAATCCCCGTCCGGGCATCCAGATTTGGGTTTTCCATGGTTTCCCCAAATCACTCCAGGTGAATGCCGGGATGCTTCCTTCAAAAAGGCCATGGCCGAATTCCTTCCCCCCATCCTTTCCCGTCTCTAAAGACCACGTTGTTAAAAAGGGATGTTAAACTGTTACAAAAAAAAAAAAAAAAAAGAAGGAAAAAAGGAGAAAAAGGACATGATCAGGGTCAGAGGTTCACAGAGTATAAATTAGAGATTTTAGTGTTAGTTAGAGCCCATAGTAAATTTGTAAATTTAATCAATTGTTTGAAGGCCCTTTCAAGAGTGTGTCTATACCACAAAGTAACCCAGAGACTGGTAAATGTAAAGGTGTATATAATGTTTAAGCCCTCAAATCATATTATGAATGAGAGATCAGTTAGAAGAGAGCCACAAAATGTAAATAAGATTGTATTAATTCAATTTACCTAGATGACTAGTTTGTGTACTCCAGATAAGAGGTTAAGGATATTGATGTAGACTGTTTAAAGTGAATTATTCAGATGTCTGAAACAACTAAAACAGTTTTAGGTGAAATTTTCTCGGGAAACTTTTGTATAGCGCAACATTTTGGCGGTCATATTATATGCCGCCATTGTCAAGTGATCACTATTAGATAAAACAGTTTTGTCTAGTGACTTTTGGAAGTTTTCATGAAGTTGGCATTGGCTGCATTGTGGCAACAGCCAATAGTCAGCTATTGTAAAAATGTAAACAAATTCTTGTCACTCACAAGAAGCCAGATTGTATATAGCTCATAGTAAATGATTAACTTTGTACCTCATGCTTACAATGATGTAATTAAGTGATTGTTTATTCATATAGGAATTAAGAAAGTGAATTCATAATTAAATGTAAATTGATAAATATTTCTTGTGACTGGTATAAGAGTTGTATTTTTGTATACATGTTGTATGAAATTAAGGATTCTGTATTTTCGTACCATATTTCTAACTTCATAAAGGACTCGGTCAATTTTAATTATGTAAAATCAAATGAATCCTGGGGAGGAGTTATAAATGCCCTCATACCTGTCATGTTCCTGTTCTCCTAGAATTCATGGAGATACATCCACAGACTATACCAGAAATGCTTAGCTAACTTCCAATGGTATTAAGGAGTATCTACCATCCCCCAAGTGGCTTGGGACAATGGAAAGGTACTTATGGGAACATTTAGTCGAGTAGCTTGACTAATCGGAGGGAGCTAACAGCTGTTATGGTCTATAGCTTGGGGGTGCATGCTTCTGAAGTATATTTACACACCTTTCATGGAAACGAACAATAATGAAGATACATATAGTGTCTTGACTATATAAATAGAACAGTACTATGGCCCAATAGGTATAGATACAGATGCTTACAGGTTCAGAACAAAGCAGAGGTTAAGGCAGTGGCGAGGCTTTGAGTCCGGTGTTCGCGCCCAGGCAGGCACTGCCAGGCCGTCGATAACTTCTGTGTGATGTACGCGACTGACCAAGTTCAACCTCTATCTACCTGCTGGCCTCCTTTATATATGCTATTACTGCTATTGTGACCCACCAATGCCACAGTTGCCTCAACATTTCTTCACCTCCACTGATATTGCTAGAAATCCAGGCATGGTTCGCGACACACCCCCTCTTAATGAAGAAGAGTTGCGGACATCGTTGGAAGCAATTTTTCTACCCAAAACTAAATTACAAAATTTCATGTGCCATGCCTTTACAATTTCAACTTTATTCTAACATCACAAGGGCCAGTATACCTACCTACAGAATCTCTTTACATGAATACAAAAAATTTGATTGCCTCAAATTCTTGAAACTTGCCTTTCAAAATTTTGCAAGGGTCTTCCATACACTGAAGTCACAACATGAAATTCTGGGATGTGTTGGAATACAAATACAATTCAGTACAATACAAGGTGACATGATTTTGCAAACTGTGTAACAATTGCCTTGAGGTGCATTAACATCTGCATAAATACTTTGGCTGTAAATTTTACTGTTTGTACATATGGCAATTAGTTGTTCTCTGACTCTCTTTTTGTTTCCTTTCATCAGGAGTATTTACAAGACATTAAATTATATGTTACATAATTATAAATTGATACAATCATAGAAAATACAAAACGTTTAGAATTTGTCACCCAACATGCTATTCTAATTTCGGCAGTTGTTTGAAGCATTTTACATTCATTGCAAAAGCATTTTTGTAGCCTAGAGGAGTGGAACATCTTCCCTTCTGGATGCTGATCTACTTAGCGAGTCTAAAAAACTTTCACATTCAGTTAGAAATTTGTCGCTTTTACACATAGTAATTTCACAGATGGTTGGTTGTGTACAATAATGTTTCAAAATACAATACATTATTTTTTTCTACTTCCATCGTGAATGACAGAATAAAAAGGGTATTGGAATGCACTCATTCAGAAGTACTTGGCAGTCATTGCGTCTGCAGGAATTTTTACAAGGTGACGCTATGTGGTTGTGTCTGAGTGACAGTGAACCACAGTTCCTCATGCTGAAGTCAGCAAGGCTGACTTAGCTGAGTAACTCGTCACCAGTCTTGCACGGCATTCTTGATAACAACATCATTACAACAATTTCGCATTTGCTGACATACACGTATAGCGCCTTGCAACGATCAAAATTAGACAATTGTTACTAATACACCTAAATAATTCTTGTATTGCACAATAAGTTATATTTATTCATCTCTTTGCCACAAGTACAGAATTAATTACATTTTCTCCAATAAATTACAATACCAGTTTTCATTAATGTTTAATAAAAATTCACACCTTTACAATTATGCTCTATGCTTTTATTCAAAGTACGAGTTAATGTTTATCTGCACCAGTCATATGAACATTTCTAAAAACAAGCCTTATATATCCAACTGTTTGATAGAATTACAGTAACAACATCACAGTATATCCACTTTCACTGCGGTTGCTATTTCTTTTCACTGAATTCATAGTTGCATTTTTTTTAATAATTTATTGTAAGCACTGGTTGGTTATGTTATGTTTACTAAATTCGTTATTATTATTGTACAATTTACAGGTGACACATACCAGTCACCTACACAGATAAATGCTTCACATAATTTTCGACCATAATTCTACCAAGTATTTTTAATTATTACACTTTCCTACAAAGTAACCATATTGGTTTTTGTTGATGTTATGAATTTTACAATATAACACATATTATTAATGCTTTACAAATAGACTGACATCCTGAATGTGACTGCTTTTCAATTTTTACTAATTTTCAGCGGACTACTGCGTGGTTGATTCAGTTATCTGCAATTATCATTTGCACACTTCCAGCTGCCAACAGCTTCATTGAGTATGACTTTCAACTAATATAATGATTGATAAGTTGCAACATTCAAAACTTGTAGCAAAAAATACAAGTATAGTCATGCTAGCAATATTTATTCTCTCACATTTCTGCACAGCTACAGGTAACATAAGGTTCACAATTTATGACACTCAGTTAGTAATTGCTTCATTAAATGTGAAGGAACTGCTATTTAAATGATAGTGCGTACAATTTCAAGAATGCAGTTACAATTGATTGTAATCTTGTTTTGTTTACATACAGCCCTTGCCAACTAAAGTTTTATACGTACAAAAATTGGTCTCATGTTGAATGAATTATTTTCTTTACTGGTTAATTGTTATCGTTGATTAATTACATTTTGCTATATTCAATTCACTAATGCCAGATACTGTTAGTAAGGTTAAATTTTAATGTGCATTATTCATCACGAAACATAATTCTTTCATGCTGATGGCACACCATACAATTTATTAGGTGAACATTGCTAACATTCGTAGTTCCCCTTACTGTTATTAACAAATACTCAACTACGCTACAGCTACCATTGTTTCTTAACATCATTGTTGCTAGCTTGCTTTACATAATTACATTACTGCGTTTGCATACTCATACATGCACCACCTGGTGTTTGATACAGAGAAGCATAAACACAACAAATTATGACAACTGCTGATGCCAATCGCTTGACAATACAAACAATCTTGCTGTTATATCACTCATAAGTGACCCAATTTAGATCAGCAACCTATTTGCATTCTCGACTTCACACAGCCGTTACACCAACCTTTTTTCATTGAAATAATGCAACTTCCTCCTCTTGACAGTTAAATTAAGTATATACATTTTAACACATTTTACACATCTACATGTTTCCTCAGTTTCCCCACTTTTGTGACTGCTAATACATACATTTTTGGTACCCTCTTTTTAAGTTATTATCCATCCTTAAAATCCCTCAAAATCAATTTCCGTAACAATCTAATAAATTACTTAACATTTTATCAATTTCACATTAGTTACCCATAGGTATACACCATTTATTTCTACTTTTACTACAATTTTCAGCCATTCTTACAGTAATTGTATTACAACACAGTTTATAAATTATTATTTTCCCATAATGACTTTCTCATAAATTATTATTTTCCCATAATGACTTTCTCAAACCAATGCTATTTACACGATAATTACATGTCAATTACAGTTAAACCTTTCTCGTCGGCATCCCCTGACTTACTTACTCTTTCAGCTTTGCCAACAGCTTGGCCTTGTCATCAGTTGCTTATGGCTTATTGTGTTATTAATTTACATTTTCCTTCAACCATGCTGCTCCCTTGTTCTCTAAGAATTCATGGCGACTGTATACAATTATGAAATACAACACTACTAAACTACACAGCTACTTTATCCAATGACTTCATTTTATGCAGTTCCATCTGCGCACAATGTGAACCCCTTCACTCGCTCTTTCATTTTTTATATTTTCCTCTTACTGTTTCGCTTTTCCTATTTTCTTAGAACTCAGGATAAACACTAACAGTAAGGTAATACATTTCTACAGTACTTAGCATTATAGTGCCATCTCTGCATAAGGTCTTAGCATTGTGCAGCACCATCTGCACATACCCCCCCCCCCTCCCCTCCACTCATGCGTTTCCTGTTCTCTTAGAAAGCAAGGCAAAAACTTACAGCAAGTGAGTATGTTATACCAGAAAATGATTTACACAGTTCCCTCTCTGTACATTCCTGACAATTTTAAAGTCATGCTTTCTACCACAGTATCTCTAGTCCCGCTGCGGTGTTCCCATAACCGCCCTCTTATAGTAAATTTCCCTTACATAAATGCTTCTTTTACCAACTTCTGGCAACCATATCCTTGCGCCTATCACATTTGCACCACCATAATTTCTTTTTACGTGCCTTCTCATTATTCATGCCCATTGCATACCGGTGCCCTCATTGTGAGTTTCCCCTAGTTATTGCCTCCATTTACAGCAACTTTTTCATTTTAGTTATTACTGAGTCACACTTGCAGCTACATTATTCTACTTTACTTCTCGCAATAACTGCTTCCACATTTACAGTTATATTATTTCTACTTTACTCTCATAATAACTGCTTCCGCACTTGCAGCTACATTTACTATTGCAAAAGGCTAGTTTGCATGTGGCCTACATTACTGCAAGGCATCTCGTCAACTGTGGCTTCAGCTGGCAACTGAAAAAACTCATGTTGTCTTTCGTCAGCGTTCTCTGCATGCTGTCGTTGCTGCTCTGACTTTGTACCACCTATTGCTAGATGCCAATGTCACTGGCCAACTCCGTTCTGCAACAAAGCCTCCAATTTGTGTGTGATGACCGCCTGACCATATGCCTACCCTCTGCTCTGGGATATCCTATATAGTTGCTTGCTGAGAGTCTTCTAGCATGACTGAGGGCTGCTTAGAATCAAACAATGAAATATAGTAGATAGAAGCACCGTGCTATTAAAAACCATTAAATATTGCCATGAATTGCCTGTTTCTGACTAGGGCTTAACTGCCCAGCTAACACAAAAACTCTTCTACAATTACTAAATGGATAGTGTGACTGTTCTAGGGCTTTAAATCCTTAGCTGCTACCAGAAATTCTCTGTTCTAGGTCTTAAAACCCAAAGCTGCCATCGGAAACCATCTATTGCCTTATCTGGCATTCAAGTCCCGACAATGACACTAGTAAACCACATCATCTGCCCTGTCATGTGTAAAGATCTTGTCAGACCAAGATGTTCATTGGGGGCTAACAACTTTTGCCTGAACTGTGAACAATTAAGTTCATGACCATGTGTATGTAGCCTTCTGGTACCTATAATATTAAATAGATTGGCCGCCATGCATTCGTATTAAACCCCAAATGTGAAGGGTAATTGAAATAGAGTAACACAATACTTATATTCTTGATAATAGTTCACTCGTACATTGTTGGTACCAGATACGTGAATAAAGCATCAAACAACAGTTTCTTTGAAGATTGCAGATTAAGTACAATTCTACGAGAAGACAAAAACTCACAAAGTCCCCCTAACATTAGTGAGTATTACGGCATGTTGGAATTTGCCTAAACCACTACCGCATGGAACAATTTGCTCTGCTAACTAGCACGGATTTGTGCGATCACTTTCTGGTGTAAGAATGAGACACTCTGTGCTTGCTGCAAGGTCTTTTATAGACTTCTCAGAGCCTATGACATCAGCAACTTTTTCTTTAATTAATATCTCAAAAAGTACTAAATAGTTTAACTTCAATTTTTTACAGGGACTTTCTATCATCATTTTCTATATGTTTTAATTTAATTTAACATCCAAAAAGGGTTTCTATAATCTTAAAATTGAAGTCGTCACGTGACGAACTTGGCGGAATTTTTACGCACACCGTCAACAATTAACGACAATCTATCTTTAAAAACTTAATTACCACACAAATGCTTAAACTTTTTTTAAAAAAAACCATTATGTATTCGT
The DNA here is from genome assembly GCA_031002005.1 of Vandiemenella viatica. NCBI lineage: Eukaryota > Metazoa > Arthropoda > Insecta > Orthoptera > Morabidae > Vandiemenella > Vandiemenella viatica. The sequence goes on from JARYHS010013630.1 coordinate 189,234,871, forward strand.
AATTGTCTCAATTTGGGATATCTACTGACATAAATTTCAAATCTGTATTCCTTTTAGTTAAAAAGTTCATTTTTTTTCTCTTAATTAAAACTGCTAATTAAACTTTGCCAAATTATTTAATTTTACTACAAAAAAATCGGGAACAATGCAGACTATAGCTGGTGATAAAAGTTCAACTGTAGCTTTACTCAATTTAAAGATATTTCAAATCTTAGATTTTTACTTTTCAAATTGTGTGTTTCAAAACGTGAACAAACTGAATTATCTCTGAAACTAAATTTTTCCTGATATAGTGAATAATACACTTTAAAATGATTCTAATGATGGTTTTCACTGTGGAAATAAATACAGGGAAATTCCTTCAAGTTGACAATTACTCTTCTCGAAATTTCTAAGTCCAGCATAAGCAACTTCAAAATTGATTTTAGGATATTTTGCTGCTGAGGGTAGCTAGTAGGGATGCTTTTGGTGAACTAAAAGATGCCTTACAATCTACATTCCACAACTGTCAGCAGAAAAGTGACATCATTTGTTACACTATTCTGGGTCCAATACTGATACCAGAAATATTTTGTCTGTCGCGTTCCTGTTCTCTTGGAATTCATGGAGATGCTTCCACATACTATACCAGAAGCGCTTAGCTAACTTCCAATGGTATTAAGGAGTATCTACCATCCCCCAAATGGCTTGGGACAATGGGTAGGTACTTATGGGAAAATTTAGTCAAGTAGCTTGACTACTCAGAGGGAGCTAACAGCTGTTATGGTGGGGGTGCATGATTCTATTACTGCTATGAATGAAACAGTGGTTGAAGATACAGAAGTATATTTACACCCCTTTCGTAGAAGGGAACCGTAATGAAGATACATAGTATCTCGACTATATCCATAGAACAGTACTATGGCCCAATAGATACAGGTGCTTACAGGTTCAGAGCAGAGCAGAGGGCAAGGCAGTGGTGAGGCCATGGAGTCCGGTGTTCGGGGCCGGGCAGTCACGCCCAGGCCAGCGATAATATCTGTGCAACATCTGCCGACCGACCTAGTTTGACCTGTACCTACCTGCTGGCCTCCTTTATATATACAATTACTGCTGATGTGACCCACTAATGCCACTGTTGCCTCACCTCCACCAATATTGCTAGAAATCCAGGCATGGCTTGCAACATACCCAGCCCTTTATTGAAATGTAATTTTAATAATTATGTATAGCAAGCTGGGAGTTGAATAATTATGATTCTGTGTAATTAATTGTGAATTTGTGTAAATGAACTTTGTTTTATGCAGAGAAACTATGTAAATGCTAAGTAATATGTTCAAGGACAGTATTATGCATGATACATTGATTAAAAGATTGTAATTGTAAGTATTTATTTGAGATACAATGTTTATGTTGAAAATTTTGTGTGTAAGTGCATGTAAACAGTGTTAACTTTTATTTCAAGATATGTTCTAATGATTGTGATTGATTTTGTACAATTCCTAATTATTTTTATATGGATTTAATTATGAAAAGTATTGTTAGAATTCAAGAACCATCAATCAGAACTCTTTGAATTATTCAGGATGTTTCTAAAGTGTCTATTTAAGCACACAGAGATGGTGAGCAGAGAAAGTTGTCAGTCTAGTTTTTGGAAATGTGTGAGTTTAATTGCTGGATTATTTATTTATGTTTGTTCTTAGTATCTTTGGATCATGATGATCTCTTGTTGTGTAATGTTATAGAGAGCACAGGATAATAAACATACAAGGCATATACCATTTGGTGATAGTAAAAACATCACTCATGAGACAAGGTTTTTATTGACAGTAATATGTGACTACATATCTAATTCACTTTTCCACATAATTGCCGTTAACATCTATACACTTTCTATATGCTGCACCAGCTCCTTTAACCCCTCAGCATAACAGTCTGCCGCCTGGGACTGAACCAGTTGGTAACGCTCGTCTTGAGATAATCACCTGTTTGAAATTGTTGTACACCAAGCCACCATTTCAAATGCAGGAAGAGGAAATAGTCACTTGGTGCAAGATCTGGACTGTATGGAGGGTGTTCAAGGAGTTCCCAGCAAAACTCTTGAATCTTCTTTTTGGTTTTGGCAGTGGCATGTGGACGTGTATTGTCATGCAGGAGGAAGTTTCTCATGGGCTTTGGATTTTGGATCACACATCTCAGTTTGGTGAGAACTATGCATTCGTCGCTCTTTGTGGTGACTGGTGAGCAGTTTTGGCAACCACCTCGCACAAAGCTCCTGATATCCAAGCTCTTCAGTGACAATCCTTAAAGTGAGGTTCAAGCAGCATTTGGATATTCCATAGCCAGACCACTAATCGTCAAACGCTGATCAATTCGAAGTTTCTGGTTAACTTGATATCATCGGTCGGAATACTGGGCCTGCCACTCCGCTGTTCATCGTGCACATTGTGTGGTCATTTCAAAATTCTCGACACCAGTGTCATACTTTGCTTGTCACTCATTATGTCTGGTCCATACACTAGACACAACTCACAATGGATGTCCACAGCTGATGGTCCTTTTGCCAGCAAAAATCTAATCATACCGCGCACTTCACAACTGGCAGGAGCTACGATTGTCGCAGCCATTTTGATCTGCTCTCATTGACAGGCATGTGCCTACTGCGGCACACCAACACTGCTGTATGTTCCCCAGGAGTTGGTAGACAGCGCTGCAGGCGTGAAACATCATTCAAGCCCATCATCTGTGACATATTGGTCACCGGACCTTAGTTTTGGAATATGCCTTGTAAGTGAAAAGTGATTCATCACAGTTGTTATTTCATGCAACCAAAAACTTATCATGGCTTCCTCAGTAGGACTGAACATCATGAGTTAGTAATTAACCAGTTGCTTATCAAGCTGTTATATCCTGCTCAAATATCAAAGATAAGTGACACATAAAGTACTTAATTTGGGATTAATACTCCACCTAAAAGAAAGAAAACTGTCCGAAAATGTATGTACACCTTGAAGTGAAAGTTAATTTTCATTACTGCTAGAAGTGTTTCACAAGATACTACAGTCTGTCTTTTGGTCAACCCCAAAATGATATTTGCTCACAGTGTGAGGAGCTAAATCAAAAAATTAAAAGTCCTCATTTGAATTGCAATGCCAAACAGGCAGCAGAAGCTTAACTTACTGTCCACAAGTCTCCGGCCAACAAGTTTTATGAAAAAACTTCAGAAAATGAATGATTTGTCCAAAAGAAGTTCTTGCAATAGCCATTTGCTATATACAAAACTTACCATTACCTCATTTGCCTATGTGGGAGGTGTTCTATTGTTGACAGATTTAGGTGTATGAATTTTGTGTGCATAACATTAAGATGAAAATCATATATATTATTTCTATAAGGTATTTTTTTTGTCACATGCCTGTATCTTCCTTCATATTTAACTGAAATCAATGAATGAGGTGTCATTTTAAAGCATATGGTCTCCACTTTGGGCACATCATATTTTAATAAACGAAGTTTTCGGAATTTGACCCTTAAAGGGCAAAAACGTCAATATTTCTAAAATGCTGTTTTCTGTATTACGAGTCATTTATCTCCCTGAATAACTATCTGTAGTCGTTTAATGAAGTATCATTTTAAAGATTATGATCTCCGCTTTAGTGACTTCATATATTAAGACAAAATTTTTCTGAATTTGACCATTAAATCACAAAAGTATCAATATTTTTGCAATGAGTTTTTGTGTCACGAGTGATTTATCTCCCTTAATATCTAACCGATATAGATAAATTAGGTATCATATTAAAGACTGACGTCTCTGCCATGGTAACATTATATTTTAAGAAAGGAATGTTTCGTAATTCGGCCCTTAAAGGGCAAAAATGTCAATTTTTCTAAAATGACTTTTTTGTATCTCGAGCCATTTATCTCCGTGGATATCTAACCAAAGTCGATAATTGAAGAAGGATTATGAGGAGTAATGTCTCAGATTTGTGACATCATATTTTAAGAATGAATGTTTTTGGAATGCAACCCTTAAAGGGAAAAAGTATTAAAAAAAAATTATAACGCATTTTTGTGTCACGAGCGATATATCTCCCTTAATATCTAACCGACATAGATAAATGAGGTATCATATTAAAGACTAAAGTCTCCGCCAAGGTAACATTATATTTTAAGAAAGGAATTTTTCGTAATTCGACCCATAAAGGGCAAAAATATAATTTTTTTAAAAAATGCGTTTTTTGTGTCTCGAGCCACTTATCTCGCTTTATATCTATCAAAAATCGATAAATGAGGAGTATTTTCTCAGCTTTGGTGACATCATTTTTTAGGAAAGAACTTTTGAAATTCAACCCTTAAAGGGAAAATGTATAAATGGTTCTGCAACGCATATTTGTGTCACGAGCTATTTATCTCCCTTGATATCTAACTGATTTAGATAAATGAGATATCATATTAAAGAATAAGGTCTCCGCCGTGGTACTATTATATTTTAAGAAAGGATTTTTTCATAATTTGAACTTTAAATGGCAAAAATGTCAATTTTTCTAAAATGCATTTTTTGTATCTCGAGCCATTTTTCTCCCTTGGCATTTAAACAAAATTGATAAACGAGGTATCATTTGAAGTATTGAGGTCTTTGTAATGTCTTCGGTTCCGTTACCACATTTTAAGAAAGGAATTTTTAAAAATTCTAACCTTAGAGGGCAAAAGTATTAATATTTTTCCAACGCATTTTTCTGTCACCAGTTATTTATTTCCCTTGATACCTAACCGAAATCAATAAATGATGTATCGATTTAAATATTAAATTATCCGCTATGGTCACATCATATTTTAAGAAAAAACTTTCTCCAAATTCAACCCTTAAGTGGCAAAAATATCATCCATCATTTCTCTAAACTTTTTTTTTACCTCATTTGATAACTAACCGAAATCGATAAATGAGGTATCATTTTACAGACCAAGGTGGCTGCTTTGGTCACACCATATTTTATAAAAGGAATTTTTTGGAATTCGACCCTTAAAGGGCATAAGTATCAATATTATTTATACAACTTTTTTTTATTACAAGCCATTTATCTTCTTCGATACCTAGCCGAAATCGATATGTGACATATCGTTTTAAAAATTAAGGTCTCCAGCAAGGTAAAATCATAAATTAAGAAAGTATTTTTCGGAATTTGGTGCTTAAAGTGGTAGTGCGTATGAGACTGTTCAGAGCCAAATCCCTGGATTGCAGCAGCAGATATCACAGAGATGTCAATAAACTTTTTTTATTCAATAAGTAGCATTTCAGAGATGTTGTGTGCATTTTGTTCAGATTGGTTTTATTCTGTTAAGGTCCGTGACAGTTTGTCATAAATACAGAGTGTTTTAAATTTTCCTAACTGTTTCGTAATATGTTGCAAGTATTTTGATGCGTACCTATTACACTAAAAAAAAATATTTGCTACAAAAGTATGGTTCTTCCTTTCATTATATTACAAGCATTCAACCTAACTTATCATCGCATTTTATTCGCGAAATTTTCGCACGGGTCGTCTAGTCAAGCTGTATTTTATTCTTAGCATGAAAGTCAGGCACTTAAAGGAAATACAAATAATAGTCATCTTATTAGGTACATGTATAAAAAGCTAACGGTTGAATATGATCATAAAATGGGAAAAGAATTAATTGTTGAAAACTTGAAATGTAAACGTCTTGGCATTGCATTTGATAACAAGCTTAAATGTGCAGGACAGGTAGTAGGAAAAGGTTTCAAAGTCCTGCACTTGTTGGGGTGAGTGATGAGGGGATGCACGAGAGAAGTAAAGGACTTGGGTTACAAAACTTTGGTCAAACCATTGCTTGAATATGGCAGTGTTGTATTGGACTCGAATTTTGTGTGTTGGATTCAGGAGTTGAGAGGGTGCAAAGAGTGGCTGCTAGATTTGTTTCTGGAAATTACCAAAGAATGCAATCAGTAACAGATATGATAAATGGAGGAGGGTCATGGGAGTTTGCAAGGCATATATTGGTGATGAGGCATGGAAAGATATTGGTATAGGTATGAAAAGATGACCATGGCAGCTGGCACTCAAATTCAGGCACAAGGGTGTGGAAAGATTCTCTGTTTTAGGTAAGGGTGTCAGGGATTGGAATAAGTTACCGAGGGAAATGAATAATTTGCCATAAACTGAAAGACTTTAAAGTTAAAATTTGTAAAGGGCAAATTTAGGTAGTGCAAGGAAGGAGGAAATTGCCACCGGAGCATGCGCGCCATTGCAATTTAATTAGATATTATTAAATATTACTCCTCCTATTAATTATTCTTGTGCATAATTTATGTAAATAATTAATAATTTTAATCTTTTAATAACTCCTGGAGTCCCACGTTAATGAGATGGAAACCATTAATTATCATACTAGCAACCTGGAACGTTAAGGACTGTAAATATGCTTAAATTTTTTAATAAATTTTTCTCAGTCAAATATTACCCACAAAAGGGGGTCTCATAGCATAACTGATGATTAAAATTTTCAAACATTGAGTACAGCACTATATATTATAGTTTTTGGTGTCTTGTTAGCTAATAGTTCTTCAACTAAATCTAATGATAAGAATTAAAATGTTTGGTGCAAACATTTGATGAGAATAAGAGGGTTCATGAAATCAACACCAAAGGAAGATAGTGGTTCATTATCATCATCGTCATCTTTTATGTACTTTTTCCACTTCTCCATGTCAGTCCCCACACTTCATCTTTCCAGAGACTTGGAAGCATGTTTGTCAGTCACACTACCAACTTGTTAGGCCTGTCATAGTCTTAAGAGGAACCTGAAGAGTTTCCATCTGTCTTCAAAATGTGTAACTATGTTCTGTTTGCAATAAGTGTATTTTTTGTATGTGCAGTGTATGAGGTGGAGATTGGGAACCATCTATTATTTTCCCCAATGAACTGCCTAAAGACTTGATTAAGGAGCTTGCGTGGTATTCATTGGGGGATAGAGGGGGGTGAGGGGAGTCGTGGGAGTGTGTAGGGTGTATGTTGGTGATGAGGCATTGAAAGATATTGGTGGGAGAATTGGAAGGGTTAAGATGACCATGACCAAGAGCTGGCGCTTGATTTTAGGCATAAGGGTGTGTAAAAATTTTCTTTCGTCAGAAAGGATGTGAGGGATTGGAATAAATAACCAAGAGAAATAATAAATAATTTACCAAAAACAATGAAAGAATTTAAAATAAAAATTACTAGAGGGCAAACGTAGGTGAGAAGAGGAAAGGAGAAAGATGGGTGTGAAGGGAGATTGCCACTGGAGCATGCGCTCCATCCCAATTTTATCAATTATTTTATATTTTATTTTATGCGAATAGACCTATACAGATCACACAAAATGTAGTCATTTTCTGTCTGAGTTTCTTTTGCCATTCCAGTATTCTCGCATCCGTTTACTGAAGGCAAGTTTTCTCTCTTCTGTTCATGTTATGCCGGTCTTCTTGGCTTTGGTTTCTGACGTGACTACCCAGCCGGGTATTTTTTGTCTGAAGATTTTGTGAGCTAGGATTTCTGAACTCTTGATTTTAGCTTTTTCCAGGTCTTGTCTTACTTGATCAAACCAGCTGTTAGGCATTTTTAATGGCTGCATGAGTTTGAATATCTGCTTAGTTAATATGTTATCTGGCATCCTGTAGATGTGACAGTAGAATTTTAGTCTGTGTTTTCTGATGTCGTTGGCTATGTTTGACTTTAGTCTGTAGCCTTCTTCTGTTTTTTTTTTTTTTAGTCCAATAATTGTCCTGATTATTCTTTGTTCTTCTTTTTGGATGTTCTCAATAGTGTGTGTGTGAGTGTTTCTGTGGCGTATAGAGTAATGGGTTTAATTACTGCATTGTAGTGTCTAATTTTTGATTGAATTCGTATGTTCTTTTTGTTGTAGATGTTGCAGGTCTGTCCGAAAGCCTTTTTCATTTTGTTGAGTCTGTTTTGTTGTGCCTTCTTTTCGAGTCCTGTTGGACTGATAATTTCACCTCAATATTTAAACTCGGTGACTCTGTTGATTTTTCCATATTTTGTGTCCAGTGTTTTATGTTCAGTTTGTGTGCCAAGAAAAACCGTTTTCTCAAAGGAGATTTTTAGTCCAATTTTTTCTGCTAATTCTTTGCGGGATTCTATTTGTTTGATGGCTTGTTCACTTTCTGCCAGAATAGCCAGATCATCTGCAAAGGCCAAGCATGAGATATTTAGTCTGTTTCTGCCTAATTTTACTGGGATGTTTGTTTTCTCCCATTCTCTAATGACTTTGTCCGGGGCTATATTAAATAAGATTGGCGAGAGACCGTCACCCTGTCTAACCCCAGTTTTTGTCTCGAACTCTCTGGAGAGTTCTCCCATGGATTTTACTTTGTTAGTGGTGTTGGTGAGTGTCTGATTGATACATTCTCTTGATTTATTATCCATACCATATTCCCTTACGATGTTGAGTAGGCTTTTCCTGTCGATGGAGTCATACGCATTCTTGAAGTCTACAAAGGTGCATATGGTTTTCTTGTGCCTGATTGATCTGTATTTTAGGATGGTTTTTAGGTTAAAGATTTGCTCTGCACACAAACTGTTAGGTCGAAGCTTGCTTGGTATTTGCCAATTTTGTGTTCGATTTGTTCTTGTACTCTTTTGTGGAGACAAGCAGAGAGAATTTTGTAGGGGACTGATAGTAGATATATTCCTCTGTAGTTGTTCACTTTGGTGTGGTCACCTTTTTTGTGAAGGGGAAGTATGAGCGCACTTCCAGTCTTTTGGGATTTCATTTGTCCCCCAACAATGTCCGATGATTTTGGTTAGTTCTTGGAGTGGAATTTGGTCTAGATTTTTCAGGAATTCCACCACTATGCCATCTTTTCCTGATGCCCTCCCATTTTTGAGTTTCTGAATATGCTCCCTGATTTCTTCTAGTGTTGGTGCTGGTGAATCTGGATTGATTTCTCCTGATTGTTCTGAGAACCCTTCAGCTGGTTCTGGGCAATTTAGCAGTTGCTCAAAGTAGGTAGTGAGGAGTTCGCAGTTTTCCCAGTTGTTTAGTGCCAATTTTCAATTTGCATTTTTAAAGCAAAGACTGTTTGAGGAGAAGCCCTTAATTTTGTTTGCAAATGTTCTATAATAGTCTCTAGCGTTATAATTTCTGAAGTTTTCTTCGATTGAATCCAATTGATTCTCGAGGTATTGTTTTCTTGTTTTCCTGAGGGTTTTTGTGGCTAGTCTTCTGTTTTCATCGAGTTCTGTTTGGTTTTCTGGTGATTTGTGAGTGCTATACTTTTTGTATGCAATTTTCCTGTACTCTATTACTTGGTTGCATTCTTCGTTCCACCATGGGTGTTTGTACTTCTTTTTTAATGGAATTTTTTCTTTAGCCGATGAGGTGATTTTGTCTTTGAATTCTAACCAATTATTCGCAGGTATTTCCTCCCATCTCTTGGTAAATTCTGATGACTGTAGCTTGGTAAGATCGAATTTGGATAGTGGTGTTATTTTTTTGAAGCAATTTCGAGGTGTCATTCTAATCTTGACTTTTGTGAGGTAGTGGTCAGAGTCGATGTTGGCCCCTTTCCTGACTTCAACATTGTGAATTTCTTTCTTGAAGTTTCCTGATATGGCTACATGGTTGATTTGGAATTCTCTGATTGAATTTACTGGTGATCTCCAGGTCTTTTTTTGCTTGCTTTCTGAAGAAGTGATGTAGACATGATTCTGATGTTATTCTGCTGGCATAACTCCACTAGTCTGATTCCATTCCTGTTGGTAAATCTGTGGACCGGGAATTTTCCTACGGTTTCTTGGTATTGTTTCTCTCTGCCTAGCTGTGCGTTAAAATCTCCGAGGAGAATTGTTACATCTTCTTGTGGGATTTTGGTGACGGTAGTTTCTAGTTTGTTCCAGAAGTTTTCTACATCTTTCGGGTTTTTCCGGTTGTCTATGTTTGTTGGGGCATGTGCGTTGACGATGGTATAGTGCTTGTTTTTGTATTGTGGCCTTAGTGTCATTAGTCTGTTGTTGATGGGAATGACTTCTTTTACTGCATTCAAAACAGTTTTGGGACTGCAAAGGCCATTCCAAGTAACAGTGCTCCTCTGCCAATCTTTTTCTCCGTTTTACTTTTGAAAATCCTGAAGTTTGCATAGCCCATTGTATCTTCGTTTGTGAATCTGGTTTCTTGAAGTGCAAGAATGGTAATCTTCTGTTTATCCAGTTCAGTGACTAGTTGGTGTAGTTTCCCTGGTTGGATTAGTGTGTTGATGTTTAGTGTTCCGAAAGATGTGTGCTGTTTTCGTCTGGGCAGTTTGCCAGAAGACTCCAACTTCTCCTGATGTGTAAGCTCAAGACCCTCAGAATCCGTATTGCCTTGAATGCCGACTTGTTGTCGGGTGGATCGTCCAACTGAGGTAAGTTTCTCTTTACTCACACAGTTCATGACGATAGTTTATTAAGTATGTCCCATTGCTGGGTGAATTAGAATCAGAGGTGCTAGCTCTGAAGCTGGTTTGAAGCCGCCCCTAACCTGGAGTACAGACACCTTCGGCCAGCCGCCTCTTTGGGGTACAGACGCTGCCTTGTTTCACCAGAGCCCCATTTGCCGCCACTTTTCAGAGTTCACAACAGGCTGGACCATCAATCTTGGAGGTGCCAGGGAAACTAGTCCCAGGTGGTATTCGCCCTTAGGTGCAGTCTCCTACTTCATGACGTTGTCCGCCTCCCATGACTAGGACGAGGGGTTGGACTTTGGGAGGCATTTTATCAATTATTATTATTAATATCCTTTGGTAGCAACCTTCTAGTGACAAGCATTTGCATGTCTAATCCTAATGAATTTCCCAAATCTCTGGTGGCGACCATTATTGACTTTCAAATTGTGAGAAATCCTACACAGTGTTTAGCAGTATACCAGTACATTCCTTTCACGGTCATAATTATTCCTATCATCCGTGTTAAGTTTTCAAATAATAACAAGGTACAGAAGATTGCTTTCTGAAGACTAACGACAATTTGTGTGGGTTAACAACAAGTATCACCACTCAAGATTACGTTGTTATACAACGACTAGATCATCTTAGAAACTGGAAGCTGAATTTCTGTTTTTGTAAATGATGTCCCTCCAGATACAGATAACAAAGAGAAAAATCAATGTTCAACAAAAATCAGTGTGTCTTTCCCTCTGAATAATAATAACCAAAGTTGTGGGTTGCAACAAGTGAAACACTTATGATACAAACAAAAACATGTACAATATTTTGGTTTTACACCTCATTCATTCATTAAGGACCAAGTCATATGGTTTTGGAGGTGTGCACACGCCGAAATTTACCACATGACTCTCCAAAAACACCATATGGATCTTTTCCCTGCAATATACCTCACTGCGAAACCTGCGGCATGCATCCACCCACTACAACATATTCCAACCCTACTATAAGGGAAACCTTCCCCATCTTTGGGCATGCCACCTGCTCCACAACACATTTCATATACCAACTAATCTGCTGCAACTCTACTAGTTCCTATAATTTAGGTAATGTGGTAAACATCAGCCTGTGCATACTTCCTGAACCATATGACTTAGTCCCTAACACATGAATAAGGTGTAAAACCAAAATAATGTATATGTTTTTGTTTGTCTCATATGTGTTTAAGTTGTCGCAGCCGGCAACTTTGTTGAGTGATGAGTCATTTTCCCCAAAAGCTGTTTCCTTTTTCCTTAATATCATTTCTCTCTGATTAATAACACATTTAAAAAAATCTAATTTGTGACAATTACAGTTGTATTATCCACCCAATAGATCAGTCTCTTTAATTCCACAACTTTTCTGAACTTAAAAGCCAGGTTGACTGAACTTACCATTACGAGGAATTACAACCTTTATAAAAATACATAAAAACAGAAAAATGAACAGAACAAGGAAGTATAATGGATTATTCTCTTCACTAACTGTTCATACATGAACATCAGCCTTTAGTGTAGTTTAATTTTCACTAAATAAATACATACAACTTAGCTCAGTTTTGAATTGGCTCTTATCACCTGGATTTCTCCACACAGGGTGCTAGGTGGATTCCACAAGGAAAATGTATTTGTGCAAACAGTTGATTTTAAAGTCTGATGAAGTCTTTTGCCGTACAGTTGGCCGTTGGAGTATTCACCTGCATCTAACACTATCAGATGTCCTCAGATGCAACATTGCTTGAATAGTTCAAGGCCTGCTAGCTCTGTCTTGAAAAATACCCAAGTCTCCAACTGACTTTAACAATTTAAAAATTGTATGCTGGTTGCTTATACAAGCTGCCAGTTGAATATTTGAACTGCAGTCTGATAGCTCTGAATATTCAATCATCACTTCAGTCTTCCTTCTGGTCTAAATTTTATATTCTTGACATAAGATCTGAACAAAATTTGGTACCAGTATGATAAGGCATCGAAGCTATCAGATCCATGAATTTAGATTGCAGATCAACATTACTCACATTATCACTCACTGATGGCATTCTTTCAGAAAATACCACATGAATATGAAAGAAGTTCTATTGCATCACTGAACAGGCTTCATTGCAATTATACACTGAGAAACTCTTCGTTCTTACAACACCTAAATTTATTTACATTGCAAAGTCATTAAAAAAACTCATATATCTCATGTTTTATTCATACAGAATTGCTTGGTGTAATAAACATTTATGACTCCAAATAACTATCGCAATTAATCTAACATTTCAAAACAAGATAAATCCTGCAAATAATACTGTAATTTTATGGATCTCCATGATTTCAAACCTTTTATAAACACTATTTAACCTTTCAATCTACATTACCTCATAATTATTTAGCTTTAACAAGCATTTCTGCAACCCAACTTTCTTACTCGTGTGTGTTGTATGGTTGAACCCCCCAATATTTATCGTTGTGTTTTTGAAGCAATACATCTACAAAACATTCGGCTTTTAGTGTCTTAAAAACAACATCTCATCGCTGTCTTCTCACGACAACACTACAAGTACTTATAACTTCAAGTATGGTACAATATACTATCCTTATTAACAAGTCACTATGGTAATCTCTGACCTTGTGCTTGACCACAAAATCCAAATTTCCAACTGACACGATTATTCTAGGTATAAATGCCAATTACATCACAGACTTCTATGTGTATTTCCCTTTAATGTGGCCATTCTCAACTAACAAAAGTTAATTTTTAACCCAACTTACAATATTACTTTCGTACCAGTCTGCATTTATCTACCCATTTAAGGATTCTTTAGTTAGAGATTTGCTCCAAAAGATTTAGCTAGATCATGCTGAATAAAATGGTTTTATGCTTCTTGCATTGATTGGCTGAAAAGTCCTATCCCTGTCCCTTATCACATATGCATTATTGTCTACTATCTATCAATTTTATATTACTCACTGTGCCATCATAAGTTTATTCTTCTAAAATGAAAATTTTAACACTAACATTACTGTCCAGTTTCCTACAGAACATTTGAATTCATGGATAATTTTGCTTCTAAGAATTATCCTTTCTGTTTTATTATTACCTTTCATGAAAAAGAACTAACTTTTTACATCCATTGCATATAATAGCTCATTACAACCATCATTTGCTGTTATCTAACTCATTATCAGGACTTTACAGTCAATGGATAACAATATTGAAACCACTTGTTACTTCCAGTGATAAATTAACCTTCATCCCTTTTATACATACATCTTCTCCATTTTCATAAATGAACTGGTCCCAACGAAACTGCCGATCATGGGCATATCCAGCGAGGGGCAGGGGGAGGCTGCTGTGCTCCCCCCCCCCCCCCCATCCCCCAGAAGAAAAATTAAGCTGCCTTTAGTACACTTCAACGAGTGAAAAACTGGCTCGGCAGCACTTTGTGAGAGGAAAGATTGAGTGGATTATGCCTGATGAGCATGCATTGAAATATTGTGAAAGAACACCGTGAGATATTGAGAAACAAAGATATTGAACAATTTTCTAAGAATCCGAGACGATTAACATTTACATAAACTATAACTGATTTACAATCTTAATTTACTACATAGTAGGTCCTTAGATTAAGTAGTTGGATTACTATATTAATCAATAATAAAAATATTTCCTCAATAGGTTTGAGTTTCAGTTTGTAAGAAATTGTCATGTTTCAGTGTCCCATCCCACTTCCTAAAAAACCAATACGAGTTGCCCCCCCCCCCCCCCCCAGCTCAAATCTGGCCCCCCTCTAGCTCTGATCCTGGATACACCCTTGCTGCCAATCAATGTGGGCTAATGCCCACATCTAAAAACTTACTGGCCATAGTAGCAGTACATATAAAATCATTGCACTTACATTCCCTGATTGCCAATAAAAACTGTGACTTACTCAGGTTCAAGATGATTTTAAATATTGATTCATTCAACAGTCAACTAACCCTATCAACTCAAATACATTGAAAATAAAATTACTCTCATCTAAATATACAAATTAGACCTTTGGAAATTTCACAAATACAACTTACCAAAATGACTCTAAAAATGCACCTTTCCTCTTTCAGTATCTTTTATGACTTAAATAAAATATTTTTATTGCTGATGCAATAAACAGATCTTTGCCCTGCCAACTAACCTTTCCCATGCAAAATATATTACTTGCAGCAATGATCTTCACAATTTCCTGTTGACTGTGATTAAATTCTACTCACTTAGGTAATTATATTTTATAACAGAACATATCTCCAAAGGTAAAGCAGTTCCCTGAATGAACAATGTAACATCCTTTCGTTGTGTATTAGCTCTGTCTGAATATAGATACAATCTCCCTTTCTCCAAAGTTAATGATTGTGTTCATCTTACAATTTGCACCAACTACCAAAACAATACATGACTGAACTTTAAACTAAACCTGTATTTCCTTATTCTCTCCTCGTAGCTTTTTATAGAAGACTTTCTTGTCTAAAAGATTAACCACTAACTTACATTTATCAAGAACTATCCAAATTTCATCTTTTACTTCATTTACTGATTTTATATTATTATTTCCTAAACTACTTTGTGACATATAATTGTGGACCGGGACCCAAGCTATCATGTTTAATTTATTTTAATTGTGATGAAGCACATGCTCAGGTGGCAATTCCCTTAGTCGTCTATTTACCCATTTTTTATTTTTTTATTGTGTTAAATAATTTGACTGTTAAATTACACACCCATCTACTTTTGCAGTTTGAAAATTTAAATTCCTTCAGCATTTTTGGTAAATTATTCATCACTTCATTTGGTAGTTTTTTCCAATCCCTTACACTCTTACCCACAAAAGAAAATTTTACCACTCCCTTATGCATGAAGTTCAGTGCCAGCTTGTGGTCATGGTCATCTTATCACTTCCACGTGTTATTACTAATTCTTTGACCAATATCCCTCCAAGACCCATCACCAAAATATGCCTTGTACATTCCCAGCACTCTCTTCCTGTCCTCCAATGACTCCTAACCTAGCTCCTTTATCATATCTGATATTGACTGGTCCCTGTGATAATTTCCACATACAAATTTAGTTGTTCTTCTTTGCATGCCTCCAACTCCTGTATTTGATACCCAAAATGTGGGTCCCAAACTGCACCACCATACTCAACCATTGGTCTGACCAAAGTTTTGTCACCCAATTCACTAACTTCTCTGGTACATCCTCTCATTACCCTCTCCAGTAAATAAAGGATTTTGTAACCTTTTCCTACCACCTGCCGAATGTGCTCTGCCCAGTTGAGTTTATTATCAAATGTTATGTCAAGATATTTATACTTAAAGGCTTCAACAAGAAATTCTGACCCCACCCTATAATTATAAACAATCTTTAGATTTTTATCTGTGTGCCTAATAAGCTGACTCTCTTGGAATTTATCTGTATTCCATGCTGACCTACCCATTTAGATATTATATCCAGGTCACCCTGCAGATGTTTACAGTCTTCTCATGTTTTGATCCTTAATATGTCATCTGCAAACAACTTAAATTCTGACCGTAAGCGAGCAGCACAATCATTCATTAGAATAATGACCAGCAACAGTCCCAATACAATACCCTGTGGCACTTCCATATTTACTTCAAACTCTTTTGATAATGTATTTCTTACTTTAACACTTTATTTTCTGGCTTTTAAGAATTCCTCTGCCCAGCAATTAACACTTTCATCCAATCCAATAGTTTTCAATTTATTTAAAACCATTTTATGGCTCACTCTGTCAAATGCCTTAGAAAGATCTAGTGCCACACTATATACATGGCCTCACTTGTCTAATTCATCTGAAATATCTTGCATATAGCTCACCATCTTAGATTCACATGAATATCCTTGCTTAAAGTCATGTTGTCGATCTGCAAACCAGTTTCTTTCCTCCCAGACATTTCTGATACAGTTGCATATCAATCTCTCCATAACACTGATGTCAAACTAACGGGCCTGTAATTTTCAACCCTATTTATCATCTCCCCTTTGTAAACTGGTACTACTATCATTTTCTTCCTGTCATCTTGCAAGCAACAGACTCATTTTAAAGAAAATTTCAAGTTAAGGTACAATATCATATCCGACAATCTTTAATACACCTGTAGAATATTATTTACACTAGACCCTTTGACGTATTTTTAGCTTTCTGAGTCCCTTCATAATTTCCTGAGAATCTATTTCACTCAACAGCTCCACCATTTTAAAATCCTCAGTAACTTCTGCTCAATTCTCCTCTAAAATTGTCTGAATACCTTCTCTTCCACTCACTTTTCTAACATAACCATAGAAATTTCTGGTTAGATTGTTCATTAGTCTCCCTGCACCAATCATAAACCCATCCTTTGCTTCTGTCTTTGCTATTGGTATTAATTGCTTGTTTAGTTGTTTTAAGTATTCTCAACTGCCTTCTTGTCTCATAACTCTGTTGTGTTCCCATCTCATTAACCTCTTTAACATTCTCTCCACCCTATGGTGATATGTAGGTTGTGTATTTTATTTTCTTCTTTTGAATAAACATTTTCTCTCCCTTTTATACTATCTTCTTAAACTCTTACAAATTCGCCTCCACTATACTGGTGCCATCCTCGTTTGTTGTCTATGCCTTTTTATAATCATACCTCTTTCTCCCTTCTATTTTGGCCACTGGTTACTGGATCCCCTGATATCCATCAGTCTGCATTGTGAACACTTATTCCTTCAGTAACCTAACACAATACAAGAATTTCGTCAGGCTTTATTAGAAAGATATCCAACATGTTTGGTCCCGTCATGTTCTGCTGTACCACTTGTGTAAAACCTCCTTCCCTTACTAAGGTATTTGCAAATTTTTGTTTCCTTGTGTTATTAATCTTATTTTCTATCCACTTGACAGCTGGTAAATTCAAATCCCCACCAATAGCAACCATTCTGTGATCATCCCTGAATTTAGTTTCTCTCCAAGAACCTCATCTTCATCATTCATTCTTCCACAATGGTAAGCAACCAACGCCCTGATTTTTTTTTCTTTTTTTATTGCCCCAAAAATCTACCCCTAGTAACTCCTGGCCATGATATATTAAAACTAGAGAACTGTAGTAATGTTTGCTAATCAGTATGAGTACCCCTTCACCAGTTGCTCCTCTAGTTCTGTGTTACACACGGAAACCATCAGGGAAAACCTCTTTGTTTAATACTCCTTCTTTTAACCAAGACTCTACCCCTATAATCACTTGTGGTTCATGTATCCCTAATAAGTTTGGAAATTCTATTATTTTGTTCATTCTACTTCTACAGTTCACTCTTATTTTTCGCTATGTGGTATTACCAGTATTAACCCTTGTCTTTCCAGTGGTACCCCTGTCCATTATTATTTCAACAGCTTCATCTATTTCTTTAACATTAGCATTTTTTTTCCCATCATGCATATACAGTCAGTATCCTTTGATTACTTATTTTTATCCCCTCATCAGCAGCCCTTATTCTGAAAAATCACAGTTCTGACCCCATCATAACTAGAAGTGGGCTGCCTTACAGCTTCAGCTAACAACTCAGAAATACTCCCTTCCCCATTCTATTTAGATGTAGGCGATGCCTTGTGAAATCCCACCTACTAGTGGTATTCAGAGATAGCATCTCTGTTTCCACATTTACCCTCCACTCAGCGTGTTTCAACTGCGGCTGATCATGGAGACTTAGAACCTGTACTAGTTCTGCCCTGGTATACTGCGCCTCCTTCACCATCTCCCTCAGGTCACTCTCCATACCATAACTTGGGTTCGTATCAATACTATATGTTCATCACACACAAATGTCTTTCATTTACCTTGTATCAAAAACTGTTTTCTTTCCTATTTCTTTAACAATTTGAAGAGTCATTAAAAATTATCTTGTAAAACTCATAACTTCTAGTTTGTTACATTATTAAAAACATATATTTGTTACATGAACTTCTTGCAACTTGACACACCAAACTTTGCTCAGTAATTAAAATGTCCTGTATTATTTCCCAGTCTGTACCGAGAAATGGCTCTCTCCTTTCACAGAAAGGATACCTACCCACCAAATAGATTCTTGTATGTCAACTGTCCTAGGAACAAGTCCCAATATTTACAATCTTGAACTTGCCCCAAAGATTCTCAACTTAGCATTGTCTGCTCAGACTTTATTCAACTATGATTTTACCCTGTGTTAATTTTACCTGTAAATTCATTGTATTTCAGATGATAAAAGTATCTTGGTCATTATTTTTTTCCCCTCTAGTGCATATGACTGTGTTGGTTTAATTTTTTAAGGTTCTCACAACTGTTAGTCTGCATGGAATGGCACCTGTTTTGTTTCCAGTGTTATCAGTGTCAGTCTGCATGTCACTAACTATTATCTCTTTGTGTTGTGTGTAAGCTGCTGTGTGTTTCTGATTATTGGTGTTATTATCTACTTCCCCGTCATTCTCTAGTATTGTATGTGCTGTTTGTAACAAATTCACATCCCCTTCTATTCTACTGAATTTTGAAGGATGAGAGTTTCTTAGTTTATCTTAGTGACCAGGTTACTTTGAGTATCCTTGTTCAAAGAATTGCTCAAGCTGGACAGATACTACAGTCCTGTATAAATATCTTTCCTAATTACCCAATAATGTTATCGATGTCTTATTCTCTCAGGTTATGATAGAAGAGAAGAAGTAAGGTTTAACTCTGTTGTAATGTTTTACTTCCCAACTTCTTAAAATTACAGTGTGGGATTTGATTTGTGATTAACTTTTCACCAGCTGTTATTGTTTTTCATGCATTTAACTTTATAAGTAAGTCTCTTTTTCATTCAACTGCTTTTCTGCATTTTAATATTTTAACTTTGAAATATTTCATAATGGCATACGTGCCTGAAAATTATGTGAAAATATTTGTTGCCTGATGTTGCAGGAGTATATTGACCTCTCATCCATCATGGTTAGAGCCAAACCATATCATGACAATGAAGAACTGTTGCCAATGTGCTATCGGTGTTCAACTTACAACCCATTGATGAGCAATTGTGGAAACCGTTGCACACACTGCAGGCAGCCATTTGTCCACTCTTTTGTTTCTTTTGGTAATAACATAATTTCACTGATTATTTTATTTATTTATTTCTATTATTATGCATGGTGCTGTAAAAGATTTTTCCCCTTTGCAGAAGTGCTGCCACTTGTAGAATTTCAACTAGAAGATGGAATAAGTGATGAAGAAGCTTTACAGCTGATAGAAGCACCAGTAACCTTAAATTCTGGAAGTGAAGATTGGAAAGAAGGGGGCAATGGCAATTATCAAACATTACAATTGGATGAATCAGCAATAAGTGCTCCAGATCCATTCACTGCAAACCTGTTGAACTTTGAAGTACTGTTAAACATTTTCATTTTGAAATAGGTTAAGTTATAATTTATATTAAGAAATAATGGTAATCTGGTAAAGGTGACCTTCTTTAAGGGCATCCTATACAGGGTGATTCAAAATAACATGGACAAAATGACATGGTAGATCTGTCATACAATAAGGTTCAAAAATCGCATAGGAACAGAGGGTAGCAAATGCCTGTAGAGGGTGCTAGAGCCATGAGAGGGCATTGTGATACAAACACAAGCCACCACGATAACCAGACCTGTCACACTTGGATTTTTTTTTTTTTTTTTTAAAAAAAAAGGACTTGTGTATGAAACACCTGTTGAAACGCCGGAAGGTCTGGTAGGAAGAATTGTTGCGGCAGCCAGATGTGTTCGAGATACACCTGGTATCTTTGAGTAGGTGCGCCGTTCCATGCAACTGAGATGCCAGGCTTGTCTCGATGCATCTGGCAAAAACTTTGAGCATCTGCTGTAGGCTCAACATTTGACTTGCATTAGTCGCAGTATATAAAAATAATCTGTAATGGTTTTGTTTCTTCTCTTTGTGTCAGTATTATTTTAGACACCCTGTAGTGGCTCCAGATCGCAGTTGCGACCCTCTGTTCCTATGTTCCTATGCAATTTTTGATTCTTATTGTATGACTGATCTAACATGTCATTTTGTCCACGTTATTTTGAATCACCCTGTATGATGTTTCATGATATGGTAAGTTCTGCAGAATGATGATGATATCCTAAAGCAATTTATTTTTCATCATGATTTTCATCTGTAGTACATCTTTTAACATAACTGTACCATATGTTCTATTGGTATTTTATTTCTCATTGTTAAAGTAATTAGGCATCAGCAACCTTTTCAGATATTACATAATTTATACTGGCTAGATTTCCATTACTTTGTGGTCATGTTATGGTTACTAAGTGTTCATATCTTACTTAATTACTTCAAATTCTTTCCATACGCCTTGTAATTTGTAAGATGATAAGTTCACACTGGGGTTTGTGCTAAACTGTTTCACCTTAACTGTAACCATGTGCTATGCCTTGGATAATTCAGTTTGTGCTTTACTGAAACTCAGCTGCTACCTAACTTGATCTAACCCCAAATTAGGAAAGGTATGTAGCAATTAAAAGTCACTATTACAATTTAAACTGTTAAACCATATATTCTTCCAAAAATCTATAAAGTCACAAACTTAATGGCGTCGGAAATCATCACCAAAGAATTTTAACTGCAGGAACGATTAACATTCGAGACAGACCAACCTCACGACCCCTAACTGAATTTACAGTTACATGAGGTGTTCTAATTTCGTCAAAGCCTCAAAGTTCAAATGCCTGCCCGTGCATTTACATCCACCTAGCTGCGTGCCCAATTAGTGCCGTAAAGTAGCTTTTTCACTCTCTAACTGATTTTGAAAGACTGGGGGAGGAAAGCTTAGGGCTGCTATATATGGAAATGCCCATGGGCACTCTTCATTTTACTGTTTCCCTTGAACCAAGAACGCCGTGTTTACTATTCTCTACCATGTTATACGAAAGTTGAACGAAAATATTGTGCAATCATAAATTTCGAGCCCGCTAACTTTCTGATGTCTAGGAGATTTACTGTATATGATTCTACATGTTCTAAAATGACTGTTGAGCAAATTTGAAGTCGCCACCTGTTTTCTTCGATTTATTATGAATTTCTGAAATATCATCCACTTGAAGGCAATCTGTCGTGGCCATTTTTTTCTATTGCTACTTCCTGCCAATTCTTACAAAAATTTGCTTTATCTTAACGTGACCCCATGAGATCATGAATTTAAATAAAACTTTCTAAAGCTGTTTGTACTGTATTACAGTGTGCTTTGAATATAGTTTCCTCACTTGATTTAACATATTATCTAAACTGGTTAATTTTTTCCTTAGCCATGCTTTCAAGGTTTTCACAAACTGTTTCAAAAATCAACCTTTAAACTTTAATGACCATTTCCCAACTTTAATATGTTGTGTAAGGAAAAATTATGTTTCTTTCTTGCTTTAAGTTGACTTCCTACATCTTTCAAAATAGAACTTCTCGAATTTTAGAGTGTGCAGTTATGCCTTAAGTTCTCATAGTATTCAAAACTCTTTAGCAGGATTCCATAGCTACCAAATTTCTATCGTCTATTTACTAGTTATTATCCTGAATACCTCTCAAAAGTGAAGAGAATGTTTACTTTTACAAAATATTTTGCAACCAAATATTAGAATTGCTGTTCTTATGTTCTGACTTTTCATAACTGTTTAATCTGATTTCTAGCTTAAATTGACTAAGTAACTGACTTTAAAGCTCATATGCAATGCTATTCAATTTAACTCACTGTTCTAAAAACAAATTTTGCTATGCAGTTACAAAATTTTTAAGTTACGTTACATGCCCCCGAAGATTTAAGTTATTTTCCCAAGAAATCAGACTTAAATCTTAAAGAAAAACTGAAGGACAAAATACTGAAACCCCCCTTTTCTATATACTCTTTAAGTTGGTCTGTCCATTCATACCTCCTCTCACTTATGCAGATATTATCAAAATTACTTTTCAAAAACACGTCAAAATTCACATAAATATTACAAACTCAAAAATATCAATGAAATAGTGTCATTCTTGGATTCTAATACAGTTGTTTTTCATATTGTTTTGATTTATTAACAAGTGTTTTTGGTTTTAAACTGTTAAAATTTTTGTAACTGTTCATTTTTTGTAATAAATGTTCATTCAGTTGTTCATTTGTTCTTAAATTGTATCACTTAATTCCTAAATCTGAAACCAAATTACATGAAAAAAAAAAATAATTTATTCAAGTCATGATTACATTTAAGGCGAAACAGTTTAACACAAACTCCGATGTGAACTTATCATCTTACAAATTAATTTAAAGTTTAATATCAATTCTTAACCTCCTTTTAAGGTATCAGAATGATAGCTAATAATTATTGGCATTTCCTGAGATTAATAAAGTAAGAAATTAAATATCCGAACTGTGGACTATGGTTTTACTGCAGTTACATCATTGTTACAAGCTGGGAATAATGCCCAGGTCTAGAAACTATCACACCTGTCTAATAAATTATAAGGAGCAATTGATTATGAAACCACAGTCAGATGTAGAAAGTAAAAAATTCTGCTCTTTAACTCACAGTTAACAAGTGTAAAGAAGCCAGCTGTGGCTGAAGAAGACACTGTTTCTCTAAAGGATTCTTCTTGTGAACTTGCAGCTTGTTTATACCATTAAAAAATTTAAATAGTGACAAGCAAGGAGGACTGAATGACATAACCTGTAATAGCCCTGAAAAGGGAAGTTTTAATAGAAATAAAAATTAAATATATAAAACTATCATTATTAGAAGGCAGTCTTTGGACTGGCATCATTGAGATGGATCAGAACAACTTTGGTCCTGATTATGTAGTCTACAGACTCTTCAAACACAATGCAAGTTTAAAAATACAGCAGATATAAAAACCTCACAAAGTAAGATTGTAATTGTTGAGGGGTCCATGGCCGGCACTAGGATTTTGGGTCCCCGGGGTAAGCGTTCTTAGCAGTCACATAACCAGTTGGGTCCCTTGGCCAATTCATCAGTTTAGGACCCTCTCTCACATCTTTTTTTTTTTTTTTTTCTCTACAACTTGCCCCTACAGCTGGTGATCAGGGCCCCATCAGCTGGACGGGCCCAGGTACATTTGACCCACTTAATCTTCCCCCCCTCCCTAACGCCCGGCCATGGTGGGTTCAGAGGATATTCTTGGCAATGACCCCAGTTATTCAGATGATGAAGATAGTAATTTCATTTCCAAGAAGAAAAGTCAGACAACTTTGGATATTGTTAAGTTTGTTATTTCTTTCAAAGACTTTTTGACAGAGTGAGCCTTAAAATGGTAGTAAATAAGGTAAAACTATTGGAATCAATGAGAAAGTGATTTTTCAGGGGAGAAGAATTTTTAAAAGGTAGAAAACAAAAGTTATTGTAAGAAATGCAGTATCAAAAAAAGTGGAAGTAAAAATGGGAGTGCCACAGGGTACCATATTGGGACCATTGCTATTCATTATTCTAATTAATAATTGCGTTGATTGTTTGCTGTAAGAAATTAGATGTTTGACTTAGTACTATATAAAAGGATCAAAACAGAAGAGGACTGTAACCAGCTGCAGGGCGACATGAACAGGATATCTAGACCGAGCGTGGTGGTGTAACGGATAGCGTTCTGGCCTCTCATTCGGGAGGACGGCGGTTCGAATCCCCGTCCGGGCATCCAGATTTGGGTTTTCCATGGTTTCCCAAATCACTTCAGGCAAATGCCGGGATGCTTCCTTAAAAATGCCATGGCCAAATTCCGTCCCATTACTTGCCCCCATCCTTTCCTGTCTCTAAAGACCTCGCTGTTGAGAGACGTAAAGAAGTTAAAAAAAAAAAAAGGATATCTAGTTGGGTTGGTAGGTAAACATTGGATGCAGATAAATGCAAAGAAGAGTCAGGTTGTTAGATCCACAATTAAAAAACTAAAGTTTGATTATAAGGTGGGGAAAGAAATGTTTGTTGAAGACAACTATCTTGGCATTACGTTTGATAACAAGTTTAACTGGGCAGGACACATTGGACAGCTGTAGAAAAGGTTTCAAAATTCTGTGCTTATTGGAGAGAGTGATGAGTGGATGTACAAGAGAAGTAAAGGAATTGGGTTATAAAACTTTGGTCAGACCATTGCTTCAATATGGTGGTGTATGTAGTATGGGACCCACATTTTTAGTATCAAATACAGTAGTTTTTTATTCTCGTGTCAAAAACATCAAAATACACAGTTAAATACATTTTGTAAATCAACAACTTTAAACACACTTGGCCCAGTACTTCGCAACCTCAATCGCATTGTGAGTTGCTTGAAACAGGTCTTCGTTGTTGCAGGATGATGGGCACATAGGGCACTCGAGCATATGATTCATAGTTTGGTCTTCTCCACATTCACATTTAATACTGGTAGTATCAGTATAACCCCATCTCATTAGATTTTCCTTGGACCTGCCCACTCCTGTTCGCAATCGATTTAAAGACCGCCAGACGTTCGAGTCTTCTTCGTGACCAGGTGGCAAGCACTCTGCAACTGTCAGCGGTCCCGAGATGTTGGAACCCTCATTTTCCATAACTGTACTCTTGCGTTTTCAGGTGACCCAATTAGTTCCCGTGATGTTCTGAGGAAGCTTTCCTGGATTTGAGTCTCTGGCTGGTGGTATATGGCCATACAGTGGATGAGCGCTTTTCCCGTTCTACTTTGGTCCTCTCCTTGTTCGCAGCCACTTCTCTCCGGATACTGGGTGGTGCAATGCCCGAAAGCTGGTAAAGCCTATCAACTGGGGTACGCTTTAAGCAACCTGTCACTAGCCTACAGGTGTTGTTGAGGGCTACATCCACCTGTTTGGTATGAGATGATGAGTACAAACTGGGCATGCATATTCTGCAACAGAATAACAAAGGGCCATTGCCGATGTACGTATAGTTTGTGGTTGACTGCCCCACCTGTTATCCAACTAATTTGCGCAGTAAGTTATTTCTTGTAGAGATCTTCATTTTGCAATTCATGCAGTGCTTCTTATATGTGAGGGTTCTATCAAGTGTCACTCCCCAGTATATTTTGGGGTGTTACATGTCTGCAGTTCGATACCTCACCACATTACTTTTAACTTACGCTGAGCTTTCCTATTTTTTAGGTGAAAGGCACACACTTCAGTTTTTGAAGGGTTAGGTCTTAAGTGGTTTTCCTTATAATAGCTTGATAGGCCTTCAAGAGCAGCAGACAAATTTCTTTCTACAACTTCAAGTTTTGTGCTCTGTGAGGCTAGAGCTAGGTCATCAGCGTACACGAAGCTCCTGGTAGCTGGATGTAATGGCTGATCATTTGTATGAATGTTGAAAAGTATTGGGGCCAGTACACTACCTTGAGGTAGGCCATTCTTTTGTACCCTCCATCGACTGCGCTGTCCTTGAAAGTCAACAAAAAACCTACGATTCTGAAGAAGAGTAGCGATGAGTTTGGTTAATCCGGTAGCCTTTGTCAGACTGTAGACCTTGTCAAGTAATAGTTGGTGGTTAACAGTATCGTATGCTGCTGACAGGTCCACAAAGACCACACCCGTGGCTTTACGGGTTTCAAATCCAGCCTCTATAAACTGTGTTAGGTTCAGTAGTTGCCCAGTACAACTTTTGCCAGGACGAAAGCCAGCTTGTTGTTGAATAAGTTTTGGATCAACCACAGGCTGGACACGATTCAGAATTAATCGTTCATAATATTTTGTAGAGATGACACAAGAGTGCTATAGGTCTAAAGTCTTTATGATTGTTTCCTTCTTTTCCAGTTTTCAGCAGCGCCAATGACTCTCGTCTTACGCCACAACCTTCGGAATTTGATATGAGCTCATACATTTTGTTAAAAAGCTGTAGAACCCATTCTTTGGTTTTATATCTGAAGTTCTTAATTTGTTCTGATCGTATGTCATCGAGGCCTGCCGACTTTCCTGTTTTGCACTCATGAATAATCTTTTCAACTCTGACATACTAAAGGGCTCAGTGAGGTTGTTCATATCTTCCTGACTGTTTCTGTTTCGTTTATCTTTGTTTTTTAGATTGTCCACTTTTATGAGTCTCCTTCCTGTTCATGAGTAGCTGATGTGCAATTTGGTTTGCGTTTATATTGGAATGTCCAGTGGTCTTCGATGCATCATTGTTGAGGTGTTTTAGAAGTCTCCATGCCTTGTGACTATCTCTTTTCAGGTCCAGCTCTTCTAATGTTTTGATCCAGTGGTCTCTTTTTGCTGTACCTTAGAGATGAGATCAGTTGATTACCAGCTTCTATTGTCTTTTCACCAAATGGATCATCTTGGAAAAGTGTTTTATAAATCATGAACTGGGCAGCTAGATCTGAGGTGAGACCCGGAATATATGATGATCGGCAACCACGGGGAATGAATCTACTGGAGCATTTTTTCACAGCTGCAGTGAATGTGTCATATGATTCTGGTGTTGGTTCAATAGTAGACACAGCCGCATCCAATATTTCTGTGAACATGGACCAGTTAGCTCTCTTGAAGTTATACCTCCTGCAGAATGGAACTCTCTGGGGTCTTACTGTCGCAAACACTTCAACATTATTGGTCTGTGCTGCGTGTTTGGTATTGGGCTACAGACAGACTTCACACATTGCTGGCTGATGTGATTACTGCTGAATATTAGATCAGGGTTGTAGCCCCGTCTCCATCTCCCACTGTTGAAAGATGCTGGCAGTTTGGGATCATGTACGATAGTAAGTTGATTTACATCTGCCCATTCTTCTACTGCAATGCCATTCTCGTCATTGAAGTCGTAGCCCCAAGCAGTACAATGAGAATTAAAATCTCCGATAACAATCTGCAGATGTTGATTATGGAAATTAAACGGTGGTTTGACAGTGAATTTACTGCTGGGTGGTTTATATAAAGATGAGATTGTGCAGTTTTTAAGCTCAATGGTGAGGACTTCGATGTCGTTCTCCTCTGTGAAGGCCGTGGACAGGATCTGAACATCTGGTCGGACAAAGATGGCACTTCTGTATTTATGGTGAGGTCTCTCAACCGCGCGGATCATTCCATTTATTTTAGGTCGGCGCATTTCAGTACTTCTATGTGTCTCCTGTACACATAAAATGTGGCATTTGTGTTGATTGCATAGGTCTTGTAGCAATTCTTCCTTGGCTGATGACATGCCTTCAATGTTGATGGAGACAATCTTTAAATGTGGCCCTGATAAGGGCTCACTTATTGATGTTTCTGGTGTGAAAGGTTTGGCCAGCATTATACCGTTGCCCAGGGATCGCCCGATTGCTTCTGATAACGTTTTCAAATCACAATCTTCGGGGAGGCACCTTTCATGATCCCCAATACAGTAGTTGAAGAGGGTGCAAAAAAGAGCTGCTAGATTTGTTTCTGGAAATTACTGCAGAATGCAAGCTGTTAAAGATATAATACAGGAGTTGGAATGGGATTCATTGGAAGGCAGGAGGAGGGTGAAGAGGGTCATGGCAGTGTAAGAGGTGTATATTGGTGATGAGTCACAGAAAGCTATTGGTGTAAGAATGAAAAAGTAATGCATGGTAGGAAAAAGATGACCATGACCACAAGCTGGCACTCTATTTAAGGCACAAGGGTGTAAGAACATTCTCTTTTTTAGGTAACGGATGTCAGGGATTTGAATAAGCTATGAAGAGAAGTGATAAATAATTTACCCAAAAAGGTTGAAAGAATGAAATTTGTAGAAGGCAAATGTAGGTGGGTGCAAGCAGGGGGGAAATAGGTGTGCAGGGAAATTGCTACTAGAGCATGTGCTCCATTGTAATTACATTAATTTAAGTCACCTGAATGTTATCATACAGCATCATGTCAGTTGAAGAAGTACATAATTTTCCAGGGTTTTCTTGTAATCTGCAAATACTTACGTTGGTTTGATAGATGTATTCTGAACTAAAATTTCCATTTACTCCTGAATTTCAAAGGTGAAATGAAGCTTTTGCTATTCCTTGCTGATGGTATAAGAGCATAGCAAGTGAGTGATAGGTGGAGTTTGATCTTACACTTTATTTACAATAAATGGAGCATATATTTTAATATGTCTAACAGCAATTAAACTATCTATAAAAGTGTTGAAATTAAAATTCTTATGAATCATGAATTGTAATTACTAAGCCAGTTGAAGCATTAATCCAATTAAAAGCATCAGATTAAGGACTTGCAAACCTATATTCTATATCAAAATATAAGATTATTTTCAGTAAAGTTGATTAATGTTTAACAAATCTTTACAAGGTGTTCAATTTACATGAAATGATATTTTATTCCATCTGTGTCAAAAAGCCTGCTTTCTTAGTTAATCCTTAACTACCTTCTCTAATTTAATGATGTGTTTAAAAATGTTAGTGCACTGATGTTCCAACACATATGGTCATTGTAACATTAATGCTATTTTTATTCTTTAAACAGAAACAACTATTCTAGTTACACAAAAAATCAAAAATACAACTGTACATTCATTTCTTATCAACAGTAATTAATATTGTACCAAAAATCTACTCAAATGCACAATGTTTATTGTTGCCACAATCATAGCAAGATATTTATCTTTCCATTACTTTAAGATCACCCTTCAGATTTAATGGTAATTGACTTTCACAGGCCAAAACTCAGAAAGAAACAACACTTCTATCACTCCAAAAAATATTCATTAACTATTTTACAGAAATCATCTTTCCCATTAACCATTCAAATTCAAGTTAGGATTTCCTGAACAAATTAAATATTCCGTTCAGTTCTTTCACGTAGGCATTTAGTCAGCTAATATGATCTATTTTTATACCAACAAATATCAGACTAAGCAAAATTCTTTTCATTTTTATGTAGCTCATTCTAAAATATATGGCCTCACAAAAGTAATTACTGATCATAGCAATCATATATTTTTCTCACTTGACCTTACATAATCTTTATCTTCTGCATTTATATATTTATTGTACTATTAAAAAATCTAGTAACATTTCCCTTCCTTTTTTTAACTACTTTTGGTTGGGATGGCAAGTGATCTTGATTTATGTTTTGAAAAATGTTGTGGTGTCCTTTATATAATTTATAGATATATCTTACTTGGTTTAAAACATTGATAATTTTTCCAGAGACACACTTGATCCATTTGTAACTACCTCTTTCCTCATATGTGCAACATTTCCTGTTTTTATAAAACAAACATATTTATCTACATATTTGCCACTTTTATTTTCGACATATTTGCCGGACTTGCTTTATCTGGATGTGAATTCTTTCCTTCCTCCTTATATCATGTACTTCATAAACTTCATTTAATCAATAACCTTTGGGTGCATTAATCAATACATTAACATCCTATTTGTTCTATCAGGTCCTCCCTTCATTACTCTGCCTTTGTCTTCTTCCCTTCAACCCTGTGTAAAATAAACAAAATAAAGAAACCAGTATATTTCTTGCCAATCACTCTATTTCAAATGTTTTTTAACCCATTCATTTGCTTATCTTGACTTTCCCTGTCTATCAAAGTGTGTTTGATCCAAAATGGACTCTGTAAAACAGCAGATTTTCCCCTTAGATAAATGAATGTAAACTATGTGCATTGATTGGGCCAAATACATTTCTATGGTTGATTAACATGTAAGCATTCCTTGCAATAATCTGATTTATTACATAGTTCTGCTTATAAATTTAATAAAACTTACATATCTTCTTTTTTTTTTCCTTCTGCATCCAAACATCACATATTCATTATTAGCACCTTTTACCCAATCTCGTGTTATTTGTGTGGTCAGTAACAAAATTTCTGTTTCTCTCCCAGAATAGTGTTGTGTATTGCCGCAGTGTAGGTTTTCGTGAAATCATCTTTGCTTATGTGAACAAATCCGCTTCCTACCTGGGCGGGTATAAATGACACACTCTGGTTGCAGTGAATCCGATCCTGAGCTATCATGGAATTTGAAACCTGGATGTGGAAAGTGTACTAATTATGTGTTTGGAGACGATGGCAACAAATAAAGAAATGTGAAATGAACTCCACAGCATGTTTTTATTGTCTTTAACTATGTCATTACATTTTTGCCATATGGTTAAGTAACTTAGAATGAATTGCAAGGGATATTTCTAACCCTGTAAAAATTGTGTGTTCATTGCAGAATGAAGATGATTTTGTACCAGTCATAGTAAACAGAGCTAATCTCAGAGCTATGGATCCCAGTGGAGTTCTTATTTCGAAATGGCCAAAACCACTCCGGTTCCAGTTTTATCGAAATTTGCTACCTGATCTGCAAATAACAATGTGCCCTTCATGTAACAAGGTAAGTTTAGTTGGACATTTCAGTCTAATGATTTCAGAATGGTGTATGCTGTAGAAAAACATAGTATTAAATGTTAATAAAGATTGAGATAGTACTCACATGACACTGTAACTAGAAAATAAGTATATTAATGAATATTTCCTCTTTTTTTTGTAGGTTTTCCATGTAGATGATTTTGAACTCCAGGTTCTTTTAAAAGGTTACTGTCCATTCTGCCATTTTCAGAGCAAAGTGTCAGGTACTGAAAATGAAGAAGAAAATTTTGCCTGAGGATTGTTCTCCCCCCCCCCCCCCCCAAGGTATTAATATGAGGATATTAATTATAGCAATGATGAATTTCATTCTTTGCCAATAATCCTCAAACATATTCTAAAGATTGTAGAAAGGAGACATGTTATTTTCAGTATTAATAGAAAATAACGGAACCTGTACTTAAAGTGCCTTAGCTTTCCAAATACTGTAAATAAAGTATGTATGGTTTTGCCAAATTAGTTTTTATTGTTTTCCAACTTTTTATTCTCCTTAAATTATGAATGCTGGTAAAAAAATCATTTTTGTCACATTAAGAAAAAATATTTTTAATGCTCTAAAACATAATTATACACATTCTTCTTTGTATCATGGTACCATTTACACTTTCTTTTTTTCCTTAAAATGAAGATTTTCTAGCTAGTACTCACTATAGTTGCTCACAATCCTAGCTCAACAAAGCAGTTAATGCTTGGACCTGGCATTTTCTGAGGATGAAGGTTGATTCCCAGGTACATACATCCCAGTTTCAATTTTCCATTACCTGGGTGACTGATCTTCACTTGGCATCTTTTGATTTCTGTTCAATATACAAGATTTTGAGTAAAGTTTGATTAAAGTAAAAGGCTTCCTAGGCATTTTGAGCTGATCAGTTCCTTGTTCCAACCAAAGAGAAGCTTAACTAACATCAGTAACTGGTACCTGAAACTTCTACGAAATAAGGTTAGAGCCGTTACCGAGAAACCAAATACAAGAACTACTCCTTTCTTTTTGTAAAATCATGTTACAAACTTGAAAAGCAAAATATTACATACATACGAAATTTCATCCAAATCGCTACAGCCATTTTCTAGATCATCTGCTTTACCACCTCGTAAATTTATTTTAAACATAAATGCTATATTACGTTAAATGGAAATCTTAATGCTAGTCAGGTATTAATTAATGGTGCTAGATATGTAATAATTCAGGGGCTTCTACTATAACTGTTTGATAGTGGATTCTTATGTAACTTGACGAGACAAATTGAAATTAAAGAATAACATTTTTTGATATCTCGCTTAACTCTCAAGATAAAGTATCTCAAAATTGACATCGTTAGGTTGTAATGCAGCCTGAACCAGAAGAAAAATTTCGCCATAGCCAGATTTGATGATGAATTCATACGTAACTCAATGAGACAAATCGAAAATAAAGATTTTTTATATATATATTTATATATCTTGCTTGATTCTCAAGATATGTTATCCCAAAATTAAGTAGGTTAGTGTGAGATCCAGCTTGGACCAGAAAAAAAATCCACCAAAACCATTATATATACATTGTAGAAGTGCACTATAGGTGTTTTATTTTCTTCCTAGTGGTTTTTGTTAGGTTGAAATACGACCTGGACCAGAAACAATGACACCAAAAGCACAATGATGTAGGTATACCTATAACAGATTTTTAACATGCTATATCTTGAAAACCAAGCCTGATATCATGCTGTATTTTTGATTTGTTTCGTCAGCTTCTATAAGAATCCATCATCAGAATGTGGTGCTGCGGTAAGCATAGAACTGCCGAAAATCAATGCTACGTTCATTCACTCTGATAAAACTATGCTCATACCTTGCAGTAAGCTCACATCTTCTGATCAACTGTGCCTTTCCAAATGATAAGAAAACAATTCCCAAAAGAAGTAACCTTCTTTATGAACATTAATAAAGCACAAGGTCAGATTAGTGTTGTAAAAAAACGGTTTTTTTTCAAGCCTGAAAAAAAACATGAAAAAAAACTTTGAAAAAAAACATGTTTTTTTTCTGGAACACGTTTTTTTTCACAACTACTAAATCTCAATTTTGTAAGGCAGTTATCGTTTAATATGACTGTTTTAGAGTTTATACTAAGTACTTATCTTAATTTTTAAATGTACTATATTTTTCTGGTTCAGTAAAACAATAATTACGAAAGTATTGGCGACATTGACTGAAAATTTCCTTTTACGAACGGTGCCAGCGCATAGTGATACTGATACCGAGTCATAAAATTGTCAGTAATTATGAATCGTTTCCTTGCAACCGTTTGCGTAAACCAACTATTGAAAAGAAATAAAGCTCATATTTTGTATGTTAATAGATTTAAATTCAAACTTAAAAGACCGTAATACAGAACTAACGGCGCAGTATTTATGACCGGAAAATCATCTCACACTGCCGAATATATGGCTCAAGAAATCAGTTGTGTGATTGATGAAATAGGACAACATAAGATATTTGGCCTCGTGACCGACAATGCAGCGAATATGAAGGCAACTTGGAAACTACTTGAAGCAAAATACGAAAAGACAAACCTATTTACTTATGGTTGCCTAGCCCACTGTATCCAGCTAATATTGAATGATATGAAAGATTTGTCTCCTTTGAAGACTCTGACAGCGAATGCAATAGCTTGTATCAAGGCCATAAAAAACTCTCACAAGCTTAATACAGCCTTCGTAGAAAAACAATTAACCACCGGCATCAAAATAAGCCTTAAACTGCCAGTGAAAACTCGCTGGGGCTCACTTGTGTCTTGCTTCGAAAGTTTAAAAGAAAACAAACAAACTATTAGAGCAATGGCGATTGAAGAGGAACTTTCAAATGCATTAAATAAGATTAGCACAGTAAAGAAATTAATGTTAAGCGATGACTTTTGGGATAAGGTGTCCAGTTTCAGTAATCTACTGAAACCTATATCTGACACTATTAAAATTGTGGAAAGGGACACACCTCAACTGTCTTATGTTTTAAGTTTATATAAAAAAAATGGAAGATGAAGTGATAGAAAAGATGGGCAAAGGCCTTCTGGCGTTATCTGAAGTAAAAAAGGTCAAGGAAATATTAAAAGACAGAAAAGAATATGCAATATATGACGTACACAAAATTGCGAACTTGTTAGATCCTCAGTTTAAAGGATGCGATCTAACATCAGATGATGAAACTTTTGCCACCGAACAAATTTATAATGATAATAAATTCCTGATATTGACGAGGACACGGTCATTGGCAGAACTTGCAAATTATATTGCAAAAGAAGGTTTTTTTTCTAAACCTTTTCTTTGGTCTTCAGTGAAAAAACTTACTCCTATTGCTTGGTGGGCAGGACTTTGCAAGTTATCTAAAGTAGCGATCAGAGTTCTAACCCTTCCAACTACATCGGCTGCAGTTGAGAGAACATTTAGTACTTACAGTGACATTCATTCCAAAAAAAGGAATAGACTGACAAATTATAGAGCTAGCAAAATTGTGTACATTGCTCACAATTTAAAATTGAAATCTAAAAATCGTCTGAGAACAATACAAGAACAACCAGGAAAAGGAAATGCAAATGTTTCTGAAGTGATGGAACTAGAGGAAACAGAAGGAGAAAGTGAAAACACCGACACCGACCAAACTAGTGTTGGTAGCGCTGATTCCAGTGAATGTGATACTAATACTGACACCGATGATGAATAATATTATGTAACCTATAGAGATACATTTATCAAACATTATGTAATAATTTATATCATTCAGTAATATTTAAAACAACAATGTAAAATGTAAATAAAACTATAATTTATCAAATATATTGTTTTTTGAAAAAAAAACCAAATTTAGAAAAAAAACAATGGTGCCATGTTTTTTTTCATGTTTTTTTTCAAAATTTTGAAAAAAAACAAAATGTTTTTTTTTCAATTTGCAACACTAGGTCAGATGCTTAAAAAGGCAGGATTGTATTTATCAGAACCTGTTTTTTTATATCAACACTTGTACACGGCTTTTTAGGAGTTTGTAGATTTATTTACTTTTGCGTTAGAGGCACATATGGTTAAAAAGTCAACGATGATCACATTATAAGTGCTAATATTGTTTTAAAAGAAGTTTTGTAAAGAAGATTGAAAAAAGGACATCTGACAAAGCCAATATTTTTTAAACATCTACATTTTAAATGTTTTACAATTAAACACTTTCATTAATAAATACTTGCATTTACTTATTTCCACATTATTATATTACCATTGGGTGACTGACCACGATACTACTCGCACAGGTCAGCTAGTGTACAAAAATTATTCGTTTTAAGCTATAAGATTTCCTTGCTGTAATCTAAGAGAACTAACATCAGCCCAGCTTACTGGGACCTGAAACATCTACAAGATGTCATTAGCACCGTTTCCAAGATACCAAATACAAGAATTTTATTTGTAAAATTGTGTTATTGCAGAGAAGACACCTATTTAGGTACATTTAAAAAACAAAACTTTATTTAAATATGAAATTTCATCCAAATCGTTAGAGCTGTTTCCAAAATCCAAAATATATATATACAAGAATTACTCATTTAAAGATATAAGATATTTCCCCAGCTGAACCCCTTTTTGATCCGTATTCCCAGTACTTTCCTGTCTCTAATGATCTTGATGAGCCTTAAAGTGGATTCAATGCAATACTATTACCAAGCAGATTGAGACCGTAACAGGCCACCAGGCCTAATACCAGACAGGAAGCGGAAGAAGAAGACTATTACAAAGCATTATAGTATCTATAAATATCCTAACTTCTGGCTTATAACTGAACAATAGAATAGATCATTGGAATAATAAAAGATAGTGGTACTCTTACACTAAGGCACTTCTCCCATCCAATATTATATGGCATACCATGACTGCTTGCTTACAGTTCCTTGTGAATTTCTCCACTTTCTCAATTTTATTTGCCATCATTCTATGGCTTATTCTGTCAATTAACTTCAAAAACATCTCTGACCCATTTTTACATTTCTGTTTTATTACAAACAAAATTAAAGAAAAGCCTGAAATCTTCATACTGCAGCAGGGAGGTGAGCATACAAAATGCGTAGGTAAGAAGAACGTGAGAAATTTAAAATAAATAAACAAGAAATTAATAGAAACAAAGAGAGAAGCAAAAGCTTCATTCATGAAAAATATTATGTTTGGAAAGAGAACTCATAATATTATTTTCGGTGACTATGTTAAGAAACTGAGGGATCAACAATTATGAAAAATGATAGGGAAGAAGTACCTGAGAATATGAAAAAGGTGGAAATAATAATCAACTGGTTTGAAGCAAATCAGAGACTCTCACATAGGGATGGGAGAAGAATTACCAGAGCACCAGCATCTTTACATAAAATGCAGATTTCTTTGCTGTCATTGGTTTGTTACAATTCTCCATCTCTTCCTATCATGCACTAACCTCTTCGTTTCAACATACCCCTTGCAAACTACATCCTCAATTTTTTATTCATATATTCTAATCTCCGTCTTCCACTGTACCTTTGAATTTTCTCTCAACTAACAAATTAATCAATGCCGCATGTCTTAAGATATGAACCACCATCCTGTCTCTTTTTCTTGTAAGACTCTTCCACAAGCTTCTTTTCTCACCCATCATTTCCAGAATATGTTCATTTCATACTTTAACTGTCCGCTTAATTTTCAGCATCCTTCCAGGGCTGCATTTAGTCATAGGCTACCTAGGCTGTAGCCTAGGGGTCCATACCACAAAAGGGTCTGCACCACATGCAAAAATAAACAATATAAATTTCTTTTTTCGCTGTCATCTTGTCGACATGCGTGTGTGAATAATCAATATTGTGTTTTTAATCCTTCTCTATTGCATGCTTTGGTGATCTTAATCATCTTTTATCATTTGTTTTATCTTAATAGGTACGCCTACTGTTTGCTATTGTTACTAAAACTTTTGAGTTTGTAATTTCACGGGCTTTTGCTCAGGGTCTTTGCTTGCAACAACACCACTAAAATAGGAAGCATCTTATCTATCGATCAACAGTCGAAAAATTGAATGTGTGAGCATCACTTGCTAACATCATTCACTTCAGTTTCAGGAATGATACAGAAAGCACGTTACGAACTTTCGATTCTTAAGTAAATTATCCTCGTGTATTTTTACTATCATTGAATTATTCAGTATTTTGCATCAAAAAGTTTATTAATTTAAGGGCCCGCACCACATTTATGGCCTAGGGGCCTACAGATCCTAAAGAGCCTGCACCACAGGTGTAGCCTAGGGACCTACAGACCCTAAATGTGGCCCTGCATCCTTCTATTGCTCCTCATTTCAAATTCTTCAGTTTTCCTTCTTTGTGGTATTTCTAAAGTCCATGATTCACTGTCATAAATTTCTGTGCTCCACACATACAATTTTAAAAAGTTATGAGTCCTAGATTAATATCTGAAACTAAAAGATTTCTATTTTTCAAGAACACTCTTTTTGATAGTGCTATCCTTCTTTTAACATCTTTCCTCATCCGACCACCATTTTTAATTTTACTTCCTAAGTAACAGAATCCATTTGCTTGTATTTCAGCCAATCCCATTTTTACATTTAACCTACTATTATAATTTCTCCTTTCATGTTATCACTTTTGTCTTACTTTAGTTAATATTTAGTTCAAAGTCTTCCTTAAATATTTTGTTTATGCCAGTCAGTAACTTTTCAATATCCTCAGTCAGTTTTGCTAACAGGACACAATCACCAGAAAATCGTAGCATACTAATATCCCGCATCCCCTCTTTGAACACTTATGCCACATTCAAATTTTTCTTTTATTTTGTTCATTGCTTCCTGCTTGAATATTAATGGGGATAGATTACAACCTTGTCTTAAGCCTGCCATACACACTCATGCTTGTCGATCGTTTTGCTTGTGCAGTCTCAAGTTGTAATGCAAGAGGGAACATTTGACGGAACGCAGTTGAGCCCACGCACACTCCGTCTACTACTTCATTTTGCTGTCAGTTGCTAAATGTCAATATGGCTGACGCACAGAAATTAGTTGTTGCTGCGACTATTGTTCTGATAATTAGAAAGAAAAAAAGGAACAGAAGTGGTGAAAACAGTGGTTATTGAAAAGAGCACAATTTAGACACATCAATTTTGGAATATTTTAACTGTGAAAGAGAGGTTCATTAGAAAGATAACATGGTTTATGCCAATTAAAACCTGTACCTAACCTTCTCAAAATAAAGAACCCATTTTATGATCTTTTCAGAATACTAAAACTTCAGCATTTTATATGTATAATGTACCTATATACATAATTATGTTTGCTAATAAAATTATATTTGTTACATAGCTCATTAACTGAACCCGCAGTTGTGTATTCAGTGTTGTCTTTGCCATCCTGTCTTGGCTTTTCTTTATCAGTAAGAAACAGCAACTTGTCGAAATACCACAAAATTTGGCTTTTCGATGTTTTCGATCCACACCCAGAACTATGCAATTCATTATATTTCTTCTGTTCCTTCCGAAAACAAGTTCTTAATGAATTCACTGTTTTAATAACAGTTTATTTATTTGCATGCTCATCAACTTCTTTCAGTTTATTGATAAGAATATCATATGCAGCACTTTTTTTCTGTTTGTTTAAATAATTTTTACTTTCGATTTTCCACAGACATTCATTTTGTCTGTATAAATCAATAAATTCAGTTCGAAATTCATGCGACAGTAGTCTAATATCAGTCATACTCTACTAAGAAGACGTAATGCAAGACAGAAGTATGCACACACACATCATTTTGCTGGACGGCAAGTAGGAACACGCACGGAAAATCAGGAGCACTCTTCATGCCTTCAAGCCAAACAATTGACGCAACACAACAATTAAGCCGATCGACTTGTCCCCACACACACTCCATCTTGCATTACAACTTGAGACTGCAAAACGATCGACAAGCATGAGTGTGTATGGCAAGCTTTACAGCCTTTCTAACTGATGCATGCCTCTCATCATTCTCCACACTTATTGCAGCCAATTAATTCTTATACAGATTATATACTTCTACCTCTATATTTCAGGCCTGATATCTTTAAAATTTAGAACATTTTGGCCCACATAACAGCAAAAGTATTTTCCAAATCAACAAATGCCATAAGAGAATCTTTGTTTTTCTTAATCTCACTATCAAGTATCAATCTCAGGAGCCAGAATTGCAGTTTTTCCTAATCTCAAATTGATCTTCTCCTGGTATTTTATATATTACTAGCATTTTCCCACTGCTTCACGCACTTGTGTTTTGGTATGTTTATAAATTCTTGACCGATTTTATTCTGTTACCAAATATTAACTTTGAGTGGCATTAATATCATTATATCAATTGCTTATAAGTAGTTCAAGGGATCCAAGTTTCGATTGTGAATGTTCAATAGACATGTGACAGAAGCTATGATTTTTGAATGAAAACACTGCCGAAGTTTGTGGTTAGTTTGAAATACAGCCAAGAATTAATTTTTATTTCCTTTGCTTTCAATGATGCCATATTACTAATATCATTGTTTCAGTCACATGTAAATGGTTCCAACAGGTCCAAGATTCGATCATAATACAATGAATGTATTAATTCACATGTGACAGAAGGTATGATTTTCAAAGTTTGTAGTTAGGCTGAAATGCAACCTGGACTTGAATGACACATGACATGTTTTGTCAAATTATAAGCCATGATGGATTTAGTTTTATAATCATAAGGTTTTAGGATTCCTAGTCACATTTTAATTTTGTTGGTTGCATGTTGTTGTTGTCATAAATTGAATTACACATCAGAAGTTCCAAATTTGTGGCGATAAAACCTATAACCGCAAAGAAACATTTCAAAACTAGGGTTGTGAGTGTTCTTTAATAAAAAGAATAACAGTTTATTCTATTGGCTGTGGTTTGAACAGCAGCAAAAATTTGTACACACATTCCTTGGGCTATATTATCACAGAATATCTCCCATCAGAAATATGTATTGTTATCTGTTCATGTTTATTGTAGCAATTTTCTTCAAGAAAAAACTGAATTGGGCATCCATATGATATGAAAGAGAGGCCATAATCTCTGCTTACCTATTTTATCAATGGGCTAACTTGGCTAGTTACCTGAGAAGATTTTGTTTAGTTTTAATGTTTTAATGATTATATAAATAGATGAAGTCAAGATAAAAAGCATAATCCTAAAAAAGTAGTGTGATTTTTTTTTTTCAGTTTTCTTGAAAGGAATAAACATCCCTGTGCAATCTGTGGCCCATAATTTTTCCGTAGAAATGATTTCTTTTACTTGTTCCATCTCCCAATACATATAAGTCATTAACCGGTTCTACAGATTTTGACCCAGACCATTAGCTCTAAAAATTTGAAAACACCATCCAAATTGATGTGATAGTTTCATACCTCTAATCAAAGACACGCATAACTTACTTTGTCATCATCACTCTCCAGCTCCAGTCTCGCATGTGCTTGTAAGTGCCTCCACTTCCTCCTGTCCATGAATAGCTGATGTTCATGAATATTCCTCCAATCAAGCCTAAAGTCTTCTAGATCCTTCGTGATTTGGCCTGTCCATTTCTTGTTGGGCTCTCCCACATGTATTTTCCCTTGGATATTCATATTAAGGTAGGCCTTTGCTCTTCTTTCACCCTTTTTCCTCATACATTGCAGCTTACTTACAGATTTATAATAGTATAGATTTCTAAAGCAGTGTTTAGACGACCAGATCGGATCTGGGAAAATTGGCCTGAAAGAACAGGCTTCCCAGGCCACTGCTCAACAAGCTGTTCCCTTGCATGATCATTAAATGATCCAGATATCTGGTCCAGGTTCTGCAGCCTTTTTTTCAGGCCAAGTAGAAACCTTTCCCTTCTATCAGAAACCTTCTATCAGCTCTCATAAAGAAGCTATCCTTTTTTGTTTTATGTGCCTACTGCTGCACCCAGATTTTCCAATTCTACCATTCAATTTGTGTCAGTATTCTTTTGATTGACATTTGTTTTTGATATATCACCTTTTTTATATTTTTTATATATGTATGGTGCTGGGACATATTGAAGGCAGCCTGTTATTGAAGGAAGAGAAAGTGAAATTGAAATATTGTTCGTTGCCTGGGTACCA
Organism: Vandiemenella viatica; assembly: GCA_031002005.1. NCBI lineage: Eukaryota > Metazoa > Arthropoda > Insecta > Orthoptera > Morabidae > Vandiemenella > Vandiemenella viatica. Next base: position 189,275,774 of record JARYHS010013630.1, read on the forward strand.
TAAATGCTATAAGTATTTTATTGCCTCAAGCACTTTGGTAATGCAATCTTTTTCTTCGGCATCTATTTGCTTTTACATTGGGGAAAAAAACCCAAATGTATAAGAAAAATTAAAAACTATAAATAAACCTTAAGAAGCACTGGAGCACTGGAATACAGGTCTGGTCTGGAGAGTGCAGTTGTGAGTGTGGAAAGATGCGGTGACCTGATAATAGGACTATTTTCAAGCCATCCTCTTGACCATGTGACCACACCCACAACTGGTCTGGTGCTCCCTTTACATATCATGTATTCTCAGGCCAAAGGGGTGCAGTGCCCACATTATCAGATCCGGTCTGGTTGTCTAAGCCCTGCTTAAAAGAGTTTTTCTTGTCACAGACCATTATCTCCCTTCATAGGCAATCAAAATTAATGATAAGATATCATGTTATAAGATCTCTGCTTTGGTCATATAAGAGTTTGAGAAAGGATTCCTCCCCCCATCCCCCCTTGTTGTGAGCCATTTATTTCCCTTGATACCTACCTAAAATCAATAAGTGAGGTATCATTTTAAAGACTCCACTTTGGTCACATCATATTTTATGAAAATAATTTTTTTGGAATTTGACCCTTAAAGGGCAAAAGTATAATTACTTCCATAGCATATTTTTTGTTATGAGTCATATCAACTCTCTTGATACCTAACCAAAATCGAGAAATGATTTTTTATTTTAAAGATTAAGATCTCCACTTTGATAACATCATATACGAAGAAATAAAGGTTTTGGAATGTCACTATTAAAGGACAATAGTAATAACTATGAATGTTGTGCGTATGAGACAGTTCATAGCAAAGCCACTAGACTGCAGCAGCACATATTATAGAGATATTAATAAACTGCTTTGTTGACACTGACAATGATCGAGCATGTTACTAAATAGATAGCAACACTAGATATCACAGAGATATCAATAAACTTTGCGGTTTTTGCAATAATTAGTTTTTCAGATATTTTTTTCTGTTACAGAAAGGCAACTATTTTGCTAAACATTTCGTATGTAAATATTTTATTCACAAAATTTTCCCACATGCTTTTATTGCAGCAACATATATCACAGAAATATGTATTTTGTTCTTGTTAGTTGTATTCCATTAAGGTCAGTGACAGTTTGTCTTTCATATGTTTTACGTCTCCAAAAGTTTTTCTTAATTGTTTTGTAATATCTTGTAAGTATTTTGTTATGTAACTATGACACCAAACAAATAAATAATTGCTACAAATGAGGCAATTTTTCTTTCATCTTATTACAAACCAACTTCACTATTCATTGTACATTAACATAATCAGGAATTTTGTATCCATTCTTCTTTAGGGATTTTCAGAAGTTCTGAAGGTATCTCATCAATTCCATCTGCCTTATATGATTCCAAATCTTACTGAGCTCTGTCAAATTATGTTCTTAAAACAGGATCTTGCATTACCCTCTTTTTCAGTTCACTATTGTTCAAATCATCCCCATTATCATACAGTTTCTCTATGTATTCCGCCCATCGGTTAGCTCTATCTTCTGAGTTCAAAACAGGTTTCCCATCAGCAGCTTTGATATTTAAATGTCTTTTTTTTATTTCCCCAAAATTTGGTTTATTTCCTATAGCTCAAATCTACTTTACCTACAACCATTTCCTTTTCTACTTCTTCACACTTTTCATACAGCCACTTTTTCTTTTTCTTTCTTACATTTCCTCTTTATTTGATTTCTAAAATGTATATACTGTCTCTTTCTGCTTAATCCCAAGCGCTTTATTGCCTTCTCTTCTGATACATCTACTTTGCAACTTCTGTGAATCAAGGTTTTCAGGAGAATTTTTTCTAGTGCCCAATGGTTCTTTACCAGCTTTGTTTAATTCCTTCTTCAGTTGATTACATTCATTTTTAGTTGAAATCCCCTCAGAGTTATTCTTTTGACCCATGTCTGCCATCTCTGCAAATTTTTCTCTCATTGTTAAATTTTGGAGTTTGATCACATCCAGTCTGTTCTGGCTATATTGCTTCTTTATTCTCTTGAATTTCATAACTTCCAGATTCAGTCAGAGTCTATGTCAGCTCCTGGATATGCTTTACAGACTAAAACTTAATTCCTGAATCTCTGTTTGACCATGATATAATCTAACACATATATACCTCTATCCCCTAGACATTTCTATTGATGTATATCATTCATGCATGACTCTTAAATAGTGTGTTTGCCACAATAAGTTTATATGTTTCACAACCTGCTTCTTCACTTATTTCTTTTTCCTAGGACAAAACTCCCTACAGTATCTCTTTTCCTTCTCCCACTACTGCGTTCCAATCATCCATGATTATTAAATTTTCTTCTCCCTTCAAAAATTAGATTAATTATTCAATTTCATCATATATTTTCTCTATTTCTTTATCACCTTCCTGCGATGCTGGCATATACATTTGTGGTCGGAGTGGGGTTAGTTTCTACCCTCATCAAAATAATTCTGCCACTAAACTGTTCATAACAACATAATAACTCACTCATTTCCCTACTCTCTGTTTCATTATAAACAACTCCACTGACAGATTGAATATTAATTATCCTGTATTTCCAAGATCAGAAAAACTGAGTGTCCTTCCACTTAATCTCAAGAATCTCAATAACATCTAACTAAAGTCATTCTATCTCCATTTTCAAGTTTTCTAATCTACCTGCACTATTCAGACTTCTAACATTCCACTTGTAAAATGTTTCTATCCATTCTGATGAATCCTACCTGAGCAGTACCCACCTGGCGATCCAATTGGGTGCTATTTTACCTCCACAATATTTTAACCAGGAGGAAGCCATCATTCTGAATTGTCTGATCAAAAATTAAAGGAAATTTTTAATTTTAGCAGGCTTTATAAACACAATTTTCAAATATTTTATTTTGTTGGTATACATCTTTCTGGAGCACAATGAAGTTGGCAGTCATTTTGAATGTTTGGTTTATTTTTGCCAGTCAAAAAAGTTATGCTGAGCAATATTATACTTTCTAAAAAAATTAATCAAAGAATTTGTATAAAATTCTGCTTGAAAAATAGAATAAAGTTCAGTATTACATTCAAAATGTTAACAGTAGATTTTGGCAAATCTACTATGAGTTAAACAAGAATTTATGAGTGGTACAGATATTTCAAAGAGGGCTGTGAAGACATAGAAATGATGACTGCTCTGGATGTCCTATCACATTTGACGACCCCGCAGGGGCCTGGTACGCAAGTGCCAGGTACGGGTTTGGCGAACCCGCGGTGCCCGAGCTGGAAACTTGTGAGCGCCGCAAGTTTCCCACACCGGTAAACTCCTACCATGCTTCAACGACCACCGTAGGGCGTGGCGGTGGAACGTTGTGTGCCTAGGAGAACGGGGATCTTGGCTTCATCGCCCGGATCGCGAGGATGGTAAAAACCTCTATAAAAAAACCCCTTAACCTCAAGGTCGGACACGTGCCGAGGAGGTGCATGGGTGAGAGGCAGATCACTCGATAACGTGCAACCTCAGGGGCACCTGCGCACCCCTGTTGTATTAGCGCTTCTTTTTAAACTGGTTTTACTCGTGGGACCAAAACGAAGTCTTCCACCAAACACCAAAAACCCCTGCGGTACGGGTGTGCCGCAGGCTAATATAAATACACCCAGTTCTAAGAAGCGGGTGAGGGTTGATAGCCCCCCGCTTCAGAAGCAGAGTGTAAAGACAAGAATGTTCCTTAGCGAACGCTTTTGTGATAGTTTGAAAGGATAGAAGAACATTTGAAAAGGTGTCACCCTTCTATATTTCAAAGGGCTAGAGGGTTTGGTTGGTACCCTAAATTCTTGTCAAAAAACTGAGGAATGGGACGCTGCTGCTGGAAACATGTACCAGCAAGCAAGCAACTAAATTGCTTAATTGTAAGAAGCTCGGGGAGTTCGCCGTAAATGCGAACTCCATAAGTCCTTAAATAGTAGCAAAGGTGTTATTACTTGCAGGGATATTATGGACCTGGCGACAGACGAGCTCTTAGCGAGTGAAATCTGAGAAAGTGATCGAGGTACGTCAGATCACGCGAAGGGTAAATGGCAATCTTGAAAAGACTGCCACCTTCGTCCTGACGTTTGACACTCCAGTATTGCCCAAGAATATCAAGGGCCGGATATTTAACCTGAAACGTCCGTCCGTATGTTCCGGACCCGATGCCGCTGTTTCCAGTGCCAGCGGTTCGGGCATACGACGGCGTCATGTAAGGGCAATCCCACTTGTGGCAAGTGCGGCAAGGGCGCACATGACCCAGGTGTGAGTTGCGCGCTGCCACCCGCAATGCGTCAACCTGCTCCGGGTCGCACCCTTCATGGAGTAGGGAGTGTCAAGTGTATCTTGAAGAGCGCAAGATACAGGAGCTGAAGACCAAAGAGCGGATATCCCTATGGGGAAGCAAAGAAGAAGGCCAAAACTGCTAGCCGCTCCCATCTTCACAACTAGCTTTGCTAAGATGGCTTCAGCTCCCGTCAGGAAAGAAAGTGTTGCTACGCAGACGTCCGTTGCAGACATGGGCACAAGCACAACGTGCTCATGTCAGTGCAAATGCGGCGCAAAAGCCGACAAGGTCATAACATCCAAGACCGCGGACGTCGGTAGCAACACGTCTGCGACCTCGATCACTCCAGCAGCAGTAACAAAGACCCCACCAGCAGTCAAGTTAATAGCACCTCCTATTCCACCGCGTGCTATCGAAATGGTAGCGATACCATTAGCTACCGGTGGAAATAGAGGTGACCAGAAGATAAGAGGTCCCAAGTTTAGGCAGACTGATCCGACCCAGTTCGTCAAGTCCCCTTCCTCCCCTCCCAGACTGTCCAGCAGTAAGGAGGGTAAGGGAAAGAGGAAGAAGAAGAAAAAGAACGAAGAGGAATTAGAGGAGTCCTCCGGGTCGGAGATGTCTGTCTCCGCTTCCGGGCAGGAAGAAACAGATATGCTGGTGGACGAGTCTGGTCCCGTTCCTCAGCAGGAAGTGACTGAAGACCCACCCGAACCGGGGCGGGTGAGGTTGAATAGATAAGGATGGCTCCCATACTGCAGTGGAACATCAATGGTTTTACAGCTCACAAAGAGGAGTTAGACCTCTTAGCACGGTCTGATCCTTTGTGTCTCTGTCTACAGGAGACACATTTCAGACCATCACACCAACCTGTGCTAAGAGGATATGACGTGTACCGTAAGGACGATACCGAGGGTGATCGAGCGAAGGGTGGAGTGGCGGTGTTTGTCCGAAACACTGTCCACTCCGAACCTGTAGCTCTCACCTCTGATTTACAAGCAGTGGCAGTGAGGATTTATGGTCCCACTCAACTCACAGTATGCTCTATTTATCTACCACCTAACACGCCCATCAGTTGTGACGACATGGTTAACATCTTGCGGCAGCTTACTCGGCCATTCCTCCTCTTAGGAGATTTCAACGCACATAGTGCGCTGTGGGGCTCTAACGCCGATTGCCCCCGAGGCCGAATGGTTGGTAGATTAATAGAGCAAGAGGAAATATGTGTCCTCAATACTGGTGCAATGACGCATTTTACCACTGCTTCCGGATCGTCCTCTGCCATTGACCTTTCCTTGTGCTCCCCCTCAATCGCGGACTCCGTGCATTGGGAGGTGGATCGTGACCTTCATGGAAGCGACCACTTCCCAATATGGATGCACGTAGAGTTTGAGCGTGGAGGAGGCAATAACCGACGCAAATGGAACGTCAGCAAAGCCGACTGGAACCTCTACCGCCGCTCCATCACTCTTAAAGAGTATAATAACCTTGAGGAGAGGGTGAATCACTTTACCGAAGTGATTCACCAGGCAGCTGACGTTTCAATGCCTAAAAGCTCCGGAACGCTGCGTAGGACGCACGTCCCCTGGTGGAACGACGAATGTCGATCCGCCATTCAGGGTCGTAGACGGGCGTTGCGTCGATTTAGGTTGCAGCCAACAACCGACAACCTGGCAGCGTTCCGTATTGCCAGAGCTAAGGCGCGTCGAGTTATTAAGGAGAGCAAGAAAAGGTCATGGCAGAACTTTGTGAGCTCTGTAAACCGTTCCACACCTTCGTCGAAAGTATGGGAGTCTATCCGCCGTATATCTGGAAGGTACTCCCGCCCTCCAGTATCTGGTTTACTGGATCGTGGACGTATAGTCACCGATGAACGAAGCATAGCGCAGCTGATGGCGGAGAACTTCGCCGCTATCACTTCATCCACCAACTTTGACCCTCGGTTCCAGCAACGCAAGATTGCTGCCGAGAGGCGCACGCTGTGCTTCGATTCGTCGAATACAGAGGCCTACAATTGCCCATTTACATTTTGGGAGATGGAGTCGGCGTTAAACAGCGCTAACGACACTGCTCCAGGGCCTGATTTGATCCAGTACCAGATGCTGAGGCATCTAAGTAAAGATGCTAAGGAGTACCCTTCTGGATATTTTTAAACGATATATGGACCGGAGGACACTTCCCCGACTCGTGGAAAGAAGCACATTAATTCCGATTTTAAAACCTGGCAAAGACAAATTGTTGCCAGGTAGTTATCGTAGTATTGCCTTGACTAGCTGCGTGGGGAAGACACTAGAGAGGATGGTCAAATCGCCGCCATCGTCTGGTGTCTTGAATCCCGTAATTTACTGAGCCGCTTTCAGTGGTGGATTCAGGAAGTTCCGTTCCACCTTGGAACAACCTGATCCTCCTGGAGGCGGCAATACAGGATGCGTTCATCCGCAGCCAACACCTTGTGGGTGTTTTTTTTCGATCTTGAAAAAGGCGTACGATACTACCTGGCGGCATGTTATTTTAAAACAGGTTGCATGAATGGGGTTTTAGGGTAACCTGCCCCGTTTTTAAAATCATTTTTATCTAGTCGTTGCTTCCGGTACCGAGTCGGTAATGAAGTGTCCGATCTTTTTATTCAGGAAAAACGGTGTCCCTCAGGGGTTCAGTTTTAAGCGTTACGCTTTTTTGCCATTGGCCATTAATAGCATGTGCAGCCATTATATGGAGTCCCCTGCGGTGCTCCTTATATGTGGACGACTTCTTAATTTTGTATTGCATCATCCAGCCTGAGAAGCGCTGAGCGGCAGCTGCAACTCGCGCTGAACAGGTTGGATGAATGGTCAGTGCACACCGGTTTTTCGTTTCTCTACTGAGAAAACCCGGTGTGTACTTTTTACTCGTAGCAGAAGTCTTTTAGCAGAACCCCACCTTACCCTGAGGAAACACCGTTTTAATAACGTTTTACTGATACTGTTCGTTTTCTGGGCCTCATTTTAGACTCAAGGCCTCAGCTGGCTTCCACATCTTAAAGATGTAAAAGCCAGAGCCTTGAAAGCCTTAAACGTTTTAAAATGTCTTTGTGGTAGGTCTTGGGGCGCTGACCGCTCCTGCCTACTACAATTTTATCGAGCCTTTGTGCGGTCGCGTTTGGAATACGGGTGCATTGTATACGGTTCGGCACGGGACAGCTATCTTCGGATATTGGATAGTGTCCATCATGCAGGAATTCGGCTCGCCACGGGTGCATATCGCACTAGCCCAATCCCCAGCATTTGTGCTGAGTCCTGGCGAGCCGCCGCTATCCATCCGGCGGCATCTCCTCATGGTGCGACACTATGTACATATTGCCACAACTCCTCATAGTCCCGTGCACGACATTGTGATGACACCTAACTTCGAACGAATATATGCTAATCGCCGTAGAGCCACCAAAACCGTTCAGCCACCGTACAAAGGCCATTTTAGAAGAGTATGGGTTTGAATTGCCCTCCTTTTATCACCAGGGTTGGAGTAAATCTCCCCCCTGGCTTTTAAAGAGGCCCAGAACGATTTTTGAAATGTCCAAGTTCAACAGCAGTCAACTGCTGCTAGCGTTTTTACCATAATTTTTAGCGACATTTTAAACAAGTATCAGGATTTTAACCCCGGTGTATACGGATGGGTCTAAGCAGGCTAACGGAGTAGGCTGCTCCGTAGTGTTCCCTCGAGCGACATATAACTACAAACTGAATAGCTGTTGCAGCGTATACACTGCAGAGTGTTACGCTATGTTAAAGTCGCTCCAGCATGTGAAAGTAAGTCGCAGCTTGAAGTACATCATATGCTGTGATTCCCTCAGCTGTATCCAGGCCATTGGAAGCATGTACCCAGCAGATCGTCTTGTCCAGGACATACAGGACACCCTCCAATCCCTCCAATCTTCTGGAAAGGAGGTCATATTCTGCTGGGTACCTGGACATGTGGGAATCAGGGGGAACGAGGCAGCTGATGGAGCTGCCAAGTTAGGCCTGCAACAAGGTCAGAATTGACTTTGATCCGGTCCCAAAGTCTGACCTTGCCTCGGTGGTGAAAAGATTTGTTTCCGACATCTGGCAGAGGCAGTGGCTGGAGGTAGAGCATAATAAGCTCCGGCTGGTCAAACCGACCGTTCAGCCGTGGAGCAGCTCCTTCCAGCGGGCGAGGAGGGATGAGGTTCTCCTTACTCGCCTCCGTATAGGGCACTGTCCTCTGACACATGGTTTCCTTCTCCGCCGAGAGGACCCTCCGGAGTGTGATGCCTGTGGCGTACCTTTGACGGTACGCCACATTTTAACTGAATGTGTTTTATTTTTAGACTTGAGGGCAGATGTTGGCTTGGCCAACGATCTGTCCCTCATTTTAAACAATGAGACCAGCAACGTGGCGAGGGTTTTAAGATTTTGTGTTTTGGCCGGTCTAGCGCCTAAAATTTTAGGCAGATCGGCCTAGTTTTAAGATGGATGGGTGGCCTCTTTACAGCCACCCATGCATGCGAATTGTTATTATTTTTTATATTGTTATATTCATGTCTCGCTGGCCACTATACAGCCAGCGAGACGTGTAGTGTTTTTAATCCTCTTTTTAACAATCTTGGCCCCTTTACAGCCATCCATGTGCCGTACGGTTTGAAGTATTGGTGGCTCTTTTAAAGCCACGTGTAATTTCATGTTTTATTTTATTTGCTGTCTGTATGGCCGACCCCTTTACGGTCGACCATGCAGACAGTATTTTAGTACATTTTAAAGCCACAGTAATTGCTGGTTATTGTAAGGGCGCTAATGACCCCGACGTCGACGCGCCCTTAAACACCAATAACAACAACAACAACAACATTTGACGACAGTGTCGAACAAGTGAAAAAATTGTTCTAGAAAATCACCGTATCACTATTAGAGAGGTTGCTGATGATGTTGAAAAATCGTTTGGCTTTTTCCAAGCAATTTTTTATATATTTTGGGCATGAAACATGTGGCAGCAAAATTCGTTCTAAATTCGTTGAATTTCAGCCAAAAACAGTGTTACTGAATGTAGTCTAAAACAATCCAGAACTTCTTAAAATGGTCATAACAGGTGATGAAACATGGGTGTATGAGTATGACATTGAAAGAAAGGCCCAATCATCCCAATAGAAGCTACCTGAAGACCCAAGACCAAAAAAAAAAAATCCTACCAGTTTGATCAAATTAGAGGGTTAATTTCAATGGCAGTGTGCATCAGAGTTCCTGCCAAATGCTCATACTGTTAATATTGAATACTACCTGGAAGTTATGTGCCATTTTCATTAAGCAATCCATCAAAAATGTCCAGAATTGTGACCATTCATGAAATTGCATCACAATAATGCTTTTGCCCACACTTCTTTGGTTATTCATGTTTTTGTTAAAAGAACTGTTAATCTGCCTCAGTCATCATATTCACCCTACATGGCTGCCTATGACTTTTTTCTATTCCTGAGGCTGAAGAGAACTGTAAATGGATGACATCTTGATGAGATAACAGGACGAAATGATCAGGGAGATCAGTGAAACAATCAGAGAATTGTGTGAAAGGCTCAGCCTGTGGAGGCCCAGCCTGTGGGGGCTGAGCCTGTGGTGGCTCAGCCTGTGGAGGATGTGCCTGTGGTGGCTCAGCCTGTGGAGGATGTGTCTTTGGAGGCTGTGCCTGCAGATGCTGTGTCTATGGAGGCTGCACCTGTAGATGCTGTGTCTATGGAGGCTGCGCCTGTGGATGCTGTGTTTATGGAGGCTGTACCTATGGAGGCTGTGTCTATGGAAGCTCTGCCTGCGGAGGCAGAAATTAGAGATGGTGGATTTAGTGAGGAGGGTGAGAAAGATGGATAGTAACTGATAACTGGTCATAGGGCAAATATGGTTAACAGGATGAAGAAGCTAGAAAGTTCAGAAATTGTGGGGAGAAATAGGTTTGATGTGTTTTCCCAGAGTCGGATGTAGCAGGCCTATGTGAACATAGGCATAGAAGGAAAAAATTGGAAGAAAAGTGTTCTGCTATTAGGTAGTGGCTGTGGGATAGGTGTAGGTTCTCTGCTGCAAGAGGCTACCAGGTCACAAGCTTTTTCAAACACATTGCAACACTAGGGCAGGTAATGGAGGATATAGGATCTCTTTGTAAGGATTTCACTAAGGATGATAAAGTAGTGATAGTGGAAGGTGCGGGCAATAGTATTGTTAGGAATACAAGTTGTAGTATATGAGGTGGTTCCCAAAAAAAAGGAATTATTTTTAAAAGCTATATATTTTCAATTTTTTTTCCAAAACAACCTTATCCCCTTCAAAATACTATCCATTACAACTTATACATTTGTCCCACCAGTGCTTCCACTGTTCGAAACATTTTCTGTAGTTATCTTTAGACATGGCTGACAGCTCCTCCCTCATTTTTTTCTTGACCTCTTCAATGTTGTCAAATCGGTGTCCTTTTATGCCCTTTTCATTTGTGGAAATAAAAAAAAAAAGTCGCACAGAGTCAGGTCAGGTGAGTAAGGCGCATGGGGCAGTGGAACTATGTCATTTTTAGCCAAAAATTGCCTAACAGCGACAACTGTGTGTGCAGGTACATTATCATGGTGGAAAAAACCAGTCTCCTGTCTGCCACAAATCAGGTCTTTTTTGCTGAACACTGTTGCGTAATCTTCTTAAAACTTCCAAATAAAAGGTTTGATTAGTGTTCTGATGTGGGGGAACAAACTCTGAATGAACTACGCCCTTGGCATCAAAAAAGAAAATGAGCATTGTTTTGATGTTTGATTTGACGACATTTTTTTGGATGGGGTGACAATGACATCTTCTATTGGTTTGACTGTTGCTTTGTTTCTGAGTTGTAGCCATAGCACCATGACTCAACACCAGTAATGACCTTTGACAGAAAATCTGGATCAATTTTAAGCTGTTTTTTTTCAAAGCACGATATGTTTCAACTCAACGTTCTTTTTGATTGTCAGTCAGAGCCAGAGGAAAAAACTTGGGAGCAACCCTTTTCATTCCCAAATCTTTGGTTAAAATTCGCTGACCAAGCTCCAAGATAACCCACTAATCTCTGACATTTGATCAGTTGTCTGTTGACAGTCTGAGAGCACAAGCTCTCAAATTTTTCAACATTTTTGTTGATTTGGGCAGTTGATGGATGTCCAGAATAAGGTTTGTCATCAATCAACATATTGCCATTTTTAAACCAAGTGAACCACTCATACACTTGAGTTTTTCCCATAGTGTCATCTTTGTGAGCTGCTTTCAACATCAAAACCGTTTTAGCAGCATTTTTAATTAATAGAAAACAAAATTTCACAGCTGCACGATTTTTACTTAAACTTGCCATCATCAAAAACAAAGCAATAACAAAACAGCGCTAGCAAAAACAATTAACAGGTTAAAAGAACAAGCCAGTTCAACAAAACAAGTGGCAGTGAATTCACAATGAGTTGCACTATAAACGCCTAGCAGCAGAAATGTGTACTACACAAGCTCCGCCCAGGCAATGCTATTCCAGTTATTTTTGGGTACCCCCTCGTAGAGTGTGACCTGAGGAAGGTTATGAAGGAGGCGCAGCATACCAGAGTGGAACTCAAACAGGTTCTAAAGTCACCATAATCAGTCACAGTTGAACCACACTGTGAGGCGGATAAATGTAGAAACCGATGATACTTGGAAGAGACATTAGTTCTGGTTTGGGGGTTGTATCTGTGAACACTGTTGATAATTGGGGTTTCACTAGGCATGCCCTACACCTAAATAGAAAGAGGAAGAGAGAACTTTGAGTTGTTAGCTAAAGCTGCAAGGGAGCCCACGTCCAGTTATGATGGGGTCAGGTCTGTGGTTAGGGGCTGCTGGTGAGGAGCTAAAAATAATTGATCTAAGGGATACCAATTGTAGATGCACTATGGGATAAACACAAATGCTGAAGAAACAAATGAAACTAATGAAACAATAACAGAACTGGGCATAACTGGAAAAATAAAGGTTAATGCTGAAAATGCCACAAAGTAAAAAATAAGGGTGTTATTGGTGAACTGTAGAAGTAGAACGAACAAAGTTATAGAATTTGCAAACTTTTTTTTTTTTTTAATTGCATTTGGCTACGCGGCCATACAGCCAGCACTGTGTAATTTTGTAGTTTGCAACGATGTATTGTATCATTCAATGTATTATAGATTCTACTTGGTTAGACGACACAAGACAAACACAACACTTAATTAAAACCACCCATGCCCTCGGCCGGACTCGAAACGGCGACCCTGCAACACGAGGCTAGCACGCTATCCCCTACACTGCCGGGGTCGGCAATTTGCAAACTTAATAGAGATACATGAACCACAAGTGATTATAGGGGTAGAGTTCTAGTTAAAAGAAGGAGTGTTAGGCAATGTGGTTTTCTCTGAAGGTTACAGAGTGTACCAAAGAGACAGAGGAGCATTTGGTGGAGTAGTATTCATACTGGTTAGCAAAGATTATTATAGTTCTCTAGTGTTCATAGATCATGACCATAAGTTACTAGGGGTAGGTTTATGAGGAGTTAAAAAAGAAAAAAAATGGTTAGTGGCTGCTTACCATAGTGGAAGAACAAAAGATGGAAATGAGATTCTTGGAGAGAAACTAAAGTCACAGATCAGAGGTGAGCAAAGAACAGTTTTTATTGGAGGGGATATATCTTTACCAGGTGTCAACTGGGTAGGAAAAAAGATTAATAACACAAGGGAACAGAAATTTGCAAATACCTAGGTATGGAAATGGGGGTTTAAAAAACTTGTAGCTCAAAATACGAGAGGACCAAACATGTTGGATATCTTTCTAAAAAGCCTGATTAAAATCTTGTAGGGTGTCAAGTAACTGGAGGAATAAGTGATCACAATGAAGGACTGATTCATATTAGGGAATTCGGTAACCTAGTGACCAAAATAGAAGGGATAAATAGGTATAATTATAAAAAGGCACAGACTTTAGAATTTAAGAGATATTTCAGGAGGAGGTTTAGTAAATGGAAGGATGCCACAAGTACAGTGTAGGTGAAGTGCGAAGAGTTTAAGGAGATAGTAAAAAAGGGTGAGGAAATGTTTATTCCAAAACAGAAAATAAAGAGAATTACAGAACCGGCATACTAACAGTAGGGAGGTGAGAAGGTTAAAGAGGCTAGTGAGATGGGCACACAACAGAGTTAAAAGACAGGCAGGCAGTAGGGAATACTTATAACAACTAAACAAGCAATTAATAATAGCAAAGAGAGAAGCTAAGGATTGGTTTATGAAGAATATTATTGGTGCAGGATGACCACTGAACGATGCATCTAGAAATTTCTATGGCTATATTAGAAAACTGAGGGGAAGGGAAGGTATACAGACTATTTTAGATAAGATTGGAGTTGAAGTCACTGTGGATTTTAAAATTGCAGAGCTATTGAATGACTGGTTTAGTGGGACAACTAGGAAATGAATCAGGGGAGAATCTCTCTAAAAGTATAAAGGAGGAAACTACAAAATTTGAAATAGAGTCTCAAGGAATTACGAAGGAACTAAAAAAGTTTTTTTTAAAAAAAAAAGTGAAGTGGGTGGTGTAGATATTATTAGTACAGATTTATTAACGATTTTGAGATGCAATATTGTACCTTACCTTGAAATTTTATTTAAAATGAGTCTGGGGTATTGCTGCTTGCCAGAGGATTGGAAAAGAATGATAGTAGTGCCTGTTCATAAAGGAGGAGTTACAAATATGTTTGAAAATTACAGACCAATTAGTTTTACATCAGTGACAAGCAAAATGATGGAGAGATTGAAATGCAACTGTATCAGAAATGTCTGGGAGGAAACAGATCGACAACATGGCTTTAGGCAAGGATGTTCATGTGAATCTCAGATGGTGAGCTATATGCAAGATATTTCATATGAATTGGACAAGTAGCCCAGTCAATAAAGGGCCAAAAACAGTGAATGTCGGAACTTTCTCTGGTAAAGCTGAATTTTCTCCCAGTAGTAGATCACTATTAGAGAGACATTTTTTCAAAAGTCCCTGAAAATTCCAATGGAGCTTCCCCCCCTACCCCACCTTTAAGTTTAAAATGTAGAGTTTTACGCAATCGCATATAACTTTTTAACCAAAAGTTTATTAAGGTTATATTGCTTACAGTTTTATTCCCTGATAAATATTCTACAACTTTTATAATAACATAATTTATGATATGTGCAGCAGTTTTCCTGTAAATTAACGAAATGTTGTAAAAAAACAATATTTTTTTGCCACCTATCTACGTTTTTGCAAAACCATATTTTTATTCGTCACCAAATGAAAAAATGCTTCGAATGAAAGTTGTAGCTCATATATTCCTGAGTACATCGGTGTATAAAAATATACAGTTATGTGTATTACTCTACAAGTAACATAGAAAACAGTAGCTGGGTTTTGAGCGCGTGAGCGCCCGGGAGTCGGCGGGCAGCGTGAGCCGGCCGCGCCCGTTGTGTAAGAGGAAGAATAAAGGTGCTATAATTTCCAGAAATAATTTTTAATGCATTTAACAGCGTTCGTTTGATCTAACTGGTCTGGGACGTGGACTGACATGTGCATCGAACGGGGTTTGATGTGTCCCATGAAATCCGTTGGGGGCCTAACTCATGGACGAGGCATAACCGACAGCACTCTATCGAAATGGGTCCTCGGAACACAATTTTTCTTAAAAATTCATGATGCTGTGGAAGCTTATTTTGGGACATCAATTCAGTACAATGAGCAGCATGTTGAACTTCGCGTATCTAGACGAGAAAGAGATTTGTTGGACCTGCAAACATTTACAACATGGTTCCAAACACACAATCCTTTTACAAAACTATCAGGTGAATTAGTTTCATTGACATCTGGATTCGTGTGTGATGACTCAATAAACTGCGATGAAGCTTATGATGTCGGTCTCTCAGCCATAGCCAAAATGAAGGGAACTAACTTCCATGATATTAAACTTCACAGGAAGGATATGGTTAAGACTCAAGCAGTGCAGAAGTCAGCATTGGTACGATCAAAAGAAGTTTGTGTGAACTCCCAACAACTTTGTAACCGTATTTTGTGTGTGTGCGACAGTCCCGGAAAATTGAAGACTTACTTGGAATTCGAACTGGCTCCTCGACCACCTGCTTTGTTTGATGATGTATCCTTGCGAAAAGGAACAAAATCGTCACTGATGAAGGTATTTGAAGAAGGTGTCATCGACGTAACGGACAAAAATGGTGCAACTTATGTTTTGGACGAGGGATTTCTTCTACACAAAGTAGCGTGGCCAAGAAATTGTTCCTATGGCGTCATCTTAGAAACTTACTGTACATATATTGTAAATAAATATGGATCTAATTCAATTGTAGTATTTGATGGTTATCCAGACGAGCCAACAACGAAAAATGAAGAGCAAAACAAAAGAGCAGCCAAAAGATCTTCACCTGACATAGTATTTGATGAAAACACAATTTGTGTTACTGGAAAAGAGGAGTTTTTAGGAAATACTAGTAACAAGAGAAAACTGGTACTAGCTTTGGCATCTGAATTCAGAAAACGAGGACTACAAGTTGTTACAGCGGAAGATGATGCTGATGTGCACATTGTTATGACAGCAATTCAGGAGCAGAGAAGTGACTGTAGGGTATTTGTCGTTGGAACCGATACCGACTTAATACTATTACTTACGGCACTGGCTCCTGAAAGTACTTGTATATACTTCTGTAAAGAGATAGGGGGTGCAGTTCCATTAACAGTGTACTACAGAATCGCCAATCTCATAGAAAAGTTTGGAGATCAACGTCAGTTACTTCTGTTTTGTCACGCTATGACCGGATGTGATACCACATCCAGCATGTATGGAATGGGCAAATTAAAAGCGATAGAATTGCTCAGATCGAAACCTGATATGCAGAATACAGCGAGGAAGTTTTTGGATGATTCTACAACAAGAGAGGACCTTTTGATTGCTGGTGAGAAATTTGTTTTATGTTTTTATGGGTTAGAGAAATATTCAAATGTGAATGAAGCCCGTTACTACAAGTTCTTGACAGTAACAAAGAAAAGTTCCCTTAGATCAAATTTTCATCTAGCAACATTACCTCCAACGTCTGAGGCATGTCGTGAACATTCGCTGAGAGTATTTTTGCAAGTTCAAAAATGGTTAGGTAATACTCTTGATGCTACAAACTGGGGTTGGAAAATTGAAAACGTGAAAGAAATGAGAGGTACCAAAAGAACATTGAAACCAATTCCTACCTCGAAGCCATTTACTCCAAACGAACTGCTGTACTTAGTGTCATGTTCTTGTAAACAAGGATGCGGACAATACTGTGGATATAGAAAAGTGAACCTTGAGTTGCACTGCAATGTGTGAACACTGTAGTGGCTTATCTTGTCTAAATTCACACCTGTATTCAGAAGAAGAAGATGAATTTCCTCATACAGATTAATATGTAACCGTTATCAAAGAGACGTGCTTCTAAACATAAAATAAGTTTTATGAGTTACAATAATCATGACTTGTAAATATTAAATCGGTGTATATAATATCTGTGGTGGGTGGGAGGTCCGTGATGCTGTTTTAAAACACAAGTAATTTAAAACAGCTGCCGGTTAAAATCTTTAATTCAAATATGTTACAATCAGAAAAACAAATTTTACTTTCTCATATCACTCTAATGTTATTTTGATTATACACAAATATTTACTAAATTACAAATTAAAGGTCGACACACTATGGGCTAGTACGAGTATAAGTGTTAAAAATAGATGTTATAATTACAGTATTAACTAATTGAATAGGCATATGAGGATAAGGCGCCTTTCGCCTACGCCCGCCGACTCCCGAGCGCTCTCGCGCTCAAAACCTAGCTACTGTTTTCTATGTTACTAGTAGAGTAATACACATAGCTGTATATGTTTATACACCGATGGACTCAGGAATATATATGCTACAACTTTTATTGGAAGCATTTTTTCATTTGGCGAAGAATAAAAGTATGGTTTTGCAAAAACGTAGATAGGTGGCAAAAAAATATTGTTTTTTTACAACATTTCGTTAATTTACGGGAAAACTGCTGCACTTATCATAAATTATGTTATTATAAAAGTTGTAGAATATTTATCAGGGAATAAAACTGTAAGCAATATAACCTTAACAAACGTTTGGTTAAAAAGTTGTATGCGATTGCGTAGAACTCTACATTTTTAAACTTAAAGAGGGGGTAGGGAGGGAAGCTCCATTGGAATTTTCGGGGACTTTTCAGAAAATAATCCTCTCATCAAGGTCTATCACCCTTGAAAAAATCAGCTTTACCAGAAAGAGTTCCGACACAAAACCTTTATTGACTGGGCTAAAGGGAGGCCAAGTTGATAGTGTGGCACAAGATCTTGTTAAAGCATTTGACATAGTGAGCAATAAAATGGTTTTAAATAAACTGAAATCTACTGGATTGATTGAAAAAGTTATTTGCTAGGTAGAGGCATTCTTAAAAGCCAGAAAGCAAAGTGTTAGAGTAGGAAATTCATTATTAAAAGAGGGGGAAGTAAATATGGGAGTGCCACAGGGTAGTTTATTGGCGCTGTTGCTGTTCATTGTTCTAATGAATGACTGTGTTGGTGGGCTACGTACAGGATTTAGGTTTTTGCTGATGACAAAATGGTATATAATAGGATCAAAACACGAGAAGACTGTGAACAGCCGCAGGGTGACCAGGATGGAATATCTAAATGGGTTGGTCAGCATGGAATGAAGATAAATGCCAAGAAGAGTCAGCTTATTAGGTACACAGATAAAAACAAAACGTTAATTATGATTATAGGGTGAGGTCAGAGTTGCTTGTTGAAGGCTTGAAGTGTAAATATCTTGGCATAATATTTAATAACAAATTCAGCTGGGCAGAGCACATTGGGCAGATGGTAGGAAAAGGTTACATAGTTCTTCATTTATTAGAGAGGGTGATGGGAGGATGTACCCAGTGGCGTAGCTAGGTCAAGAAGAGCGCTGGTGCAAAAAATTTATTTTGGGCCCTCAGGCCAGATGGGCGAGATTTTTTGTTAATTTGTGTTGCTGGTAAGGGCCCCCTGAGTTGAGGATGGGTCCCATGAAGTGTGCTTAGGGGCTCCCTGAGCAGTGGTTGGGGCTCCCCTGAGCTTTGAGAGGGCCCTTAGTGAGGGGTTTCCTGTGTCTCAGGGGCCCCCTTAGACGACTGTAGAGCTATAAAAAAAAAAGGTCGCCAGTTGCCATGAAGGCTCGTGGCCCTCTGAACTGCGCTTGGAGGGGGCCCCCAAAGGTGCACTTGGGGGCCCACTAAGGTGCGCTATGGGGCTCCCAGAGGTCTGCTTGGGGGCCCCCTGAGCATAGGGGCCCCGGTGTACTGCACCTCCCAGCCCCATAGTAGCTATACTCCTGGATGTACCAGAGAAATAAGGGAATTGGATTACAAAACTTTGGTCAGACCATTGGTTGAATATGGTGGTGTAGTTTGGGACCCACATTTTGTTTATCAAATACAGGCGTTGGAGGGTGTGCAAAGAAGAGCAGCTAGATTTGTTTGTGGAAGTTATCGCAGGACCCAGTCAGTGACTGATATGAAAAAGAAGCTGGATTGGGACTCTTTGGAGGAACGGTGAAGGGTAAAGACGGTGCTGGGAATGTACAGAGCGCATGCTGGTGACAGGGCTTGGAGGGATATTGGTCAAAGAATTAGGAATAGTGCATGGATGGGGAAAGATGACCATGACCACAAGCTGGCACTGGATTTCATGCATAAGGAAGAGATAAAATTTTCATTTGTTAGTAATGGTGTAAGGGATTGGAACAAAGTACCAGGTGAAGTGATTAATAATTTACCAGAAAATCTTAAGGAATTTAAAATTAAAATTTGTAAATGAGAAATGTAAGTGGGAGTAGAAATTTAACACTCCAATCAGAAAGGAAAATTTTAAAAATTAATTTCCACCACAGTGTTATCTCCATCACAATTAAAATTAATAATAATAATAACTGATAAAAGCAGAATCACTGAAGGAGCTGAATACTATACTGAAAAATGAATTGCAGAAATGCTTCCATGATTGCAAAAAGCACTAGTACAAGTGTATTTTATCTTAGTGTGATTATTTTGAAGGTGACAAAATTGATCCTGATCTTCTACCTTGCAGCCCGTCTCTTCAGGTTAAACTCAGCCGCAGATGCATAGGATTGCCTGAACTCCAGTGGCTTGTAGTGCGAGTTTATTGCCCTTTACATGAATCAAGTCACTGTTCTTGCTGCACACTTTTATATTCAGCTTTCTCAACAACTATCTATTACACCAGAATTACCACTGAAGCTTGTGTTGTTCTCATCGTTGGTGGCTATCCATGCCAACACCATATGCACAGCCCGTTTGATGTAAAGATTTTTGTGTCTGTTGGTCCTAAATTTACATTCTAATACATCTAAGTCCATGGGAAAACTTTCAGTATCACAAACTTTCACCGCCCTGATTCACACTGTCAAAGGAACACACTTTTTGGCACAAGGCGGCTTTGAGATATTTGTTAGTGTAAATCAGTTTCCGGTAAACTGATTCCCCAGGTGCCCATCATCACCTATTCTAACTAAGAATCTAGAAACTGTAACTGTCCTTGTTCCTCCGTTTTCATAGTGAATTTGGTTTTAGGATGAGCTTTATTTATCTAATCAAAGAACTAATCGAGGGCCTTCCGTCCATGGAGCCAAACAACAAATTCACATAACAGAGTAATATATTCGATTTGAGATGAGCGTTGGTGAGTGCTTCCATTTCCAGTGCCTCCAGGAAAAAGCTGGCTGCTTTAGACGGCAGTGGCAAGTCCATGGCCACCCCTTCCTCCTGGACAAAGAACTTGCCGTCACATTTGAAGAAAGTGAATTTATGGTTAAAATCATTCAAGTTTGGCCATTCCTCCAGACCCAACTCGCAAAAAAGAGACTAGGCACAGAGGTGTGGTGGGGACGTGGCCTGCTCAATGCAAAAAAGATATTATCAACCTGGTGTCGACGATGACTACATTTGAAGATGAAGAGGATCTATCCCTTATCTATTAAAACATTCTTAAACTATTTTTGGTCCGTACTATATGGCTAAAGAAGGGGAGAAAGTACAGTATTTCTTACCTGATCAAATACTTGGAAATGTATCTCGAATGTTTCAAAAAAATTTACAGTTTGATCCCAACTATGTTATGTTTGATATTGAAGAAATTCAACATTAATAAAAAATCAATCACCTAGGAATCTCCAGTTTGTCTGGAAGAGAGGATGTTGATTACATAACATAAATATAAAAATCATAAATTATTAATAAAACTAATAAGTCATTAAATGGGCAACTAACTATTCTTGTATCAGTCTCTGTGTTATATTTCTCCGTGGGCTGGAAAAGTTTATGATAACAAGACATATATTGGATATTGCAATCTGTAAATTCCTGTACTAGCTGTAAGAGTTCCAGTCCAGGCCCGAGATCTAAACTTCAATGCATTTTGAAATTTGCCTTCGGGCAAAGATCATTTTGTACATGTTCTTACAATGTCTACATGTTCTTTTGGTACAATTATGAGTGACAAATGCTGTAATTAACCAAGATTAATCAATTTTTATTGAAGCAATCAATGTTTGTGGAAAATTTGATCATAAAATTATTCAAATAATTTACTGTGGGATAAGTCATATTTGTTTCTGTTAGATAATTACAAAATTTCTGATGAAAATGCAACCATAGATATAGCAAAAACAAGTTGAATAATGTAAGGAATTAGTATGAAATGATAAAAAAAAGAAAATAAAATCAAAACACTGTAACTGACTTTACACGTATCAGGTATGAGAACTCCAGGTGTCCTCGGAAATTAGGTGTTGAAAACTTGAAATCATAGTTGCATCCTGTTGCAAGTTAACCTATGTTCCACACCGATTGTCTTTTTCATTTTTGTATTTTTCTTGGATATGTAAGGTTCAACCAATTTTAATAACTTTTCTAATGACTTATCTTCCATACGAAAATAATCTTTGTTTGCTTGTTTATTTATTTCTATGTCATGGCTCTATACATCCCTAAAGATAAACTTCAAATCGTCTGTACTAGATTTTCCAGTTCTTTAATAGGGTTCATGTGCCACAATTTTTGTCCTTCAAAAAGCCAATATTTCACCCAGAAGTGCCTATCTGGCTTTTCGATTAGCATCAACAGTATTTCCAAAGCTGCTAACTTCTTTCTATTTTTATTTATTATCATTTTTTCAGTATTTTGCACTACGGCGGCAGTCGTCATTTAATGATAAAATTGTGTTTGTGGCAATGATCTGCAGCAACCTGTATGTGAATGGGTAATTTTGAGGTCGACTGTGTGCCGCAATCTTTTAGGCCAGATTCCCTCTCTGACGAGGACGGAATAATGTGTAGCCTTCATCAACCATCGCCTGACAACGTTAACCTCAATCCACGACCTGCAGGTAAATAGTAACTTTTATGGTCGCTTCCCATGGCCCATGGTTTTGTAGGCTGCGCCATGCAACCCAATTGTACGAATCAGCACACGCCGTAGGCTGGCCCTCGCCATCTCGCAACTACCTCTGCACCACATTGCCCAGTGTTGTTTCAGCTACCTGGGCATTTGACGTTTACCGACTAGGCGATGAATACAGGATCGCCATCCCTGTAGCACCCTTCCCACGGCCCGCTGTTCTTAGCTAGACCAGCGCAGCCGCCAAATACATGGGTCGTAGGAAGGCACCTATAGATCGCTAGCAGGTCGCAGCCTGTTGGGCCAATACCTCAAGATTGCCTCTTTCGCCCTCTTTGGCTGGCAACTGATGACATTATCTTCAGTTCACGGCACGTAGAGGAACTGTAAGTGATTCGCTACCCAAAAGCTGTAAAATGATTTTTATAATTGATAAAATTGCGATGGAGTGCCCGCTCTGGTGGCAATCTCCCTACACCCCCTCCCTTTCCTCTTCCAACCTACCTTTTCCCTCTACTGATTTTTATTTTAAATTCTTTCAGTGTTTACGGTAAGTTATTCATCACTTCTCTTGGCAATTTATTCCAGTCCCTCACTCCCTTTCGTATGAAAGAAAATTTCCCCACACCCTTATGCCTGAAATCAAGTGCCAGCTTGAGGTCATGGTCAATCTTACCCTTCCCAGCACCTCTCTTAATTTTCCCACCAATATTTTTCCATGCTTCATCACCAGTATGGGCTTTGTACACTCCCATGACTCTCTTCACCCTCCTTCTTTACTCCAATGAATCCCGCTCCAGCTCCTTTATCATATTAGTTACCGATTGTGTTCTGAGGTAATTTCCAGAGAGAAACCTCGGCAGCCCTCATCTGCACCCCCTCCAACTCCCGTTTTTGATATCCAAAATGTGGATCCCAAACTACACCACCATATTCCAACAGTGGTCTGACCAAAGTTTTGTACCCCAATCCCCTAGTGCATCTCCTCACCACTCTTTCCAACAGGTGAAGGATTTTGAACCCTTTCCCTACCAACTGTCCAATGTGTCCTGCCCAGTTAAGTTTGCTATCAAATCTAATGCCAAGGTATTTATATTTCGAGTCTCATGTAAGAATTTTCCTTCCCCGTTTTATAATTGTAATCAACCTTTAGCTTTTTATCAGTGTACACGTATTTCGTGCCAATGGTTATAGCACTAAGGAAATCCGACGTGCAACCATCGGAAGAAACAACAGAACCAAGACAGTTGACAGAGATCAAGACAAGCCGCGCGTCTTTCTACCTTCCTGTGGAGAAGTAACATCAAAAATAGCAAGGTTACTGAACAAACAGGGCATCCGTTCGATTTTTCCACCTCCACCAAAAATTGGACAGCTGTTGCGAACTCCGAAGGATGGTCTCAATCTTCGGGCTCCTGAGGTGTACAAAATTCCATGTGAATGCGTCACTTCTTATATAGAGCAAACCTTAAGGACGATTAATGAAAGACGCAAAGAACACATCAGACATTTTAAACTTGGACAAAAATAAAAATCTGCCTCAGCCGAACACGCCATTGACAACGGACACGAGCCATGCTTCGACAAAACGACACGCCTTTGTTAAATTGTTACGCAAATAACTTTTGGGACAGTGTTGTGAAGGAGTCTAATGAGATTATGCTTAGCAATAATGTTATTAATCGTGATCAAGGCCTCAATTTAAGCCAAGCTTGGAAGCCAGTAATTGGATTATTATAAATGAAACGGAATCGAGCCATATTAGGGCATAGGAGTGACCCGATCGTGACGTCACCAAGCGAGCAGGGCCCAACTAGACCGCCCCTCCACGCGCTTTCCCCTCCGCTCCCGGCTGCTGGCGCTATATAATAGACTACCGTGCGGCAGACTTCAGTGATGTTAAGCGGGGGCTTGACAATGGAAGCAGTGCAAGCTTCCGAAACGTCGCCAGACGGCTCGATTTAGACGCGGCTTGAAACCCGAGAAGTTTTTATAAAGCATTGCCGCCGCGAGAACGTACATAGTTATCAAACTGACTCTTCTTTGCATTTATCTTCATCCCATGTTGACTCACCCAGCTAGTTATCCTATCTAGATCACCGTGTAGCTGTTTACAGTCTTCTATTGTTTTGATCCTTTTATATAACATTATGTCATCTGCAAACAATCTAATCTCTGACAGTAAACCATTAACACAATCATACATTAGAATAACAATGGTCCCAGTACACTAACTTGTGGGACTGCTATATTCACTTCTACTTCTTTTGATATTGCATTTCCTACCCTAACTTTTTGCTTTCGACCTTTTAGGAATTCTTGCACCCAGCAAATCACCTTTTTATCAACTCCAATAGTTTTTACCTTTTTAGCGCCATTTTATGACTCACTCTGTCGAAGTCCTTTGAAAGATCTAGTGCTACACTATCAACTTGACCTCCCTTGTCCATTTCACCAGAAATGTCTTGCATATAGCCTACTAACTGAGATTCGCATGATTATTGTCTAAAGCCATGTTGCTGACTTGAAAACCACTTACGTTCCTCACAGACACTTCTAATATGGGTGCATATTAATCCTCTCCATTAATTTACCTACCACTGATATCAAACTGATTGGCCTATAGTTTTCAACCCTGTTTGTCACCCCTCCTTTACGGACCAGTATTACTATCGCACTTTTCCAGTCATCTGGTAAACAACAAGTATCCAGACTCAATTGAAATAACGTTTCAAGGTAAGGTACAATGTCCGATCCTACTATCTTTAAAACATCGGTAGCAATATTATCAACACCAGCCCCTTTATTCTTTTTTAGATTTCTTAGTTCCTTCATTCTATCTTCATTTTTAATTTCAAATTTTCTAAACTGCTCCCCTCCAACTGTGCGGATAGGAAAGTTTCGCGTTATTAGAATACCCGTGGCTATGGCTCCATCGTCTATCTTAGTGCCCTGGGTTATGAGGGGATGGGGAGTCAATAATATGAAATTCTATGTTCGCTTGGTCTGAGCTCTCTTTTTCTCATTTCATTCTGTCTATGCATATCGCACAGATGGTCACTCTGAAATTCCAGGTGGGTAAAATACCCGTAATTTTCCGGGTGGGTATTGCTGCCCATATTATAAGCTGGTCCTGTGCGACTTTGAATAGTGAATCTCGGGTGTAGCAGAGCAGAATATTTTTTTGTGTCTCATTCGAAATAGAAGTCTCGGACATTGTCGTGCAACACGTGCAGTGTGGACGTATTTTTAACTTGCTACGTGAGATTCAGTTCCTTGAAAACTTTTTATACTGTGCGCTTTGGAACTGGCATGGATTGTACATAGTCAGTACACGAGCTCTCTTCTTTAATTCGTTTAAATTTCATACGTCATTTATGTACCACGGAGTTCATTCTTCAACTAATTCTGCAGTTCACTCATTGGTTTTGGGACATTTCATCGTTGGGGTATAAAAACAGAATAGGTAAACAGATTGAATTAGAAAGCTATTTAAAAATTGAAAGTGACCGATATAGAAAAGAAAATTCTTGGGTTAAAGTAACACTTTCGAACGGAATATAAAAGCTGGTTTTAAAGAAGAAAAGTGGAACTTTGACAAGTGAGACTGCAATGGTCAAACATGGGCCCAATAAGTTATTCTTTGTATTTCATATTTTTCTGAAATCCCAGAATCAGGTACCTAGATTTTTCCAACTCCAGAGCCGGATTAAGACAACATGGGACCTGTAGCGAATGCGAAAAAAGAAGACCTTAGTTTGCTTTAGGTATTATTTATTTATTTTCCATATGCAACATAGCCCAGCACCTAGTATCTAATCTGGGCCCTTATTTCCACTCTTTTACATTTACATATATTTGTATCTTATATATATTTATATGTATAATATATTAACATATAAACATGAATGAAAGAAAATTTTGATTCGATTTCCAATAACTATTACATCTACTGCTATTAAACAGAATGGGTACCACACCACTACTAAATCTACTACTACTCTTATTGCCCCTAATATTAATACTATCATTACTACTACTACTACTAATACCATTACTACTACTATTACCACCACCAATTGTCACAGCCGCACTTCGGTCCACTATTGTTCATTTTTCTTGGTGTTGTGTGTGCTCCAAAGGCAGAGTCCCCTGGAACCGGCAGCAAAGTCAGCCGCCCAGGCCATCAAGAGTTGACCTCCTGGAATACCAAGACGGCCCCAGTTGTCGCTCAGAAGACGGCCTCTCTGGAGCACACTGAAGTTCCTCCGACGATTGATGTTGCTCATTGTCGTAGGATATCTTCCGTGAATCCGGTGTAATTGTGTTCTCCTCTTCTGCTATCTGTGGCCTTTGATTTCGCTCGGCATTTTTCCTTTTTATAAATTTCTCCTTCCAAAATTTTGAGGCTAGATCAGCTGCCTCGTCCAGCAAATGCCACAAACTTTCGTCGCGCAGTATATCAAATATTCTCCTACCTTGCAGCCGAGCTTGTTGGTGTTCTCTCAAACTGGCTGTTGTTTCACTCTCCCATACCACGTGCTCCGGCGTACTCTCTTCACCACATTCGCACCTGTCTGAGTCCACAATATTTCGACTTCGGAGCGAGCTATTGTATGGCTATTGTATGGCTATTGTATGGCTATTGTATTGTATGGCCCGTGACCTGTAATGTCCTGCTTCAGGTAATAATTTTTTGGATGTAATGTAAAAAAGCACATTTACAGAACTACCTTTTATGACCTAAGGTGGACAAATTTAGAGATAACACTAGCCAAATTAATATTTCTAAGAAAATCATTTTCTGTAATCATTAAAGTTAGCTCACTTAGACGCATAATCGCGAGGCCCTACTGAAGACATTGGGTCCTTTGCATTTGCTAACTCTCGCTACATGGCTTATCCGGTATTATCAAACTGTGTTGCCGTCTTTAAAGATCACGTTTGTTTTCTAATTGTAGAAGAAATGGATATTCCAGTAGTCCCATCTTCTGAAAGTAATGTATAATGTCGTTTTATTCTCCATAGCTTTAACTGAAAAAAGTCACTCTGACACGCATATGAGGCATATTCCAGATGAGGTTATTGATAACAACTTTATTTTTCTTAGCAGCTTTTATGTATGGATAGGTGTCACCTCAAACGCGAATCAGTACCAGTTCCTGTTTCAAATTTACAATGAACTGCGTAGGGTGATTAGGGAGGCCGTGGAGATTCGCCTGGCTGATTGAATTGTGAATAGGGATTCGGGGTACCGCCTTAGCGCGGCATGGAATCCAGTGATAGATCATCTAAGGAGGCAGAGATCAAGGCTGCAAGATTATCACCCCCAGCCACTCCCCTCCGCTGCGCGTACCCTCCACGTCTCTGGCCCCACTACCCGGCCGCCCCACCAGATCCTCCCCTGCCCAACCTCCTGTGCACTGATTGGCCCCAACGCACGTGACTGATGTCACCTGGCAACCAAAGGCCTTATAAGGAGGACTCTTCCGAAATCTGACACTTCGCCGGAAGATCGAGCCAGAGGTAGGCTCCGAAACGTCGCATTGTAATTTTACTGACGCGCTATCCGGTGGAAAGCTCGAGATTTTACGTGACTGACTCACCGAGAGATCCTACATTCTTTTATTTACAGTGAACTGTTTGGCATCCTCAAACAACCTACAATTAGCTGTTCAAGTTCGCCTTGCCTTCATTGCGCTAATGATTTCGACTCAATACTTAATTACCTTAAACCGAAAATTGAATGCATTCGCTATAATTCTCGAATTTTTTGGTACTTGCCCAACCGTCTTAATGAACCTTCCATCGGTGGGCAGCAAGTTTAGTAGTATCTAGACGTGCGTCAGTTGCCAGTTTTTTCCCCATGTATTCCTTATGGAGGTGCGTCAGTTGCCAGTTTTTTCCCCTCCCCCCCTCCCCGCCGCGCACGTGCCGCCAGACCACCCACGTCGCGCAGGTGTTCGCCTGGCCACGTGCCACTGTTCGCCATAAATCATCAACACCTGTCATCAAGCTGTCAAGAAGGCCACGTGCCACTTCTTAACCTGAGTTACGGGTCATAAATCGTATTCTAATGAGTGTCGTGTGACCAAATCGTCTAAATGGCTTTATTATTTATTTTTTAAACCTCAATTACGCTCGAAATACACTTTTTCTTTTTATTTTATTACATTCTTAATTTGTACTAGTGGTGTGACGTATCGAAGGCGGGCCGGCGCCAACTTGTCGTCAGTTTGTGGTCATTCCCGCCCCCGCCCCCCGTCGCAGCGGACGCAGGTGCGCGCCTCTGCCACGTGCCACCTCTTATGTACGCCGGAGTGAGCCCAGGACCACCCCCGTCGCAGCGGACGCAGGTGTGCGCCTGGCCACGTGCCACGCAGGTGCTAGATCACGCGCCGCGCCCCCTGCAGCCACGCCGGCGCCGCTCGAAGCAATTTCCGTCATGGGGAAGCTGAAAATGTGTTATACTAAGGGTGCGTCCGTAAACCACGTAACTTCATTTTGGACACCTCGCTACCGTTCGCGAACTAAACTGAGCATTCCCGGTCCCGAACTATCACCATTCGCCGCTAGGATTACCAACATTTTTTCGGTTAATGGTAGAATTTTTTTTTTAGTTTTTTTTTTTTTAGAATAACCTATAAAAATATAGTACACTTCAAAAATATAAATATATGAATCACTAAAACGTGTGTACAGGTCACAGGTTAAAGGTTCCATCGAATTAGTTGCGCGCTGTAATGTTTGGATTTTCTATAGCCAATTGCTTTCATTAAAATCTAAGACTTTTATCAACGAATACTAAAGCGTTATTTTTAATATTATCACTTTCTGTGGAGAATCCGGCTTACACAGTTCTTTCCAAAAAGTTATCGCACATCAGGTTTCAGTTTAGCGTGGTACGTGAATAATCATTATTATTTATAAATGTGTTGTTCTCGAGTACTAGATGAAATGTGAAGTGATTTCTGAGATCTTGTCAAACTAAGTAGCTCATGGATTGCGGTGAACAGTTGTAAGTGTAAAATATAGATTTCTAATGTCAAGGTAGTGGCACTGATGAAACTCGACCGAACTATTTTCAGTGTTACGTTTTCCTGTTTGTTTGAAAACACAGAACTGTCGAGGTCATTAGAGGCGGGATGGGACTGGAGACTTTGAACTGGAGGGAATTCGGCCATGGCCTTTTGAAGGAAACATCCCGACATTCACCCGGAGTGATTTCAGGAAACCATTGAAAACCCAAATCTGGATGCCCGGACGGGGATTCGAACTGCCGTCCTCCCGAATGCGAGGCCAGACCGCTAGCCGGTTCACCACCACGCTCGGAGAAATGTAGTATAAATGATACCCCATACTAGTAGATTAAATATAAAAATAGGATCGAATGCAATTGGAGAAGTAAGTGAATTCTGTTACTTAGGAAGAAAAATTACAACCGACGGCCGAAACAAAAATTATCTTAAAAGCAGAATAGCACTAGCATAAAAAACAGCCTTCATGAAAAAGAGAAATCTTTTAGTTTCAAATATTGATCTGGGAATTGGAAAAACTTTTTAATACTCTATGTGTGGAGCACAGCACTTTATGGTAGCGAAACATGGACTTTAGGAATACCGGAAAGATGGAAAATTGAAGCATTTGAAATGTGGTGCTACAGAAGAATGCTGAAAATTAAGTGGACAGACAAAGTAAGAAATGAATGAGCTTTGGAAATGATGGGTGAGGAAAGAAGTTTGTGGAAGAAGCTTACAGAAGGAAGAGACAGGCTTGTGGGTCATATTTTGAGACATGCTGGAATAGTTAATTTGCTAGTGGTGGGTACAGTCGAAGGTAAGAACTGTAGAGGAAGAAAGGGATTAGAATATATGAAGCAGATAATTGAGGACGTGGGTTGTAGGGGATATGTAGAGATGAAGAGGTTAGCACTAGATAGGAAGGGATGGAGGATTGCATCAAACCAGTCGAAAGACTGATGACAGAAAAAAAAAAAATTATTCTGATCATTAACTGAAGCTGGTTATCGCTTTCTAGAAATGATTGATCTTAATATTTCGTTGAACGCGATACGTGGAGAAACTTTAGCTATGTGAATTGTTTCCAAATTTACATCGTGAGACAACAGAATACACATATAACAGTGGTTTTATTAGTCAGCTATGCTTCTAGTAGAACAATGTTATCTAGTAAAAGAAACAATAAGCCTCAAAAAAATAATGGAAAACCCACTAAAATAGATCTTGTCTGAAGTATAAACAAACCTGGTTTTGAGTTTAGACCAATCAGCTCTCTTTCGATGATAAATGGTTTCAACAAGTCCAAGTCAGTTTGTTGGAAATTATTTTACGAGTAAGTAGTGACATCGCGAATCCATTTCACCGTGTAAATGCAATGCTGAAGTGTGATTAGGTGAGGTGGTTTTAGTATGCTGGCCACTGAAACAACAATAACAAAATTCGTCATGATATTCGCATAATACGTTATCGCAACAGTGAACGTAAAAAATATTTGTCAACCTATGGCTTTACGTCTCGTTGACGACAAGGTCTTATGGGAGGGAGGGGATTGAAGGCAAGGAACGGTCCAAACTGTGTTGTGAGAAGTAATCTCGTCTAATGTGAGCTTAACTAGTTGCCAGTGACCCCTCTACTTACCCGCTTAAGTTAACGCGCTCGCGCGTTAACCTAAGCTAACACATTGTAACATGCTGAGCCTGCCTAACCTAAATTATCTACAATAACCTCAATTACTGTAAGGGTTTCATGGTTTTTTTTAGCCCAAAACTGGGGTTTATCACAATAACCTCAATTAGTGCAAGGGTGTTATTGTTTCTTAACCAAAAAAATGTGGTTAACCTCTAGTGGATCGCACCCTCGTTACCGTTCAACTCCTCTGAATGGGGCATCATCAGTGAGAATTTTTGGTTATGACAATTACATGTTGATCAGGAATAGCTCTCCTTGCATGTTTTGTGTAGCCCGATTTGGTGTTGGTTTTCTCATCACTCCTATTCCACTACGTAGGTGTAATTGTCATGTCAACCAACGACATCTTGTTTTAGAAGGAAATTTTGGCAATATTTTACGTATTTTAATCTTTTTTTTCCGATTTTCATGAAATTTAAGGGAATTTATAGGATTTTCATGCTTCTTACTGAAACTGTATATTTTTCATGAAATTATGCTTCTCTCTTGCTCCCTGTAATGTTCGATACTTTGTTCTATTTCTCTGACTGGTCGGAGCTTTATTATACACTGAACTTTGTGGATCATTAAACAGCTAACAAATAAAAGTTGCACTTTGTATTAACAGGGAAACGAATCTTTTCGGATCTAATGGTTAGAGGTGTTTCACTGGATCTGTTGTGCTGTACAGATGACATATAGTGGTAGCACTTTGATCAGTTCACGGTTGATGATGCGTGTTATTATTTGAAACACAGATATGCAGACTGTGTATTTGGGGTACGTAATGGCAATGATGGATCGTTAAGTACGAATCAATGTTTCCAGCGGTCACTCCTCGGTGCATATGAATAACCAATGACAAGTGGTAGACATCTGCGGGTAAGTAGAGGGGTCACTGGCAACTAGTTAAGCTCATATTAGACGAGATTACTTCTCACAGCACAGTTCGGACCGTTCCTTGCCTTCAATCCCCTCCCTCCCATAAGACCTTGTCGTCAACGAGACGTAAAGCCGTAGGTTGACAAATATTTTTTACGTTCACAGTTGCGATAACGTATTACGCGAATATCATGAAGAATTTTGTTATTGTTGTTTCAGTGGTCAGCATACTAAAACCACCTCACCTAATCACACTTCAGAAGGGAATTTATAGGATTTTCATGCTTCTTACTGAAACTGTATATTTTTCACGAAATTACGAAATTATGCTTCTCTCTAATAATTACGTGTGCCGATTATTCTGTAATTCCTCTTCTTAGGATGTTCTGCCAGATTCAGGGTGTAGGCAGGGGAAAGATCTACGGGAGTGATTGCCTGGTACGTAATGGTAATGATGGATCGTTAAGGACGAATCAATCTTTCCAGCAGTCACTCCTCGGTGCATAAGAATAACCAATGACAAGTGATAGACTTCTGCGGGTAAGTAGAGGGGTCACTGGCAACTAGTTAAGCTCACATTAGACGAGATTACTTCTCACAGCACAGTTCGGACCGTTCCTTGCCTTCAATCCCCTCCCTCCCATAAGACCTTGTCGTCAACGAGACGTAAAGCCGTAGGTTGACAAATATTTTTACGTTCACAGTTGCGATAACGTATTACGCGAATATCATGAAGAATTTTGTTATTGTTGTTTCAGTGGTCAGCATACTAAAAACCACCTCACCTAATCACACTTCAGAAGGGAATTTATAGGATTTTCATGCTTCTTACTGAAACTGTATATTTTTCACGAAATTATGCTTCTCTCTAATAATTACGTGTGTGCCGATTATTCTGTAATTCCTCTTCTTAGGATGTCCTGCCAGATTCAGGGTGTAGGCAGGGGAAAGATCAACGGGGGTGATTGCCCGCTGCATTCCGCAGTGTGTCATCATGTTTCACTACCTAACCCAGAAAGGCTTCGCAATAAATGAATACAGTTAAAAGTTTGATATCAATTTTTGTATCAAATTAAAATTAGATATTTGCATATATGCTAATATATTTATGTTTTTGGATCACATAAACTATAATTACCATTTTATTCAATTATAAGATAATTGCAGTGCTTGTGGATATAGAATGTTTTTGGAATATCTACAAACAAATCCCTTGGTTTTCCTGCAGGGGGGTATGGAACGAGGAATTAACCATGAGGCAACTTCCCCATTTCGAATATCCAGTAATATTTTCACGAGATGTTATGCAGATGGATCGTTTTTAATTTAACATGCATGCTTGTCAGCAATGAAACTTTTTTACTTGTCTTCTCAAATGTGATGTTTCTAAACATCAGCTGGCGTGGAATGCGGAATAGTTGGTTATGCCTGTCGAATATCACCTGCTAATAAAATTACAGTACCACCGAATGACCGTTCGTTTCCACATAAGTCTTGGAATGTTCGATCCAAAGATTCCAGCGATTTTTTTTTTTTTTTTTTTTTTTTGATGCTTTGAATGTTGCATGTTGGTCTGTGACTGTTTTCAATATGCAAAGGAAATTTAAGTGATGAACGTGCTGTTCGACAAACATCCAAAAGAGTTGCCTCAATTCTGGATAATGCGATTGCAAATGCATTTATAGTTGCCAGTACCATTGAAATTTTTTTTTTCTTGTGTTACCTGACGAGTGCGCTGAACCAATTCTTCTTGTAAGTGACCGAGTATTTCAATATATTGAAACCTTCTCCTGACAACGGGGCCATTTTGCAGAAAAAAAACCGTGCATAAATCGCTCTAGCAGTTTTTTATTCTATAGCGGACACATGTATGTGTATTTCAAATGAGAGATGAAGAAGTGAGAAACCCGGTGTCGCCCATTCTGGCCTACTGTTCCAAAAGACATCTAGGGGGAGGGGGGGACAGCCAGATTTAACGTCCCCACGAATGGATCACCACATTTTTAATGAATTAAAAGCTTTATTATACACTGAACTTTGTAGATCATTAAACAGCTAACAAATAAAAGTCGCACTTTGTATTACAGGGAAACGACTCTTTTCGGTTCTAATGGTTAGAGGTGTTTCACTGGATCTGTTGTGCTGTACAGATCACATATAGTGGTAGCACTTTGATCAGTTCACGGTGACAGGTGGCCGAATGATGCGTGCTATTATTTGAAACACAGACATGCAGACTGTGTATTTGGGGTACGTAATGGCAATGATGGATCGTTAAGGATGAATCAATGTTTCCAGCAGTCACTCCTCGGTGCATAAGAATAACCAATGACAAGTGATAGACTTCTGCGGGTAAGTAGAGGGGTCACTGGCAACTAGTTAAGCTCACATTAGACGAGATTACTTCTCACAACACAGTTTGGACCGTTCCTTGCCTTCAATCCCCTCCCTCCCATAAGACCTTGTCGTCAACGAGACGTAAAGCCATAGGTTGACAAATATTTTTTACGTTCACTGTTGCGATAACGTATTATGCGAATATCATGACGAATTTTGTTATTGTTGTTTCAGTGGCCAGCATACTAAAACCACCTCACCTAATCACACTTCAGCATTGCATTTACACGGTGAAATGGATTCGCGATGTCACTACTTACTCGTAAAATAATTTCCAACAAACTGACTTGGACTTGTTGAAACCGTTTATCATCGAAAGAGAGCTGATTGGTCTAAACTCAAAACCAGGTTTGTTTATACTTCAGACAAGATCTATTTTAGTGGGTTTTCCATTATTTTTTTGAGGCTTATTGTTTCTTTTACTAGATAACATTGTTCTACTAGAAGCATAGCTGACTAATAAAACCACTGTTATATGTGTATTCTGTTGTCTCACGATGTAAATTTGGAAACAATTCACATAGCTAAAGTTTCTCCACGTATCGCGTTCAACGAAATATTAAGATCAATCATTTCTAGAAAGCGATAACCAGCTTCAGTTAATGATCAGAATAATTTTTTTTTTCTGTCATCAGTCTTTCGACTGGTTTGATGCAATCCTCCATCCCTTCCTATCTAGTGCTAACCTCTTCATCTCTACATATCCCCTACAACCCACGTCCTCAATTATCTGCTTCATATATTCTAATCCCTTTCTTCCTCTACAGTTCTTACCTTCGACTGTACCCACCACTAGCAAATTAACTATTCCAGCATGTCTCAAAATATGACCCACAAGCCTGTCTCTTCCTTCTGTAAGCTTCTTCCACAAACTTCTTTCCTCACCCATCATTTCCAAAGCTCATTCATTTCTTACTTTGTCTGTCCACTTAATTTTCAGCATTCTTCTGTAGCACCACATTTCAAATGCTTCAATTTTCCATCTTTCCGGTATTCCTAAAGTCCATGTTTCGCTACCATAAAGTGCTGTGCTCCACACATAGAGTATTAAAAAGTTTTTCCAATTCCCAGATCAATATTTGAAACTAAAAGATTTCTCTTTTTCATGAAGGCTGTTTTTTATGCTAGTGCTATTCTGCTTTTAAGATAATTTTTGTTTCGGCCGTCGGTTGTAATTTTTCTTCCTAAGTAACAGAATTCACTTACTTCTCCAATTGCATTCGATCCTATTTTTATATTTAATCTACTAGTATGGGGTATCATTTATACTACATTTCTCCGAGCGTGGTGGTGAACCGGCTAGCGGTCTGGCCTCGCATTCGGGAGGACGGCAGTTCGAATCCCCGTCCGGGCATCCAGATTTGGGTTTTCAATGGTTTCCTGAAATCACTCCGGGTGAATGTCGGGATGTTTCCTTCAAAAGGCCATGGCCGAATTCCCTCCAGTTCAAAGTCTCCAGTCCCATCCCGCCTCTAATGACCTCGACAGTTCTGTGTTTTCAAACAAACAGGAAAACGTAACACTGAAAATAGTTCGGTCGAGTTTCATCAGTGCCACTACCTTGACATTAGAAATCTATATTTTACACTTACAACTGTTCACCGCAATCCATGAGCTACTTAGTTTGACAAGATCTCAGAAATCATCCTATCACTTCACATTTCATCTAGTACTCGAGAACAACACATTTATAAATAATAATGATTATTCACGTACCACGCTAAACTGAAACCTGATGTGCGATAACTTTTTGGAAAGAACTGTGTAAGCCGGATTCTCCACAGAAAGTGATAATATTAAAAATAACGCTTTAGTATTCGTTGATAAAAGTCTTAGATTTTAATGAAAGCAATTGGCTATAGAAAATCCAAACATTACAGCGCGCAACTAATTCGATGGAACCTTTAACCTGTGACCTGTACACACGTTTTAGTGATTCATATATTTATATTTTTGAAGTGTACTATATTTTTATAGGTTATTCTAAAAAAAAAAAACTAAAAAAAAAATTCTACCATTAACCGAAAAAATGTTGGTAATCCTAGCGGCGAATGGTGATAGTTCGGGACCGGGAATGCTCAGTTTAGTTCGCGAACGGTAGCGAGGTGTCCAAAATGAAGTTACGTGGTTTACGGACGCACCCTTAGTATAACACATTTTCAGCTTCCCCATGACGGAAATTGCTTCGAGCGGCGCCGGCGTGGCTGCAGGGGGCGCGGCGCGTGATCTAGCACCTGCGTGGCACGTGGCCAGGCGCACACCTGCGTCCGCTGCGACGGGGGTGGTCCTGGGCTCACTCCGGCGTACATAAGAGGTGGCACGTGGCAGAGGCGCGCACCTGCGTCCGCTGCGACGGGGGCGGGGGCGGGAATGACCACAAACTGACGACAAGTTGGCGCCGGCCCGCCTTCGATACGTCACACCACTAGTACAAATTAAGAATGTAATAAAATAAAAGGAAAAAGTGTATTTCGAGCGTAATTGAGGTTTAAAAAATAAATAATAAAGCCATTTAGACGATTTGGTCACACGACACTCATTAGAATACGATTTATGACCCGTAACTCAGGTTAAGAAGTGGCACGTGGCCTTCTTGACAGCTTGATGACAGGTGTTGATGATTTATGGCGAACAGTGGCACGTGGCCAGGCGAACACCTGCGCGACGTGGGTGGTCTGGCGGCACGTGCGCGGCGGGGAGGGGGGGAGGGGAAAAAACTGGCAACTGACGCACCTCCATAAGAAATACATGGGGAAAAAACTGGCAACTGACGCACGTCTAGACACTACTAAGTTTTTATATGTCTTTGTTCTGTACAGCTAAAAGAATTTTATTATTGTTGTTAATACGTGTTGCATAGGTACAGCGTGTCCAGAAAAGGACTCCCTGATTTCAAAATTAAATATCTCGAAAACAAAGATCGATAGAGGAATGCAGTATGATTATCGTGACAGCTGTAAGAAGTGTATACAGCAGTTTGAAATAATAGTTACAAAAGCTGCTAACAGATGGCGCTGTAATCGCCATACGTAATGCCTAAATAGTGATCCGAAGCTCAGGGCGATCAGTTCCACCATTGAAACGTGAATGGAGGTTAGCGTACCGAAGGAAGAGTTTAAAACCATGTACACCATTGAACAACGCGTTTTTCTGGTGCTAGAGTACCACAGGTTAGAAGAGAGTCCTACGGCAACACGGCGAAGTTTTCAATCACGATTTAATGTTCCAAAATGACCCGATGCGAAAACCATTCGTACGCTCTTCGCAAAATTTCAACGAACAGGCAGCATAACTGATGATCTAGTGGGGCATGTTGGCCGCAAGCCAACCGCAGTTACGCCTGAAAATATCGCCACAGTGTCTGGAATTATTCAGCGAAATCCAATGTCATCCGGCCGTAGAATTGCATCGGAGACTGGTTTGAAGCGTTCCTGCACGCAGAAAATACTGCGAAAGAGCCTACACATGTTTCCATTCAAAATTCAAACGCACCAGGCCATACCCGGACGAGCTGTGCAACAAAGGGTTGCCTTTGCTACTCAGATGCTCACCATGATTGATAGTGAAGGATTTGATGTTGGCTACATCTGGTTTACAGATGAAGCACATTTCCACCTGAATGGCTACGTGAATAAGCAGAACTGGCGATTTTGGGGTTCCGAAAAGCCATATTGGTGTGAAGCGAAACCCCTGTATTCTCCTAAAGTTACTGTGTGGGTTGCAGTATGCAGCAGAGGCATTGTTGGCCTTTTTTCATTCGAGAAACGGTCACTGGTGCACGTTACGTTGCAATTTTGGAACAATTTGTCGCCACACAGCAAGCGTTAGAGGATCGACCAAGTACTGAATGGTTTATGCAAAATGGGGCCCGACCACATCGGACCGAACAAGTGTTTCGCTTTCTTGAGGAATACTTCGGGAATTGAGTCATTGCTTTGGGATATCCCGAATTTACTGGTGCAGGCATAGATTGGCCTCCATATTCGCCGGATGTGACTCCCTGTGACTTTTTTTTGTGGGGCACAGTGAAAGACATTGTCTACCCGAAGCATCCCGCCACGCTGGACGAGCTGGAATCGGCTATCTCTGCGGCATGTGAATCCATTTCGGTCGAGACACTACGAAATGTGATGGCGAATTTCATTCTTCGTTTGCGCCACCTCTGTAGTGCCAATGGTGAACATTTTGAAAACATTGTGATGTGATTGTTTGCAAAGATTGTTTTCATACGATTATTTCACTTATGTATGCTGATATGAGCTGTACAGCGTATAACGCCATCTGTTAGCAGCTTTTGTAACTATTATTTCACACTGCTGTGTACACTTCTTACAGCTGTCACAATAAACATACCGTTTACTGCATTCCTCTATCGATCTTTGTTTTCGAGATATTTAATTTTGAAATCAGGGAGTCCTTTTCTGGACACCCTGTATGATCTGTAGGATATTTGCTGCAAGCCATCGACTCAGTTTTATATTTATATTACATACAGTCTCAGAGTAATGGTTACCTCTGAACTACGACATTTCCCAGTCCTGATCTACAATATTTCATGTGGACAGTAGCGGATCTAGGAATTCTGAGTTGGAGCAAAAACTGTGAGTTGCCGCCCTGGTTTGCTCCCTTTCCCCTTTCCAGATCCATTTGTGAATTTGGATATTATTGAGCGCCTTCACCCTAATAGGGAGATAAATGATATTTGCGGGTACTAACGATTTTATATCTTAGTGGTACTGTAGTTAAAAGCTCATGAATTATGTTTATCGTTGACGTACACGTGCATGCAATACACCAAGGCTGCCAAACCAATTTTGGAGATAGGCCACAATTTCGATTCTAAAGTCTAAAACCAAATTTAAAACACGCCGGCCTCGGTAGCGTAGGGGCTAGAGTGAGTGCTAGCTTCGCGTGCCGAAGGTTACCGGTTCGAGTCCGGCCGCGGGCATGGGTGTTTTAAATGTTGTGAATGTCATGTCCGTCCTATGGTGTATCTAATTAGCTCACAAAAATTCGTCAGGCTGGCAGTATGGCCTAAGATGCTGAAAGCCCTTTAAAAAATTAAAACACATAATACACAATTACATTAAATAAATCAGAAAAACTCTTTTTTTTTGTAATTTATTTTCCAGATTTCGTATTTTTTTAATAATGCACTTTATAGACATTGAATTTTAATATTTTTTTATTGATCCAGCACCGAAACTTTATCTAAACTTAATCTGTACTTTTGAATCCTTAAATTCAGTTTTAGTGTCTGATTGGTTCCAAGAAATGTGGAAATCATATTTTTACCACTAGCGTTCTCATATTTTTCATTCTATTAAGGAAATATAATTAAACTGATCTAAAGCACTAATATCGGCAATTTTTTACTCTTCTGTTCCACCATCGGTACAGTAACCGCAGAAGCATTTCACTCATCTTCTATATCCATTGTTTTACAAAAAATTGAGCTATACTCGTCGACGGTCCACGTATCGGTCAAGGCGGCGGTCGAGACTGCGAGTGCCGCGCGGTCGCCGCTCAAAACTTCGCCTCGACCGCGGGGGGATGTCGCTTCGTCTGTTTTAGGCCTAAAGGGCGGTCTACACGTAATGTCTTAACTGACGTTTTACTTGATCAGGCAAGACGTCAGGTAAAACTGACAAAAAGCTCGCGTCCAAACACTTACGTTTTTGACTTCCGTCTTTAGGTTAGTTCTTTTGAAATCATCGGTGAAGCATTAATTTTAGTGGTTATTTCACTATGTCTGATTAGATTTAAAAGTAAGAAAGTTCTAGAAAATGGTTGCTAAAAGGTTCTTTCATCTGAATTTGCTTCGGAAATTATCTCATGAACCTGAAGACTGATGTAATTATTTATGGAGAGACTGACTTCTATGATAAGATTTCTAGTAACAAGTAGAAACTACGAAGATCTAGAGTTCACAAATGTAATGTCGAAACAATCTCAAGATCTTGCGTTCACAGCTGTAATGTCGCAACAGTCTCCTATCCGTCTTATACCAAGATCTTGTCGAGTTATTTATGAAATGTTGAAACCAGGAAATTCAATTACGTAGACGTGGACTTGTTCTAGAAGATGCGAAACGTGTAAGTGATACATTCAAGAAGTACTTTAATAACCACGGATCATGACATTGGCAGGACAATGCAGTAACTTTTTTAGGAGAATTTGATATAATAAAATAATTTTGAAGGCAATAATTATTTCTTTCGTTTATATTTATCACTACTACTGTCTATCTATTAAATGCATCTACTTTATTTTTGTACGTACATTTCTCTGTACAGTTCTGTTACTTTGCAGCGGTTAACAACTTACTTCAACTTCTGAATCATCCTCTGTATTGATAATTGTTTCTCTTGGGGTATCTTTATAATTTAAGAATAAATGGAGGTAGAAATTCCACAGAGAAGATTTGTAAATATGATCGGAACCAGCACCAAAACGTGCCAGCAGCTTAATTTTTAGCAACCTTTTAAGAAACACTGAACGAAAAAACTGAATATTTCTTTCATATCCGCTTCCTTTGTATCTCCAAGATACACTTGTTTACATTTATCAACCAAAGCATATGCTGTCCATTCCGCAGTAAAATCCACACTAGTTATAGCCATTTCTACCATGAAGAAGGAGAAACTGCCAATAGTGGAGTAAACTCACACTGAGTTAACCTACGAGAGGTAATGCAAATAAGCAGAGTGCCAGGGGCTCCAACTAGGCTCGTATATGGCATAAATCCGAAAGAGTTAATTGAGAAATCCTCAGCAACATCAGAAGGAGGCCTAATGAAACCAGCTAACTAGGCTAGTAGATGGGATCAACTTGAAAGAATTGATAGAGAACTCCATGACAACGTTTGAAGTGAAGAAACTCCTCTACTGATAAATCATTAAGGCAGAAGACAAGAGAAATTACTTTTCAAATAAATACTGTGAAAGATAATACGAGTAGTACATAGTCAGTGCAGTCTATTTGGGTTGAGGCAATGTCCTGAAAGGTAGGTAACTATGAAAGATGACACACTCTGAGGTTTTGAGGCCTCACAAGAGTGGGTTTTGGTAATTGCTGCCAAATAAATAAAGATGGCCCCCTAAAATCCACTGTGGGCCCAGCACAGGGAGAAGGCTGGATCGTAACCAACCTCGAAATTGGTTAGAAAGACAGAACCTGTTGGCCAGACAAGGTTGTCGACGAAGAAAGAGTTGGCTGAGGATAGCCGATAGGAAAGAAAAAGGGGGAGACTGTCCCAAGATTAGTTGAAGCAAAGACAGTCACAGCTGGGGACCTTGTGGATGCCAGTTGCATGCCCATGAGGGTGTGTTATTAGGTAATCCTACCTGTGTCAGTATGAAAGGGTTTCAGATCTGAAGCGTGGTAATGTCAGAATTGAAGAAGGAAAGAGATAGTTGAGGATTCGTTACTAAAAAAAAATGCCAAGTCTGTACTACAACTGAAACTTTCATGTTGAGAAATATTCCGGAAAACTCCCATCCATGTGCTTAAATGAATCACGACTATCTATATAAAAAATACTGTAGATGTCGCTATATTAGGAATAACAAGTACCCGGGGACACTGTCCATTCCGCGGTAAAATCCACACTAGTTATAGGCATTTCTACCATGAAGAAGGAGAAACCGCCAATAGTGGAGAAAACTCACACTGAGTAAACGTACGAGAGGTAATGCAAATAAGCAGAGTGCCAGGAGCTCCAACTAGGCTCGTAGATGGCGTAAATCATAGGTATTTATATGCCTGACATCTTTTTTA
Organism: Vandiemenella viatica; assembly: GCA_031002005.1. Lineage (NCBI taxonomy): Eukaryota > Metazoa > Arthropoda > Insecta > Orthoptera > Morabidae > Vandiemenella > Vandiemenella viatica. Next base: position 189,317,321 of record JARYHS010013630.1, read on the forward strand.
TTTTTATTTTAACTGCTTAACGTCTCTTAACAGCGAGGTCTTTAGAGATGAGAATGGATGGGGGGCAAGGAATGGGAAGGTATTCGGCCATGGCCTTTTGAAGCATCCCGGTATTTGCCTGGAGATTTGGGAAACCATGGAAAACTCAAATCTGGATGCCCGGACGGGGATTCGAACAGCCGTCCTCCTGAATGCGAGGCCAGAACGCTAACCGTTACAACACCACGCTCAGTGCCTGACATATGCAATTTCAAATGGTCCTCCATAAAGTGGGGAAAACTTTCTTGTTTCCTCGTTGATAGCTGAATATTTAGCGTGTTTCTGCACTAGAACTAAATCTCCTAATCTATGTGATGTATGTGCTATTTTATTATCATGGCGTGCCTTTCTTTCCTATCCTTTTTTCTGCAACTGTTCATGTGAAATTGGTTGAGTAGCAGGGAAAGTTACCATGTCAGTGACTAAATTGGGTGGCCTCTTTCAAAACGTGATCTCATATGGAGATAAAGATGTGGATGAGTGTGGAAGAGCATTTAGGACATCATCGATATGAGTTACCTGCAAAGCCCAACTCTTGTGGTTATCTACCCAGTAGGTTCTGAACCAACTCCCTATCTCACGCATGACCCCTCTACGGGGTTTGACTGTGGCTGGTTAAATGCTGACTTAACAGGTTTGATTTGAATGGATTTCAATAATCAGTCCATTTGCCACTAGAGAACTGAGGCGCGTTATCTGTGAGCACAGCTCGTGGCTGACCTACTTGTGGTATGTAGTTTTGTGTGATTTTAGAAAAAATAACATCATTGGTCGCCCGTTTGATAGGGTAGAGTTTAATGAATTTGGAAAAAAGCATCCATGACCACACATAGATGTACTTCTCCCCTCTAGATCATGGCAGAGGGCCAAATAAATCTAGGGCTAGTAGTTGTAACTCTCCATCCCTCTGTGCAGTATCAATGTTATTAATTTGACAAGTTTTACAAGAATCTAAAATCTTCTTAATTCGTTTAGGTAAATTAGGGAAATATATATATTTATTAAGAATATGGGTGCATTTCTGTGGGCCGCAATGTCCATGACTCAAATGCTTATACACTCCTGGAAATTGAAATAAGAACACATTGACGCCGGTGTGTAAGACTCGCCATACTTGCTCCGGACACTACGAGAGGGCTGTACAAGCAATGATCAAACGCACGGCACAGCGGACACACCAGGAACAGCAGTGTTGGCCGTCGAAGGGCGCTATCTGCACAGCGGTTGGGCACCGCCGCAGTCAGTGTCAACCAGTTTGCCGTGGCATACGGAGCTCCATCTCAGCTTTAACACTGGTAGCATGCCGCGACAGCATGTACGTGAACCGAATGTGCAGTTGACGGACTTTGAGCGAGGGCGTATAGTGGGCATGCGGGAGGCCGGGTGGATGTACCGCCGAATTGCTCAACATGTGGGGCGCGAGGTCTCCACAGTACAATAGGGTTACCAGACGTCCCCGTTTGCCGGGGACAGTCCCCGTATTTAGCTCTCTGTCCCCGGACAGATTTCGTCCCCGCAATGTCCCCGGATTTTTACTCTTGTGCTCAGAATTTTTTTTTTTAATCAAGTGAGAGATCTTTAAAATCCCTGATTTGTTTAAAGCAAGATATATGAAGCGCCCTTCTTTCCTTGTACGTACCTAGGAATAAAATAAAATTACAAGGATACTGCGTCTTGGACACAACAGCTTTGTGCTGTGTGCAACCTGGCTCCCTGTGTTACTCATTTAAAATATAAAATATAAATAATATATGGCTTTTAAGTTAACCCATCCTTTAATCATATAACTTATAAAAGTACAACGCGTAATTAGGACAAATGCCGAAAGCGTCCCCGGATTTTTGTGAATAAGTTGTGAAGTGTCCCCGGATTTGGAGGAAAAATTCTGGTAACCCTACAGTACATCGATGTTGTCGCCAGTGGTCGGCGGAAGGTGCACGTGCCCGTCGACCTGGGTCCGGACAGCAGCGACGCACGGACGCACGCCAAGACCGTCGCATCCTACGCAGTGCCGTAGGGGACCGCACCGCCACTTCCCGGCAAATTAGGGACACTGTTGCTCCTGGGGTAACAGAGAGGACCATTCGCAACCGTCTTCATGAAGCTGGGCTACGGTCCCGCGCACCGTTAGGTCGTCTTCCGCTCACGCCCCAACATCGTGCAGCCCGCCTCCAGTGGTGTCGCGACAGGCGTGTATGGAGGGACGAATGGAGACGTGTCGTCTTCAGTGATGAAAGTCGCTTCTGCCTTGGTGCCAATGATGGTCGTATGCGTGTTTGGCGCCGTGCAGGTGAGCGCCACAATCAGGTCTGCATACGACCGCGGCACACAGGGCCAACACCCGGCATCATGGTGTGGGGAGCGATCTCCTACACTGGCCGTACACCTCTGGTGATCGTCGAAGGGACACTGAACAGTGCACGGTACATTCAAACCGTCATCGAACCCATCGTTCTACCATTCCTAGACCGGCAAGGGAACATGCTGTTCCAACAGGACAATGCACGTCCACATGTATCCCGTGCCACCCAACGTGCTCTAGAAGGTGTAAGTCAACTACCCTGGCCAGCGAGATCTCCGGATCTGTCCTCCATTGAGCATGTTTGGGACTGGATGAAACGTCGTCTCACGCGGTCTGCACGTCCAGCACGAACGCTGGTTCAGCTGAGGCGCCAGGTGGAAATGGCTTGGCATGCCGTTCCACAGGACTACATCCAGCACCTCAACGATCGTCTCCATGGGAGAATTGCAGCCTGCATTGCTGCGAAAGGAGGATATACGCGGTACTAGTGCCGACATTGTGCATGCTCTGTTGCCTGTGTCTATGTGCCTATGGTTCTGTCTGTGTGATCATGTGTTGTATCTAACCCCAGGAATGTGTATATAAAGTTTCATTCCTGGGACAATGAATTCACGGTGTTCTTATTTCAATTTCCAGGAGTGTATTTAACTAAAGGTTCAACGAGGTGTTCAGGTATGCACAACCGCTCTGAAACAACACTCTCTCTTTAGTGCAATAATAAGAAAACAGCTTATGGTCTCTATAGACTATCTGTAATTTATCCAATATAGCTTTTAGTGCCTCATCTGCTTGCTGTTCTTGCTGCGTGGAATTCAAAGCTTTTCTCACCTCAGTTTCAATATAGCAAATTTGGGGTTCAATGTTACCAAATTTGGCATCTTGTATGTTTTCGAACCCTTCAAGCAAACAGAATAGCGCATCAGCTACTATCTTCTCTTCTCCTGGGATATATTTAATTTCATAATAAAATTCTTGGAGTAAAAGTGTCTAACGGATAGGACGCCCATGTAATAATTTAGACTTGTGAAGGAATGAAAGTGCTTTGTGGTCTGTGTAAGTAAAATGACCTTTCTACCTTAACAGTAAATACCTAAACCTCTGAAATGTCCATATGACAGCAGGGGTTTCTTTTTGGGTAATTGAATAGTTTCGCTCTGCTTTATTGAGCAATTTACTAGCGAAAACAATGGTATGTGTCTGCAAACCCTCCTTGGTCATGACCTGGAAAAGCCATAGTCTAAGCTATCCGTGGTCATGCATATTGGTAGGCTCCAGTCAGGGGAGTGTAACACAATATTCTGAAGTAAAGTTTCTTTCGTTTTAATGAAATCTTCTTCACATTCAGGTGTCCACTCCCAAGTGGAATTTTCTTTTTGTAGTTTTGGCTGTTTAAAATCTGGTTAGGGATGAACTTTCTATAGTAACCACAAAGTCCTAGAAAGCTACGAAGTTGTGTCTTATTTTGGGGTCTTGGAAAATATTTAATATCTGCAAGCTTATCAGGTTATGCAGTTATCTCCTGTAGGAGAATTATGTGTCCTAACAATTCAATGTGTGATGTGAAAAAAATGTACTTTTCAGTTTAATGGTCATGCATCACTGTCTTGATGCAGTTAGCACTTCCCTTAATGTGTTCCAGTGTACATCTATTGTATTACTTGATCACTTGCGATAAGTATGTCGTCTACATAGAAATGAACGTTATTCAATAGCTCAGGGCCTAAAACTAGGTCCAGGGCTCGGATGAAATTCGCTGCGGCGTTGTTTAGACCGAATGGCAGAACTTTGAACTGATAAGATCGTCCCTGATAAATAAAAGCAGCACTCAGGAGCAATATGCATCTGCCAGTAAGAGCAACTTAGATCGAGACTGGTTAAATATTTCTTCCCATGGAAGTTATGCAAAATCTCGTCAATAAGTAAATGATGATTCCTCTCAGTAGGTAAATGTTTGTTTAGAGTACGTGTATCAATAACTAGTCTGACAGTTTGATCTGACTTGATGACAACTACAAGTGGATTGTTGTAGGGGCTGTTTGACCTTTCAATTATTCCCCATTTAAGCATGCGGTTTATCTCTGCTGCCACCATCTGGCGTTTTGCAATGGGTATTGGCTGAGTGCAAGAAACCTTAAAATGACATTGGTAGTTGTGGATCAAGCTAGGTTGATCATTGGAAACATCCTTATACTTCCCAATTAAACATGACAGTCTCCCTTATGATGCTTTGGAACATCTTGAAGGACCTTAGCCATAATATCATCTCCCTCTTGCAGTTTAAATTTATCAACCCAAAAACACACTAATTTGTAATAAAGTGCAAGTTCTCTGCTTATATTGACTTCGACACTCTTGAATAAAATCTTCACTGAAGGTGAACCCTTATTCTTCCACCCTTTTTACAAATGAATGGACAACCGACGAAAAACTAAAGAAAAACACAAAGTATTATTTGCACAATCCAAGATAGCTGCAATTTAACAAAGTCAGTTTATGCCAAAAATGCACTATGGCTGAAGGCCTGGTATGACATATACTTTTACTTCAAATGGAACATCCTTAATTGTACCATCTAACAGAGCTTGAATTTTTATAGGTTTGTTCTTTTTGCCTGTTGCAGTTATATCTTACCTGTGTGGGACATCATCGTATGGAACTGGGAGTATCGAATTTAATGTACTAAAAAGTTCCTCTGAAATACATGACAATTTAGCTCCAGTATCTAAGAGCATATCAATATTTAAACCACCTGTACCAGACAGATCATCACTCTCTACCTCATCCTCTTCCAATAATTTCTCTGGGGTTGTTATGAAAAATGGTATTGATTTTCAATGAATAGGGTGGTCCTGAAATATTAGTCACCGGTATGTGGATCAATACGTTGGTCGAAGTAATTTTTTATATGCCGTTCAATTGTGACTGTATGTATAATCACCTGACCAATTTGGTCAGGGTCAACAAACTGTTGCTGATGTCCCTGGTTCCTCCAGCTTGCTCCTCCTCTACCTCTACCTCCGGAAATTCACCTGATGTTGGGTCCTCCCCTGTTTGAATAACCAAAGTTTTATTTGTGTTGTTGTTTGTAAAAAACTTGAGGCTCTACTTCATTCTGCGGAGTAGTATTACCGGCAAGGGGCTGTTGGGGTTTACTAGTATTTGGATTCCCCTCTTGTTGTCCCTGTCTTAAAATTGTTATACTTATGGGGTTATTTCTAGAAAAAAATAGTATTATTGCTATTGTTTGTGTAAGAACCTCTTTGATTTGAGGTATGTGTCATGCGAGCAGCTTGCTGCATGTCAAGATCAGTAAGGGTTTATTCTGCCACATCTATTGTGTTAATGCGCAGAAGTACAAATGACTTTTTAATAACTTCAAGAAGCCTATCCAGGATATGTTTAACCAAGTCTTCCTGTGGTATTGGCACTATTAAATGGAATGCCTAAGCAACTTCTTTGAGGAAAAAGTCAGCCATAGTCATATTTCCATTTGAATTATAAAGGGGTCCCATTAAAATACTGGTTTTAGTAGCATATTGAATATTGGGTGACCAGAATCTGTCCGAAAAACACTCTTTAAATTTGGAGAATTCAACACAAGATTTCTTATATCTGACTCCCCAAATTCTGCTGATACCATTCAAATGTGGAAAACAATCGCTATTTTTCCCTTGTATGACAGAAGTTAAAAGATTCTATAGGTTTAAAAGCTTTGGGTGAAATCCACCGGATGTATGGAGCCATATTCTGTAAAATTTTTAACCTCAATTTTATTATGACCTAGGAGTGAAAGTTCAGGTGTTCTAAGGTCAACAGTTGATAACCCTGTCTGACTAACTGCTCCACTTTACTCTGACAACCTTGTATATCAGTTTGTGCCTTCTGCACTTGGGAGTCTAGGGTAGAAATATGAACAGCTGTTTCTTGCTGTGAGTGGTCAATTTTAATCACTTGTTCCCTTAAGACTGTGTACATATATTTATTGGAAGAAACATCTTGTGTTAAGGAAGTAATGGTTTCCTCTGTTCTGCTAGCAGTGTTTTGGACTGCAGTGATATGTTGCCCTTACTAGTGTCTGTAGAGGTGATCAGATCCTGGACCTGATTAAGCAACTGTATGACATTATTATCCATTGTAGATACATTGTTACATGTAGCTTTAATAGATTCTGCTGTGCGTGTGACAAATTATTCTATGTCTGCCAAGATTTTAGCAATTTTTGAATCTTGCGCCTCTAATTTGGGTAATACCTCACTGTGAAGAGACCCAAATTCGTTTTTCAAACTATCAGAAGTGTCTTTGCAGGAGTTGCTAACAGACTGTAACTTATAATACTGAGACAAAATCGTTAGATGTAAGTAAATACTGTATAGAACAAGATTTTGAATGTTGTGCAATACAGTTAGAATTAGAAAACAAATATCTTATAGTGCTGACAGTTTATAGGGTTCCCACAGGAGACTTCAGTAAATTTTGTAATAAACTTGAGACGGTTCTAATAAACTTATCACGTACTAAAAGGGAAATTATCCTCTGTGGAGACTTCAACATAAATTTTGCTGTAGAATGTAACCAGACGGATTATCTTCTAGGAATTCTTAGATCATTCAATCTCTATCAAACTGTAAATTTCACAACTAGAACACAAAAAGATAGTAGTACCATTATTGATAACATTTTTGTAGAGCACAATAAATTAGAAATACATGAAACCGTTCCAATGGAAAATGGTTTGTCAGACCATAATGCTCAAATAAATACTTTGGATGTTGTGGGAAATGAAAATAACAAAAAGAAAGGATTTGTCAGAGTTAGGCCATTAAAGAAAAATTCAATCAAAATATTAAATTATGAACTTCTCAATGAGGACTGGAGCACTGTTTATAAATTAAAAATGGTAAACAATAAATTCAATTACTTTCACCAAAGGTTTTTTGAAATTTACAAAAGATGTCTCCCTACAAAACTAGCTCCAATTGGTCAAAAACGAGTAAACAAAAATTGGGTTACAGTTGGTATTAAAACACCTTGCAGACATAAAAGGGAATTGTATGTAAAAGTTAGGAATACCGATAATATGCTTCTCAGAACACATTACAAAACTTACTGTAGAATTTTAACCGAAGTAATAAAAGAAGATAAACGTTTGGCCATAAACGATGAGATTAGTAGTTCAGATAATAAGATAAAAAGTGTCTGGAACATTATTAAAAGAGAAACAACTGTATCATCCCTTGAACATAAACCTATATCTATAAGCATTAATGATAAACTTGTAAATGACCCCTCTAATATAGGAAGTGCTTTCAATAACTACTTCTTAACAGTTGCTGAAAAAATAAAAGGAAAATATATTGGGAATATGGATCCTATAGCAATACTTAAATCCTTGTCACCAAAAACAGCACCTATGTCTTTATTTCCCACCAGTCAAAATGAAATTGAAAAAATTATTAAATCCCTCAATAATAAAAAGTCATTTGGTTATGATGAGGTTTCAACCCATGTAGTAAAACAATGTAACACCAGCATTAGTAAAGTTATTAGTAATATTTGAAATAGTTCTTTTGAAGAAGGTATCTTTCCTGACTCACTCAAGAAGTCAATAATCAAAACGCTTTATAAAAAGGTTGATACCTCAAAGATTGAAAATTACAGACCGATATCACTTCTACCAGCATTTTCAAAAATCTTTGAAAAAGCAATGTACAGAAGGGTGTATGCACATCTACAAAAGAATGACCTACTCAGTAAAGTACAGTTTGGTTTTAGACAAGGCGTTTCAACAGATTCAGCAATTTTTGCTTTTGTAAACAACATACTGGAATCAATGCATAAAAAATTAAATTCCCTAGGTATATTCTGTGATCTTGCTAAGGCTTTTGACTGTGTTGATCATGAGATTCTACTAGGTAAATTAGACCACTATGGAGTTAGTGGTAAGCCAGGACTTTGGTTTAAATCATACCTGGAAAATAGAGAGCAATGTGTATCACTGAAAGATGCTACTACAGGAGATGTTATAAACTCAGAATGGGGTATAGTTAAATGTGGTGTGCCTCAGGTTTCAATTCTTGGCCCTCTGCTGTTCTTAATCTATATAAATGATCTCCCACATATACTAGGTGATAATGAACACATGGTGCTCTTTGCAGATGATACTAGCATATCCTTGAAAGACCCATCAGCACAAAACCTCGAAAACACAGCAAATGATGATATAAAGAAAATTAACAGGTGGTTTAGTGCCAACAAACTAATACTTAATGTAGAAAAGACATAGTTACTTCAGTTTGTTACAAAAAATAAAACAAAGGACAGCTATAATGTGATATCAGAAGAAAAAGCAATCAATGAAAGCAGTTTCATATATAGATGACAAATTAAACTGGAAACAGCATATTCAACAACTTCTTAAAAAACTGAATTCTGCAACATTTTCACTGAGGGTAATATCTAGAATAGCTAATATAGAAACCAGATAGTTAGTGTATTTTGCATATTTTCATTCCCTGCTCACTTATGGCATCTCATTCTGGGGATACTCGTCACAAGCACAGAGGGTATTTAAATTGCAAAAGCGTGCTGTAAGAACTATTTGAGGAGCAAGCACACAGACGTCGTGCAGAAATCTACTTAAAAACCTGGGTGTACTAACAATACCAGCACAGTGTGTATACTCTGTACTATCATTTGTAGTGGAAAATCCTGAACACTTCAATCTTAATGCTGACATACATAGCCATAATACTAGGAATAAATATAATATTCACAAGGATTACAAATCACTGTCAGTTGTACAGAAAGGGTTACATTTACTGGAGCTTCCTTATTCAATGTATTACCAACAGAAATTAAATGTTATCTATAAAAACCCAACTACTTTAAGTCCAAACTGAAAGAGTTTCTGCTTCAGAACCCATTTTACTCTGTGAAAGAATTTTCTTCTTGGAATTTGGTAACTAAGAATGACTGATAAAATAGTATATATGGTGTATGGAAGGGGAAGGTGACAAAATTATCCACAACTACTAAAATTATATATGGTTTTTCTTTCTGTTGAAACTTTTGACAAATGAAGTAATTACACTGTTTACAAAATTTCACTCATATAAAGTAACTAACATGGGATAGCATGCACTCAAAAACTGCTGTGAAAAATTATCATACTAACAGGTTTTTAAGTAATTGACTGCTTATGAGTTGTTGGTAATATAATTGATATTGTTAATAGGTGTATGTACTGTTCCACATAAATAGCAACTAACATAATATAATATGTAGTCACAAATTACAGTGAAACTTATCATGGTAACTGGTTGATAAGAAAATAACTGGTTATTAGATGCTGGTAACAAGTGTATACACTGTTCCACATAATAAGTAATTAATTAACTCGGGAGTGTATTTGTAGATTACAGGAGATATTGGTTATACTAATAGGTTGTTGCTAACTTGTTGTCAATATACAATAATATTATCAATTATATAGTAATATTGACATTACTAATAAGTGTATGTACTGTTCCACATCCCCGAGATTATTCTCACATGGGATCAAAGTGAACATATCTATCTATCTATTATCAAAGTATGAGAGTTGGGTTGCGACAAGTGTAACATGAGTGTCCAATCGTTCAGTAATTTCCTACTTATGCTCATGCAATTGTTTTAGTATTTCTTGTTACTTTCACATCTCCCATCAGATTTTTTCAAGTTTGCATCAAGGATAGAAATCTTTTCATTTAAGTCCTGATGTACAGTTTGACTGTGTTGTGATAATGTAACAGAGATTTCCTTAGTTCTTGAAGTAACTATTTGTGTCATTTTCTGGTCAATGGCTATATAGGAATTTGTCAGGGTAGTATTTTGATCCTGTTCCAGCTGTGTCCAAAGTGTCAAGCTTCTCCTTCTGTTTCTCAATTTTATCATTCAAAGTATCGAGTGTGTCAAGCTTCTCATACTGTTTTTCAAATTTGCTATCAAAGTTTTCAAATTGTTTATTGGATGTATCTGTTAAGATTAGTATGTTATTAATTAGCAGGGTCAACATTGATTTAAGTTCATTTGGAGATGGATATGTAATAGTGTGAACTAGGAATCCACAAAATTCGATACTAGAAATAGTCTCTGAACCACAATCTTTATCAAAATTTTCCGGTGTATTTGTGTGTGGCACTGAACCCTGATGTCATTGGTCATTAGCAGGTTCCTCAATGCTCCCTTCAAGTGATGAAGTGGATGAGTGGTCTACTCTGATGTCAGCTGATTGGTAATTATTAGTCTAAAGTACATTGTGTAACAGTATCAGTGGAGGCCATAACTTTCCAGGTGGTAACTCTGCATTGTCACCACCATGGAGGAAAGAAATATATGGAGACTACGCAAGAGACTTTCACCACGCATTGAAGTGACGCCGGGCGGAGGAGGAGTGGGGGGGGGGGGGCCTTGGCTGCACCCATACAGACACGGGGTACATGTACAAAAGCCTCAAGGGGATTCTAGGATAAACATGACACCGCAATCTGGTGATGGATTATTATGTAACTCAATGAGACAAATAAAAAATGTATAATAAATTTTTTTGTTATTCTCCGTATATTTCGAGATATTTTGTCTCAAATTTGAGAAAATTTTGGTTGAAACTCAGAAGAAAAAATTGGTCAAAGTCAAATTTGATGATGGATTCTTATTTAAAAAGACGAGTCGAATAAAAAATAAATAAAAAATTTCTATATCTCGCCTAGTTCACGAGATATAGTCTCAAAAGTGAGGTGTCTTGAGTTGAAATACAAAAGAAAAATTTCGCAATACTCAAATTTGACGATGGATTCTTACGTAACAGGACGAGACAAATCGAAAATAAAGAATAAAATTTTTCGATATCTTGCTTAGTTTTAGGTATATACTGTCTCCAAATTGAGGGTATCGGGTTGGGATGCGGCCTGGAACAAAAATTAATTCTGCCAAAGCCACAATGAATTACATGGTGGACATGCAGAATGAATATTTTATTTTACCGAGCGTGGTGGTGTAACGGATAGCGTTCTGGCCTCGCATTCGGGAGGACGGCGGTTCGAATCCCCGTCCGGGCATCCAGATTTGGGTTTTCCATGGTTTCCCCAAATCACTCCAGGCGAATGCCGGGATGCTTCCTTCAAAAGGCCATGGCCGAATTCCTTCCCATTCCTTGCCCCCCATCCTTTCCCGTCTCTAAAGACCACGTTGTTAAAAAGGGACGTTAAACTGTTACAAAAAAAAAAAAAAAAAAAAAAAAAAAAAAGAATGAATATTTCAATTTTTTTACTACCACTTGTGGTTAGGTTGAAATATGGCCTAGACCAGAATAAAAATAGTTATCTTGTTACCATAAATCGTAAGCTTAACTGGGAATACCTGGAAGTAGTTTACATCGCGATACACATTTTGTCACTAACTTTGTTCTCATGTAATTACTAACAGTAATAGATAAATTCTTTGTCCCTTAAAGAACAACAAATCCACTCTTTTACAGACTGCATTTAGACCTAACCACAATCTCCATTAAATTGCCGCTACAGAATCAAACTATGTAGACACACCCACACACGCGTATTTGAATCGCAAACTGTATTTACGGTAACAACATCGTTTGCTTCATCAAGATTCGTAGATTGCATAGTATAATTTAACACAATTAATTTCATCATACACTGTCAGTATAAACTGTAACGTGTCGAAAGAAAGCGCAATACTAAATTCACTGAATCGCGATGTAAATATCACTCCTTTAAATATCATTTTCAACACTCGTTAAAAAGTAATGCTAGTCTATTATGTGCAAAATAGCAAGGTATGCTGATTTTCTACAGTAAACCAACAAAAATTTGAGAACAAAGTCATCCTATTGAGAGCTATGACTAAATATTTATAGACAGGCTTCGAAGTTTGTAATTCCTACCGCCCACTTCAACAGAATAATTAGAATTCAACTTACTTATGAAATGATATTCCAGATTCTTTCCTCTCTTGCCTATTTGTGCAACCGTATGCAACACAAGATGGCATTATAAAAAACTTAGACACATTGCAAAATGAAATAATCACAGCCACAAACACAATGTGAACTTTGCATTTGTATGGGTTCGCAATATGGCCGTTGCCGCCACCGCGCATGTGCGAGAGTTTAGGGCCGGCGTTACAGATTTAACGTCACTTCTCCTCCATATATTTCCTTCCTCCACGGTCACCAAAAAATGCAACTGCAAGTAATGTATCGTTGCTGTCTTCAGAGTCAACAAAAGGTGTTGTACTAGCTTCAAATGGTCCAACAGGTTGTAATGTCGATGGACTATGACCAGCTTGGTCAATATCACCTTGTGATGGAACTATGTCCCTATATGACTGCATTGTGAAAAAAATATTTTTTCTAAGTACAGTGGATATACAGTATATTTATATATAAAGTGCAAATATCAAAATATTTGAAAATTCTAAACATCAAGAAAATGTTTCAAGCTATCTAATTCCCCCCCCCCCAAAAAAAAACTAACAACTGATACAACAAACAGGTTAGTTAATAAACAAGAACCAAATCAGCTGATGACAAGTCATGCTGACTTGAGAGCGCCAAAAGTGAATCGAAATTCATAATGACACAGAAAACACAAACAAATATAAATAGGAACAAGAATCTTAAAAATAACCTAAAAATATGATTGTAACTTCACAAGCAGCTTATAAACAAGGTAAGAATTGACAGCAAGTCAAAGATGGCCACACCCAATTTGTAAACAAAGTAAGAATCTATGCAATGTAATCTTTGTAGATCTGTGGAAATCTTTGCTAATATTTCTGGCAAAACGAACCTTTTTGCATTCGTGAAACGTAAACAAATGTACTTCGACACTATCCGTTGTAAATAAAAAAAAAAGGAGAAAGCTATTATATTTAGACTGTTAGTGAAATTAATCACCCAAATTAAAGTTTTACTCCACCATTGTGGGGAAAATAGAAATATATTACTGTGGTTGTAACTATGAACAGCAGTCCCTGAAATGGTATAGTCAACTATTATGAAGGTAGGCGGTGAATCCTCCGTGGCCAGAAATAGCTCAAGAAAGAAACCACGGAGACAATAGAAAAGATTCCCGTCGGCAAGGATAAAACTGCACCACTGTTTCGTTTAAGGATCGCCTTGATTGAATATTTATCACAAATATTAGAGTATTTATAAGATTCCATGAACTGTTCGTCGCGCAGGGGTGGCAAAGCGCACTGTAAATGTGTACTTAACTTTAAACGCAGCTGACTGATCAGCTGACACTATCATCTGGTCTGCTGGGTTCGAACTGCCTGGCGAAAGCAGCAGGAATTAAACTTCGGACGTTTGCGTCAACACCTCGGTGGGTGAAGGAAGTTCAGTATGTACCCCGTCGTCGGCAGGCCGTAAGGTATGCGGCCCTGGCATCCTCGGTTGGTGGAGGTCCGGCGTCGTGCTGTGTGGGCTGGTGTAGGATGGCCGTCGATCAGTATCGGTTGGTGCAAGAAGGCCGATGAGTAACTACAATCACTTCATCTCGCAGGAATCATTTCGGAAATAAGGTTGACAGTTCATTGTTCATAGAACACGCGCTCACATGGTCGGCATGTGAGGAAGTAAGTGCTTACCGGGGTTGGAGTAAACACTAGCCGTCACTTAGATCTCTTGTAAGTGATGAAAACTGCTGTACCGTGTAATATATTTGCCACTGGATAATCAACTGTAAAAACTTAAAACAGCCGCCACTTGCCTTGATACAAACCTCAAGCAAGAAAAGGTTTAGGTAGACATCACAAATTGAAGTCACTGCTATTGTTTCAAAGTCAGAAATCACTATATTCTCTTAAATAATTTAAATATGCTTTACAGTTGAAGGCTAATCGGAAATTTCTTCACCAAATTACTGATGCAGATTATGAACGTCAATCCTACAGACCTAACCCCGTGTTAAAACTTGAAAGTCAGAGTAGCCAGTTGTTGCTCCGCCATTATGGAGCAGCTATTTTGGAGTTTGTTGTCGTTAGGCATTTACTCCTTCCTATGTTGACGGTTGGGTATGGCCTAGATGTTGGTTGGTCCTTGTGGTTGGCTGGTTCGTAGAACCTTTAATGGCGCCGGCCGCGGAAGGCCTGCCATGGTGGGTGGGTATTCATGTGGTCGGAGACGCTTCTCTGGAAGAGAGTTGCCTGACCAGTTCTTCCAGGAGAGTGAGGAGAGCAGCAAATCTGTCCTCCCTTTGACCTGTGTCGTGGTTGCGGTCACAGCATGTGCTGCTACCGCGACAGGTCGCCCCTCCTGGAGGCGGTGGAACCTCGTGGCTTGTCACTGGTGGTCGTGACGTCTTCTTCTTTCTTCTTTTCAGCGCGGCTGTCTGCTGCGGGATGGTCTCCGAGCCGGAGCGCTGGTCTGCTGTCGGCTCTTAGTGGGCTGCGAGTGCGGCACTTGGCGCCGCTGAGGGAGCTTCTTGGCTTGCTCTTTCCAAGCTCTGCAGCCACGGTAAGACGCGGCGTGCTTGGAGCCGCAGTTGCAGCAGACTGGGTCATCGCGGTCGCGTTCGCAGTCCGCTAATCGATGGCCGCCCCCGCAACGAACGCACCTAGCTTGGTTGGTGCATTCGCTGGCGCAGTGACAGAAGTTTTGACACTTGAAACACTGGGCCAGTTTGTGGGAGGGCGACTTGGTTTTGGGCTTCCGCACCGTCTGCACAGAGGTATCCAGCACTGTCCGCTCAGAGGCATCCAGCTCCATCTGCACTGGGGCGTCCGGCTCTGTCTGCACAGAGACATCCAGCACTGTCCGCACAGTGGCATCCGGTACGGTCATCGCCGAAACTGGGAAGTAGACTTTGCAGTTGGCGGTCCATTCCGGGAAGGCCGTCACCACTGCCCAGTAGTCCCGGTTGCTGGAAGGGTGGATCACACCTTCGTCCACTGGCCAACAGAAGATGGGCAGCTCCACGACCTTTTGCAGCTGGGTTAGCAGACTGCAATAGTTGCCGCTGTAGCTGAGCAGGATTGGGAGTGTAGGTCCCTCTGGCGGCCCGCCTACTCTCCTCTTCTTGGCAGCCGCAGTCTTCCTATTGGTTGCGTCCGACGACATGCTTGATGCGCCTGAACTTGAGCAGGTCTGCCGTGTCGGGCGTTCGCTGACGGCTCAATATGACGTCCGCAGCAGGTCGATGTTACTCGGCCTGCGTCTCGGCAGCGAATGACTCGAGTGGTCACTTGAAAGTCACATATCAGATATAAATGTTGCACCACACCATCAAAATTCAAAGATGGATGCCGTAAGACATGAGGCTACCCGCAACTCCTTCCGTCCCCTAGCACGACACCAGCCTACGATCTTGACGCTGTGAATGATCACCAGCAACCGACTGACTCAGCAACAGTACAGCCATTCTCTGCCTGAAAAAGAAATTGTTAGGCAGTGTATACTGGAGGGTTTGTCTTTCGACATTTCCTCTACTGGTTATTTGGTTTGGTATAACATAGCTATTGATTTGTCGTCTTTGTTAGCTTAGTTTGTTGTCGTCGTTGGTCGAGTGGTTTGTCCTATAACGTCGGGTCCAATGGTCTCCTGAGTCGGCGTGGGAGAATTTCATATCGGCCGATCACACTGATCATCGGGTTTGGGCTGGATTCTGCTTTCCGGTAGAATGCTGTGGCCAGCACTCGGAAGTGGTCTCTTATTTGCATGATGCCAGTAGCATAATATAGAGCCGTTGTTGGAAAGCGGAAGGGCAGATGGAGGGCGCGTTTCGGTACCCTGTTTTGTATTGTCTGAAGTCATTGCAGGTGTTTGGGTGCGGCGTACTCCCACACTGGGCAGTCGTATTCCAGCAGAGGCCTGACCAAGGTGAGGTAGATGCGTACTCCCAGGGACGGCGCCAATACGCTGTTACGGTTAAGCAGGGAGTAGATCTCGTTTAGTCTCGCACTGGCCTTCCTGCGAACATCGTTGATGTGGGCGCACCGGGTGAGCTTAGAGTCCAACGTTACGCCGAGATACTTCAGTGAGGTACTCCGGAGCCATGCAGTCGCAATAAGGGGACCGGGTGGTCACCTATGCGTGGACCGTACTTCTTTGTGAACATGATTTCCTGGGTCTTGGTAGGATTGACTTCGATGCGCCACCTCCTAGCCCAAACTTCTGTCTGCAGGAGGATCCCCTGTAGGCGTGCGGTGGCCCTACTTCTGCTGCAAGTAACGTTGGCCGTGTCATCAGCATATCTGGCAGTCTGCACACGGCCTGCCGTGTGCACGTCAGCCGTGTACAGGATGTACAGAACGGGGCCAAGCACTGACCCCTGGGGGACTCCTGCAAGGATATTTCTTCTGCCTGACTTCATCCCGTCTACCTTGGAATGGAAGGTGCGTCCGAGCAAGTAGGAGTGGATAAGCTTCACCAGTGGCCCTGGAAAGCCTTGCTGGTAGAGCTTTAATAGTAGTCCAGTGTGCCAGACCGAATGAAAAGCGCGCGCTACGTCCAAGGATACCATAGCGCAGTAATCTTAGTGCAGGAAGGCACGGGTTGCTGTTTCAACGATGCGGAGCACCTGTTGTGTGGTAGAGTGCTCGCTTTGGAAACAAAACTGATGATTTGGCAGTAGGTTGCTCTCCGTTATAAAGGATTGCATCCTCCTAAGGAGCAGCTTCTCAAAAACTTTGCTGATCGACGTTAGGAGACTTATTGGTCGGTAGGTCTGGGGTAAACTAGGGTCTTTTCCGCTCTTTCGACTGACTCAAAACGGCGCAGATCGTATTTATAGGTTCGGCATTCCTCCGCGAGTGTAACCTTCCGCTCCACCTAATAGTTCTCCAATCTTGGGAAACACAAACTGTAGAGTTCTGAAAGTCTATCAGTAGGTAGAATTCGGTTCAACTAGCAATTTGAGTCCTTATGAAAATTTCTTTGAGATTCGTAGATTTGCTGTAAAAAATGCTCTTACGTTCTCATCCCAAGTACGACGCAATAGCTAATAACTTTAATAATTTATGAGGTAGCGAGTACAAACTAAATTTGTAGAGCTTCTAATTAAAATAGCTTTCATTTAACACCAAATATGGCTAGTTTATTAATCGGGAGTTAAAAACATTAAAACCCATGCTTCGGTCGCGTCCTACCGAACTTCCGTTTGCGCAAATATTATTCTTTGAGCTTTAAAACCTATCTTTCACGATTCTACGGCATTTCTACAACCTATAAGGCTTTCAATCTCGAATCTAGCTGTCGTAGTTGCTCTGTAATTAATTTTTGAGAATATTCACTTCCTTGTTTAAGCCGCAATCAGCAAAAACACTATGTTTTCCTGATTATTACTAAAGTACTGCCTATTACTCCAAAAAGGCTTCTGGAATCAGCTTTAGAGGTTGTTATTACGTATACCGAAAGTATTTTCTTTCACCGACTTTACTTGGCGGGTTCGTAATCTTTAAAAGTGTGGAGACTTTAATGCATTATCTTTTGAAAACAATCTTTAATCTGTCTAACTATATAAGTCTTTCTAGAATTTTAGTATCTTGTACCGGATTAAATTGCATTTATCTCAGGCTATCAGCTGATCATATAGCTTTAAACATATGGTTTCTTGAAGTATAGAGTGCACTGTTACGTGATAAATTATGTTGCCGGTGTTTTTATACTTTAAATGACTTTATAACTCTTTATTACTGTTTCTTTATGACAAAATTTACTTACTAATGCCTTTTTATTATTATGAAGAACTTTTGAAGTGGCGAAAAGTGTTATGGTATGGTGAAACTACTGCATTACAAGATATCGCATATAGCGTAATGGATTATGTTCTACTACTGCTGTCTAGGTATGTTTACCGCTTGCTTTCTACTATTTAGCATTGATGGAGTCTTTTTTTCTTTTCTTTTTTTTTGCTATCGTCAGTCTTTTTACTGGTTTGATGCAATCCTCCATCCCTTCCTATCTTGTGCTAACGTCTTCATATCTACATACCCCTTAGAACACACGTCCTCAATTACCTGCTTCATATATTCTAATCACTGTCTTCCTCAACAGTTCCTACCTTCGACCGTTCCCTCCACCAGCAAATTAACCAATCCCGCATGTCTCAAAATATGACTTACCAGCCTGTCTCTTCTTTCAGTAAGCGTCTTCCACAAACTTCTTTCCTCACCCATCATTTCCAAAACTCGTTCATTTCTTACTTTGTCTGTCTACTTAATTTTCAGCATTCTTCTGTAGCACCACACTTCAAATGCTTCAATTTTCTTTCTTTCAGGTATTCCAAATGTCTATGTTTCACTACCATAAAGTGCTGTGCTCCATACATAGAGTTTTAAAAATTTCTTTCTAATTCCTAGATCAATATTTGAAACTAAAAGATTTCTCTTTTTCATGAAGGCTCTTTTTGCTAGTGCTATTCTGCTTTGAACATAATTCCTGCTTCCGCCATCGGTTGTAATTTTGCTTCCCAAGTAACAGAATTCACTTACTTCTCCTATTGCAGCCGAACCTATTTTTATATTTAATCTACTGTGATTGGTATCATATCGGCTACATTTCATCGCTTTGGTATTGCTTTGATTTATATTCAGTCCAAAATCTTCCGACAGTATTTTGTTCATTCCATTCCAGTAACTTCTCAATATCTTCAGCCCTTTCTGTTAACATGACAATGTCATCAGCAAATCGTAGCATACTGATTTTTTCTCCTTGAACACTTATGCCACATGGAAATTTTTCTTTGACTTCCTTTATTGCTTCTTCTAAATAAAAGTTGAATATTATCGGGGATAGACTACAACCTTGTCTCACACCCTTTTTAACTGATGCATAACTCTCATGATTCTCTACTTTTATAATAGCCACTTTATTCTTATATAGTTGATAAAGTATTATTCTATCTCGATATTTTAGACCTGACTTCTTTAAAATTTTGGACATCTTGTCCCACCTTACATTATCAAAGCTTTTTTTAAATCAACAAACGCCATAAAAGTATCTTTTTCTTGAACCGCCCTACAAGTATTAATCTTAAAGGCAGAATTGCTTCCCTTTTACCGCGATTTTCCTAAACCCAAACTGATCTTCATCTACTGACTCTTCAATTAACTTTTCCATTCTTCTGTATATTATTCTGACCGAGCGTGGCGGTGTAACGGATAGCGTTCTCGCCTCGCATTCGGGAGGACGGCGGTTCGATCCCCGTCCGGGCATCCAGATTTGGGTTTACCATGGTTTCCCAAATCACTCCAGGCAAATGCCGGGATGCTTCCTTCAAAAGGCCATGGCCGAATTCCTTCCCATTCCTTGCCCCCATCCTTGCCCCCCATCCTTTCCCGTCTCTAAAGACCTCGATGTTGAGAGACGTAAATACAATAAAAAAAAAAAGTATATTATTCTGGTCAGTAATTTTGAAGCATGTGATGTTAGACTAATTGTGCAATAATTCTCACATTTGTCGGCTTGTGTTTTCTTCAGAAGTGTGAAGATGATATTTTTATTAAAATCAGTTGTAATTTTTCCTGTTTCATAACTTTTTGATATCAGCTTGATTAGTCTTTCAACTCCTTCTTCTCCTGGGGATTTAAGAAGTTTTGCAGGGATCTCATAGATTCCAACTGGCTTATTTGCTTTCAAGTCATACGGAGCTATATTAAATTCTGTCCTTAAAACAGGATCTCCTACCATAAGTCATCAATGTCGACATCGCCTTCCTTTCCCATTAAGCTATTGTTCAAGACGTCCACGTCATACCCATTCTCAATGTATTCCTCCATCGTTTAGCTCTATCGTCTGAGCTTAAAAGAGGTTTCCCATCGGCAGATTTAATGTTCTCACCTCTTTTCTTCACTTCTCCAAAATTCTGTTTTATCTTCCTATATGCAACATCTATTTTATCTATGACAATTTCCTTTTCTAGTTCTTCACACTTTTCTTCTAGCAATTTTTCATTTGCTTTTTGCATTCCCTGTTGATTTGATTTCAAAATTTCCAGTATTGCTCTCTTCCTGCTTCAGCCTGAGCATTTTTGTACCTTCTTATCTGATGCATCAGCTCCAAAATTTCTTATGTAATCCAAGGTTTTCGGGCAGCTTGTTCCCTAAAGCCTAATGTTTCTTTACCAGCTTTCATTATTTCAGTCTTTAATGCACTCCATTCATCCTCGGTTGAGCTTCTTTCAGAGTTACTTTTTAGACCTAAGTCTACCCATTTCTGCAAATTTTTCTCTCGTGCTAGATTTATTCACTTCCAGTTTATTCTGCTTATAATGCTTCCTTATTCGCTTGAATTTCAGCCTGCACTTCATTACTATCAAATTATGGTCAGAGTCTATGTCTGCTCCTGGGTACGTTTTACAGTCTAGAACTTGATTCCTGAATCTCTGTTTGACCAGGATATAATCTAGCTGATATCTGCCTGTATCCCCAGGACGTTTCCAGGTGTATATCCTTCTTGCATGGTTCTTAATCTGTGTGTTTGCCACAACTAGCTTATATATTTCACAAAATTCTAACAACCTGCTTCCTCGCTCATATCTTTCTCCAAAACCAAAACTTCCTACAGTATTCCCCTCTTTTCCTTCTCCCACTATCACATTCCAATAACCCATGATTATTCCTCCCCCTTCACACATTTGATTAACTCTTCAATGTCGGGCGTATATTTTCTCTATTTCTTCGCCATCTTCCTGTGACGTTGGCATATACACTTGTACTAACGTGGTTGGGGCGGGCTTAGTTTCTAACCTCGTCCAAATAATCCGGTCACTAAACTGTTCCTAATAACTCTCCCGTTTTCCTACTTTCGTATTCTTATGTAATTTGAGAGGTTTACAAGTCCGTGGGATACCCTTTGGGTCTTAATGCAATGGTTTGCTGTTGCCTTCTGCATCCCCA
Organism: Vandiemenella viatica; assembly: GCA_031002005.1. Taxonomy (NCBI): domain Eukaryota; kingdom Metazoa; phylum Arthropoda; class Insecta; order Orthoptera; family Morabidae; genus Vandiemenella; species Vandiemenella viatica. Next base: position 189,338,559 of record JARYHS010013630.1, read on the forward strand.
TGCCGTTGATCATTTCTGATTCATCCGCGTTTAGGGGCCGTATCCAACCCCAAGGGCAAGATGGTTCCCTAGCCACTCCCCGCTCTTCCGCCCTCCTTTCGGAGGCCATTGACAAACATTCGGTGATTCCTTAAACCGGGAATCTTTAAGTTGCCAGACCCTTGTCCGTATAAACAGGGTGCACCACGTGAAGGAGAAGTTTACATTTTGTTGGAAAAGGCTAGTATAGTCTCTCCCAAACCTTTACACCCCGATTTAGTCTATATTGGCTATTTATTTAACTTTATGGCTCTACTTTGCTTCGCATACGACTGAAGGCTGTTGTATCGGGTACCTATGTCCTTTCTACTATAAACCAGCTTTGTTTTATGAATTCGAAGAATGTGAGGAAGCTTACTATACGTCGAATTCGTAGTAGGTAGAATTGCTCAGGTGAATAGTGACTTGAGTGCATATGCTGCAACATTTTCGCCTGAGGCGGAGTGGTCTTTATCACTCACGGTAATTGTACAAAGAGCTTAACAATGTGTAGTTTAAGTCATTGAAACTATTCCAGTAAAGGTCTTGGCAGATTAAGAGTTTTTGCCTCCAAAAAACTGAGCTAATGTTTGTTTAAAAGACACGAGCTAATTTAACAACTTTCATATTGAGAGGTGGACAATTTTTGTGAACTTTCAGTCACCATATTTTGTAAGTAATGTAAAAATATCCTAGCGTCCTCATAAATTTATTTTATTATTTCGCAGTTGATTAACTAAAATGAATTGTTATGAAATAAAGCTCAATGTAATTCCTCGTACCTTGCGCTGTAGCAAACTGTCAGTTGTCATCCTGATCCAGGTTGCATTTCAACCTAACCACAAACTATGCTAAAGTTCCCGCTAGAAAATAATTGCTTCAATCACACGCGAATTAATACAAGCACTGACTCGCATGTTAGTGGCAATAATGCTTAACGATATAAACATGATCCAAGATCTTCACGGGTTTTCATATCTTTATTAACCGACTTCAAAAAAAAGGAAGAGGTTCTCAATTCGTCTGTATTTTTTTTTTTTTCCTTATGTATGTTCAGCGATATCTTCGCCAATTTTGAACCGATTTAAATGAATTTTTTTTAGTGGATAGGGTATACCTCCAAAGTGGTCCCATATGAATGTTATTGAGAAACCACCCCTTCAACCCCCTTCCACACCTTAATTTTTATACAAATCCACATTTTTTATTCGATCTCGATGAAACTTGGACATATGTAGCCAAAAATAAAGAGAAAAATACTGTCAACTTTTGGTTTAAAAATATTGAACCCCTCTCCCCCTATCCACCCCCTTAATTTTTGCCAATTTTCTTTATTCAAAGCTACAGTCGACACCATTTAACTGACCTCCATTAAAGTTGGCAATTACATGTAGTTTTTCATTGAGAAGGTATCTGACCAAAAAAATAAAAATAAAAAACCACCCCTCTCCCCTTTACAACCCTTAATTTTATAGAAACCTACATTTCTTATCTGATTTTTACTGAACTTTGCCCATGTATACTTTAAAACGAAGAGAAAAATACTGTCAACATTTGGTCTGCCAAAGTTCAACCCCCTCCCTCCTTCCACCCCTTTAAATGTTGTCAATGTTCTTCATAAAAAGCTACACTCGAAACCGTTTGACCGATTATTATCAAAGTTGTCATATATATGTAATTTTTCATCGAAAATCTGACCAATAAATAAATAAATAAAAAACCACCCCTCTCCCCTTTACACCCATTAATTTTTATACAAACCCACATTTTTTATCTGATTTCGATGAAACTTTGGACATGCATAGTCAAAAATAAAGAGAAAAATACTGTCAACTTTTGGCTTGAAAAAAACTGAAGCCCTCTCCTCCTATCCACCCCTAAATTTTTATTCTTGATACAAAATTGTTCTTTATACAAAGTTACAGTCGACACCATTTAACTGGTCACCATTAAAGTTGGCGTGTACATGTAATTATTCATGGAGGAGGTTTCTGACAAAAATTAAATAAATAAATCACCCCATGTCTCCCTTTGCACCCCTTAATTTTATAGAAATCTACATTTCTTATCCGATTTTTATTGAACTTTGCTCATGTATACTTTAAAACATAGAGAAAAATCTTGTCAACATTTGGTTTGCCAAAGCTCAACCCTTTTCCCTCTTTCAACCCCATTAACTATTGTTAATGTTCTTTATAAAAAGCTACAGTCGCGATCATTTGACTGATTACCATGAAAGTTGGTGCTTATATGTATTTTTTCACGAAGAAGATGTCTAACCAAAAGATCTAAAAACCGCCCCCTCTCACTATTAAAACGCTTAATTTTTATACCCAACCACAGTTTTTATCCGGTTTAGACAGAACTTATCAAAATTTTACTATAAAACACAGAGAATGCCAACTCTAGGTTTACAAAAACTGAGCCCCTCTCCCCATTTCCGCCCCCCTGATTCTTGTCAATTTCTTTTTAGAAAGCTACAGTCTACACCATTTGACTGATCTTTATGAAAGTTGGCACATGTAATTTTTTTAGAGAAGATTTTTGACCAAAAAATCAAAAAAAACTATCTTAGCTCCCCTTCCCTTAATATTTGTACAAAACCCACAGTTTCATCCGATTCGGTGGAATTAAGCATGCGTATCCTTAAAAACAAATAGAAAAAGAAAAATACTGTCCACATAACTTTCACAAAAACGCAAACCCTATCCTCCTTTCTACTCCTTTAATTACTGTCAATGTTCTTTATACAAAGCTACCGTTTCTTTCTGATTTTGAAGGAAGTATGCACATGTATACTGTAAACAAAACCAAAAATACTGTCTACATTTGGTTTCGAGAGTCCAAACTCCGCTCCTTCCTTCCCATCCTTTAATCCACAGTTTCTATCCGATTCTGAAGGAAATTTGAACACGTATGCTTTAAAACATACAGAACGATTATGTTTAAATTAGGTTGCAGAAACCCAACCCCTCTTCCCTTCTACCCCCACCCCTCCTAATTTCCAATGTTCTTTATAGATACCCACAGTTTTATCAGATTTCCATGGAACACTGCACATGTATACTTAAAAACAAAGAGAAATATAGTGTCTACATTCTGTTTACAAAACCCTACCACTCACTCCCGTACCCCATTTAATTTTTGCAAATGTTCTTTTCACAAAGCTACCGTTTTTATCTGGTTTCGATGGAATTTTGCACGGGAATACTTTAAAACAAATAGAAAAATAATGCCCTCACTAGTTTTACAAAAACCAAAATACTCTTCGTCTCCACGCCCCTTAATTGTTTTTTATACATACCTACAGTTTTATCTTATATCAATAGAATTTTACAGATGTATACTTTAAATCAATCAGAAAAGGCAGTCTACATTTGGTATACAAATGCCCAATCCCTCTTCCCCTTTACACTCACCCCTTTTAATTTCCAATGTTCTTTACAAAAATCTACAGTTTTAAATCCCGTCAAAATCAATTAATCTATTTTTTAGTCATGGCATAATATTTATAAAATAAATGTGTCGTAATGTCTCAACATGTACTTCAGATTTTAACTTGGATCCCAAGCTTACACGTTGTGAAAACCAATTAAAAATCTATATTTTCTTTGTGATGCCGGAGCAAACAGATATATTCCAGATTCAGATTTCTGTATATGGTATGTATTAATGCACAGATGTTACATGTTTTGGTTAAAGACCAGCAGCTTTAACAGATGTTATGATACAATCGAAACATAGCCTTGAAAATGTAAACTGACATTCTTTAACACAACACCCAATTCACCCCGTTCTGGAAGTTGTTGTGGTATATGAAGACAAACTTCTTCTTTGAAAGCAACCGCATTAATCCCTGAGCTACCAGAAAGTTCGCAAAATGGGAACTGCTGCGGCAAATTTAAAATACAAAACAAACTATAATACCACTAAAAATCTAAAAATAAAATAATTGTTTAAAAAAACATATAAACCGCCTTCAAAAAAAAGCACTAAAAATTTTAAAATAACTTTATACCTTGCTTAAGAGAAAGTAAATCTAAATGGACAATATTTTACATTACTGTCATTGAAATTTTTTACATTAATTAGTTATTTTTGGAGTTGGTGCCAGCGAAAGCAAGAAAAACAAAAACATAAAACAATAATGAATAGCAATAATACATAAAAAAATATTGTTACTGCTTACCTACAATTAATGCTAGAAACATTTTTCAACAAAACTGAAACATACAGATGATACGCCGATATTATGCTAACTGTAAATCGTTTACTCATTGATGCAGCCTACCAACTGACACTGTAGCGCCAGAGATATGCCTAGATGACCAATAAGGCCCAGCCACAGATTAAAATACTGTTAATTTGTTTCCTTAAGCTGTCTCCCGCAATAACTCTATCTGCCTCACGACATGCTGTAAAATATTGGAAATTTTTGTTCATACTCCCCAAAAGTTCAGTAATTAGATCTTCACGATGTGACAGCTGGCGCCGACTCTAAAAATAACTAATTAATGTAAAAATTTCAAGGACAGTAATTTAAAATTTTGTCCATTTAGAATCACTTTCTCCTAAGCAAGGTATAAAGTTATTTTAAAATTTTTAGTGCTTTTTTTTAAGGCGGTTTTTATGTTTTTTTAAACAATTATTTTATTTTTCAAATCGATATTATAACGTTAGAATTATTAGGTGTCTCGTGGTTAAATATTATAAAATAATTGGTCCACGATACAGTTCAAATTTAACTTGTTTTTATTTTCAGTACCTGGGTGACCGATCTTCGCTCGGCATGTTTAGATTTCTGTTCAATATGCAAGATTTTATCAAAATCCTTAGAGACGTTTGTGAGAAATTAATTTTATCTGGGACTGCACCGCCTTCGAAACCGACGCGAAATTGGTAGTAATCTGTTGAAATTTGGTTTAATTGCTTCGTCATTATGCCGTCTTTACGTTTTGCGCTTTTGCTTTGTGGAAAACTTGCCAGGAATTTAATTAAAATGCCGAAATATGACAGCGACACACAGACGTTGGATGTCGTCAGCGTTGAACAATTAGTGATAGTCTCTTAAAATGTTGATTTAATCTTTTATTGTAATGTTTACTTGCCGTTTCAGCTTTTCTCTGTTGGAAAAAGTCGTATATAATTGACAAATAGACAATTTTTATCCGAGTTGTAATATGGTGATGCCCGCTATCTTATGTAGAAACGAGCAGTCAGAGATTGCTTGCATTGTAAACAAATACTCCATTTCCGACGGACGCCGCAGAACGCAAAATTGCGTAAAATTTTTCTCTAGGTCCAGGCTACATTTCAACCTAACCACGAAATCTATGACGAAACGAAACTGTTTAGGTTGATATGATCCCTCTACCGTTAATTTTTTTGCTAGTTTTTCAGTGCTGTTAGCATTTCGCGGTTGCTCACCCTCACATTTCGGAATTTTTTAAATTTTTTAGCGACTTGCAAGAGCGTAAAATGTGAAGAGGACATGTTGACGAAGCAATTAAACCAAATTTCAACAGGTTACTATAATTTCGCCGAGGTTCCGAAAGTGGTGCAGCCCCCATTTTATCTATTTTCAAGAGTTGTTCATATAATAGAATTAGATTGGATAGAAGGGAAGCATATAAAGCAATTCTATCAGAGATAGGTCGGCCAGTTGCTTTTCTCTGGGACCTACAATTTAACGTAGAATCCCAACCACAGAACGCCCCAACGTAGTTCATATGGTTAAAATTTCTTGCTCCCACCGGAATTTGAACCCGGGATCGTAGCCAGAATTTTTTAAGAGCTAGTGCAGTAACCACCTTTTTCCCCACTAATTACATATTTGTTATACATTTAATATATTTCCTTCCTACTTACTTAAGAACAGCAATCGGTTAAATAAATATGGTGAATAATGATCAGGATTTTCTTCAATTGAGTCTTCACTGGGCGAAGTTCGAGTATCTTGGCTGAGACGATTTTCTATTAGGTTTTCTCGAAATGTTTGCATTATTACTGCTAATATTATTTTCAAAGAAGTTTTTGTCAAATAAAGAATCACTTCTGACAAAGCCAAATTTTAAATATTTCCTTTTTAGATGTTTTACAATACAACTGGTAGTATTTAATGATAACCAATTTTTCAATAATTCTTTCAAAGAAGTTATGTAAATATAAATATCACGTCTGACAAAGCCACTTTTTAAATATCTTCTTTTGAAATGATTTACAATTAAACATTCAGCGCTAGTATTCCCTCGAGTCAGCAAGCATAGAAGAAATATTCATTTAAATATATAAGTGCCTGAAACCAAAGAGAAAAATATTAGTTAGCTTCCTCCATGCCTGGTACTATTAGTTAGCTTCCTGGTACCTGAATCGTCTACGGGATGGCGTTAGAGCAGTTTTCGAGATACCAATAGCAAAACGTTCGTATTTTGTAAACTCGCTTTTTGGAGGGAAGACAACTATTTAGGTAATCTTAAAAATCAAAACGTTTTCTAAATATCGAAATTCATCCAAATCGTCACAGTTGTTTCCGAGATGCGAAATATATATATACAAGAATTGCTCGCTTAAAGATATAAGATAAAGCATCGAACTTCATAGATACTATTCACATGTATTCACAAACTCCAGCGATTACATCTAACACTTCTTCAAAAGACAATATTGGGAAACTCTCTCACAGCACCAAGGAGGAAGGAAATATATGGAGACGACGCAAGAGACCTTCACCACGCATTGAAGTGAAGCCGGGCGGAGGAGGAGTGGGGGGCTAGGCCGATCCCATACAGACACGGGTTATATGTAAAAAAAACCTCAAGGGGACTTTAGGACAAACGTAACGCCGCAATCTGGTGATGGATTATTATGTAACTCGATGAGACAAATAAAACATGAAGAATAAAATTTTTTGATATCCTGCTTAGTTTTAGACATATTCGGTCTCAAATGTGAAATGTTTTTGGTTGAAATTCAGAAGAAAAAATTGGTCAACGTCAAATTTGATGATGGATTCTTATTTAAAAACACGGGACAAATAAAGAATAAAATTTTCGATATCTCGCCCTAGTTCTCGAGATATACTGCATCAAAAGTGAGGTGTCTTGAGTTGAAATGCAGAAGAACATTTCGCAAAAAGTCAAATTTAATTAATGATCGATTCGTATGTAACACGACGAGAAGAATCGAAAATAAAGAATAAAAGTTTTCGATATCTTGCTTAGTTTTCGAGATATACTGGGATTGGGTTGATATGCGGCCTGGACACACCCCTTTAAATCTCATTTTCATCACTCGTTAAAAAGTATGCTGATTTTCTACACTACACCAACAAAAATTTTAGAACACAGTCATCCCATTGAGAGCTATGACTAAATATTTATAGACAGGCATCGAAGTTTGTAATTCCTACCGCCCACTTCAACAGAATAATTAGAATTCAACTTACTTATGAAATGATATTCCAGATTCTTTCCTCTCTTGCCTATTTGTGCAACCATATGCAACACAAGATGGCATTATAAAACACTTATACACATTACAAAATGAAATAATCATAGCATCTAACACAATGTGAACATCGCCTTTGTTTGGGATCGCAATATCGCCGCTGCCGCCACTGCGCATGCGCGAGAGTTTAGAGCCTGCTTCAGAGATTTAACGCTACTTCTCCTCCATATATTTCCTTCCTCCATGCACAGCACACGTAAAACTGTTCGCTCAAAACTCTGTCCATAAATTGTGTCGAAAAACTGTCTCTGAGTCTATGCCACTCGCTTTATGTAAGTTTCATCGAAAGTTCTAGAAGATCACAAAGGCTTCCGACAGATATTTTTCGAACTTTAACAATACTTAAACAATTAAAAACTTATTAAAACCAATCAAATTGGTACATAATCATTTTCAATAATTACAAATTTGTCAGAAATATTAAAGATATTTAAACACAAAATTATCTACATAAATCATTTTACACTGTAGTAAATCATCCTTTAAACATCGTAGCTCACCTTAATACTTGGAATTACATACATTTAAGCAATTCTCTTGCATAGTTCTGTCCTTAAACATATTAAATAATAGTATTTACATAATGTCTTTTCATAAAACAAAATCCATTTACACTGATTTACAGTAAATTGCAAGACAAAAATACAAAATTCATATTCAATCAAACTCTGACGTGCTACAAATTCTTCATAAAATACAATTCCATTTAAAGTCCAGGTATGAGGGCTGTTACAGAATGGCTGACACGGGAGGTGCGAGCGGTGCGAGCGGTGCGACCGCATCGGGAGCCGGCACATGGGGGGCGCCGAAAATGCAGCGATAGATTGCCTGTGCAAAAAATAAATTCTATCATAACCCGGCTTGACCTTACTCGAATCAAGAAATTCACAAAATCCCCATAAATAGAACTTTCCTGTGCCGCACCTTCCGCACCTGTTTTCTGCCTTTTGGGCTGTAGTTTTGGAGTTCATTTGCATGCAGGTACACGGTCATGGGCGAGAGTCATCTCATTTGTCTATTTACACCATGTTAGACCTTAAGTGATTGCAATTAATGTTATTATCGTCAATATTTACTAAGAATATTGTGTCTTTTACAGACAAGACATGTGCTAGAAATAAAATAAAAAAAACTATCTGACACCCAATATTAAAAATAAAATAAAACCAAGGCGAAACTGACAAGCTTCAAAATTGCTTGAAAATATTTTTTAGAGTTAAGAAGTCATCTGAATCGTCGTCACCAGAACTAGTTCAACACGCGAGGGAAGATAACTTATTTTCATAGACGTTCTTCAGATGAGGCTCACGATGGTAAAGAGCAGCATGTACTAGAAGATTTAGCGATGACTGGAGCATCTTTTTTTTATCTGCTTAACGTCCTGCTAACAGCGAGGTCTTTAAAGACGGGAAAGGATGGGGGGTAAGGAATTGGAAGGAATTCGGCCATGGCCTTTTGAAGGAAGCATCCCGGCATTTGCCTGGAGTGATTTGTGAAACCATGGAAAACCCAAATCTGGATGACCGGACGGGGATTCGAACCGCCATCCTCCCGAATGCGAGGCCAGAACACTAGCGTTACACCACCACGCTCGGTGCTGGAACATCGTCTGAGGTTCAATCTGCATATATAAAGTGAATGTATATATGTTTCTTTGTTAGTTTGTTTGTTCTTCATACAAATTAACAGTTTTCATCCGATCTTGATAAAATTTTGCACACTTATCCACTGAAACAAGGAGAAAAATACTTCCTACATTTGGTTGAAAAATTATCTGTGTAAATAATACATGTTGTCTCATAATTTCGAAATACTACTGAACGGCGATAGACAGACGCGTTGGATATGAAGGATTCTCTACTGTTTTTTCCGTGGAGCGGTCATATAGTTCAGTGGCTTAGTGATGTTTGGGTCGTGGTCTCCGGTTCAAATCTCCGTGGAAACTAAGATTTTTAAAAATTGTTTGTTGATCGTAAGAGTCACGCCTAGGCCGTCGGTTATTCGGATTGAATGTTAAACTATAGATTTTACAAACTTAGGGGTGCAATGCGAGGCAATCATAGGTAGTCTTGCAATGCTGTAGGTGTACATTTTTTTCCTTATAATGATCCCTCAGGGGTTGTTCGCAGTCATTGTGTGTGTGTGTGTGAACCGCAGTAATAATACTATAAATACGGAAGTAAGTCTCTTTCATTTTGTTGCGTTTTGACGACAAAATTTCTATATCGATACTGATGGAATTTGACAATAAAATCTGTATGAAGGGCACAGGACATTTTTTCCATTATGATTAACAGTTGTAGTCACGAAATTTTGAGACCTTATCGAATGGTGACAGAAATATGTTGGAAATTGATTCTCTTCAAGAGACTTTCGATGGTAGAATGATATATTGATAGCTTTCCTGTCATATTATGCCGATTCGGTGTTGTTTGGGACCAATCCTTCGTTACCAACAACTTTCTATATTCAATTCTGGCAAAAAATTCTTAATCCACGCGTACGAAGTCCGGTTACGAGCTAGTATATTATAGAATGAGCTATATCAGACATACCACCACCGTCGCCATTTCAAAATACAATTTATGATGATATTTCAAAATGAATGGTTATTGACTCTGCAGACAGAGGTGAAATAATTATTCGAGCAACGAAAAAATCATGAACATTATTTTCAAAAACGCATTTTCAGATAGTAATAACAAATGAGGAAACATAAAAGAAGTGGCTTGTTTACTAAATATCTACAAATAAGATGTATTGTTTTTACTGTTGCTTATTCAACAGAAGGGGTGTAAGGGTTTGGGAGAGACTATACTAGTCTTTTCCAACCAAATGTCAACCTCTCCTTCACGTGGTGCACCCTGTTTGCACGGACGAGGCTCTGGCGACTGAAAGATTCCCGGTATAAGGAGTCACCCACTGCTTGCCAACGGCCTCCGAAAGGAGGGCGGAAGAGCGGGGAGCGGTTCAGGGCACCCTCTTGCCCTTGGGGTTGGAAACGGCCCCTAAAGGCGGATGAATCAGAAATGATCAACGGCATGGGGATGCAGAAGGCAACGGGAAACCACTGCATTAAAGACCCAAAGGGTATCCCGAGGACATGTAATCCTCTCAAATTACATATATCATGATGGCTTCTTCCTGGGTAAAATATTCCGGAGGTAAAATAGTCCCCCAATCGGATCTCCGGGTGGGGACTGCTCAGGGAGGAGTCATCAGAATGGATAGAAACATTCTACGAGTCGGAGCGTGGAATGTTAGAAGTCTGAATAGGGCAGGTAGGTTAGAAAACTTAAAAAGGGAGATGGAACAACTTAAGTTAGATGTTGTTGGGATTAGTGAGATTAAATGGAAGGACGCACAGGATTTCTGGTCTGGGGAACACAGGATAATTAGCACACAAGCTGTCAATGGAGTCACTGGTGTAGGATTTGTAATGAACAAGAAAGTAGGGAAACGGGTGAGTTATTATGAACAGTTTAGTGACAGGATTATTTTGATGAGGTTAGAAACTAAGCCCGTCCCAACCACATTAGTACAAGTATATATGCCAACGTCACAGGAAGATGACGAAGAAATAGAAAAAATATACGCTGAAATTGAAGAATTAATCCAATATGTGAAAGGGGAGGAAAATCTAATAATCATGGGTGATTGGAATGCAATAGTGGGAGAAGGAAAAGAGGGGAATACTGTAGGAAGTTTTGGTCTAGGAGAAAGAAATGAGCGAGGAAGCAGGTTGCTAGAATTTTGTGAAAGATATAAGCTAGTAGTGGCGAACACACTGTTTAAGAACCATGCAAGAAGAATATACACCTGGAACGTCCCTGGGGATACAGGCAGATATCAGCTAGATTATATCATGGTCAAACAGAGATTCAGGAATCAAGTTCTAGACTGTAAAGCGTACCCAGGAGCAGACATAGACTCTGACCATAATTTGATAGTAATGAAGTGCAGGCTGAAATTCAAGCGAATAAGGAAGCAGTATAAGCAGAACAGACTGGAAGTGAATAAACTGAAACAATCTAGCACAAGAGAAAATTTGCAGAAATGGTAGACTTAGGTCTAAGAAGTAACTGTGAAAGGAGCTCAACCGAGGACGAATGGAATGCATTAAAGACCGAAATAATGAAAGCTGGTCAAAGAACATTAGGCTTTAGGGAACAAGCTGCCCGAAAACCTTGGATCACAGAAGAAATTTGCAGCTGATCGATCAGAGGAGAAGGTACAAAAATGCTCAGGATGAAGCAGGAAGAGAAGCAGTACAGGCAATTTAGAAATCAAATAAATAGGAAATGCAAAATAGCAAAAGAAAAATGGCTACAAGAAAAGTGTGAAGAAGTAGAAAAGGAAATGGTCGTAGGAAAAGTAGATGTTGCCATATAGAAAGAATCAAACAGAATTTTGGAGAAATGAAGAAAAGAGGTAATGAACATTAAAGCTGCCGATGGGAAACCTCTTTAAGCTCAGAAGATAGAGCTAACCGATGGAAGGGAATACATTGAGAAACTGTATGTTGGGGACGACTTGAACAATAGTGTATGGAAAAGGAAGGCGATGTCGACATGGATGACTTAGGAGATCCTGTTTTGAGGACAGAATTTAATAAAGCTCTGAATGACTTGAAAGCAAATAAGGCAGTTGGAATTGATGAGATCCCTGCAGAACTTCTTAATCTCTAGGAGAGGAAGGAATCGAAAGATTATTCAAGCTGATATCAAAAGTTATGAAACAGGAGAAATTCCAACTGATTTTAATAAAATATCATCTTACACTTCCAAAGAAAGCACAAGCCGACAAATGTGAGAAATTATTCGCACCATTAGTCTAACATCACATGCTTCAAAATTACTGACCAGAATAATATACAGAAGGATGGAAAGGGTAGTAGAAGAGATAGTAGGTGAAGATCAGTTTGGGTTTAGGAAAAATCGCGGTACAAGGGAAGCAATTCTGTCTTTAAGATTAATACTCGAAGGGGCGGATCAAGAAAAACAAAGATACTTTTATGGCATTTGTTGATTTAGAAAAAGCTTTTGATAATGTTAAGTGGGACAAGATGTTCAAAATTTTAAAGAAATCAGGTCCTAAAGTATCGAGATAGAAGAATACTCTATAAACTATATAAGAATCAAGTGGCTGTAATAAAAGTAGAGAATCACGAGAGACATGCATCAGTTAAAAAGGGTGTGACACAAGGTTGTAGTCTATCCCCGTTAATATTCAACTTGTATGTAGAAGAAGCAATGAAGAAAGTCAAAGAAAAATTTCATGTGGCATAAGTTTTCAGGGAGAAAAAATCACTATGCTACGATTTTGCTGATGACATTGTCTTGTTAGCAGAGAGGGCTGAGGATATTGAGATGTTGTTGAATGGCATGAACAAAATACTGAAGGAAGATTTGGACTGAATATAAATCAAAGTAAGACAAAAGTGATGAAATGTAGCAGAAATGATACCAGTACTAGCAGATTAAATATAAAAATAGGATCTGATGCAATAGGAGAAGTGAGTGAGTTCTGTTACTTGGGAAGCAAAATTACAACCGATGGAGGAAGCAGGAATCATGTTAAAAGCAGAATAGCACTGGCAAAAAGAGCCTTCATGAAAAAGAGAAACCTTTTAGTTTCTTTTTTTTTTTTTTTTTTTTTTTTTTTTTTTAACTGCCTTACGTCTCTTTTTAACATCGAGGTCTTTAGAGACGGGAAAGGATGGGGGGCAAGGAATGGGAAGGAATTCGGCCATGGCCTTTTTGAAGGAAGCATCCGGCATTTGCCTGGAGTGATTTGGGGAAACCATGGTAAACCCAAATCTGGATGCCCGGACGGGGATTCGAACCGCCGTCCTCTCGAATGCTAGGCGAGAACGCTAACCGTTACACCGCCGCGCTCGGTCTTTTAGTTTCAAATATTGATCTAGGAATTAGAAAGAACTTTTTAAAACTCTACGTGTGGAGCACAGCACTCTACGGTAGCGAAACTGGACTTAAGGAATACCGGAAAGAAAGAAACTTGAAGCATTTGAAATGTGGTGCTACAGAAGAATGCTGAAAGTTGGGTGGACGGACAAAGTAAGAAATGAACGAGTTTTGGAAATGATGGGTGAGAAAAGAAGTTTATGGAAGAAGCTTACAGGAAGAAGAGACAGGCTGGTAGGTCACATTTTGAGACATGCTGGATTGGTTAATTTGTTAGTGGAGGGAACAGTCGAAGGTAAGAACTGTAGAGGAAGACAGAGATTAGAATATATGAAGCAGATAATTGAGGACGTGGGTTGTAAGGGGTATGTAGAAATGAGCACAGGATAGGAAGGGATGGAGAATTGTATCAAACCAGTCTAAAGACTGACGACAGCAAAAAAAAAAAAAAAAAAAAAAAAAAAAAAAAAAAAAAAAAAAAAAAAAAAAAAAAAAAAATCGATAGAAGGTCTGGGGTACATGAAAGGAGGTTCCTCGAAGATTGCAATGTTAAGCGACCAAGCGAAGAATAGCAATCAGGCGTACCCTGGACTACGTCAGAGAATGAATCGAAATGACCTGACGGCTAATCCTTTCACACCAGAAACATTACTACCCAACAAGCCCTATTCATGGCCACTATCAACAATCATTTCTGTTAACATAGAAGGTATGTCACCAACCAAGGACGAGCTGCTACAAGACCTATGCAGTCAATATCAGTGCCATATATTGTGCCTACAGGAAACACACAGAAGCTATGAAATGCATAGACCAAAAATAAACGGAATGCATCTCGCTATAGAAAGACCTCATAATCAATACGGAAGTGCAATCTTTGTACGTCCAGATGTACAAGTAATGTCCACTGCATTCACGGAACAAAATGACATTGACGAAGTGACGAACTGTACCATTTCGTCTTTTTATAAACCACCTGGTGCTGCATTCACTGTCAGCAAACCACCTAATTTCCATAATAAAGACATACAGATCATGATTGGTGATTTCAACAGTCATAGCAATGTTTGGGGCTATGACCATGAAGATGAGAATGGGGCTGTAGTACAAGAATGGGTTGAAATAGATCACCTATCTCTAATCCATGATGCAAAACTACCTGCATCATTCAACAGTGGTCGTTGGAGGCGTGGTTTCAACCCTGACCTCATATTCAGTGGTAGCAGTATTAGCCACCAATGCGTTAAATCTGTCTGTTCCTCAATACCCAACTCACAGCATAGACCAATAATGTGTCAAATATATGCCGCAATTAGACCACAGGAAATACCTTTCTGTAGAACATGCAACTTCAAAAAGGCAAATTGGTCTTAATTCTCAGAACTATTGGATTCCGAAGTTCTTTCAATAGATCCAACACCATAATGCTATGACATCTTCTCCACGGCTGTAAAGAGATGTTCCAGAATGTCTATCCCTCGTGGTTGTCGGACATCTTACATTCCCGGTCTCACATCAGATCAAGCTGCTCTACTTAAAGAATACAGCAATTTATTTATGGAAGATCCTTTTGGCGAAGCAAGAGTGGAAGCAGGAAACAAATTCATTTCCATTATTAAAGAGACAAAGCGGAATCAGTAGATTAAAACTGTTGAAGACTTAGATTTCGCAAGAGATAGCCATAAAGCATGGAGACTACTGAAGCATATAAACAATGATCCAACTAGGACCAAAGTTCATTATAATTTTACTGCCAACCAAATAGCACACCAACTGCTATTAAATGGGAAAGCTAATGACAAGTCCAAAATGCTCAAACTGCGGAAAGAAGGCCAAGAAGAGAATAATGACCTCACAATACCATTCAGCATGGAAGAATTGGATAAGGCTATAAGAAATTGCAAAAATGGAAAATCAGGAGGCCTGGATGACATTAGGACAGAACAAATTAAGCACTTTGGTCTAACAACAAAGAAGTGGATGCTTCGGCTCTTTAACAACTGTATGAGTAAATGTCAAATTCCAAAGATATGGCGGAAGAGCCGAGTGATCGCCTTGCTTAAACCTGGCAAAGAAGGAAACAGTCCAAAGAATTTTAGAACTGTTGCACTTTTATGTCACCTCTACAAACTGCTTGAAAGAATTATCTTAAACTGGCTGTTGCCTGTAGTTGATCCTTTGCTTATTCCTGAATAAGCTGGATTCCGCCCGGGTAAAAGTTGCACAGGACAACTTCTAAATATCACGCAGTTTATAGAAAAGATGGATTTGAAGCTCGTAAGGTAACAGGAGTGGTATTTGTTGATTTGTCAGCAGCGTATTGCACCGTCAACCATCAGCTACTACTAGTCAAGTTCTACAATCTGACCAGGAATTTCAGTCTTAGTAAGTTCATTGCTACTCTTCTGCAGAACCGCAGATTCTTTGTTGACTTCCAAGGACAGCGTAGCCGTTGGAGGTCACAGAAGAATGGTCTACCCCAAGGAAGTGTGCTAGCCCCATTATTGTTTAACATATATACCAATGATCAGCCTATACCACCCAAATGCAGGAGTTTCGTGTTTGCTGATGATCTTGCTCTGGTCTCACATAGCAAAGACTTTGAATCAGTGGAGAGCACCCTTACCAACGCTCTGGAAGATTTGTAAAGGTATTATAGAACGAACCAGCTTAAACCAAATCATACGAAGACACAAGTATGTGCTTTTCAGTTAAGGAATAAAGAAGCAACTCGTAGGTTAAATGTAACATGGTCGGGGGTCAAACTAGAACACTGTGACACTCCAAAATATCTAGTAGTGACCCTTGACAGATCACTTACATTCAGGAAACATTGCATGAACTCCAAGCTGAAAGTTTCCAGTAGGAAAACTCTCATAAGAAAACTAGCTGGATCGCAGTGGGGCAACCAACCTGAAAAAATTCGAACTTCTGCCTTAGCACTATATTATTCGGCTGCAGAGTATGCCTGTCCTCTATGGCACAGTTCAACTCTTGCCAAACAAGTAGACATTGCACTTAATGACACGTGCAGAATCATAACAGGCTGCTTAAAATCAACTCCAGTCGAATTGCTCCACCGTCTCGCAAGAATAGCACCACCTTCTATTCGAAGGGAAATAGCAGTGAACAAGGAAAGGAGGAAAGTGAACCAAGAAAAATCTCATCCACTATATGGGCATATCCCTCAAAGGCAAAGACTGAAGTCCAGGATAAGTTTCCTAAGAATATCTCAGGAACTTACAACGACAGCCGAAGAAGCCAGGTTACAACTATGGGAAGCTAAAGTTCCCCTTCCGCATGGCTGGGGAAGAGTGTCTTAATCTTAGCCACCTGGTTATGTCAAGGGATGGTTGACGTGGAAGTCTTTGAATAGGCTGAGATCAGGAGTGGGCAGATGCAAAGTGAACTTAGCAAGATGGGGATATGCTGAGATCAATGTTATCAAGTGCGACTGTGGTGAAGACCAGACTGTCCAGCACCTGCTCGAGTGTCGACTGTGTCCAGCATCCTGTATGAGGCCTCAGAAAATGCACTGAATTTGATGTTTGTGATTGTGTAATTGTATGTTTCTGATACGAAGTAATAATAATAATAATAACAGAAGGTCTCACTCTTATTTGGGAAAAGGAAGATTTGATCACTTGAGCTACTTAACAGAGCGTCTCAAAACTCACGAAACTTTCTTAAATCACCAACACACTATGTTCATTTGGATCAGTGCAGATTCGATTAAACAACTTCAGTGCAATTGGCAAGCATTTGTAAATACAGATTGAAGACCAAAAATCACGGTGGGTTGATATCCTAAAATGAATGATGTCCAAATTATTGTTTATAAGATGCAGTAATGTTTTGATCAGAGGAAGTTTTTGGAACTGAAAAACTAAATACTTCATATAATGGTAATTTTCTGGGTATATTGCAACTGCTAGGATAATATCACGTTGTAATTAAGGATGACTTGCGGTGTATTGCTAATAAGAAGACTCATGTCTATTATTTTGGCAAATGTTTTCGTAATTAATTAATTTCGTAACATTTTTTTAACTGCTTTACGTCTCTTAACAGCGAGGTCTTTAGAGATGGGAAAGGATGGGGGTCAAGAAATGGGAAGGAATTCGGCCATGACCTTTTGAAGGAAGCATCCCGGCATTTGCCTGGAGTGATTTGGGAAATCATGGAAAACTCAAATCTGAATGCCCGGACGGGGATTCGAACCGCCGTCCTCCCGAATGCGAGGCCAGAACGCTAACCGTTACTCCACCACGATCGGTATAAAATATTTACTATGGATAAGTCATCTAAATACTTTTCCATTACATTGAATTCAAGTCCTGATGCCAGTCACGTCGAACAATTAATAATCTCTGAAATTATTTTTGTTGACTCTAAGAAGACGAAGTCCAGGTGCGTGAGTGTTTCGTTGCTTACAAGCCGGAAAGTAACACTTCGGGATATGAGAGCTAGTCCCACTGGCCTGCTTATCGATGATACTTTGCAAAAGTTCGGTTGGTATATGAATGATTGTTGAGAACAAGGATATGACAGTGGATCAAATATGATAAGAAAAAACAAAGGTTTCCAAAGCAGAATTCTGAACCAACATGTTTGAGCATTTTTTAAATTCTTATAGCTGTCATTAAATTTGGTAACATCAGTTAAATTGGCTTTGTTGATCGGATTTCATTAAAGAATGTTTGTGGTGGCCCACGGGATTTTTTGGTAAAGTACTGGAGCAGATACGATTTCATACAGCTCTACTTAAAGCAGGTCAGTTGCAACAGCAAGAGAAACAAATTCAGACATTGGAATATGGCGATGTAGGAGCCAATGCCCAGGAGAGTGGGTCAGGAGTCAGCCAAAATTCGCTGATCAACAACGTTATTTGGCAAGGGATGGGAGAGTCATGGAGGCAGCTATTGATCGAAAAGCTTGCCTACTACTGGAGGATGGTGTGGGACCGAAGATCAAGACCGGGGTGTATGGAGGAGAGAGGAGTGGTGGTCGATCGGTGGCTCGCGGCTCTTGTTTTAGGTTGATGAGAAGATCAGCCATGGCATCTTCGAGGCGTACAGTTAGCCGTCCACAGCAGCAACAGTGGTAGAAGCAGCTTGAAGCATACACCATCATCTTTAAACCCAACAGGTACGATGAAACCAGTTGGGAACATGTGGTGCGGATATCAGGCATTAGAAGCTAGTAATAATTGTCTTTACCATTGAAGGGCTCAAGGAGTCGATGAGAATTATCTATGTATAAAGTAAAGTGTAAATAAATGTAAATGTGTATATACCTTGCTGAAATGTCATTTATGAAACTACTACTCACGTGACTTAGAGTCTTACCCACAATTTAATGTATCTCTTGGGAAGTGGCAGTACAAAAGGCAAAAAGATTCGTCAGTGCGAACGAAAGCTTTCACGGAGTATCGATGATATGAAGTCTTCACAGGCTCTCCGCCGTATGGTGTTGAAAAACAAAAACAACAACGAGCTTTCGCCGTGCTCCTTGCATAACATCACACCTGAAGATGGCGGCAGAGCCACCCGCCGGAAGCTCGTTGTTGATTTTCTTCAACAGCATACAACGGAGAACCTGTGAAGAATATCAGGATTCACCAGTTCACCACAGTACATAAGATCTACACTCCTGGAAATTGAAATAAGAACACATTGACGTCGGTGTGTAAGACCCACCATACTTGCTCCGGACACTACGAGAGGGCTGTACAAGCAATGATCAAACGCACGGCACAGCGGACACACCAGGAACAGCAGTGTTGGCCGTCGAAGGGCGCTAGCTGCGCAGCGGTTGGGCACCGCCGCAGTCAGTGTCAGCCAGTTTGCCGTGGCATACGGAGCTCCATCTCAGCTTTAACACTGGTAGCATGCCGCGACAGCATGTACGTGAACCGTATGTGCAGTTGACGGACTTTGAGCAGGGGTGTATAGTGGGCATGCGGGAGGCCGGGTGGACTTACCGCCGAATTGCTCAACATGTGGGGCGCGAGGTCTTCACAGTACATCGATGTTGTCGCCAGTGGTCGGCGGAAGGTGCACGTGCCCGTCGACCTGGGTCCGGACAGCAGCGACGCACGGACGCACGCCAAGACCGTCGCATCCTACGCAGTGCCGTAGGGGACCGCACCGCCACTTCCCGGCAAATTAGGGACACTGTTGCTCCTGGGGTATCAGAGAGGACCATTCGCAACCGTCTCCATGAAGCTGGGCTACGGTCCCGCGCACCGTTAGGTCGTCTTCCGCTCATGCCCCAACATCGTGCAGCCCGCCTCCAGTGGCGTCGCGAATGGAGTCGTGTCGTCTTCAGTGATGAAAGTCGCTTCTGCCTTGGTGTCAATGATGGTCGTATGCGTGTTTGGCGCCGTGCAGGTGAGCGCCACAATCAGGACTGCATACGACCGAGGCACACAGGGCCAACACCCGGCATCATGGTGTGGGGAGCGATCTCCTACACTGGTCGTACACCTCTGGTGATCGTCGAGGGGACACTGAACAGTGCACGGTACATTCAAACCGTCATCGAACCCATCGTTCTACCATTCCTAGACCGGCAAGGGAACATGCTGTTCCAACAGGACAATGCACGTCCACATGTATCCCGTGCCACCCAACGTGCTCTAGAAGGTGTAAGTCAACTACCCTGGCCAGCGAGATCTGTCCCCCATTGAGCATGTTTGGGACTGGATGAAACGTCGTCTCACGCGGTATGCACGTCCAGCACGAACGCTGGTCCAGCTGAGGTGCCAGGTGGAAATGGCTTGGCATGCCGTTCCACAGGACTACATCCAGCACCTCAACGATCGTCCCCATGGGAGAATTGCAGCCTGCATTGCTGCGAAAGGAGGATATACACGGTACTAGTGCCGACATTGTGCATGCTCTGTTGCCTGTGTCTATGTGCCTATGGTTCTGTCTGTGTGATCATGTGTTGTATCTGACCGCAGGAATGTGTATATAAAGTTTCCCATCCCTTTATTTCAATTTCCAGGAGTGTAATTTGGTGTCATTGTGTGGCGTCAGCCAACTGGATAAATTTTTGGTTGAGAGGGTAGTAACACACCAGTAAGTTGCAACTAATGGGATTAATGAAGAATTAAAGCAAGAAGAAATGTAGGACGGAAAATATGTCTCCGTTCAACAGTGTTACAGAGCTCAGAAAAGGAGTCCACACAGCATTAAGCAGTATTGGCGAAACAGTTGCAGAATCGGAGACGGCAGCAAAAGGTCGTCGGGCAACTCAGCGAATGTGTGAGTGAGCAAACTTTGCAGCCATGACAAACTGTGCGGGTAGCGGTGATTCAGCCAAAAGTGAAACCATAGCTAAAAGATAGAAATCAAGAGTGAGCTTAACAGAAGCTTTAAAAATAATTCCAAACACCTTTTGTGGTGAAAAGGAAAATTAGATGAGTTTTGGATAATTGCGATACGGCATTCAGTATTATTGACGATAGAGAACACGAGATTTAGTTGAAGTTTGTCAAATGACGTATCGGAGGTCAAGTCAGACAATGTATTCTCGTACGAGAGAAGGTGAAATAGTGAAATTATGTCCTGGCGATATTGGTGAAGAATTATCGGCCTAAACTTACGGTGGATCATTATGATAGTATGTTTTTATGTCGACAGGGGGTCGGTGAAACGGTAGCAGATTGGGCAAGTAGGATAGATGGCACCGTACACGAATTTCGAGAAGCCACAAAGAGATATTTAAAAGGAAGTGAGTTAACAGGAGCATTGAAATTAATTCATAATTTGAGTCACACTGTGTTCACGCAAGGTCTAGTTGACGAGAAGATTGTTGCAGTGCTAAAAGCACGAGTAAAAGATTTACCATTGTCAGAGATCGTTAAAATCGCACTTTCAGAAGAAACTGTAATTTTGTCGGTCAAAGAGAAACGGCAATACCAAAGAAACGTACGCAAAAAGCATAAAGAATTAAATAGAGGAAAAAGTGAAGCTGGGAATTCTAGGAGTGAATGGACGGCGGAAGATTATCAATTATGTGGAAGAAGGGGTCATAATGCGAGGCAGTGTGCAAGAGTCAGAGGGGAAGTAGCACACACAGCGAGAGTGCGCTGTCAGCTATACAATCGATGAGGCCACGAAGCGAGGCAATGCCGGAGCGATGTAAGCTTGAGAGAATTTACTGCGGTAGCAAGTAAACAAGCCGAGATAGACGTTCAAAGAGGAGCGCAAAGATGCTATTGCGGAGCTGAGATAATGGCCAGGAAAGCTAACTGCTGTTAATGAGAATGAATTTAAGGGCTACTGCAAAAGATATGTAAATCTAAACAAGCCGATGTCTTGCGAGAGATGTAATTTGTCAAGTCATATGAGACAATGCCGCGACTACAGGGCGATGAAATGCACTAAATGTTACAAATTGGGACATCATCGGCATGATTGCAATGCATGTCCATGGGTGGAGCAGGTGCGTGGAGCACCGAAGAATGTGAATGGGTCGGAATACTAAGTCAGAACGGAGCAATCCTGTCCGGAGACCTTCGAAGACGGGAGTCGGAAAAAAGTGACTGCACCAATAGAAACCGGAATGATTGTATTGAAACTGAGTGTGAAGAAAGTAAATACAGTCCAATTAAGTTGCTTTTAGATACGGCAGCTCAAGTCGGAGTGTGTGAGAGAAGCCCACAAGAAGGAAATGGTAAAAGGAGTACAGATAAAAGTGTTCACAGGAAAACCCTTATTCACCAAAGGAGCAATAATGGTTACTCTGAAGGAAGACCGGGAACTGAGAATGTGTCATAAGAAGCAAATGGTTCCTGCAGGAGTAGATACGCTCTATGATGATATTAATGGACCGAGACTGGTTGAAGAAATAGAAGGCCATAATAGACTATGGAAAAGCGGTGTTGAGAATCCAAGTATACACCATTAAAATGAAAAATGAGGAGGAATCTGAACCGAGGCAACGACAAGAAGAAATTAAGAAGACGGTCCCACCCGAAAATACGAGATGCATTCGTGAAGAGGCGCGAAAAGAGAAAATAGTTAAGTTAGAAATGGAAGGATCACAAAGAGTTACAGAAGCTGTTGTCCCAAAACAGGCACTGGCAGCAGGTGTATTGGTTCCAGTAGCAATTGTAACTATGGAAGAGGAAAATGCATTTTGACAGTATTAAATGTCACAGAAGGGGAGGTCACATTGATTAATGCGAAGCTTACAACGGTGAAATATGAGGAGCCGAAGGAAGCAAGAAAAGTACGCGTCGTGACTAAGCACCAGACTTTGCAGACGCAGAGAATTAAAAGCATTGTGGAAAATTTGAGTTTAGCAGATGTAACGGAGCCAGAAAAGTACGCGGTGAAAGAGTTGTGTGCAGCGTATCATGACGTCTTCCATTCGGAGGAATATACACTGCCATTCTAAGACGCAGTAAAGCATGAAATACGGCTAAAGCCAGAAGCAGTAGGAATGATAGTATTAATGAGCGTCAGAATAGTATACCCGAAAAGCAGAAATGGGATCTGAATAAAGACGTTGGGCGCAATCTAATAAAGGAAAGGCTAGCGGCGAAGAGCTTATGTGCAATGTATCAAGATGTCTTCCATTTGGAAGTAGATAGGTTGAAACATAAAGTAGTGGAACAGGAAATTCAAATGGAAGCTGGAGATGTAAGGAACAGAGAAGAGAAGAAACGGGATAGAATACCCGAAACGCAAGCGAATAATCTGCAGAATGAAGTATAAAAGTCGGTGAAGGCAACGCTAATATATGAAGTAATAAGCGGAAAGATGCATTCGTCGTTGGTAATAAGGAATTTGCATAAAGACAAAGAAGAGGCGTCGTAAGAAAAATAATCAATGAAATCAGTGGCAAGGGGAATTCGTCGTTGTTACTAAAGAAGTTGAATAAAGAGACTAAAGAACTAATTCAGAATGAAATAGTTGGACCCAAGTAGAGGTCGCCAGTGTTACTAGAGAATTAGAAGAAAGAAAATGTAGATACGCCGAAGACCGAAATAGTAAGAGGTATCTGAATCAAGTGGAGATCGCCAAAGTTACTAAGGAAAGTGAAGAAAGAAAATAAAGGAACGCCGAAAAACGAAATCGTACTTGATATCGGACCCAAGTGGAAAAACCCGATAAGAATTATTACAGAGGAACAAAAGGAGGAACAGAAAAAAGAACGCAAGAAATTAGTACGGGAGAAAATAAAAAGAATAAAATAGTTGTTTAAAAAACATAAAAACAACCTTCAGAAAATCACCCTAAAATTTTTAAAATAACTTTATAACTTCTTCGACGAAAGTAAATCTAAATGGACAGTATTTAATATTAACGTCATTGAAATTATAACAATAATTAGTTATTTTTGGAGTCGGTGCCAGCTGTCACATCGCGAAGATCGAATTAGTGAACTGTATTTGGTGTTAGAAGCGAAACGTGGAGTACGAACAAAAATTTCGAGGATTTTACAGCATGTAGTGAGGCAGATATTGTTATTGCGGGAGACAATATAGGGAAACGAAATTAGACAGTATTTTAATCTGCGGCTTGTTGGTCATCCAGGTATATCTCTGGTGCTACAGTGTCAGTTCATAGGCAGCATCATACAGTAAACGCTTTACAGTTAGTATAATATCGCCGTATCATCTGTATGTTTCAATTCTGTTGAAACATGTTTCTAGCATTAATTGTAGGTAAATAGTAACATGATTTTTAATGTATTATTGTTACTCATTATTGTTTTTATCTTTTTGTTTTTCTTGCTTTGGCTGACACCAACTACAAAAATAACTAATTATTGTAAAAATTTCAATAAAACTAATGTAAAAAATTGTCCATTTAGATTTACTTTCTTCTAAGAAGGTATAAAATTATTTTAAAACATTTAGTGTGCATATTTTGAACGCCATTTTTATGTTTTTTAAACAATTATTTTATTTTTAAATGTTTAGTGGTATTAAGTTTGTTTTGTATTTTAAATATGCAGCAACAGTTCTTATTTTGCGAACCTCCTGGTAGCTCAGTAGTTAAAGCTCGTGATTTTTATTTTTTTTAAATCTGTCTTTATATACCACAAAAACTTCCAGAACTGGGTGAATTGGATGTTGTGTTAAGGAATGTCAGTTTACATTTTGGTCCTGACTGTGTTTCGATCTAATCAAAAGCTGCTGATCCATAATCGAAACATGTAACATCTGGGCATTTATACATACCACATACACAAATCTCTTTCTGGAATATATCTATTTGTTCTGGCATCACACATAAAATATAGATTTTTAATTGGTTTACACAACGTGAAAGCTTGGGGTCCAATTTGAAATTTGAAGTACATGTTGAGACATTATATTAAATATTCTGCCATCGCTCAAAAATAGCTTAATTGATTTTGACGAGATTTAAAGCTGTGGAGTTTTGTAAAGAACATTGGAAATTAAAATGGGTACTGGTAAAGGGGAAGAGGGATTGGGCTTTTGTATACCAAATATAGACTGCCTTTTCTGATTGGTTTAAAGTATACGTGCGTAAATTTCTATTAAAACTATTAAGGGGTGTGGAGACGAAGAGTAGTTAGGTTTTTGTAAAGCTAGTGTGTACAGTATTTTTCTTTTTGTTTTGGAGTATACACGTGCAAAGTTCCATCAAAACCAAATCAAAACTGTAGCTTTGTGTAAAGAATATTTGCAAAAATTAAATGGGGTAAGAGAGTGAGCAGTTGGGTTTTGTAAGCAGAATGTAGACACTACGTTTCGCTTTGTTTTTAAGCATACATGTGCAGTGTTCCATCGAAATCTGTTAAAAACTGTGGGTATCTTTAAAGTACATTGGAAATTAGGAGGCGTGGGGGTAGAAGGAAAGAGGGGCTGGTCTTCTGCAACCTAATTTAAACACAATTGTTCTGTATGTTTTAAACTATACGTTTGCAAATTTCCTTCAGAATTGGATAGAAACTGTAGCTGTCTGTGGAAAGGGGGAGAGAAGGTTAGCTTCACGAAACCAAATGTAGACAGTATTTTCTGTTTGGTTTCAAGTATACATGTGCATACTTACTTCAAAATCAGATAGAAACGGTAGCTTTATATAAAGAACATTGGCAGTCATTAAGGGGGTAGGAAGGGGTATAGGGTTTGCATTTTTGTGAAAGTAATGTGGACAGTATTTTTATTTTTCTATTTGTTTTAAAGTATACACATGCGAAGTTCCACCGAATAGGATTAAAACGCGGGTTTGTACAAAAATTAAGTGATGTAAAAGGTGAGCTAGGGTAGTTTTTTTATTTAATTTTCAGAAATATTCTCCATAATAAAATACATATATGTTTCAGCTTTCATAAAGATCGGTCAAATGGTGTCGACTGTAGCTTTTTAAAAAGAAAATTAATAAAAACCAATGGGTTTGAAACGGGGAGAGGGGTTCAGTTTTTGCAAA
Organism: Vandiemenella viatica; assembly: GCA_031002005.1. Classification (NCBI taxonomy): domain Eukaryota; kingdom Metazoa; phylum Arthropoda; class Insecta; order Orthoptera; family Morabidae; genus Vandiemenella; species Vandiemenella viatica. The sequence continues at coordinate 189,364,426 of JARYHS010013630.1, forward strand.
CCAAAAGTTTACATTATTTTTCTCTTTATTTCATAGTAAAAATTTGCTAAGTTCTATCTAAACCAGATAAAAACTGTGGGTTTGTATACAAATTAAGCGGGTTAATAGGTAGAGGGGGTGGTTTTTGGATTGTTTGATCAGAAACCTTCTTCGTGAAAAATTACATAGAAGCACCAACTTTCATGGTAACCGGTCAAACGGTGGCGACTGTAGCTTTTTATAAAGAACATTGAAAAAAATAAGGGGGTGGAAGGAGGGAGAGGAGTTGAACTTTGACAGACCAAATGTTGACAGGATTTTTCTCTTTGTTTTAAAGTATACATGTGCAAAGTTCAAACAAAGTCAGAGAAGAAATGTAGGTTTCTATAAAATTAAGGGGTGTAACGGGAGACATGGGGTGTCTTTTTTTGTCAGAAACCTTCCCCATAAAAAATTTCATGTAAATGCCAACTTCAGTTTCTTCAAACCAAAAGTTGACAATATTTTTATTTTTGAATACACATGTCCAAAGTTCCATTGAAATCGGATAAAAATGTGGGTTTGTATAAAAATTAAGGGGTGTAAAGGGGGAGAGAGATGTTTTTTCTGTTTTTTTATGGTCAGAAACCTTTTCCATGAAAAATTACATGAATATACCAACTTTGAGTTCAATCGTAATCAGATAAGAAATGTAGGTTTCTATAAAATTAAGAGGTGCAAATGATGGGGTTTTTTTGGTCAGATACCGTCTCAATGAAAAATTAGATCTATATGCCAACTTTAAGGGAGATCAGTTAAATTGTGTATACTGTAGCTTTGTATAAAGAAAATTGTCAAAAATTAAGGTGGTGGATAGTGGGAGAGAGGTTCAGTTTTTTTAAAATCAAAGTTGACAGTATTTTTCTCTTTATTTTTACTGTACTGTCAAAAGTTACATCGAAATTGGACAAAAAATGCGGGTTTGTATAAAAATTAAGGGATGTAAAAGGTATAAGGGGTGGTTTCTCAATTAAATTCATATGGGACCACTTTGGATGTATACCATATCCACTAAAAAAAATTAATTTAAATTGGTTCAAAATTTTTACGATATCGCTGAACATACATACAAAAAAATACAGACGAATTGAGAACCTCCTACCTTTTTTGAAGTCGGTTAAAAAGCAGAAGCTACGAGAAATTGCAGGAGCGGCAACCAAACAGTGAAGCTTCGTTGTCAGGAAAAGCAGATGTATTAGCACGGATTCGAAAGACGGTTGAGTCGCAGAACAAAGAAGTAAATGAAATTTCGCAAGAAAATGAAGCGAAACATGCACGCGCAGAAAGGAAGTAAATGTTGTTTGAAGCGATTCTATTAGCGAGGATCGAAAGCGCGAACTTCGAGAATAAAAGCCAGCGTAACAGTGGGAGTACGAGAACACATCAAGTGTGTCTCAGGGTTTCAGCGCTGCAGTCTAATAGCAAGTTGAGTAAGGTCAGGGATGCGAGACAGAAAATTACGACACATGCGAAGGAAAAAAACCGACGAAGCAGAAACAATGCTGAATGGATACGCAACCAGAACAAGGTCAGAGAGTATAACAGCAGCACAAAGAAAGCGAGGAATGTTGATTATGAAAGGAAAATACACCAAGCGTTACAAGAAGTAAATCAAGAAACATTATTCAGCGTAATAATTGTGTGTAAGGAGCGTGTTAGCAAGCAAAAGAGAGACTCGGTTGAGAGGCAAAGTAGTGAAGTAACAAATATTTAAGTTTCACGAGAAGGAAGACTACGGCAAGAATTATGTACATTTTGAACGAAATGATGTGAAGAATTACAACGCATTCTTGTAACGACAAGATGTAAGGTACCTTATAATTTTACAAATTCTAACAACCAAGTTTGTTTAGAGTAGAATGGGCATAGGTGAAAGACCCGATACAGCAACCTTACAGCCAACTACGAGCTAGCTGAAGCAGTAAAGTTAACTAACAGTCAATACAGTTCATAAACCAACCTTAAGTAGAAAAAATTGTAGTGATCTAGGCAATCACTTGCCCAAATACTTCATATCAATTTCGAAGACGGTATCCAGGGTTGGCAAGCTTGGAAAAAGTTAAGCAATAGGAGCTATGACCGAGAAGTAACACACATATCAGCAAGCCAGTTGCCAAGCGCCTGTCATTACTGCAAGATGGTAAAATGACTTCATACATCAGGTTAGCGAGGAGTATTGCCCTCTCCACACAGTAATGATAGGAAGGGGGAGTATCTATTTAAACGCTGGGAGCAGGGGTTTGTGGCTATCTCTAAGAAAGTCTTTCAATGTACCACATCGACGCCGAGGACACCGGGAGGTATCGGCGCCGCCGGGGCAGCGGTTGCAGAGAAGAAGAGGGCTGTCGTCTGCTACTAAGGTGGGCTCTGCTGTGATAGCTGGTTGTGGACATTCAGATATACAATCATTTGGTCAGAGTCATTTGGGCATAGTCTTCAGCAAGATTATCAATAGTCCATTTAGTTTGGGATGCGAGGCGCCCATAAGTTACATGTTCCCCCAATCCTTGACCCTAACTATAATGTTTTGTTTCAAAACCAATGCAACATTATAAATATTCACCTATGTCACCAGTCATTGCTCATGTTAATAAATGTGTAAATAGGTAATTGCCGTTTACAGTAATTTAACCTCCATTCCTATATTATCTGAATGTACTGAGCCATATAACCTGTCAGGTGTTGCAGTAGGAACCCTATTCATATCAGAACATTGGTCGATCTTCTATCGTCGACCCTTATCCACGACTCCAGTGGAATTTACCACTTATCAATATGCTGGCAGGGATACTGCAAAATCATATTCTAAACCTACCCAAACAGCTGTAGCAGAATATAATCCATCACAGTAAATGCGATATTTTGTTACGAGGTAATTTCACTATAACACAACACTTTTATTCAATCTGTGAGTTCTTCATGATAATAAACAGCCTAAATTTAATGAATTTTGTTATAAAGAAACCATAATAAAAAGTTTAAAGTCATTGAAAGCATAAAAAGTCCGTATAGTAATTTATTAAATAAATATGCACCATAAAATTAATGAAACCATATGCTAAAAGCGATATTAAAAGTTAGACTAACTTTACGGACTCCAGCACAACATAAGTAAATTTGAGAAAGTTATACACAGTTTAAATGTTGTTTTTAAATAAAATACGTTAAACCACCCCATGTAATCATAGATTTTTAATTATTGCAAGTCTCGCGTAAATTTAGTGAAAGAAAGAATGTTCGGGATATACAATGTGGTGGACTGGCGAATCTTTTTGCTCTCACTCCGCCATTACCCGAAAAGGCACATTTAATTTGTGGGTAAAAATCTTGTCATGTGAGTGGTAGCATTCATAAGTGATTCTCTCAGTAAGGATATTTACGCATATACAATTTATTTACATCAGGATTAAGTACATCATTAATTTCCCTAGATCCCTTGAACTCCTCTATAGGCACGATTTCCATTAATTGTCTCTACTACTTGACTTCTGCATTATTTTGCTTCAATGGCTTCCTCCCACGTGTTTTAGTGACTGTTCCTGGCGTAGACTTCTGGCTGCTCCCATTGTAGAATGCTCCTCGCCTCTAAGTCCAGCTCCGCCTTCCTTCTGGAACAATCTCTTGAGCTAGTGCTGCTAGCCCCTAGCTCTGCCTACTTACATCGCTTCCTAGCTGCCGAAGACGATCTTCCTGCAAGAGAGAGACAGCCCCCTCTCTGCTCGTGCACCTGGGTTTTGCTAGCTAACTCCGTCTCTGGGACCAGTGGTAGGGAGAATTTTCCACCAATAGAGACGGTTGCTTCCATCCCATCTTCTTTCAAGTGCCGTCATGCTTCAGCTTAAGTCTGCTGCCTTCTACATCGCCACATTCCAATGTCTGTAACTGTTTTCTTTTTCTGGTTCTGGCTAACGCTGTGAAATCACCTATTGCCGAGTTTCAGTCAAAAAACCCTGGCGCCTTTACGACAACAATTACTTTTAAACAAAATTTTGTAGGACTTTTTGAGAAACATGTTATATCCTAATTATATTTACAGAAAATAAGAATATTTTCCATACGGCCGACGCCAAACTATACAAATGTTCAAGATGCATATTCAGAAATTAATTATAGATCTGATATAGCATCTAGAGGCGAGATTAAAAGCTTTTTAGGTATTTTAGAACTTGTAGAACCCGTTAAAATATATTTTAAAGCCATTATAATATTATTTGAGCAATCGAAGAATTTTTATATTGCGTAAGAAAAAAGATTTCGTCACATTTAGTTACAGGTAAATAACAAAAGTTATGTTTGGTATCAAACGAAAGCTAATTTTATTAGAAGCAGTGAAACATGATTTGAACCTTCTAGCATCAAAACGTCTAAAAGTTATCATCTCATTGCATCACATCACAGAATTACCTTTTTAGGAAAATCCCTTATAAATTCAGAAATTTTTATAAGGATATAAAATGTTAATCATGCGTAAAAGTTTCAAAACGTTAGAAGCAGTATTAGCTGAGATTAAAGAACTATTTTACGACTTTGAACCCGCTTAGGGGTACTCTAAACCCCAACGAACATATATATACAGGTGGCTGCACAATGTTAAAAAATTCAGCCACCCACGAGACGCAACACCGACGTATGCAAACTGCGGGCTCACACATTCTAGCACCTACGGGGGTTTCAAAGCCAGGCGTAACCTTCGGAAGATAGCAGCGAAATCAAAGAGGCTCCATACGCAGCCCGCGACGCAGACATCACATGCGCCGGCCAGCGCGCGAAAGGGTAACTGCAATCCCAAAACGTGGGAAGAACCACAGGCTACCACAAAACTACCGGCCAATTAGCCTCCTCTCATCCACATCCAAATTACTCGAGAGGGTACTCCTCCAAAGAATGAAAACAAGCCTTGAAGCGGAAAAAACAATAAGAATAGAACAATTCGGCTTCCAAAGCCGGGTTTCAAGTACCACCCAGCTCCTACGACTAACAGAAGACAACAGTAGAAACCTCAACTATTCCAAATCCACGGCAGCCGTCTTAATGGACATCGAGAAGGCATACGACAAGGTGAGGCATGTCGACGTGATACTCAAACTCAGATCCCAAATTCGAATTCCTCTACGTACAACTGATAGCAAGCTAACGAGAAAACAGGAAGTTCTACATAACTATCGAAGGGCAAAAATCCTCAACGTATGATATCCCAGCTGGGACACCACAAGGATCCGTAATCGTAACCATACTTTTTAGTATATACACAAACGACGACCCAACAGCACCATATGTAAGCCAAGCCCAGTATGCAGACGATACCACCCTCTAATCCACCGGAAGACAACATGAACTGAACGTACAATATCTCCAGAGAGGAATAGACAACTACAGCGAGTGGTGTCGCAAGAACAAAATAAAAATCAACCCCACAAAATGCGCGGCAATCTACTCCACCAAGAAGCGACCAATACTTAGAACTCAGCTGAAAAGAATGTGACAAGACATTCCATGGTCTGACGACCACAAATACCTAGGAGTATCACTAGACAAGAAGCTAATTTTCAACCGACACGTGCTGGATAGGACAAAGAAAGCCCTGGCACTAGTGCTCAACCTATTCCCTGTACTATACAGCAGGGAACTGACAATCAACACAAAACTAAGATTATACAAAACAGTAATCCGACCATACTTGCTCTACGGTTGTCAAGTCTGCGGCAAGGCCTCAAAATCAAACATCCAACAAATACAACGACTACAAAACCGATACCTCAGTATAATGTACAGCCTCTGACTTTATTTCTGGCGGCCACTGAGATATTCTATCGATCTTATTTTGCACAATCTGGCATCAATGTCATCCCAGGCAACAGTAAAGCAATACTGGCTCCGCCTCCTCGCAATTTCATTGGTGGATATTTTATTCAGAGCCATCTATATTGCAGATTTTTCATTTCCTTAAGTCAATGCAGGAAACAATAGGCTAACAGGTAGGAATTGAGATCCTCCCACTGACGATTCTTATTGGCAGAACTGTTCATCAACCTTCCATTACATTCCTATAATACTTTACCAAAATTCAGATCTTGAAACGTATCCCAAAAGTTGTAATTAACTGGATTGCATTAAAGTGAGGCAGGAAACAGGCTCGATGCTATATATTACTATGGTTGATTAGCATAAAACTATTACGATAAGATTGTTATACTCATTTTGATAATTCCTTCGGATAATATTTCACTCATATATCTGGTCAGTCCACAAACCAAGGGATAATCATGTTCCATGAGGTTGAATTTTTAGTACTACAAAACTACAGAAACAAGAAATTATTTCGGAAGTGTCTCTCTCCAAGATGGATTGAATGAAACAGGCTTAATTTGCTGCGTTGTATACATCTATACGAAGAAAGTAGCACCGAGCGTGCAGTGGTCCTATGGCTAGCGTTCTGGGTTGCTGATGCGAGCGATTCCGAGTTCAAATCCAAATAGTTCTTTTTTTTTTAATTTAGAAATTTATCATTACTTGTATTTTATTTTTAAGCTTACCGAAACTGCTCATTGCTTATGAGTATAAGGTATCCATGATTCTTTCCTAACTGGGTCAGGAAATAAGATAAAGATCTGCGAAACTACCCAATGTTTCGTAACTAATAGCCGACGTAAGCATGAAAGATTTGCGGCGGCAGAACTGACGAAAATCTACACGGGTTTCAAGCCGCGCCGAAATCATATCATCTGTCCCTTTTCTAACGACACACATGTTTCCAAAATAATTATTTCACAGTAGAACGATTATCGCGTTTCAGAAAGAAATAATTTACAAGAGGAATTATTGTTCTCTTTGTAGGTGGACGATAATGATTATGCACTATATAAATAAATGAGAGTTAATCGCATTAGAACTAAATATTAGCACCGCAACAATTCAAACGACCATTGTCACTAAAAAATTTACAACCAGATTATTATCGTAGGACAAAAATAAATTCTTTTATAACTGGTATAAGTAATTAAAGTTAATTGAGAATCGGGCTTAAGGACAGGGAGTTCTTAGATTACCGTTTTTCCCGTTTTCTACAATGCTGTTAGTTGTTTCTGACACTATTACTTCATGATCTTTACAGCATTGGGATTTATTAAATACTGGGGCTAAATGCTCATTATTTAACAAGGCGTGAAATTAGCTGCGTTATTCTTTGTTTGGAATAACATAAATAAATACAAGCATTTGGCGAATGAGGATGTCGCCGTTCGCGTGATGGTTCTTTAGTCTCCGGTATAAAGTGGAACGCTCAAGTTTTGTCACCCGTCATAATCGACTCCATAATCGCCTAGGTCTCAAGGATTCAAACAAACACAGTCTACCGGTAAAGTAAGGTTGATGATGTCTAAAGACCGGAAGACCGAGCGTGGCGTGTGAGCGGTAACGTTCTGGCTCCAGGCAAATGCTGGGACTGATTCTTATAGAAGGCCATGGCCGTTCCCCATCTTTAATAACTTCAACATCGATGAAACGTAAAGCAATAAACAAAAAAATAAGGATAGGGAGGAGGTATTGTTAATAGATTTCAAGCCAGCTGCGACCTCCTCAATAAATTAACCAGCTCTTTTTTTATAAAATGATTTTATGCCTCGTCGACATAGAGGTGATTATTGGCTGGATAGGAGTAGTGGCAAGGATTTCGGCCATGCCCTTGTAAAGAACCCATTCCGGTATTCATATGGAGTGATTTGGGGAAACCACAAATCTGTATGGCCGAACTTGGATTGGAACCTATGTCCTCCCGAATATGAGACCAGAACGTAAACGATTTTTTAGACGACGCGTTGTCATTCACAGCATTGACAAACGCGTGTTCCGAAATGGTAATGATGTAGAAAAATAGATATTTGTTCAACCTCTAAAACGGTAAATAATTTGATTCTTTATCTATGAATGCTTGGGAGACGTTACTTTTTGTATTGCCCTCATGCAATTAACATGGATTCCCACCGTATTTTCAATTACCAGCTGTAAGTTGGATAATTGTGAAACCAACAAAAACTTTTGCCAAATGTGCTGCTCGTGTTAAATTATTACGTGTATTATTTACGCGTTATAAAGGTATTCTTCCTTGCCGAAGGAAGTAGGAAAGTTAAGACTATTTCCTGGTAAGCGTTGTCATATTTACTCTCTGCGATGTTGCCACGATGTTCTGCCTAGTAGGAGCGCTGTAGCAATTTCCCTATACAAGAAATAGTGTCTCATAGCTGGACACACACATCGGCGAAATGAAAAATTATTTATGTTCCAGTATCATCTAGAATATTTTCATTTAACTGATTACTTCTCTTGTAACAGTTCGATTATTTATACAGATTACTATTCAATCACGGAATGTTGTATCTATATGTATATATTTTCTTTGGTCATATAATTGATGAGGCACCAAATTCTGTAAGTCTAGGTGTCTGAGTGGTAACGCGCTGGGCTGTCACGCGCTGGGTTGTCAACGTGCTGGTTCTCGGTTCAAGCCCAGGTGCTGTAATTTTTTTTTCATTCTTTATCACCTTTTCACTTGTTGCAAAATACATATCATATAAGTAAGTTTATATATGTTTCGTGGTCAATTGGAACAGTGGAAAAGAATCATAAAATTAATGTTTTGGCTGAAATGAGAAAGTGCCAACGCATCATGCGTCAGTAGGAACTGAAAGCCAGTTTTCCGATAAATTTAATTTAACCATTACGATTTTTGCCACTCAACTTTACCAATTTTTTTCTAGTGCTGATGGCAAAGGCGGGAGATTGATGATTGGGGTAATGATGGCTGTTTTTTTTTTTTTTTAAAAAAAACAAGGACCTAAATCAAACTTAATGTGCGGTTTTTGTAGCTAATGTTCCTGTTGGACACAGTGGTATTAGCAAGCAAATCAGAATTGAAAATGTGAGTAGTTATTCTTACGAAAACAAAAAATCATCATTGACGAATAACATGCTAATGCGAGGTTCCGTATTTAACAAAATGCTGCTCCTACTAGTGATCAGTAATGATATAATTGATGTATATCCTCAATATAATGACATGATAACCTTATTTTCGAAATTTGAAATTGCAAGAAAGAAACAGGAAATTTGAGGATGGAGGAAAGATAATGCCAGGCTGGTTATAAGTTGATGTTACCTTAGCTTCTGTCTCTGGTTATCCAGAGAGGATGGTACTGTAAGTGGCTCAGATTCGCGGATGCTATACTGATCCCGGAATCCAGTGCGTTGTCTCGTGTCAGGCCGCGGGCAAAAGTGGTTTTATGAGCGTTATGGTTTTATTGTGTTGCTTGTACACGGGACAGCTACACATGTCTGCATTTTCGTTGTTATTCTTTAGAAAAGTCATTATTAATGCAATGGCACGGAAAAGATTAGTTTTTAAGCAATGTAAAATAATAATAATAATAATAATATAATAATAAACGCCCTCGGTCTTTGAGAAGGGGAAATTCCTCATTCCTTTGAGCAATTTCGTAATTTTTTTTATTTAAACCGAAATTTTGATGAGTGGATCGTGAATGTGAATAGAGTACTGTCTAATGTCACTGCTAAACTTTACCCTTCATCCAATGTACGGCTATGAATTAATGTAAATATATGATTTGTATTTGCGTCTAAACATTACTGACAAGCATTTTTAAAAGTGACGCTCAAATTTTTTTTTGATATTAATAGATCAGTCAAACATCCGTATAATTCAATCATAAAACATAACAGTTTCTAATCCATCATTCAACCAAAATATTATTGGATTAATTTCCTATTCGTTTGCTGAATAGTAACGCAATCAATATTTAATTTAGAACTACTGGTATCTGTATGTATTGACATATTAACCTGTTGTACGCAGAAGTGATGCTAAAGTCAAAACAATCCGTTTCAGAATACTGAAATGAGTAACAATCCAGTCTTACAGTACAAATCAGGATACTGGATGTAAATTCATTTAGCCAAAGTTTCAAGCAAGTAGTTTGTTTCCTCATAGTTGTAGAAGAACGATAGTCAGGATATGGACGTCGTAACATCCACAAGGAAGAGGAGTGGTTTTATAAATATCCTACGTTTCATTTATTCTAAGCTAAAAGCTATCAGTTTCTAAATTTCTGAAAGATTTTGTCCCAAGATAAAAATCATAAAATAACAGATAGAAATAGTGACACTTATTTTGCGTAACGTTTTGGTAACATAAACTACTATGTTGTTAAGTAAAAATTACGTGTCAGCTGATAGATGAAGTTAGCACTATCTATAGCCACACTCTTATTAATTATAAGGATTTATACTTTATCTCTGTTACACTCTGCAAGTGATGTGTAGTAGGATAATCATGAGGAAGTCGGGCTGTTTACACACAGCGTTAAACGCGCAGCATTCCCTTGATCTGATTGTACGGAATATCCATTCGCAAGATATTCAGACTGCTTTAAGAATTCATAATGATTAAACTTCTATCAATACTCGTACGTTTTGCTATTATTTTACTGTTGACAGTAACATCAAAATTACAACACCCAGAGCTCGAATAAAATCCGCAGTAGCTTACTTCGGAGAAGTGAAAAGTTAAGTAACGTAAAAGAAGCGATTGATTTAGTTATTAAAACGTCAGAATAAATATAACAAGCAACTAAGTCAGTATGCTGTTATAATCTTTTACAGACGTATATATGTATTTGTGAAAAATTATTAATTTTTTTATTGTATTTCGCTAAAATATGGGCGTAAAGTGATACACTTGGACATCAATTGTTTTTCTGAAACACTGTATTTTCAACCTCACCACTTCACAAGACTCGTTATTGGGTAGCTCCTCCGATTTGTTTGGAATTCATTGGCTGTAGATCGCGGCCCACAAATATCACTGTAAACTAATAATTACAAGGATCTTTAATGCTTCGAATAATTAAATTCTGACGGTTCGGTTAAACTGCTATAGCTTTTATCAGTCCATCGTTCGCTCTGATTCACAGCAGAATTGACGTTTGTGTCTAGATTAAAAAGAAATTTGGGTACATTTTTATTTTCTCTAACACAATGAATATTCGTATAGAATGAATGGAGGAATTTTATAAATAATCACACGACAGTCTTAAAAAATCTACGAGTGAGAGCATTACAGCCTTTGTTTCTCATTTAAGAATATAGTTGAATATTGGAGTGAGATAAAGTGTCTCTTAATGCTTGATAGCAGAGTATCAGGAAAGTGAAACACAGGTTATTTATAGAAGAAGGACGTTCATAATTTCCTGTTTCCGCATAAGTAGGCGGAAATTTTATTAAGCACTGGCCTTGCTTTCGATCTTTCCTTCCAGTTTACTAAATGAATGGACTGCTGGTCATTATTTTGTATGCATTATTTTGTATATCACCATCAGTGTCGGTTTCAGTACTACCTTCTAGAAGTGTGTCTTCTTTATTTATCAAATGTAATAAGATATAATAATTACTTTGTTCTAATAGTTATGGGCAGCAGTCTGGGAGCTTAATGGTTATGGCAGATGGAAAGAAATGGCAGTATCATGGGTTCTCAAATCACTTTGTCTAAATGAATTTTTACAGAATTTACTTTGTTCATGTCAGTAGTCATGGACGATCAGTTATTCGGATCCCACGGTATGGCCACGACTCAAGCCTAATACACAGCAAAGACACTTTCACTAGGCTGCCGAAGTAATTTATAATTCAGATTTCATTTTACCTGAATGTATTATGATAGCATCGTGGTATGTGGAATGAAGAAACATTAAAACAGAAATGAAAAGCAGAACTGAAGAATTTCGTAATTACGAAATGTGAAGTGACTTGTCGCAGAAATCAATAGTTCTGTATGTTGATTTTAATGAAAATAAGGACTCTTAAAACTGTTATCCTGTATATCCAGCCTATTTCTGTGAATATATCTTCCTACAAATTCTTTCTTAGGCCACGATTTCCAAAACAAGTGTTTTTTTTTTTTAGACTTCATCTCCCAGCATAAATGTAAATATCTTCTACAACGCCACGTTTGAAAAGTTATGACTTTTTATTTCAAGGTTCATTACTTTGAAGCCCTGGGCTCTATCCATGCAATGTTAGAACCATGTTACGGATGATAAATCTTTTGCTATCAGATAGGTTTTTTTGTAGATTTGATCGTTTATACTTCTCTCATTTAAATAAATCTAGAGCAAAAGGAGTATATAACTTTCTTACAGACGTACAACCTCCCTTACGTTTCTATGATACAGTTTCATTCATTTTTTTGTTTCTTTCATCTGACTCTTAGCAGAGTCTTTCATATTAATGGAGTCGGTTTTGCATTTCTATATCCCTTTCGTTTCTCAGCTTTGTCGGCTTAGACTGATAGTGTCTCATCAGCGATTATACACTATTTTTGTGAAATCTTTTCCGTGCCATTGCATTAATAATGACTTTACTAAAGAATAACAACGAAAATGCAGACATGTGTAGCTTTTGCTTCTCATTAAGTGTATAATATGTTTTCACTGTCCCGTGTACAAGCAACACAAGAAAACCATAACCCTCATAAAACCACTTTTGCCCGCGGCCTGACACGAACCGTGGAACCGCGAGACAACGCACTGGATTCCGGGATCAGTATAGCATCCGCGAATCTGAGCCACTTACAGTACCATCCTCTCTGGATAACCAGAGACAGAAGCTAAGGTAACATCAACTTATAACCAGCCTGGCATTATCTTTCCTCCATCCTCAAATTTCCTGTTTCTTTCTTGCAATTTCAAATTTCGAAAATAAGGTTATCATGTCATTATATTGAGGATATACATCAATTATATCATTACTGATCACTAGTAGGAGCAGCATTTTGTTAAATACGGAACCTCGCATTAGCATGTTATTCGTCAATGATGATTTTTTGTTTTCGTAAGAATAACTACTCACATTTTCAATTCTGATTTGCTTGCTAATACCACTGTGTCCAACAGGAACATTAGCTACAAAAACCGCACATAAGTTTGATTTAGGTCCTTGTTTTTTTTTAAAAAAAAAAAAAACAGCCATCATTACCCCAATCATCAATCTCCCGCCTTTGCCATCAGCACTAGAAAAAAATTGGTAAAGTTGAGTGGCAAAAATCGTAATGGTTAAATTAAATTTATCGGAAAACTGGCTTTCAGTTCCTACTGACGCATGATGCGTTGGCACTTTCTCATTTCAGCCAAAACATTAATTTTATGATTCTTTTCCACTGTTCCAATTGACCACGAAACATATATAAACTTACTTATATGATATGTATTTTGCAACAAGTGAAAAGGTGATAAAGAATGAAAAAAAAATTACAGCACCTGGGCTTGAACCGAGAACCAGCACGTTGACAACCCAGCGCGTGACAGCCCAGCGCGTTACCACTCAGACACCTAGACTTACAGAATTTGGTGCCTCATCAATTATATGACCAAAGAAAATATATACATATAGATACAACATTCCGTGATTGAATAGTAATCTGTATAAATAATCGAACTGTTACAAGAGAAGTAATCAGTTAAATGAAAATATTCTAGATGATACTGGAACATAAATAATTTTTCATTTCGCCGATGTGTGTGTCCAGCTATGAGACACTATTTCTTGTATAGGGAAATTGCTACAGCGCTCCTACTAGGCAGAACATCGTGGCAACATCGCAGAGAGTAAATATGACAACGCTTACCAGGAAATAGTCTTAACTTTCCTACTTCCTTCGGCAAGGAAGAATACCTTTATAACGCGTAAATAATACACGTAATAATTTAACACGAGCAGCACATTTGGCAAAAGTTTTTGTTGGTTTCACAATTATCCAACTTACAGCTGGTAATTGAAAATACGGTGGGAATCCATGTTAATTGCATGAGGGCAATACAAAAAGTAACGTCTCCCAAGCATTCATAGATAAAGAATCAAATTATTTACCGTTTTAGAGGTTGAACAAATATCTATTTTTCTACATCATTACCATTTCGGAACACGCGTTTGTCAATGCTGTGAATGACTACGCGTCGTCTAAAAAATCGTTTACGTTCTGGTCTCATATTCGGGAGGACATAGGTTCCAATCCAAGTTCGGCCATACAGATTTGTGGTTTCAGTTCCCCAAATCACTCCATATGAATACCGGAATGGGTTCTTTACAAGGGCATGGCCGAAATCCTTGCCACTACTCCTATCCAGCCAATAATCACCTCTATGTCGACGAGGCATAAAATCATTTTATAAAAAAAGAGCTGGTTAATTTATTGAGGAGGTCGCAGCTGGCTTGAAATCTATTAACAATACCTCCTCCCTATCCTTATTTTTTTGTTTATTGCTTTACGTTTCATCGATGTTGAAGTTATTAAAGTGGGGAACGGCCATGGCCTTCTATAAGAATCGTCCCAGCATTTGCCTGGAGCCAGAACGTTACCGCTCACACGCCACGCTCGGTCTTCCGGTCTTTAGACATCATCAACCTTACTTTACCGGTAGACTGTGTTTGTTTGAATCCTTGAGACCTAGGCGATTATGGAGTCGATTATGACGGGTGACAAAACTTGAGCGTTCCACTTTATACCGGAGACTAAAGAACCATCACGCGAACGGCGACATCCTCATTCGCCAAATGCTTGTATTTATTTATGTTATTCCAAACAAAGAATAACGCAGCTAATTTCACGCCTTGTTAAATAATGAGCATTTAGCCCCAGTATTTAATAAATCCCAATGCTGTAAAGATCATGAAGTAATAGTGTCAGAAACAACTAACAGCATTGTAGAAAACGGGAAAAACGGTAATCTAAGAATTCCCTGTCCTTAAGCCCGATTCTCAATTAACTTTAATTACTTATACCAGTTATAAAAGATTTTTTTTTGTCCTACGATAATAATCTGGTTGTAAATTTTTTAGTGACAATGGTCGTTTGAATTGTTGCGGTGCTAATATTTAGTTCAAAGCGATTAACTCTCATTTATTTATATAGTGCATAATCATTATCGTCCACCTACAAAGAGAACAATAATTCCTCTTGTAAATTATTTCTTTCTGAAACGCGATAATCGTTCTACTGTGAAATAATTATTTTGGAAACATGTGTGTCGTTAGAAAAGGGACAGATGATATGATTTCGGCGCGGCTTGAAACCCGTGTAGATTTTCGTCAGTTCTGCCGCCGCAAATCTTTCATGCTTACGTCGGCTATTAGTTACGAAACATTGGGTAGTTTCGCAGATCTTTATCTTATTTCCTGACCCAGTTAGGAAAGAATCATGGATACCTTATACTCATAAGCAATGAGCAGTTTCGGTAAGCTTAAAAATAAAATACAAGTAATGATAAATTTCTAAATTAAAAAAAAAAGAACTATTTGGATTTGAACTCGGAATCGCTCGCTCAGCAACCCAGAACGCTAGCCATAGGACCACTGCACGCTCGGTGCTACTTTCTTCGTATAGATGTATACAACGCAGCAAATTAAGCCTGTTTCATTCAATCCATCTTGGAGAGAGACACTTCCGAAATAATTTCTTGTTTCTGTAGTTTTGTAGTACTAAAAATTCAACCTCATGGAACATGATTATCCCTTGGTTTGTGGACTGACCAGATATATGAGTGAAATATTATCCGAAGGAATTATCAAAATGAGTATAACAATCTTATCGTAATAGTTTTATGCTAATCAACCATAGTAATATATAGCATCGAGCCTGTTTCCTGCCTCACTTTAATGCAATCCAGTTAATTACAACTTTTGGGATACGTTTCAAGATCTGAATTTTGGTAAAGTATTATAGGAATGTAATGGAAGGTTGATGAACAGTTCTGCCAATAAGAATCGTCAGTGGGAGGATCTCAATTCCTACCTGTTAGCCTATTGTTTCCTGCATTGACTTAAGGAAATGAAAAATCTGCAGTATAGATGGCTCTGAATAAAATATCCACCAATGAAATTGCGAGGAGGCGGAGCCAGTATTGCTTTACTGTTGCCTGGGATGACATTGATGCCAGATTGTGGAAAATAAGAATGGTAGAATTTTTCAGTGGCGGCGAGAAATAAAGTCAAAGACTGTACAGGGCACCAAGGTACACACGCACAACCGACCTCCACGCCGAAGCCGAAATCTCGACGATATATGAGGAAATCAAGCACCAAACAACGCAAATGCACAACAACAAAGAGAAACTACGAGACACAGAGGACCGGTTTAGGAACTTTGGAACTGTAGTACCAAGGATATGGCACAAACACAAAGTGCCCCTAAGCATAATACGAGACCCAATCTGACAGCAACAACCAAAACATGAATCCTGAAGGGGTTTTCCAAATGAGATCATCATGACTTTACCTTCATGATGATCACAGCCCGGTTTTATCCCCAAAGTGCAATAAAACAGAGCCACCAATACAAACCTTTCCAAAAACACCTAAAAACAAAATTGCAAAGCTACCGACATAGCGGGGCTACACAAACAAGCCGCAGAGGCAGTGACACAAAAAAAAAAAAAACAGCTATTGGCTATGAGGTGGCACATCGAAGTCAATCCTACCAAGACCCAAGCAATTATGTTCACAAAGAAGTACGGTCCACGCAACGGTGACCACCCGATCCCGTTATTGCGACTGCATGGCTCCGACATACCCTGGAGTGTCTCACTGAAGTACCTCGGCGTAACGTTCGACTCTAAGCTCACCTGGCGCGCCCACATCAACGATGTTCGCACGAAGGCCAGTGCGATACTTAACGAGATCTAACCCCTGCTTAATCGGAACAGCGTATTGGCGCCGTCCCTGGGAGTGCGCATCTACCTCATCCTGGTCAGGCCTCTGCTGGAATATGCCTGCCCATTGTGGGGGTACGCTGCACCCAAACACCTACAACGACTTCTGACAATACAAAACAGGGCACTGAAAAGCGCCCTCCACCTGCCCTTCCGCTTTCCAACAACGGCTCTGCATGATGCCACTGACCAAGACGTTCCCAGCAGTCTCCGCGCGGTCGCAGGCCATAGCGAACGCTCGCTGCCACGGCGCGGCCCTCGGCTACTGGAGGCAGCCAGGTGGCCGTCCTTCAAGAACTTCTACGAGCTTTATCACATTTGCCCACACCCAAGCCGTTTTAGCTACTCCCGACCTGTTCAGCCACCAGAACAAAAGAACAACCTCTTGAAGAACATCAACGCCAAACTATAATAAAACAGGGTGAAGAGGCGAAAATGTTGCCCAGAGTACCCAGTGTCGTCACGGGAATGCCCGCGACGGCACGAACCACCTGTTGATGATGTGATGATGATGGCCATCTTTGTCTTTTGGTCAGTTGCTTGGATTCGCTCAGTGTGAGAGGTTGGTAGGTTGGTGTGGCGCGTCGCACGTGAGACAGGAAGTAGGAGTATGTAGAACCATATACTGAGGCAAACATCTTAGATTTTGGTGGTGCCGTGGAACTTTCGTAACTAAAATGTGACTTTTGAATTTCAAAAAGGGGTTTGGTCTGGTCTGATCGCTTTTCATGACTTACAATTTAAAATTTGGTGAAGAATTTTCCGATAGCCATCGATTGTTCTGTACTTGTAATTATTTTAAAGAATGTAGTGAACTTTAACTTTGAAACAATACCATTGACTTTCTTTCATGATGTTAACCTAACCTTTCCTTGCTTGGGGTTTAAATGAAGACAAGTGGTGGCCGAGAAAAGTTCATACAATACAGTAACATAATTTACAGGTCATGCCGCCTTCCAGTACATTTGTATAAAACTATAAGTGCCATGATGAGACCACATATTATCCTTGACATAAAATTTATGGCGGAAGGTGGTAATAACGAAGCTATTTTGAAGAACCACATTGCGAATCTGGCAGGAAATCCCACATGCCTATACACGGATGGCTCTAAATCCGAAAACTTGGTGGGTTGCGCCTTTGTGGATCGTGCGAATGAAAAGTGGGGCCTATATCACCTACCAGAAGAAACATCGGTCTACACTGCTGAATTACAAGCCACTGTGAAAGCTTTAGAATACGGCCTATAGTTGCGGACAAACCGACTGGTTATTTTATCAGATTCTTGGTCTGTCCTTCTGAGATTATCCAAACTTGCACCGAATAACGGAAGAAACTGGTTAATATACGAGGTCCTACAGTTGGAAGCAAGGCTTAGAGAAAATGGCTCAGAGGTAACATTTATCTGGACTAAAGGTCACGCCGGAATATAAGGCAATGAATTAGCTGATCGGCTGGCTAAGGCAGCACCACATCACCGCATAAAAATAAAACATATTCCGACCTCTGACTTGATCCTCCTATTCCGTAATAAAACTAGAACGGAATGGAACATAGGGTGGAGATCAAAAGACCTACACAAAGCTAGTCATTATAGACAGATCCACCCAACAATCCCACGGACCCACTGGTATGACAACACGCCAACTACAAGGATGGTCACATCATTTGTCTCCAGACTGAAATTCAACCACGGTCGCTATCCGAGCCACCTCTACAGGATCAACATGGTCAACTCCCTCGTGTGAGTGTGATGGCAGAAGCTTTGGGAATATTGACCACATATTTTTTGCCTGCAGACGACATTTGGATGAATCATTAATATGAATAGCAGAGTTGCGCAGTCTCGGGGCAGTACTGCTTACCAACGAGCACTCTCCTTCAAAAGAATAAAGCGGAAATCTTCATGACCCTCTTCAAGTTTGCAGTGAGGAACAATATTCAAATATGACACCTGAACGAGCCGAATAAAGAAGTCACACTGCCGGACCTTAAACAAAACCATATAGGCCTACACTCAACAAAAAACAAATCCTATAACATCGCTGACCAACAGAATAATCTGAGTGAAACATTTTAATATCTTGCATGTTAAATATCGTATTTTATAAATTTGTATGCCACATATTTTTGTACAGTCAAACCTCGTTAGTACGAACCTCGGTAAAACGAATTCCTCGATAAGACGAATTTTTTAAAATCCCCTTGAAACTTCCATAAAGGTCAATGCTAAAAACACCTCTATACAAAGCAGTAATTAGGTTAAAAAACCTCGATAAGACGAATTTGTTTGTGACATGGGCTAGGACTGATTAACCTCTATACAACGAATATTCTTAGCACAAGACCTCTACAAGACGAATGTTACCTCTTTAAGACGAATTTCTTATGATCTTAACCTCCATAGTGCGTAGTTTTCAAAACAAACAGAAGCGTGTCTTAACATGAAACTCCCCACCCTACCCTCTTCCTTCATCAGTCATTGTTTGGCACGTGCCTTTGCAGTGTTGAGTAACCCTTCCGGCTGTGTTTTTAAGTGTCCCTTCCGGCTGTGTTTTAAGACTGACCGTTGTGCGTATCTTTATTGTATGAACAGTAATGGCAGGGAAAAAGTCAAAAACGGCGCTAACAGTAGAGTTCAAGCGTAAAGTTTTGAAGCATGTGGAAGAAAACCCGTTGAAGAAGAAAATCACCATTGCTAAGGAGTTTAACATCCCTTCAACAACGTTAGCAACGATTATAAAGAATAGAGACAAGTACGATGAAGCAAGTGGACTTTCTAAGTTTTGCAAACGCGCAAAGACCGGTGAATTTCAGGAAGTAGACAAAGCCACTTTAAAGTGGTTAAAGCAGTGCCGCGATAAAAATTTGTCAATCGGAGGCCCTATTCTCCAAGAAAAGGCACAGCAGTTTGCTGTACAATTGGGACACCCTGATTTTCGTGCCAGTAATGGCTGGCTGGAAAAATTTAAAAAAGGAATGATATTGTTTTTAAAAATGTGTGTGGTGAATGTGCGTCTGTGGACAGTACAGTATGCGATGATTGGAAAGAAAAACTTGCTGACATTACTCAGGGTTACCACCCAGATGATATATATAATGCAGACGAGACCGGACTTTTTTTCAAGTGCCTACCAGATAAAACAATGACGTTTAAAGGAGACCCTTGCAATGGAGGCAAACACAGCAAAGACCGATTAACTGTGTTGCTTGGAGTCAACGCTTCGGGAAAAAATAAGCTCAAGCCTTTGGTTATTGGCAAGTCACAAAAACCTACATGTTTTATAATGTGAACAGTTTACCAACACTGTATAAGGCCAACTCAAAAGCGTGGATGAATGGTGATGAGTTCAGTGCATGGCTGAAAACTGTAAACACAGAAATGAAGAAGAAAAAGAAAAAGATCCTGCTGTTTATTGACAATTGTAGTGCACACGGAACTGTTCCAAACTTGTCAAACATCTCAGTCCAATTTCTTCCCCCAAACACCACATCAAAGCTCCAACCACTTGACCAGGGAATTATTAAAAATTTCAAAGTGAACTACAGAAAGGAGGTTGTTCGGCAGTTTTTGACAGATATGGATCAAGACGTACCGACTAAAATCAACGTTTTAAATGCAATGTGGATGATTAACAAGGCCTGGTCAAACGTAACCGACAAAACTGTTTTTAACTGTTTTGCAAAATGTGGATTTCGTGTGACGGACCTCGAAGATGAGGACGATGACCAACCTCGAACTCCAGCACCCCAAAATGCAGAAGTAGGCCCAGATCAAAACTGGAACAAAGTTACCGAAAGACTAGGCGTCCAAGAAATGGAGTTTGAAGAATTTGTTGATTTCGATGATAATGTAGCAGTATGTGGAGAGCTGACGGATGAGGATATCCTGGATTCTGTTCAACCCTCAAATCATAAAGAAGATGATGAGGAGGATGCAGCCGCGGAGAGTGATCGACCGGAACTGTCAACGAAAGACGCAAGAGAAGCTATTGATGTGCTCAAGTGTTTTTTCTTAAAGAAAAATGCTTTAAGTGATAGTGTAGTGAAAGCCATCATCGATTTGGATTCCACATTGGATATGGTAACCCTTCATGCAAGTAAGCAATCTAAAATTGATGACTTTTTTAAGATTAGTTAGTCCTTATTTATTATATGTACATACTACATATGTATAAGTTTGGTTTCCATTTATATTTACCGTATTTTGGCTTCAGATTTGTTTTCATTTTACTATACAGTACATGGTTTTCAAACAGTTTATTGTTTGTTTTGATACTTGAGTGATTTAAATATAAACGAGTATGTATTTTTAAAATTGCTACATACATGTTTTTTTTTTTTTTTTTTTTTTTTTCTTTTTAACCTTTTTCCTACATTGAAAAAATAACTTTAGTGTAACGGTAACAATGATTCGTATTATAGAGGTTGGCCATAAAAAATCTTCGTTTTATAGAGGTTATCTCAGAGCGAGGAGAAACCTCTATAAGACGAATAACGGCAGTATTAAACCTCGATAAAACGAACCTCTTTATTAAGAATACCTCGGTAGTACGAATTTTTCCCTTACCCCTTGAAATTCGTCTTATAGAGGTTCGACTGTACATATATTGCATGTCATATATCGATAAATATATACGCGCTTATAAATTGTAAATCTGACCCTGTTTTAAGGATAATATATAGTATTTGGTTAGATGTAATCCGCTGGCTGTATAGTACACACCAAATGCCAATAAAAATAAATAAATAAATAAAATAAATTTTTGCGGTCCCTTTCATGGGATCGAAGTTGACGATCAGTGTTTATTCCAAGCTCGAAGCAAATAAAAGAAACAAACTATACGCATTTATTGTGTGGAAATGTGGTTGTAATCAAGAATTTGAAAAGGGTTACAGGAAATCGTAGTATGCAGACAAGAAGACGCAGTGGTGAAGAAACAGACGAAGGAGAGCTTTGTTATCCAGCGATGGTTGAGTGCGAGAAAATTACGCAATGTGTGGTCACGAATTTTAGTATTTCCGCAGGAATAATCGAGACAACGAAAAAATGCAGCTATGGTGGTGAATCAGCGGTCGGCAGCATTACGCGAGCCAGGATTTCGCTGACAGCAGACAATGAGTGAGCCCGACAGACAGCAGACGAGCGTACGTCACGTCACAAGCGACCATGGAAGAGGGCGTGATGTTTAAGGTACGGACTCACTATGGCGGGCCGCATCGCGACGCATCGCATCGCAGAAATGCGCCAGCAATCGCTTACTGCTTCCAATGAAGCAACGCACACCACAGGCGGGTCGAGACGGGTCGGGGCGGGACGCGTCGCACTGCCGGATCGTTTGGCCAGGCGTATTTTTGCCTCTAATGAGCCCTGATGGGACCCGCGTTTGCGATAGGAGTTGCAAGAACACGGACTTATTTTTGTAAGGTACCTTATAATTACTTTAAATTAAGTGTTTTAATTCAATAAAAAATGCTTAAATTGGCAACAAAAGTTAAAGGAAGTTATGTTTTGCAATCATAATGCTGGTAGCGAAAAGTTAATTAACAACTTTAGGAATTTGAACAAAGATGAAAAAATTACAAAATTTGTCGTTCAACATCACTTTTTTCTTTTCTTGTAGGATTTTATTTTCTACATGCTAGCAAAATGGATGAGGAGCACCTCATTTCCTTAGTAATATCTTACAAAGAATTGTATGATTTACAGCATCCAAAATATAATGATACCAAAAGGAAAAAAAGCGATATGGGAGGAAATAGGATGTTTATTAAGCCAATCAGGTATATCTGATAAATCAAATTTTTATTTATTTTACATGTTTTATTTAATTTTACATCACTTTCTTTGCACCCCACTTGTGATACTTGCATGTTGCCAATTAACCGAGCCAACTTTTGATAAAAAGTATTTTGTGAAATTATCTCGGATCTTGATTGCTTCTTGTGCACCATGACAACCTATATAAGGCAAAACTTTAAAAGTTTCTATTTCTCTGAAATCTTTGCCATCCATATCTTCTGCAACCCAATAGCAGACATCTTTAGTCAGAAAGTTATGAAGGCAACAGGTGGCTAGTAATATTTTATTTATATTATTAGGTACCATTGACATTCTCCTTTCATACACTCGAAACCTAATTAGAATACCAAAGGCATTCTCACTCACCCTCCTGGCTCTGTTAAGCCTGTAATTGAAAATCTGCTTCCTTCATTTCCATTAATTTGATTTCCAGGAAAAGGCCTCATCAAATGCCTCGTAAGAGGAAACGCTTCCTCCCTTACTATTACATATGGTATTTTCAAGTCAGTTCCCTGGATGATATCGTCATCAAGCAAATTCAGTTTTCCCGTAACCGAGCCTCACCAAACTTGCTGTGGCTAAATGTATTACCATCTGAATTTTTTCCAACCTCCCAACGTCTACAATAACAAGACGATAATCAGCATCTACAAGAGTTAATAAAACTAAGGAAAACATTTTTTGTAGCAATAATGAAGGGAACCGCTGTTTAGTGGTGCTTCTATTGTTACATGCTCCAATGGGCCTATGCAATGTGGAAAATTCCATTTTTTAACTGAATCCTGTTTCGATTTCTTTCCATTTCTTCACTGTTAGTGCAGGCATTGTTATTGGTGCTAACTTGACAAATATTGTGCTGCATGTTTCATAAAAAAATGTTTCTTATTGTTGACTCGCCAATGTGAAAAGTAAAAGCCATTGATTTAAACGAGTTTCCTGTTGCCAAATATCTGAAAAATAAACATTATTTTCAGGTGACATAAGCAGAGATAGATGGAAGAGACTGAGAGAAAATTATAGAAGGGCCAAAAAATTAAGACGAACCAAAAGTGGTCAGGCTGCAACATCTATAAAAAAAAAAAAATATGATGGATTTTGTCATTTTTGGACTCGTTTGTTGAAACTGGCTCTAATTTCGGAGTGAATATTGATTCACCTGACACTAAAGTGGTGATTGAAGAAGAAAGTGAACCAGTTGTCGAACCATCACCTGCATCTTCAAGTTGCAACAGGCTCCAAATACTACCTTTAAACAACCCCCTGGCAAAATTAATTCAAAAAAGAAACTGAATCACAATCTACACCTATAAACAGATTGTTTGAAAAATATATAGAAAAAAAAGTATACAT
Source organism: Vandiemenella viatica (assembly GCA_031002005.1). Classification (NCBI taxonomy): domain Eukaryota; kingdom Metazoa; phylum Arthropoda; class Insecta; order Orthoptera; family Morabidae; genus Vandiemenella; species Vandiemenella viatica. The sequence goes on from JARYHS010013630.1 coordinate 189,388,366, forward strand.
CCTTAAAAGCTAAGGTCACAGTTGTAGACTTTTTTACAAACAGAACATTCCCTGAAAACATTCAGATCAGTGTCAAACGTCAAGTGTTTCAGATTGTTAGAGAAGCTTTGAAAGCAGCTTTTTTGACAAAAAAGAATCAGCTTGACCACTTACAATTTCATTTGTCACAGCCAACATCTCAGTTTCAACAACTACCTCTTCAAACTGAATCTCAGCAGGTTCAAACATCACCGCATCAAATTCCATACCAGTCACCACTATTATCATAACAAATGAATTCCCAGTAAAGCCGAGAACTAGGAGAATTTCGAAAAAAGCAAAAAAAAAAAAAAAAATGAAATCGTCATCAGTAATGTAAATTATTTTTTTTTTTCATTTGATATTTTGTAATATTGTAGAATTTTATCAATTTATATTATACAATTTAAATGTCTGTAATTGTGTATTTAGTGTTTTATTTACTTCACTTCCCATTAAATTAACAATTCTCACAATAAAATTTAATACAAAAATTGAATTAATATATATAAAAATAAGTAACAAACTGACCTTAAGCAAACAGCCAAACGTTCCTCAGGAGTGATTGCTTCTCTAAATTTTGTTTTTCCAAATCTTTTAAAATTTCCAACAACTCACAAAATTTTTAAGTTGACATCCTGTAGTAATGGAATTTTTTTTTCTTTGTCGTCTCTCAACAAATCCTTATTTAAAGTGTGATATTTACCGAAAATTTTTCGTTTAGAACAAATTTCATGACACCACTGCTTTTTCAGCGTAATTTTGTTTCTTCTTTTCTTCTTCAATTAACATCTTAAAAAAGAACTCTTCGTTTGACGTGTCCATCTGCACTGAACCGATCGCGACGACTGTAAAAACGTGACTCGCTGCGCTCCGTTGCGTCCAGGTGTGCGTTGCAGCAGTTTCGCTCAGTGCGATGCGATGCGATGCGATGCGGCCCGCTCTGATATGCGCGTACCTTTAATCGTAGACACGTGGAGAATAAGATCGCGGAAGAAGACGACAACTGAAACCACACAAGCACAATAAATATTGTACACAAATAACATGTAACTTCACGCAAATAACTGTAGAAAAAAGAAAGGGGATTTAATTATAGAAAAATATATGTAATTGTATGGGAAAGAAATTAGATGGGGAATAGAGTAACATAGAGAAAAGCCTGAGTGGAATAGCGGGTGTGAGGGTGTGGTGGCCCACGGGATTTTTTGGTAACGTACTGGGGCAGATACGATTTCATACAGCTCTAGTTATAGCAGGTCAGTTGCAACAGCAAGAGAAACAAATTCAGACATCGGAATGTGGCGATGTAGGAGCCAATGCCCAGGAGAGTAGGTCAGGAGTCAGCAAGATTACGCTGAACAACGATGTCATTTGGCAAGGGATGGGAGACTCACGGAGAAGCTATTGGTCGAAAAGCCTCCCTGCGACCGGAGGATGGTGAGGGACTGAAGATCAAGACGGGGGGGGGGGGGGGCACGTGGCTCTTGTTTTAGGTCGATAAGGAGATCGGCGTTGGCATGTTCGAGGCGGACAGTTAGCAGTCGACATCAGCAGCAATGATGGAAGCAGCTTGAAGGGTGGGACGAAACCATTTGGGAACATGTAGTGGGGATATCAGGTATTAGAAGCAAGTAATAATTATTTTAACCATTTGAAGGGCTCAAGGAGTCGATGGAGGATCATCTGTGTATAAAGTAATGTGTAAATAAATGTAAATATGTATATACCTTGCTGGAATGTCATTTATGAAACTAGTACTCACGTGACTTAGAATCTTACCCACAATTTAATGTACCTCTTGGGAAGTGGCAGTGCGAAGGCAAAAATATTCGCCAGTCCACCACATATTTGTTCTATTCTCTCGATCAACAAAGCGATGGAAAGTGATATCCAAGCACTTAAAAGAATTGTCACCAAGAAAATTTGAAACACTTTTGGAGAATAGAGTTTCTAGCCTCACTGCAGTATGTTATCACAACTCTTCAGATCGCGACTCCTTTCCGGAAATAAATTATTCAGTTGCAGCAGCAGAGGTCTTTTCCCTGAGCTATATCATTGAGCAATTTGAGTTCATAGTTACAACGGTGACTTGGTATAAATACATTGTTTCAAGTAAAAGATTTTAGCAGGCTTTGCAGGCTGAAAGTGGATTTATGAAACGCTTCACAACTGCTGCAAAACAGCTCGGAAATTGAGAAATAGTGTCGTGGTTATGCATCTGCTCTGATAACAGTTAGAGAAATTGTTTCTCAGACTGGGACATACCCTATTACTAAGACAATCAGATTCCGAAGAAAGTAGAGATTTTTTAGTAGATGAGATAGCAACAGGTCCAGAAGAATTGTTTAGAATCAACAAATTAATATGTTTTAGCATATGATCGATACAATTTAGAATGAGTTGGTGACACAATTTACACAAGTATCCAGATTTAATGATACAGTGTCGTTCTTACATATTATCAAAACAATTCCTGAAAAGTACGAATTAGAATAATCCTTTGCAGAATTAAAAATAAGTTTAACTGATGGAGAAAAATGTGAGGCATTGGGTTGTGAATTGATTGGGGAATTTTCTTACTGAAACTTTGTTGACGGGGCTAGAACCAATAAAAATTAAACTTATGAAACAAAAAGACTGGCAGGATAAATTTCCGATTGTGTGGACAGCACTTCGAATTTTGTTAACCATGCTTGTAACTGTCGCTAAAGGAGAACTTATCAAAGCATACTTATGGTAAACTCAGATTCAAAACAGACTGTCAGATCTTGCCATTTTATCTATAGAAAATAATATTACCCAAGGACAAAAGCGAGGAAGATGCCAATATAGCGTTTTAGTTATGGTAGGAATTTAATTTTCTCATTTGTTTGACTAAAAAAGATATTATAAACTATTTGAATTTGGCATATCCGTGATGTGAGCATTTTGTACACCATAGAAGCTTAAATAAATCTTGTCAGACATATAGTGTTCCTTTTACTATTATTGTGTCTCATTCAAACCGTTCCTATTCTATACTAATCTTTCTGAGGTTTGAGTTATTATTAATACTAGTGATCGCCCAGCGGTCGAAATTCGACCGTAATTCATTAAGTTGTTTAGTTTCTTTCATGAAAGAGCAATAATCATTATTTTAATTTGTTCAATTGGATTTTTTTTGATTTTTTTAATTTTTTTATTTATTTATTTTTTAATCACTGCCTCCACGGCGTTATACAGCCCCGCTACGATTTGTAGCTTTATCTGTGGTTTCACTGATGGTGATGGATTTTATTTTCGCGAACTGTACACTTTGGTGGAAAACCGGCTTTGACCGTAGTGATTACAGCCTGTGTGGAAACCCTTTGATATTCTTATTTGTTCGATAGCTAACTGGTTTTATGTGATCAGTTGGAGATCATTGTCGAAATCAGTTGCGTTAACAACTCGACGATTTTCCCCAGCTGATTTGCTCGTCTTGGATCTTGATTACAGCATTGGTGCCCGTGTTGGACATTTGAGTTGGTCGGCGGATGATTATTGAAGTGGCTTGATGACCGTCTCTGAGGTCCTTCCGGGCTTCCCATTTGTTGAGAGTGACTGGGTTGGCGCTGGCGTTGAACGCTTCTGTTGGCTGCTTGAAGCTTTCTTCTTATGGGGCATCCCCCATAACTGGCGGCGTGGTCAGAGCCACAGTTTGCACACTTTTTTTTTTAACTGCTATACGTCTCTTTTAACATCGAGGTTCTTTTAGAGACGGGAAAGGATGAGGGGCAAGGATGGGGGCAAGGAATGGTATTAAGGTTCTTTTGGTGGTTTAAGAACTTCATTAATTAATTAAAAAATCCACCCAACAGGTTATTTTTGAAGATCCTTGTTTATTTTGAATCAAAACAAGTCTGCGACATTCACAAGCATAGTTACAATCCAAAGATGCACTTCTGAGTCGTTGCAAATAAAATCTTTGTGAACTTCACTGAATACTGTCAACTAAACTGACTTACTAACTGAAAAACTGAATGAATGTCTCTGTCCAGGCGATCTGTTTATATAGAGTCTATCGAATTTACGAGAATTCTTCAAAGGCATCCGCCCGATATTTCTCGATCATAAACAATCACTCAAACATATTAAAAACAATCGGAATTGATACAAAATTAATTAATAACATTACAGAATGATCAGAAATGGTAATTATAGATACTTAAATACAAAATTATTTACAGAAATCCTTTCAAACGGTAGAAAATTGTCCTGTAGACATCGTAACTTACAGTAATACATGGAATTACAAACTTTTAAGAAATTCTCTTGCACCATTCGGTTCTTAAACATATTAATTGGACTTTAAATAATTTTCTTACATAAAACAAAGTCTATATACACTGATTTACAAGAATTTACAAAATAAACATATCAAATCACTTTCAAGCAAACTTTAGCTCACTACAAATATTTCATACAGTACAATGCTATTCAAAATTCAGGTATTAGGGCTGTTACAACCCCTCCCCAGGATTCACTTAATTTTACACAGATAAAATTGATTGAATCCGTCATGAATCTAAGCAGGTTGAATGTACACATAATGCAGACACGAACAGATTACAATCAATCAACCATAATGACTTTTACAATGAACAAATACAATTCTTCATTACATACAACATCTGCACATAGTCCATGGCACTGATTTTGGTTACAATAATTGTCTTTTCTCAGATCCAATCATTTTTTCAGTTACCGTTTTTACACAACAAACGTTCAATGCCATCACCTTAAGTTACAATTATTTTCACTCCAAATTACACACTTGATGTCTGCTTGTTAATGACAACAGTCTGTTTACATTTTACAGCTGATAATTTGTCACCACAATGTAGAAAGTCACAACATCATGAAAACACCAAAAGTCTCTACACAAAAATGTCACAAATTGATTTATACAGTGAAATGCTTGCATCTGCATCTGAACTTAAGTACTCACACAAACTATTTACATACATCAATTCATAAACTTATTTACAAAATTAGATATTTACAGGTTGTTGACCCCTCCCCAAACCATGCATTTCAATTAATTCTCATAAGTGGGTTCCAGGATTTCCCTGGAAACCCAGAACCATGTAAGTTACTTTTTCCTAACCTTCCAATTCTCTTCTACCTTTGAATACACATCTAATACCACATTTCTATTTACACAAAGCTTCACTATATACATACAGAAACACAAACTTCCAATCATCTCAGACAACAGACTTTGGTACAACCACACAACAGCTGAGGCATAAAATGGTTCTGTTTTAGCACATTGATTATCACTTAAAAGCAATGTTGCTGACTCAACTGGTAATACAAATTTATTATTCTCACTACTGCAGTTTAGTCCATCATTACTCCCAACCACACTCTTCATCATCTGATTACTACTTAAACTTACCAAATTATCTGAATCAGTACCTAAAACCGTTTTAACATCTGGCTTACTGACTTCCTCCACAAAATAATTATTTTTTTCAGCAACTACTACTTCACTATTAGCTTCCACAACACAGAGGGTACAAAACATAGTGTCATCTAAGTCACATTCTGTACATTTTTTCAAATTAGAAACCGGTTCAAATAAATCCTTACTCCCACCCATTTCTTCAATGTCATCATCTGCACCATATAAAGAGCTAAATAACGTATCAGCTAGGTCAAACTTAGGACATTTTTCCAACTTAGGGATTGGTACATAAGGCTTTTCAACCTCTCTCTCTTCAGAAGACAAATACTTTGACTTACAATTCTCCTCCTCATCTGGGTCTCCTATCCACACCACTGTATCACCTTCATCTTCAAGATATCTGAGAAACTCCTCGATATCAGCACTTCTACAAACTTCATTACCACCTATACAAGCCCACATAGTCCCAATTATGCCATTCTGGATCTTACAAGTTTCTGATAGCCACACTGTAGTATGCACTATAAATTCTGCACCCCTTTTTGTAATTAAGCTGTGACCATTTCGAAAATCTTCTATATAAAAATTATTACTTTCGCACACTGATTCTAGTGATAAGGTACTATGGTGGTCCCCTTCCCGCTTTATCTTATTATCAACCTTTACATCATCAACATCATTAATTACATCTATCATAACCTTATCCTGAAATTCACTTGCTGCTACATCCACCTCTTCCAATAAATCTTCTCGGGGATTATTCATAAAAATGGTATTAACACTATAGCAGTTGGTACCTGGACCCACATTCTTGTCCACCACTGCGGGGCCCGTCACAGAGGTGGTCTTTAGTTTGCCTGCCCCCCATGCTGCCTTTCCCTTTCAGATTGAGGGTTCTGTTCTCTCACTCCCCCATTATCATTCCTCCTTGCATAATTATCACGACCCCATCCCCTAGACCTACCATCCCTTGACCCGTTACCCTTTCCAGGGGGACTCCTGCTGCCCCTCCTATGGTGTTGATGGTGGTAATGTTGTTCATTGAATGACTCCTGGGCATCCAAGCATCTCAACAATTCAGAAACTCTATCCACATTTACTACATTCAAAGTGGCAATTAAATTTCTTGTTTGCTGAGGTAGCCTAGCTCCTATCAAATCAATGAATTCCTCCTCTCCATAAGGATGGTCTAAGTACTTACAACGGATCCAAGATTTATGAAAAAAATCATGTTGAGTTTCCCGACCAGGTTTATAGGGCCTTCCAGTCATCAACACTCTCTTTTCTTGAATCTGCCTGCTTGTCGACCAAAAATGTTTCAAAAAGTTTTCTTTAAATAGCTTGTAGTCAGTCACTTCCCTAGCTTGTCTATCACCCCATGTCCTAGCATAAGACTTTAGATGTTTACCCACAAGAGCAATTTTCTTACTATCGGGTAACAAATTAAAATAGTCTGACCTTTCAAAATTATCTATAAACTCAATAGGGTGAAGTCTTCCACTGTCATCATAGAATTCAAATTCTTCCTTAATATCAGCACTGATAACTGGATTACCTGTTAAGGGAATCTGACTTAACTGAACCTGTAACCCAGTAACCCTTTTTTCTAACAGATTTACATTACTTTCTAATCCATGCGCTAACTGTTCCTGCTGCTGCACCAATGTATTAATATTTAATCCCACCTCTTGTCTCAACTCATTGACCCTTTGAGCAGCTTTACTATCACTGGCTTGGAATAAAGCAACATATTCCTGCTTCATCTTATCACAATTTTCACTGACTTCTTTATGAATAAAATTTACACATTCAGTCTTATTCTGTTCACAAATTTCTGTAACTTTTTCAAATTTCTCCTGACATTCAGTTACTACCTTCCCCAATTTAGAAACTAAATTGTTAATATCCTCCTTGAATTGAGAGCTAAAACCCTGAAATTGCTCTGCGATTTTAACATCAAAACATTTAGTCAAATCAAAGAATGTTTTGTCATTGTTTTGTTGCAGTTGAGAAAACTGATCATTTATTACAGCAAACAGAGAATTAATTTCAGAAAATTTGCTATCGAATTGGGAAAACTTGCTATCAAATTTGTCATCAATTTCGGAAAACTTACTGTCAGTATCACTTTTTAACTCATTCCTTAACTCACTCCTAAATTCAGAAAATTTGCTGTCAAATTCTGAAAACTGAGACTTAATTTCATAAAATTGAGAATGAAATTCAGAAAATTTAGAGTCAAATTTGGCTACAAAAGATTCTAGAAATGCTTGTAGATTCTGACTATCAGCCATTTTCAGTAATTAGCAAAATCACCACGAAAACAAAGTTAATAAGAATTAAAATTTTTCTAACCTGCCACAAAATCACATGCAAAAGCAAAATTTGAATATTCAGTACTTACTTTTGTATCACTTAAACACTTTTCGTCACATTAAATTTCAGCTAGTAGCACTTTTTCCACTGATTAAATCACTTAACCACACTTTTCACTATTCACTGTAGGAAGACGATTTCGAGGCCGAAGAAAATCCACTCGTCGTCGGAAGATTACAGCCGATTCACGATGTAAAATCTCCGCCTTAGGCCGAAGAAGATCCGCTTGCCGTCAAATCCGTGTCGCCTGTATAACCTCTACGTGTCGTAGCCGGTCGAAATTTTCTAGCAGGTTATGTTCGCTTATCGCCGATAATCCGTCGCAATTTTCTGCAGATTCTTTTTAGAAGATAAACATCCCACAGATGTTTATGAACTTCTCGTCACTGTCAACGGTCGCCATATTAAGGTTATTTGGTGGTTTAAGAACTGCATTAATTAATTAAAAAATCCACCCAACAGGTTATTTTTGAAGATCCTTGTTTATTTTGAATCAAAACAAGTCTGCGACATTCACAAGCATAGTTACAATCCAAAGATGCACTTCTGAGTCGTTGCAAATAAAATCTTTGTGTACTTCACTGAATACTGTCAACTAAACTGACTTACTAACTGAAAAACTGAATGAATGTCTCTGTCCAGGAGATCTGTTTATATAGAGTCTATCGAATTTACGAGAATTCTTCAAAGGCATCCGCCCGATATTTCTCGATCATAAACAATCACTCAAACAATCAAACATATTAAAAACAATCGGAATTGATACAAAATTAATTAATAACATTACAGAATGATCAGAAATGGTAATTATAGATACTTAAATACAAAATTATTTACAGAAATCCTTTCAAACGGTAGAAAATTGTCCTGTAGACATCGTAACTTACAGTAATACATGGAATTACAAACTTTTAAGAAATTCTCTTGCACCATTCGGTTCTTAAACATATTAATTGGACTTTAAATAATTTTCTTACATAAAACAAAGTCTATATACACTGATTTACAAGAATTTACAAAATAAACATATCAAATCACTTTCAAGCAAACTTTAGCTCACTACAAATATTTCATACAGTACAATGCTATTCAAAATTCAGGTATTAGGGCTGTTACTATGGGAAGGAATTCGGCCATGGCCTTTTGAAGCAAACATCCCGGCATTTGCCTGGAATGATTTGGGAAACCATGGAAATCCCAAATCTGGATGCCCGGACGGGGATTCGAACCGCCGTCCTCCCGAATGCGAGGCGAGAACGCTAACCGTTACACCGCCCCGCTCGGTAGTTTGCACACGTCGGCGTTGCGTCACGCGGACGTGTGCAAACCAGGTTGTTATGACTCCCTCCGCAGCGAACGCAGTGCACTTGCTTGAGACAGTCAGAAGCTTGATGCCCGAATCCTTGGCAGCGGTAGCGTTGATGTAACGTGGCCATCGGTCTCCGCTTCTGTGGCCTCTTGTTGGAATTCAGTATACTCTTTTTCATGACGTGGCTGCTGGCCGGGGCGGAGGACTTGGTTGCCTCAGGCTCTCTCCTGTCTGGTGCAGGGCGTGAGGAGGAATTGTCATCTTTAAGGGTTCACTCATCCAAGTTGCATGAGTCTCTTGGAGCTGCGTCTTTTTGATGAACACCCGTTGTTGAATACCGATTGTTTTCTTGGAAGACCATGCTGTATCTTATGTTCCTAGTATCTAGGAATTGCTTGATTTCTTGGAGGTCCTCTTGTTTCATATAGGTGACCAGCAGCTGGGTTGGCAATGAGCATGAATGCGCCAATGCGGACTCATTCTGATGGTCTTCTCTTGACGGAGGACGATCTTGGTGATGTCTGATGCTCTCCTGATGCGTTTCGTGCGATCATAGATATGTTATATACTGTATACCCTGACGTCATTAGCTTCGAGCGTGTACCAATACGTTATTAGCATGTGTTGTTTGACTTAATTCTCTGCATTACCTATAAAATTAAAACGATACACTCCACGCGTGACTGTATGCTAAATTTGAGCTTCTGAACTAACCACAGCAAATGATGAAAAGTATTTTTCGATGGTTCATTTGAATTTAAAATATTCATTTTGACTTAAGGCCGGAAAACTGCTTTAACTTTATGAAACGTGAAGTAAATGAAGTCCTTTCACCAGAAGTGACTTCTGAATCAAAATGTTTTGCATTGCGAAACCTGCATTGTAAATTCTAAACTGTAAAAATTTTGTGGAATGACATTCAGTGCGCATTTAAATGTATCTATCAAAATAATTTCGTTATTTTGTGTGTTCGTTATTTAAATTTGGTCTATTATCATTTTGAACTTCACGCTAATAAGTATTCGTTATTTCTTGTCTCTCTCTCTCTCTCTAATCAAATTAAAAAAATCAAAAGAAGGGTTTTGGAGAGACTATTCTAGTCTTTTCCAACCAGATGTCAACCTCTCCTTCACGTGGTGCACCCTGTTTGCACAGACGAGGCTCTGGCGACTGAAAGATTCCCGGTATAAGGAATCACCCACTGCTTGCCAACGGCCTCTGAAAGGAGGGCGGAAGAGCGGGAGTGGTTCAGGGCACCCTCTTGCCCTTGGGGTTGTAAACGGCCCCTAAAGGTGGATGAATCAGAAATGATCAACGGTATGGGGATGCAGAAGGCAACGGGAAACCACTGCATTAAAGACCCAAAGGGTATCCCGAGGACATGTAATCCTCTCAAATTACATATATCATGATGCCTTCTTCCTGGGTAAAATATTCCGGAGGTAAAATAGTCCCCCAATCGGATCTCCGGGTGGGAACTACTCAGGGAGGAGTCATCAGAATGGATAGAAACATTCTACGAGTCGGAGCGTGGAATGTTAGAAGTCTGAATAGGGCAGGTAGGTAAGAAAACTTAAAATGGGAGATGGAACAACTTAGTTAGACTAGACGACCCGTGCGAAAATTTCGCGATTAAAATGCGATGAATAGCGAGGTTGAATGCTTGTAATATAATGAAAAGTACAACCGTACTTTTGTAGCAAATATTTTTCTTAGTGTAATAGGTACCAATCAAAATACTCGCAACATAATACGAAACAGTAAGGATAATTTAAAACACTCTGAACTTAACAGAATAAAACCAAACTGAACAAAATTCACACAACATATCAACATCTCTGAAATATTTGTTGCTGTGCGAATAAAATGTTTACATTGGAACTGTATAGCAAAACGACAGTTTTTCCGGGATTTGGCTCTGAACAGTCTCATACACGCTATCACTTTAAGCACAAAATTCCGAGAAATTATTTCTTCATTTATGATTTTATCTAGCTGGAAACCTTAATTATTAAAACATGTCATTTATCGATTTCGGCTAGGTATCGAAGAAGATAAATGGCTTGTAATTAAAAAAAAAACACGTTGTATAAATAATATTGATACTTTTGCCCTTTAAGGGTCGAATTCCAAAAAATTCCTTTTATAAAAAATGGTGTAACCAAAGCAGCCACCTTGGTTTTTAAAGTACCTCATTTATCGATTTCGGTTAGTTATCATGCAAGGTAAAAAAAAAAAAAAAAAAAAAAAAAAAAAAAAAAAAAAAAAAAAAAAAAAAAAAAGAAGAAGAAAGAAAGAAAGAAAGAAAGAGAAATGATGATATTTTTGGCCCTTAAAGGTTGAATTTGCAGAAAGTTTTTTCTTAAAATATGATGTGACGATAGATATCCATGGAGATAAGTGGTTCTAGATACAAAAAACGCATTTTATTAACATTGTCAGTTCTGCCCTTTAAGGTTCGAATTACGAAAAATTCCTTTTTTAAAATATAATGTTACCACGGCGAGGCCTTATTATTTAATATGATACCTCATTTATCTACATCGGTTAGATATTAAGGGAGATAAATCGCTCGTGACACAAAAATGCATTATAGAAAAATTTATACTTTTTCCCTTTAAGGGTTGAATTCCAAAAACATTCTTGATTAAAATATGATGTCACAAATCTGAGACATTACTCCTCATAATCATACTTCATTTATCGATTTTGGTTAGATGTCCAGGGAGATAAATGGCTCGAGACACAAAAAAACGAATTTTAGAAAAATTGTCATTTCTGCCCTATAAGGGTCGAATTACGAAAAATTCCTTTGTTAAAATATAATGTTACCACGGTGGAGACCTCAGTCTTTAATATGATACCTAATTTATCTATTTCGGTTAAATATTAAGGGAGATAAATCGCTCGTGACACAAAACCGCATTGCAAAAATATTGATACTTTTGCACTTTAAGGGTCGAATTCCAAACAATTTCTCTCTTAATATATGACGTCACTAAAGCGGAGATCTTAATCTTTAAAATAATACTTCATTAAACGATTTCAGATAGGTATCCAGGGAGATAAATGACTCGTAACACAGAAAACAGCATTTTATAAATGTTGACATTATTGCCCTTTAAGGGTCGAATTCCGAAAACTTCATTTCTTAAAATATCATGTGACCAAAGTGGAAACCATATGCTTTAAAATGACACCTCATTCATTGATTTCGGTTAAGTATGAAGGAAGATACAGGCTTGTGACTAAAAAATACCTTATAGAAAAAATATATATGATGTTATTGGGATTAGTGAGATTAAATGGAAGAAACCACATGGTTTCTGGTCTGGGGAACACAGGATAATTAGCACACAAGCTGTCAATGAAGTCACTTGTGTAGGATTTATAACAAATACGAAAGTAGGAAAACAGGTGAGTTATTATGAACAGTTTAGTAACAGGATTATTTTGATGAGGTTATAAACTAAACCCGCCCCAACCACGTTAGTACAAGTGTATATGCCAACGTCATAGGATGATGACGAAGAAATAGAAAAAATATACGCTGAAATTGAAGAATTAATCCAATATGTGAAAGGGGAGGAAAATCTGATAATCATGGGTGATTGGAATGCGATAGTGGGAGAAGGAAATGAGGGGAATACTGTAGGAAGTTTTCGTCTAGGAGAAATAAATGAGTGAGGAAGTAGGTTGGCAGAATTTTCTGAAAGATATAAGCTAGTACTGGCGAACACAAAGAACCATGCAAGAAGAATATACACCTGGAAACGTCCTGGGGATTCAGGCAGATATCAGCTAGATTATATCCTGGTCAAACAGAGATTCAGGAATCAAGTTCTAGACTGTAAAGCGTACCTAAGAGCAGACATAGACTCGGACCATAATTTGATAGTAATGAAGTGCAGGCTTAAATTCAAGCGAATAAGGAAGCAGCGTAAGCAGAACAAATTGGAAGTGAATAAACTTAAACAATCTAGCACAAGAGAAAAATATGCAGAAAGGTCTAAGAAGTAACTGTGAAACGAGCTCAACCAAGGACGAATGGAATGTATTAAAGACCGAAATAATTAAAGCTGGCAAAGAATCATTAGGCTTTAGGGAACAAGCTGCACGAAAACCATGGATTACAGAAGAAATTTTGCAGCTGATGGATCAGAGGAGAAGGTACAAAAATGCTCAGCATGAAGCAGGGAAAGAGAAGTACAGGCAATTTAGAAATCAAATAAATAGGAAATGCAAAGTAGCAAAAGAAAAATGGCTACAAGAAAAGTGTGAAGAAGTAGAAAAGGAAATGGTCGCAGGAAAAGCAGATGCATATAGAAAGATCAAACAGAATTTTGGAGAAAAGAAAATAAGAGGTATTTAATTTATTTTATTTAATTGCAATGAATCACACGCTCCGGTGGCAATTTCCCTACACACCCATCTTCCCCCTATCCTGCACCAACCTACATTTGCCCTCTACTAATTATATCTTTAAATTCTTTCAAAGTTTTCGGTAAATTATTCATCACATCTCTTGGTAACTCATTCCAATCCTTGACACCCTTACCTAAAAAAGAGAATCTTCCCACACCCTTGTGCCTGAAATCGAGTGCCAGCTTGTGGTCATGGTCATCTTTTCCCTTCCATGCACTACTTTTCATACCTATTGCAATATCTATCCATGCCTCATCGCCAGTATATGCCCTGTACACTCCCATGACCCTCCTCATCCACCTCCTGTCTTGCAATGAATCCCATTCCAGCTCCTTTATCATATCCGTCACTGATTGCATTCTGAGATAATTTCCAGAAACAAATCTAGCAGCCCTTTTTTGCACCCTCTCCAACTCCTGTATTTGATACGTAAAATGAGGGTCCCATACTACACTACCATATTCGAGCAATGGTCTGACCAAAGTTTTGTAACCCAATTCCTTTACTTCTTTCGTACATCCCCTCATCACTCTCTCCAACAAGTGCAGAACTTTGAAACCTTTTCCTACCACCTGTCCTATGTGTCCTGCCCAGTTAAGCTTGTTATCAAAAGTAATGCCAAAATATTTACATTTCAAGTCTTCAGCAAGCAATTCTTTCCCCACGTTATATTCATAATTAACCTAACATTAAAGCTGCCGATGGGAAACCTCTTTTAAGGTCAGAAGATAGAGCTAACAGATGGAAGGAATACATTGAGAAACTGTATGTTGAGGATGACTTGAACAATAGTGTATTGGAAAAGGAAGGCGATGTCGACATTGTTGACTTAGGAGAATCTGTTTTGAGGACGGTTTTTAATAAAGCTCTGAATGACCTGAAAGCAAATAAGGCAGTTGGAATTGATGAGATCCCTGCAGAACTTCTTAAATCCCTAAGCGAGGAAGGAATCGAAAGATTATTCAAGCTGATATCAAAAAGTTATGAAACAGCAGAAATTCCAACTGATTTTAATAAAAATATCATCTTCACACTTCCAAAGAAAGCACAAGCCGAAAAATGTGAGAATTATCGCACCATTAGTCTAACATCACATGCTTCAAAATTACTGACCAGAATAATATACAGAAGGATGGAAAGGGTAGTAGAAGAGATAGTAGGTGAAGATCAGTTTGGGTTTAGGAAAAATCGCTGTACAAGGGAAGCAATTCTGTCTTTAAGATTAATACTTGAAGGGCGGATCAAGAAAAACAAAGATACTTTTATGGCATTGGTTGATTTAAAAAAAGCTTTTGATAATGTTAGGTGGGACACGATGTCCAAAATTTTAAAGAAGTCAGGTCTAAAGTATCGAAATAGAAGAATGCTCTATAAACTATATAAGAATCAAGTGGCTGTAATAAAAGTAGAGAATCACGAGAGACATGCATCAGTTAAAAAGGGTGTGAGACAAGGTTGTAGTCTATCCCCGTTAATATTCAACTTGTATGTAGAAGAAGCAATGAAGAAAGTCAAAGAAAAATTTCCATGTGGCATAAGTTTTCAGGGAGAAAAAATCACTATGCTACGATTTGCTGATGACATTGTCTTGTTAGCAGAGAGGGCTGAGGATATTGAGAAGTTATTGAATGGCATGAACAAAATACTGAAGGAAGATTTTGGACTGAATATAAACCAAAGTAAGACAAAAGTGATGATATGTAGCAGAAATGATACCAATACTAGCAGATTAAATATAAAAATAGGATCGGATGCAATAGGAGAAGTGAGTGAGTTCTGTTACTTGGGAAGCAAAATTATAACCGATGGCCGAAGCAGGAATCATGTTAAAAGCAGAATAGCACTAGCAAAAGGAGCCTTCATGAAAAAGAGAAATCTTTTAGTTTCAAATATTGATATAGGAATTAGAAAAAACTTTTTTTAAACCTCTATGTGTGAAGCACAGCACTTTATACTAGTGAAACATGGATTTAATACCGGAAAGAAGGAAAATTGAAGCATTTGAAATTTGGTGTTACAGAAGAATGCTGAATATTAAGTGGACAGACAAAGTAAGAAATAAACGAGTTTTGGGAATTGTGGGTGAGGAAAGATGTTTGTGGAAGAAGCTTACAGAAAGAAGATACAGGTTGGTAGGTTATATTTCAAGAAATTCTGGATTGGTTAATTTGCTGGTGGAAGTAATAGCCGAAGGTAAGAACAGTAGAGGAAGACAGAGATTAGAATATATGAAGCAGATAATTGAGGACGTGGGATGGTAAGGGATATGTAGAGATGAAGAGGTTAGCACAAGATAGGAAGGGATGGAGGATTGCATCAAGCCAGTCGAAAGACTTATGACAGCAAAAAAAAAAAAGTAAATCTCCTCATGGCTGAGCGTCATTGGCATGTTGATGGAATTGATGTGTGAAAGTGAATCAGCCACGACGTTGTCTTCGCCCCGTGTGGACTGTCTCAGTGGTGAGTTGGGAGATTAGTTCAGGTGACGCTACTGCCGAGGAGAGGCTATCTTCAGGTGCTGCGAGAAGGTGTTGGTGATCGGCTCGTTGTCATTCTGGAAGACGAAGGACGAAATGTTCAAGTATGTGTTTAAGAAGCAAATGGTGACGTTGATGGCAAGGAGCTCTCTATGGAAAGTACTGTAACGGGTATCGGGTGGAATCAGCTTGCGTGTGAAAAACAGCAATGGTCTCTGGTTCCTTCCTCAAGCTGTTCGAGGGTGGCTCCGATGGCTGTGTCGGAGGCATCGGCCCACAGGCAGAGGTTTGATGATGAGGAAAGGAAGGTGGTCTGAACAACGTGGGCAACACAATGTTTGCACTAAACGAATGCTTCAGGCGTCCAAGGAACTGGACGCTTGTTATTCCGTTTGGAGTTCTTCAGCTTGTCGTTTAGCGGCGCCTGCATCTGCGCGGAGCCAAGAATGCACCTTTTGTAGTAACTGATCATTCCCAAAAATCGACGGGGTCTTCAGATACGACGGAATGGCTTCGATTCTCTGCTTTAGGGGCGTTAACCGGACGCATTGACTGTGTAGCCCAGGTAGACGACCTCTTCCTTTCCGAAATGGCAGTTCTTGGGATTAATTGTCAGCCTTTTTGGGTGAAGGATGTCGAATACCGTGGTGAGGAGCTGCCAAAAAGAATGATCAAGTGATCAAAGAAGCAGACAAACTAAATCCAGATCTCGAAGCAGATTTTCCATATGATGCTGGAGAGTCTGGGTATCGTAGCGTAGACCAGACGGCATGCCGAGGTACTCAAAAAGTTCGAAGATCGTCATCAAGGCAGTCTTCTGGATATCTGACTTGGCAACTGTGATCTGGTGGAAAGTACGAACTAGGTTGATTATGGAGACCGAGCCAGAGTGTGGACGTTGAAGGATACTGTCTTCGTGGGTGACAACGAATTGGCAGGCAATGATCGGGAGATTGAAATTTAAATAGCTTGTGGCCAGCGACAATGACGGGTGGTGGAGACTGCATCTTGTGGAGCTCGCCCGCGATCCTTGCCTGTTCGTCAGAGAGCGTTGGATTGACGGTGGAAGCAAAGCGAGTCAGTGAATCCTGATAATGTATGGGATAGCTCTGCCTTAGGAGCTGCGCTGGCTTTGTGTCCCTGAGCTCCAAGCCGGTGAGGGCCTTGCGAAGCTGGCGAACAGCTAAGTCTGTGAGCCGGCTGATGACCTCTGGCTGGTCAGTTGGCAGATCAGCAACCTCCATCATGGTTTCATCATCGAATGTACCGACGAGGAGATTATACGTCGTGGTGTCTAAAGTCATGCGATGTGTATAGAACTAGGCTTCAATGAACCTCTTGCGCGGACAGTGTTTCAAGAACGATGACAACTTAGTGATACCGGCAGACAACACAGCTGGTGCAGGGGCACTGTCAGTCATCTGAGACGGCGTGGACTGAACATTGTTGCATCTAAAGGTGGTCATACACGATCGCTCCATCTGTCCAAATAGAGCGATGTCACTCCATTATCGCGTCGTGTGTGGGGAAACTGATGTGGATGACGTGGAGTGACAGGATTATTTGGATATCCGGTCAGTCCAATATCCATCAGTTTCATCCATCATGCCATCAAGCCAACTGACGGTGTGTGGTAAAAACCACGTGGAGCGACACCAAGCCATCACTCTAGTCGACTCGTGTATGGCGAAACCGCGGTACAAACTCTTCTCATTCTGTCACCGACCACCGAGCAGACAACATCAGTGCCTTGAATGGACTGTGCACCATTGTACCATTTCTTTTTTGTTTTGAATCTGCTGTAGAAATATTTGTTTTGCTAGTAGTTAAATATTATTTTGAATGTAGAATTGAAAATAATACAATTTTTAATATTATTAAATAACAATTAGAGCGATTATTTTCTTTTTTAAAAATAAATAATAATATCGTCTCAATAAGACTTTGTGCTGGAGATTATTGAGAAGTATAAGGACTTACCATGCTTGTAGGATCTCGAATCCTGACTACCATGACAAAATATAAATAATTGGAAAAAAAAAAAAAAGGGAAGAAAGATAATTCTTTGCGGTCTTCTTTTTAAAAAGATCATAATATGATAAGATTAATTTTAGATGAGCCTACTTGTTTAAATATGTTTTTTTACTACATTTGACCTACCTGTCACTATTTTCAGCCTGCTAAACTATTTCTATAAATAAATCTGTTTTATAATCATTTTGTAGTATTTTTAAAAGTTTTCGAATTATTACAGAGCTTATTTTTCATAATTTCGCACTTTTTAAGACGTTTATTTAAATCTCAGGACTTTTATTCAGTATTCGATAGTTTGAATATCCTTTAAAATTAATTCGGGCTCATTTTATTTAGTACTTGGCATAACTAGATTGTTGTATAGCAAATTGACAACCTATTGCTGTATAGCAAATTGACAACCTATTGTTGCTTGCTTTGCCTCTTTTTTCATTGTTGTAGCTGACTGGAGTGATGGAATGATCGTGTATGTGCTACGCTTTTAGATGTCATCCGCATGGATGTCATCCAAACGGAGCGATCGTGTATGGCCACCTTTACAAACAAATGGTCCGTTTTGAAGCGATGCTGGTTTTTAGAACTCGAGGTTCTAGTGAATTCCTCGTCGGAGAGCGCCGGATCGGCTTTGGCACTCAGAATTACGCTACACAATTCAACACCGAGCACAAGATTCCAGTTAGCACGCGGCAGCTGAAGCACGTGTTCGATCGCGACAAAGTAATCAGTTACTATCACGACGGGGTCGCCAATTATGGAGTAATTACACTCCGGAGTATAGAGTGAAAGCTTAGGCATACACGCGACAAAGATCACATAATAGTTCCTATGAGCCTCATGGCTAAGGGAGCGTCCGTAAACTATGTGACTCGATTTTGGCCTCCCTTAAACTTCCGTCCTCCCCCATCCCCTGCCCATATAGCCTGACGTGGTTTTCGCCTCGACCGCGCCCCCCATGTGGCATCTTGTTTTTCTTTTTTTTAACCCCTGTGTATTCCAAAAGACATTTTGTACGGTTTTTCTTTTAACAGGCTATCGATAAAATTATTGCTTGTGTAAGGAACATAATTTATATTTGCATTATATACTTTTTCTATAATTGTAAATATTCTGAATGAAATGTTGACAATTATGCAAATGATTATTGGAAAAAATCTCTTTCTCAGGTAGTCAGGTATCCTTTTCTTCCTGGGGTGTTAAGACTACTAAAAACATTTTTCTTATCTTCTTCATCATTGTTCATTACTTCATAAAATAAAACTATACCTGTTAAAAAAAAACCCTGAGTAAAGTTTTTGTTTTTTTTTCTGCAGTTCTGTTATTTTTCATTCTACATTAGCAGGGAATGATTCTTTGATCAGTTTAAAAGATTCCTATGACACAATGTATAGGGGAAACTCGTTGAAGAACATTTTCGACAAGCCTCGTAGAGTATATTGTACAGCGCCGAATTAAATTTGAAATAACACTTCAGCGAGCACTATAATTAAAGTTGCAATGAAATTCATTTAACCCAATGAAATTAGAATTGTTTCATCAACGAGCGGTGTGGTTTCACCCTGGCTATCTTAATCAAAACAGCATTATTTCAAAATAGGGTTGTAACGGAGGTCATCTCTGCGGATGTTCAGTGCACGACATCCGCAGATGCGGTTGTTTTGCTGATACGGAGGTGGAAAAGTAAATTTATAATTATTTTTATTTTAATATTTTATCAAAAATTAGTTTAAAATCAAAATTTTATGCCAAATTCTGTCTCTTTTTCATAAGTAAATTTTGTTTCCATATAATACTGCCATATTGATTTATTTTTGCCTCATCTTTAAATAATAAAATATTTGGGATAATTTCACAAGTGAATAAAATTATTTGCATGACTGCGCACGCGTCTTTGTCATATGAACTTCGTGGCTCGACTAATTTTCAAGCATCAAGCACAAGACCAAGCTCGATTTTTTGTTTTTATTTATGACTATACGCCTCGTCGAAATCGAAGTCATTAGAGGCGTGAAAGGATCTGGGCTAGGAACGGGAAGGAATTCGGCCATGGCCTTTTAAAGGAAGCATTCGCCTGGATTGATTTGAGAAAACCATGGAAAACCCAAATTTGGATCTCCCGACAGGGATCGAACACGCGTCTTCCCGAATGTGAAGCCAGATCAACGCTCACCCACCACACTACATTCCGTGCTCGTCACCCGCCTTCCCATCGCGCATTCACAGTACAACTTGTAGTAGCTACGATTATCCTATTTTCGATAAAGAACTCTTGATGGGCCGTGAAATGGTTTAAAGGACTACATGTAGGACTCCCAGGCAAACAAAAAGGGTCCTTGCTATCCAACAAGCTATAGATATTGGAGGAAGCTATTGGAAGAAACATCCTACTAGTGTGCGATGAGGACACATGGTGCGCCACGAGAAAGTATGAGTGGAAAGGATTGCTTGGAACGTTTTGTTGGAGCCCTTGTATTAGCGTGAATGCGTGAGCAGAGTGGCGGATCCAGGATTTTGGTTTGGGGGGGAGGGGGTACTTAAGGGGATTTCGTTTGGGGGGGGGGGGGGGGTCCTTGAGACGGGTAAGGGTAGGCTTTATAGTCATGTCGCCCTTAAAAAAAATCAGTAGATCTAAAAAAAAAAGTTTCCAAATCTAAAAAATTACACTTTTGGGGGGAGGGGCTGGGGCCCCCTAGCTCCGCCCTCTGGATCCGCCACTAGGTGAGCACAACCTAGTTCTACACGGATGAACTATAAGTTGGACCGTGGATAGGCCGCTTTACTTTACATGGAAGTTCAAACTTGGAAATTCGTCGCTTGGGTATTATCGCCGTTCAGTTCTTTGTTACTTTCATTGCAAGATCGTCAGGAAAAAAAACTACTTTGTTGTTAGTTAAGCGATGATGGGCAATATCTCGTACAAAGAGAAAAGAATAATATATATTGCAAAACGAACAAAACATCCGCTAGAAATCCGCATTAAAAATTGCGGATGCGAAAGCAGATGTAGGATTTCACGCGAAAGATCCGCACTTACGTATGCGGACATCCGTTACATTCCTATTTCAAACCATCACTTCTTTGGAAATTCCTGAGTCACATCTGTAACCAGGTATCGCTTGTCAAATTTATTTCGAATCGAAATGCGCCGTGGCATTGGTTAGTTCAAATGCGCCAACCGCATGCAACTCAACGCTATGACTTCGTCACACGCATGCGTGAACTGTCAATATATAACATATCCACATTACATACGGAGACAATTGACGCAAATAATAACCACATGCTGTTATTTTCAATGTGACAAATAATATGACTGTAAAGCTGAGTGGCTTGGCTTGGACCCCCCCCCCCCTAGACCGAGCCACGTAGTTTATTGACGTGTAAATTCTGTAAAACTCGATCGTTTATCCTTAGGGAGCGTCCATAAACTACGTGTCTCAGTCTGGGGAGGGGTTGGGTAGAATGCTACGTTGGGCCAAGTGGGAGGTTCCGAGTCAAGCCACGTAGCTTTTCATACATATTGTCTCGGTTAAAATAAGATACAGAACACACAACAGCATTCCGTCACTTGATTATCTCCGTATGTAATTTACGATAGACTGACACGACAAAATAGTACAAAATTTCTTTTGGAATCAATATGGGAAAAAAGCTATGCGCCGTGCACAGGGGGCTGCGGGTTGAGACCAAAGCTACGTAAGGCTAAGTGCGAGTGAGGGGGGGCTCACCAGAGGCCAGAATGGAACTATGTAGTTTACGGACGCTCCTTTATTTCTTGCTGTGGTAGTCTCACCATTCATTATTTCATCTTTTTTTATCTTGCCGGTAGGTAGGATATATCCTGACTGAATAACGAGTGCTGAACAGTTTAAGACCAGTGGTGGAGCTACCATCTTTGAGGATCCACTCCAGTCTGTTTGAATCTTAAACCGAAAGATGAACACCTGCTCCGCTCCATAATTCACCCAATTCCTGGGATGGACTCACGTTTCATACTGAGATGGGTGCCTCTCACACCTTTCTCGCCGTACCGAAGTTTTTTTCTCAACAGATCGTGCTGCTGAGGTATATATGCGTTTCCCATGTTGTGTCTAGACAAAGATGGATGAAGAAAGCAATTTGAATGTGAGGAGGCCTGGATGGAAATTTTTAGTAGTATATAGAAAGAAAGAAATGTCCACGATTCACAGCTACCAACTGATTTCAAGTGTAAGGTAGTTAACAAAACTTTTGAGTAGGTAACGTAAAAAAAAAATTCTTAATAATTTACCGCAAAACCTAAAAGAACTTAAAATTAAATTTTATAAACATGAAATTCAGGTGAGGGGGGCAAACTGCACTTGATAAATTTAAGATTTAAACTCGATAGTAGAGATGTTAAAAGTGCTAATGTTCTGTAACAAATTTCATATGCAGGGGCAAAATAGAGATATCATAATACATCAAGAAAAAATTATTTTGATATGAATGAGGGATTTTTATTAACATATTGCTTTTAGTGCCATGTGGATTTTGTGTTCTGCATCAGTCATAGAGAACCTACTCTAATGGAGGGAATCAAGTGCTGCCATGTGCCTACAAAGCAGTAGCATAAAAATAGGGTGCCAGAAAGGGCAAAATGTAGAAGTTAGTGAGAAGAGAATACCACAGAGTTAAGAAACAGTATGACAGTAAAGAATACTTGAAACATCCAAACAATCAATTAATAACAGCGAAGTTAAAGATGGGTTTATGAAGAATATCATTGGTGCTGGACGACCACTGAATGATGCATCTAGAAATTTCCGAGTTATGTTAGAAAGGAATTCAGATAATTGTACATAAGATTGAAATTACTAGGCACTTCGAAATGGCAGATATTTTGGTGACTTGTTTAATGATACTATTAGGTTACTATCATTCTGGGATGTCTGACAACTGTTTTATCGGATGGCTGTTGTGTAGTCTAAATTGGTTCCTTCATGTTTGCTAAGACTTGCCACATATCTCTTTCTGCCACGCTGTTATTCTTCTTCAATATCTTACACCTAAATTGTTTGTGGGCTTCAATGGGATCGGAGAATCATACAGGTATTTCACTCTAGTCGAATAAAATACTGAAGTTGTTATACTCGATGTTTATTGCAACATGATTACTAATTCTGTCACAAATGAAATACATCAGCGAACTTCACGCGACGTAATGTCAGCAAAGTTAGGTTTATGTAATATAAATTATTCTACGACAGGTAGATGACTAGAATTGACGGGTACTAGCGACTCGATCGGTAGTCGATCCGAGACATAATTTGCCGCAATCACATATTAGACACGAAGTTACAAGTTGTTTGATCAAAGATGAACTTACTCATCGTGTGCAATTTCAGCACCTGTGACGTATTTTTGCTAAGCAAACGCCGACGGTTACCGTTAGTTGAAGCCAGCGTTTTCTTCCACATATGCCATCGGCTCAGACTTGAAGTAAAATACAAGAATCTAAATAATTAAAATATGTCCACTACAGATGGGATTAGAAATAGTTCCTCAGGATGATCTGTATAGAATATTTAAATGGGTAGGTCATCATGGAATGAAGATAAATACCAAGAGTCAGCTTATTAGTAACGCCCCGATCTACATGGACTAAAAACACCTAAAATATGCACTAACAAAGAATATACACTTATCAAATGATTGATTTTATTTCAATTCACCGATATACATGTTTCATTCCTTACAAAATGACGAATCAATGTTACCAAGAGTGTTTCAATGTTTTCAGGGGCTAAGATTTCCTATTGTCAGGCAGAATTAGTTTATAAGCCGAAAATGATCATGATTGGGCAATACTTATACAATGATTCTGACTGCTCGGAACATTCACCTGGAAAAGATTGTGATTCCACTTACATACTTGTTAACTGGTTGAATTTTCATCAGTCCGGGGTTTGAGTCCAACACCCTACTAGATTTATTTTTAACTTTTTATCCAATTTCACCAGAGACAGCATTTAAAGAAGAAATTGTGATGTGAAGCAACTGAATGGACACGTAAAGGGATGCACCGCGAGTTTCTTCTTCTTCTTCTGGTCCCTATCCGTTCCGGATGTCGGCAACCATCTTGGCTGTCTCGTCTCTGCTGGTTGATGCTCGGATTAACTCCGTAGTTGTCTTGGAGGTCCATATTCTTATATTTTTTAACCAAGAAGTTCTTCTTCTACCAGCACTTCTTTTTCCTGGAAACCCAAGTTTGTCAGCCCTTAATAGTCTTTGAAAGTGACGAATAGTGTACATGGATGAAACTGATCTCCATATACAGTATCACAATCAAATGCGCACATAACTTCAAGAATACATACAGTATGGTTATCATCAATACTTGTGATTACATCTTTCACTAGATGGAAGTTATCCTTGTAGAACAGCACTGCAGACAACCAAGTTCGCCATCTAATGATAACAGGTTCTGGTGGAAGAGGAACCTCATACAGATGATCCACATGCCAAACATGTAACATAGATAAGATTACGGAAAAAAAAACTCTAAGAGACTGACAGTTTTTAACATATATAAAGCTGTGATTAATAGAAGCACCTTGTGGCAATCACTCTACGAATCAGTAGGCGACAGAAGTCTCATTCAAACACAGTTCCCCCTTATTTCGGACTGAATTGAATCCAGGACAGAAGCGTGTAGATTAAGTAAATAATTTTTCCTAAGGGTGGATTCATCCAGTATCCTTTGATTAACATTATACTTTTGAAGAAATGTTCATACATCTGGATTATTCAATTTAATGCCGTGGGATGTTGCTACAAACAAAAGCTTTACAAAGATCAGCAGAAAATGTACTAATTTCAGAACACGATTTCACACAATTTAAAAGTAGCTGTTGCATGTACCTACACTTTTCTTATGAAATGAGATGTATAGCTGTTTTAGAATGCCATTTAAGTTAAAGTATTTTCTCGCATTTTACATTCTTCTCACATATTTGACATTAAAAAACACTGCCATCACTAGAATAGTCGCTACTTCCTGAAATCCAATACTTAATTAAAAACAATCTTGTGCACTTTTCTTTAGGCATTTTTGAAGTCAGATAAAACAAAACCATGCATAGCAGAAAAACATTCCTGTCACAAAAACTTTGAAAGGCTATTGCTTTGGGAAAGGAATGTACACTTGCCTTTAAAAGTAGAGAACCCTGAGGTCGAATTCATAAATTTATTCTCAGGCAAATTGGCTCGTACCACAAATAGGGGAACGTTCGGGCAAAGTCTTATAAAGAGAAACGCTGGACTTCCCAGTGGTTGTTCCAAGAGCAAACCGATTATAAACCTGTCACTGGGCGAGTTTGGGTCAGGTAGGAAATTCTTCACCTGTGAATGAGACCCTGTTTAATCAAAGAATTTGACAGACTTACTGTGGTGGCCAGGGATTTCCAACATACAGATATGCCAGACTTTTCAGAAATAAATGTCGAAATATGCACATATCCTTAGAATTTGCACTAACCCAATAATTCTGCATCATTTTTGACCTTATTTGATAATTCCTAAGCAACTTCCGTATACCGATGTTTTTGTTCGAATCTCAACACTTTTGGAACAAATTTTGCAGAAACAAGTTTCATACCCAAAATGGATGAAAAAATTTCATGGCATTAGCCACTTGATACACCGGTCAGCAACTTCTCTAATCGTGATTCGGCGATATTTCATAATCATTTCTTTCAATTTTTCTAAGTTTTTATCAGTTATTGATGTGCTAGGACGACCCATTTGCTCTTCATCTCTAACATCTTCACGGCAATCTTGAATATTCTTATACCGTTTGTAAACCTTTTGTTTTCTCATAGTAGATTCAACAAAACCAATATTTAACAATTCAAAAAAAAATTTGCACTTACTTTCATTTTTATAGCAAAATTTAATGCAAATTCTCTAATCTATGATTTATGAACTGAAAAATTGCTAACTGTATCAAAATACGTGTTATGCTTTTAACACCTGAGAAGAGACTAAAATGTATAGATACTTTTAAGGCGTTTGCCAATACAACAAAACAAAAATATCATGCCCGCAAAAATGTGATAAAAGGTAGGTTTATGGATATGATGTCGAAATTAAGGCTCAATTGTCTCAGTGGAGGCATTCTGGATCGCTAAGACCGAAAAAAGCTCAAGAAGTTTGGTGAAATGTGAAGGTTTTACTCACTGTGTTCTTCGATTTTAATGTCACACTGCACCATGTGCTCTTTTCACGAGGTCAAACAATCAATAAGGAATACTACCTTCAAATTGAACACAGTTTGCATGAAGCAGTCTGAAGAAAATGCCCGGATGTAGTAAAACAATGCATAGCTTATGCATCATGATAATGCACCTGCACACACATCGCTGCTTGTTGGTGAAGTTTTGATTAATAAAAATACCAAACAATATAATGATGCCTCAGCCTCCATATTCTCCAGCACCTTGAAGTACAAGCAAAGGCGAGATTATAAGTGTATCACTGAAAGAGCTAAAAGCTATCCCAAAGATAGAGTTCCAGAAGTGAGTTTTTTTTTATTTCTTTTTTTACCTATGGCTTTATGGTTCTTTGACGGCTAAGGTCATTAGAGGCGGGATGGGACTGGGGACAAGGAACAGGAAGGAATTCAGCCATTGCCTTTTTGAAGGAAGCATCCCAGCATTTGCCTGGAGTGATTTGGGGAAACCATGGAAAACCCAAATCTGGATGCCCGGACAGGGATTCAAACCCGCGTCCTCCCGAATGCCAGAAGTGTTTTGGGGATTGGAAGAAGCACCACTGTAAGTGTACAATATCTAATGGGGACTATTTTGTTAGGTATATCAATGTAGGCACACAAAACTCTTTCAAAAAAAAAAATCCATTAATTATATTAAAACGCCTTGTATTAGGTACACTAGAGTTTATTTGCGATTATAGGAAGGAGACACAATTGCTTGGTGAATGCATGAAGTATAAATACCTTGGCAAAACGTTTGATAGTAAACAACTGAGCGGGAAACACTGGGCAGGTGGTAGGAAAAGGTTACAAAATCCTCCATTTACTGGAGAAAGTTATGAAAAGATGTACCAAAGTAATTGTGTAAACTAAACTTTAGCCAGACCATTGCCTGAATATGGAGGTGTGGTGATTCCCATTTTGGTTATCAAATACAAGTGTTGGAAGATGTGTGGAGGACAACTAGATCTGTAGAAATTACCGCAGGACCCACTCAGTAACTGATATGATAAATAAGCTGGATTGGGGATCATTGGAAGACAGGAGGAGGGTTAAGATAGTGCTGGGAGTGTACGACGGTAAGCAACTATTATCAGCAATTTAGTTATATTTTTGTTTATGCTGGTAGTACTGTTGTGTTGCGTAGCTGAAGCATGCATGGTTTAATTGTTATGTCTGTGCATATTTGATGCTGCTGGGTTAGTTCCATTGTTGTTGCCATGCCATTTACCATGGCTGTTCTGCTTTCTGTTTGCACCAAAGAAGAGCAACGTTCAGTGATCCGTTTATTGTGGTGGGAAGGTGTATCGGGCCGAAATTCATCAAAGACTTTCGGTACAATACGGGAACAGTGTTTATTTTAAAGTGTTGTAGGTAGATTTTATCTTTGAATATCTTCTATCGTCGCAGAGGAGGTGCTAGTCGAGTTCCAGCAACCGTCGAGTCAAGTGCCGCATTTTCTGCGTATTTTATTTTAAAGTGTTGTAGGTAGATTTTATCTTTGAATATCTTCTGTCGTCGCAGAGGAGGTGCTAGTTGAGTTCCAGCAACCGTCGAGTCAAGTGCCACATTTTCTGAGTATTTTATTTTAAAGTGTTGTAGGTAGATTTTATCTTTGAATATCCTCTGTCGTCGCTGAGCAGTAGCTAGTTGGTCCCCAGCAACCGTCGTGACGAGTGTCGCCATCTGTTTACATAATTTAAATATTGTGGTAGCGTTTGATTTATTTGCGTTAATTGAATTATAACAGCGTGCTCCAATCGTGATCGCATTTATTTGAGTTTTCTATAGGCAAGTATATAGAGCTTATTTGTTTTTTATTTAGTACATTGGTTGGCTAACACCGTTCATCAGTACGTCCTATTAACTACTAAGTGCAGTCGTCTGGTCTAAATTTAATTCCTCAGGAGGATCTCTTTAGGTCGTGTAGCTGGTGGTAGTAAATTGTGAACAGTTTATTTGGATTACTCAGTTAGTTAAACTTTTATCCTCTCCGTAGTTTTTCCTTTAAAAGTAATATGTGTAGGGACTGTGACTGCTGTGTGCAGACGCAGGTTGAGGTGGCTGATCTTCGCGCTCAGCTTGCAGCTTTGCTAACGAAAGTTACGAGGCTGGAAGCTGCCGTAGGTGACTGCAACAGATGTGGAAGGGGTAACCCTGACGAAGCAGGTGTTGTCACAGGTTCTCCCCTGCCAAATATCGTACCTGCAGTACAGGCTGAGACTTCGGGGCCTGTGCGGCAGTCACCTGATGGTATCTGGCGCGTGGTTTCCGGACGTCGACGCCGCTTGCGGGGGCAGGAGTACAGGTCTGAATCCCAGGAGGGCAAGCCTGTACCACTTTCCAATAGGTTTGATGTGTTGTCTGGATCTGATTCAGATCCACAATCGTCAATCAGCGAGTTGCGGGATCACAAGTTGATGCTATTTTCTTGGATTTTCAGAAAGCTTTTGACTCTGTACCACACAACCGACTCTTAGCGAAGATCCGAGCGTACGGTATATCTGATCAGATTTGCGAATGGATACGCGATTTTCTAACTGGTCGGTCACAGTATTTCGTTGTAGACGGGGAAGCCTCTTCTAAACTAGATGTTACTTCGGGCGTTCCTCAAGGAAGTGTAATAGGACCACTTCTTTTCTTAATTTTTTTAAACGATCTCGGTGACAACGTTAATTGCAGGATGCAATTTTTTGCTGATGATGCACTTATTTATAGGGAAGTGAGGTGCTCCGACGATTGCTTAGAAATTCAGCGCGATCTGGATGTTATTTCGGAATGGTGCCGTGAATGGCAGCTTACACTTAACTGTAAAAAGTGCAAGGCAATGCACATAAGTAATAAAAAGACCCCGCTTGCTCAGGAGTACAAAGTTAATAATTCAGTTGTTGACACTGTAGATTCCCTGAAGTATCTAGGCGTAACAATACAAAGCAACATGAAATGGGACTTGCACATAACTTCCGTTGTAGGAAAAGCTAATTCCAAACTACGCTTCATAGGACGTATTTTGAGAAGTTGTAATGCTCATACAAAGGAAATAGCGTACAAAACACTAGTGCGTCCGCATTTGGAATACTGTTGTGGAATTTGGGATCCGTATCGCAGGGGATTGATTGACACATTAGAGAAAGTACAGAGAAGAGCAGCTCGATTCGTGACTGCTAGTTACAGTCCTTACGTGAGTGTCACAGAGCTAATCCGTGGGTTGGGCTGGGATTGTTTGGCGGACAGACGTCGTCGTTTTCGTTTTGAATTTGCTGGAGAATATGCGAAAATCTTTAAGTTACGAGTGCAGCGAAATTCTTCTTCCGCCAACCTATTTAGGTAGCAATGACAGGAGGGATAAGATTAGAGAAATAAGATGCTGTACTGATTCATTTATGTATTCCTTCTTTCCTCAATCTGTTCAGGATTGGAATGCGCAGAATTAGGATTGGTGCTTAGCACCCTCTGCCACCCACAGTATTTGTGATTTGCTGAGTACAGATGTAGATGTTTGCCATTCATCAATACTTACTCATCTAACAGAACCATGTCACATGCACACTCAATGTTTTCCTCATTTGTGGTAGTAAACGGTCGTCCGGCTCCATCTTGCGTAGCACTTGTGCGACCATTTTTGAATTTTTCAATCCATTTATAGACACTCTGTTGGGACTTGTTTTATTAAATTCACCAGATCAATAACAAAGTAAATGGAAATCGTGCTTTACTGTAACCTCATACAGTTTTGCGATGGCTTCATATTAGCGAGGTTGCTAAATTTCAGGCATAATCTTGTATCAGCCATAGCTCGGTGACCAAACATTTGCGGACCTATGTTTAAAGTTTTTCTTTAGTTTTACTTGTAGAATAACATATAAAAATATTTGTACATCTTTGTGAATCACCCTGTGTGTGTGTGTATATAAAAATATATATATATACACCTCTCATAATGTTCTCCCATTGACGAAGGGTTTATCCCGAAAATTACTTTATTATTTGTGTTTGTGTCTTACGTGTGTTCGCACCCCACACCCATCATCTATAGGTAAGTGGTGGCTCATTTCCCTATCCTAATTTGATTCCTTTCCGCTACTTAGATTCTTGATTTCATTGTTACTATATAAATTTGAACTACCGGCCTGGCAGGCTTACTCGGTTGGCTGCCAGCCTCCAACATACAGCCATCTCACTTTCCTATCTTATTTTTATTACATAGTTAGAAAAACGTTCTGAATATGCAACATAACTCAAATTAAAGAAATTTCTATTCAAAACAAATGTTTTGAAAAATAAAAGTGGATATATTTGCTTACGAATGACAAAGTGACAAAAACAAACGTTTGTTAACACTAGTCAAATACCAACTGGGGTACAGGCAAACAGTGCAATATATCCGACAGACCCGAAAACGACAGGGTAGAAAGTCACGCAGACTGACATGCTTTTTTGCCTTATTTTGCGGATCCACTTAATTTCGTGCAGGATCCACCAGACTGTCTAATGATGCAGGATCCCACTTTGCTGGATTGCAATCCTTAGCTTTGCAGAAGCACCACAAAAACTACAGCAAAAAGTTGGAAGGAGTTTTCACATTGTGAAAGTTTATGGCCAGGCTTAATATCTGCAAGAACTAAGCAAGACATTACAATCCATTTGACCACAAATCTCATCAACTGAGATGTGCACTCTAACACATACACTAAATCGCTCTTTAGGATATTAACAAAATCAATTTTATCTTACTATTTCAGTGTTCTGAAAAGTTGTACATTACACAAAATGTGTTAAATGTAGTAAGTGTAATATTTAATTTATGGCAAACATATTTTGTGCTACTAATATTTGGTTTTATTAATATTGGTAGGTGACTGGTTATTTCATCAGTTTTCTGAAATATAATATGTAAGAAGGAATGGAGTATGTTAAACCAATACATTATAAATTAACACTTCAATAAGCATAACCTGATATTTAAGGTAAATATCTTTGTGCTGTCAGTGCAAGAACTTGAGTGCATGTTTTATTCATTGTTTGTTCTGTATCCACATTTAAAATTGTTTTACTCAACTGTTACAGACATGATATAACCATACCCAAAGTATATGCTTAGTGACAATAGAACTGATTATTTTAGGTTATGCACGAGAGTAATAAATATGTTTAATAAATAACAAGTCACAAAAATAGGTCCAGTTGATTCAGTCTAGTGTGACAGATTAAATTTGCTATTTAATGGATTTTGGAAGCCAGTTTTAGTTTAATATGCATTTTGAATCATAACAGCTGCAACTATGTTATAAGAGAGACACAAAGTTTGAGAGACTTGACACAGGACTCAGATGTGTACACACAAATATTCAAAGTGGGAGAGTTTCAGTGTGTACACATTCAATTATTTTGCCGTCACTAGCACTTTTACACGAATATTTGTGAAAATACTGTACAATACATAGATTAGTCTGATATGTTCATCCTTGGCCTCATGTGTAGTAAATGATGGGTTTGCTTTCCCTATCCATTCATTTCAAAAGAACAGATTCTGTTAACTGTAATTTAAAACGACATTTGCTTATTTCAACTACATTAGCCCTTTTCACTCCCTCTTACCAGCACGCCTACACTCTTTTTTGCCCTTACTCCTTTAACAAAAGTGCCTATTTAAAAAAAAAGTGTATGAAACTGGAATGCTATTAAGAACAGAGAAAGAATCACAATAATACTAATGGTAGAATAGATACAAAATATTTTCCATATTAAGTATAGTATTCATGGCCAAACTATTTCAGGTAATGAGCAAGAAAAAGTGGAGGTATAGAAGAGGGAACTAACTCTACCAAAGGAAAATATTGACAATATTGATCAAAATGTCTTAGGTTAGATATATTTAAACCAGAATTCTATACATTGCATCTTTAGGTTTCATTTAAGGAGGGGGTAGTTAGCTGTCAGCCTAAGGTCGGGCATAATATCAGTTGCCAAGGCTTTGTTAAATATATATTTTGAAAGCATTTCATGTAATGGTCTGCTTCAACCATTCAACTATCTGTAACCCAAATCCCTAGAGACCATGCATCCTGCTAAAGAATGCTGGTACAAACATACACCCAAGAAATCTTATGTATAGAGCAAATATAAACAAAGTAAATACAAATTTCAACTTTTATTTCAAGGCAATTACATTTCATTCAGCCTTCTTAGCACGAGCTTTTTTCACGGGAAGTGGTTTCTGTGATCGCAACACAGCACTGGCTCTCCGTAACGCAGCCTGTAATGATAAATTATTCTTTCAATATATATCTAGTGCAGAGACACTACACAATTTTTAAAAAATCATCAGATATGGGTAGTGGTTAAATAATTGTCTTCAAAACTATCTAGTATAATAAAACATCATCTCAATAATCATTTCAGAGACCAGAGATCAACAAACCTTTCTAATGTCACTCCTAAACCTGTTAGCCTTCAGGAGCCTCTTCAATTTATACAAAGAACGTCTAGGTCCTGCCTTCATAGTTCTTTTGGAGACAGATTTTGATGGTTTGTGCTGAAATAATCATGCAGCATATATAATCATCAAACTCGCCACGATTTAACAGAATAAAGTAGAACATATATCATCAGCAATGGGTAGTGGTAAAATATGTCTTCACTTCATATCCAGAAACTTTAAAACATCATTTGAAATAAAAACTTTTCTGTAAACACCAATAATGCCAGCAGGAAAAGACAACAGAACCCTGTTGTATGAAAATTATTTAATAAACAATGTATTGTCAAAAAGTCAAATTCAAATGAAATACTTACCGATGCTTTAAATTTCTTGCATACCACTGTGAAACCTTTACTATCAGGAGCAGCAACTACTCCAACACTCTTCCGATGAACTAACCCACTGAAACGGTATGAACTCAAGTTCACCAGATTGTTAGGTTCCTGAATATAAAAAATTATAAAAAATTAGTCATTTGTCATTAATGTAACAAATATAATTACTTCAAATTCTATCAGTAATGGGTAGTGGTAATAATGTCTTCATATGACATCAAGGAAATAATAAACATCATTTTAACACCAATTCAGTGAAAACATATAACAAAGGTGCCTTTGCCATTTGGATTTCCTATTCCTCAACCCCTTTAAAAGAGAAATTAAATTCTACCCTTCAAATTTTCCTCAACTTCATGTAAGCATTTTGTTAAAGTAGACTTATTTTTACAACTATATATTACTTTCTAGTTTTGTCAATATGACAAACTTCAAAGAGACAAAGAAAACACAACCAGAACTACAAAATTCTAAGCAGAATGCAAACAGCTATTATGTAAAACTAGTTAACATCTTTATTCTTTCCAGCAATAATCATGGTAGTTGATATTAAGTATTTTATGATGAATAATATACATTTAAAAAAATTGAGGTTTAGCAAAATGAAGATAACTAAAATTAATTACATATCCCAAAATAATTAAAATCAAACAGGTGGACTACTTAATAAATGGCGGAGGTACAGTCAAAAGGCTAGGTCCTGCCTTCATAGTTCTTTTGGAAACAGATTTTGATGGTTTGTACCTCAAAGGCTTACAAACTGTGCAGGCTGAGTGTGTATACAGTAATTTTACCAAGCAGTTACTTCTAGGCAATAAGGAAAGTTGGAATATGAACCTGTCTCTCACCAAAGATAAGAGCAGGAGGACCATGGTAAATTAAAAACAAAAACATATACCCACTTTACAATTACAGGACATGGCAAGGGGATCAGATCTACACACATCTGATCCTTTTCCAGTACGTCTCACATCTAACATGACTACAGTATTTACCAAAATATTCTAAAGCATGTTCATGGTTTTGTGTTTGGCACAGCCCTCTTGCCTTTAACTGTGGTGACTAAATCTCTTTCTCCATCCTTCCTTTTCAATGCACAACAGCGTCTTCATTGTCGCTTTAAGTCACATAATCCTTTATTATTGGCTTAGTATCATATCACATTACATACTCCTCACATTTTAATTTCTCTCATTTTTTGGCAGTTGTCCAGGATGTTATATCATGGAATTAATAATCATCTAAAAAATTGCACCCTTAGTTCAAACGTTCTACCATGACATTACTAACCCCAGTTGAAACAACTAAAAAAATTGGGAAACTCATTCATATCAAAATAAGACAGCAGAAATGTATGAACATTACATAATGGTTTATTCAAAATAAGATAGGATAGGGAAAATAAACAGTTACCCGTCACCACAGATGAAGGCAGGAGGGCGAGACACGTAAAAACACAAAAACAAATTGCACAATATTTCGACTTTAAGTCTTAATCATGTGGAGCGAGACATATGGCAGGGGGAAAGATGTGGTCACATCCCAACCCGCCACATGACTGACGCACAGGCGGAAAACGCGTGGTAGTGGTAGAATTGCCGGGAAAGGGAGGGGGGGGGGGGAAATAGGCTTGTCCTGCGATAAAAGTGAAACAAATCAATATAATCTTTGTGTATCTTAATTTAAAAAGTTGTAATTGAAAATAAAGGGAGATAGAAGAATTTAAATATATATCTATAAAAAAATAAAAAATAAATAACAGACTGTAAAATGAAATGAGAGATGGCAAGTGACAGGTTTATCGTAGGTTTAGGCCAGGGGTGTGTCTGGTGTCAAGGATATGTTGATAGGCTAGTTCCCATCTGCGGAGTTCTGAAGGGGTGGTGGTATTCGGAAAAACTCTCATAGCTCTGACTGTGAAACAGGTGTTGAGGTTGTTTGAATTATGGAAGTTCGCATGAATTGCCACGGGATGGTCTGGGTTGGAAGTATAAACTGTTTGCCTGTGGCCATTCATTCTGTAGGAAAGTTGTTGAGTGGTGAGACCAATGTAAGAGGCAGTGAGTGCAATGGATGCAGGTGAGTTGGTAAATAAGGTGAGTGGTAGCACATGTGGCATGTCCAATTACAGGGAAAGATTCGCCTGTGACAGGATTAGAGTAAGTAGTGGTGGCAGGGTGCATGCTGCAAGTTTTACAGCGGGGTCTGTAACATGGGAAAGATCCCTGTGGAGGTCTAGGGGAGTCGGCAGGTTAATACTTGAGGACCAAGATGTTGTACAGATTGGGCGGTCTGCTGAAGCAAGTGCGGGGAGCAGTGGGTAGAATTTTGGGAAGGAGGAGACGCATTTCAGGGAAGGAACGTAAGAAATCATGCCCACGGCGGAGTATCTGGTTGACAGATTCCAGGCCAGGAAAGAACTGGGTGACAAGTGTTGGTCCACGGTCAGCTTTAGGAGGTGCACGACGAGGGTTGTGGGTGATGGCACGAGAAATTTGTTTTTCCACAAGATCATGGGGGTATCGGCGGGAAACAAGGGCTGGGGATAGTTTTTGAGAGTAACTGGAGATTGATTCATGATCAGAACAGATGCGTCTGCCACGGATTGCAAGGCTGTATGGAAGGGAACGTTTAATGTGAAAGGGGGTGACAACTGTCGAAGTGTAGGTATTGTTGTAAATTGGTCGGTTTAATGTGTACTGAGGTATGGAGGGTCCCCTGTCGTAGGGTGATATCTACGTCAAGGAAGGTGATACAGGTGTGGGAATATGACCATGTGAAATTGATGGAGTGATTATCATTTAATGAGTTGAGGAAGTCTAGGAGGTGGTCCTCCCCGTGGGTCCAGATCATAAATATATCATCTATGTATCTGAACCACACGAGGGGACTGAGGAATAAACTTTAACCAATTCCATGACAATCAGTGATGGCCATTAGGCAAGTAACTGCCTAGCAATACCAATTTTTATTTTAACAGAATATGTATAGTAGTTGGAGTGTTTAGTATAGTAAGCTACTGAAATTCCACATTTAAAAATTTAAGGTCTGCATTTATACTATGATGCAGTTTGGGCTTCCTTGGTCATAGCTAACCAGTCATTGCAACCCAAATAAATTCATGGTAGTGTTTCATTGCAGTGAAATGAAAGCAGATGTTTAGTCAATAAATTAAAGTGGAAAGCACGTCGCCTGTTAAATGATCACAGCTTAATCACCATGTTGAGTCTACAACACTTTCGTAAGTCCATTATTAATATGAGACTAAACACACAACCCTTTTATCAGTTTTCAATCTTTTGAGCAATTTGCAACAATATGGATTTTATACATCACTATAGAATTTTAGATGTGGGTGTAGCAAGGGTATTGAATATAATCTACTTTTAAGTATTCATTGCAACTTTTTCGTTCACTACGATCAGTTTCTCAGTGGTTTGATGCAATCCTCTATCTCTTCTTATCCTGAGCTAATTTAACTGTCTCAGCATAACCATTACAACTTAAAGACCTCAGTTATCTGCATTATATGTTCTGGCTCTCATTTTAGTTTATTCCTTCAACTGATCCCTCAAATGAATTAACAAATTTTACGTGTCCTAAAATTATGGCTACCTTCCAGACACTACTTTACACAAATTTCTTTCCTCGCCCATGATTTATACCCATTGTTTTCTTACTATATCAACCCGTTGAATTTTCAACATCCTTCTACAGCTCCACATTCCAAAGGATCAATTTCTCATCTTTATAGCATTCATTAAGTCTAGCCACCAATTTCATAGTGCTGTGTTCCGAAGTTATAGAAACTTCTTTCAGTTCTAATTCAAAATTTTCTAACTAAAAGGTTCTGTTCCTGCCATCAGCTACAATTTCCTTCCCATTAAAACATTATTTTTATATTTAATCAACTGATATTGTTATAATTCCTACCAAATTTCATGACTTGTTTCGATACTCTATATTTAATCCAAATTAGTTTTTCCAGTATATTATTCAGGCCATTTGGTAGTTTCTCCAGGAAATTATCAGCAGCAAATCACAGCACACAGTTTCACCTTTTACACTTTATTCCTTAATTGCATTATCTACATACAAGTTGTATATTAGCAACAGTCACCCTTATTAAAAAGGTTCCTTTTCCACAAGCCATTTATCTCACTTCATACCTTAACCGAAATCGATAAATGAGGTATCACTTTAAACCACAAGTAACACATTTTAAAGAAGGATTTTTTTTTTTAATTCAACCCTTAAAGTACAAAAGTATCATTATATCTCAAACATTTTTTTTCTCTCACAAGCCTTGATACCAAACCAACATCGATCCTGTGATCAACGGAATTCTCATACAATTATGACCCTCTTTAATTTAACTATTTCTTCTGCTAATACACCTTTACTAACTTATCCACACCATTACTAACCTATCCTCTTTCATAAAATGCGTTGTCTGGAGACAGTGCACTCACCTCCATGAATCGGCAACATTCAGCGAGTCTCGATAATAGCCGAAGTGTTCGTTATACTGCCTGCCACAATGTGCTGATTGGCTAGACAGCAAAATTAAATTTAATAACTGTACTGACTATTTGCACTTATACTGTTAAAAGTGTATATTTACAATATATAACTGAATTTGATTTTTCATGCAAATGATCATTATTAGTTTTTCCTTACAAATTTTTCCAGAATAAATTCCTCTACCATCATATATGATATCCATTTTTCATGGGCGTTAAAACTAGGATGTCATGTGATGTGATGAAAGATAAACAGCAGAACCAAGGTTGACAAGGACTAGTCATTGTACTGAACCACTTCAATTAGACACTTGCATGTATCTTGACTCCACATACCTTGTAATAGTATATTCTTCTACCTTATGCAGTTTGTATCCTGCACCACTGATTATGACATGATCGCCTTTTACAAAATCTCCATGCACAATTTGGCTAAAATAAATACTTAGCTTCTGTGCATTTTTATCCGACATTCTTCTTGATTTTCCATTTTCCTAAACCCCTCCCATAGCTTACTTATCACCACAAGTTTTTTTTATTTTAATTAACGATTAAGATTTAATAACCAAACTGCCCACTATTACCAACCATTTTAGGCAACAGCCTAAACTATTAAAAAAAATCTTGAAAAACTTTCTTTTTCACCAAAGATGTTCTATGGTCTGTTACTACTACAAAACCATGATAGTCACTATTTTCCCATTTCCTTCACCAGTGCCATCTGCCCAACGAAACCACACTTCGTAACACTGACAAATTACACTGGTCGACAAGGTTTTCTTCACAAGAAATCTGATTAGTGAATCTAGTGCATTTTTTCATACTGAATTCAGATATGTAGTCAGAATTTTTCCATGATGCACAATTTCTTGTGACAGCTACTTTTTAAAATTTGATTTTAGCATTCTCTTTGACCTGTCACAGAAATCTTTACCTTACATGTAGCAATTATATTCAAGCTGTATTTAAGTAAATTACATGTAATACCATGCTGAAGCAACAAAAGACATGAGTGTGCAGGTTTATTCATGTTTTGACATGTTAATCTGGCATTGTGACATACTTTATTAACTTACTGAATATTCCATACCCAATATCACATTTTACATACATCAGTTCTTCCAGGGTTTTGCATGTTTCACATTTCTTACCAACTGCTACAAAAATTATTATATAGTAAAATTTAATTCAAAGACCGCTGCTTTTAATTCAAAGACTACTGTTTTTATAACACTTACTGTTTTTATAACACTAATCTACTTTCTATATTATCCTGGCTTTAACTTTCAGTTGTCATTTTAATTTGCAATAATGTCTCTTTCCTACATTCCTTTTAGTGTACTTCAAGTTTTACCAGAATACTTTGCTCCAGCCATTCTACAATTACATCATTTAATGGAGCGGTAACCTTTTTTGGCAAAACATTTTTTCCTCCCTAAACCTTTATACCATACCAGTAACACTGCTTTGTATTTCTTCAGTTAACTCTCACAGTGAAAATATTATTAAGGCACTAGAGAACTGAAATAGGATAATCTCACAGCTCTGTCTCTATTAGAACACTTAGCAACTCTAGTTATATATGGTATAAAAATAAATAAATTCTGCAGAAATCTCAATGAGCAATAAAATTATGTTGGGCTTCTCCGCAATGTGAACCACCTTAAAATGAATTGTCCTGTTGGCATGAAAATTTGCACATACATTCCTTGTGTAATATAATTTATGAATAGTTATACATTACAGCCACCATATAGATATTAATCGGGTAAAATCGTTCAAAATATGTGCAGTTCTCTACGAGTTATAATCCACAAAATAAGTGTTGTTACCTGTTGAAGTTTACTGCATATGTTTCGTAGGCTTTATTCTTACTTGTAAGATGGTTCACATTGTGGGGGCAAATTATGTTGTTCACAAGGAGACCATCAGACATGGTAAGAACGGGTTTTGATCTCCTGAACATGTCTTGAAAGATATTCACTCCAGATACCTCAAAGGTTTGTTTATGAGAAATCAGCTTGTTCGTTAAATACTAGAGACATTGTGTCAAATTCAATGTGGGGCACTGTGGTCCTGTTGGCAAGTTTTGTGTCTTCCAATCTGCAAGTTGGGGTTCAAATCAATTTACTACTAATTTTTCTTAATGGAATAATTGTTTCTGTTTCTTATCAATAAATACACTTGATCTATTTTCAAAATAGGTATGCTACTCTAATTTTAATCCAACATACTTTTTAAGATTGAAGTTTCTCTTGGCTCTGAGAATTAATATAGCCCTCTCGGGTGACTAGCCGAGTGTGAATACGCTCTTCTCACTCGGCTAGTTGAACGAGAAGACTATATTACATATTTTTAACTGTTGTAACTTGCAAAATATCTTCAATTAAATGTGTAACAAATGTTTCAGTTTAGTTCTGAAAATATAATTCATTTTACTGTTTACTGAACCTAGATGACTTTTTATTCTATTTTGCCATTTTTATACTTTCTTTGCATTAATAATATTAATCTTTTTATTTTGTTGAAGAAGTGCTACGAGATTAAAAGCATACCACTTTCGGAAATGCTTGAAAATTATTGAAAAGAGTTAACTTTAAGTTCTGCTAAAGATACAAGGGGGGAAAAGGTAGGCCTATGTATTGTGTGTAAGAATTTGGGATAGACTATATCAGCCACATCCAACTAAATTAACTAAAACTTAGTGCACTATGCTCACATATATAAGGCTCTAGTGAGTTAATGGTTCCCGGTATAGGGAGTCTCCCACTGGTTGCCAATGTTGTCCAGAAAGTAGCAATGACTGGACCATTTTTTTTTTTTTTAACTGCTTAACGACTCTTAACAGCGAGGTCTTTACAGGCGGGAAAGGAAGGGGGGCAAGGAATGGGTAGGAATTCGGCCATGGCCTTTTGAAGGAAGCATCCCGACATTTGCCTGGAGTGATTTGGGAAACCATGGAAAACCCAAATCTGTATGCCCGGACGGGAATTCGAACCGCCGTCCTCCCGAATGCGAGGCCAGAACGCTAACTGTTACACCACCACGCTCGGTCTGACTGGTCCAGGGCGCCCTCTTGCCCTTGGGGTTGAAAAAGGCCCATAAGGGCAGATGAATCAAAAATGATTAATGGCTTGGGGATGTAGAAGTTAACAGGAAGCCACTACATTAAAGACAAAGTATTCCGAGGTTACGCAATCCTCACAAATTACATCTTGAATGATGGTTTCTCCCTGGGTAAAATTCCCCAATCCTATTTCAGGATGGGTACTGGTCATTCTATGAGTCAAAGCATGGTATGTTAAGTCTGAATACTGCAGATTGGAAAAATCAGAAATGTAGATTGAACATCAAGCTAGATGTTGGGATTAATGAGATCAAGCAGGATACATAGAGTAATTAA
Source organism: Vandiemenella viatica (assembly GCA_031002005.1). Taxonomy (NCBI): domain Eukaryota; kingdom Metazoa; phylum Arthropoda; class Insecta; order Orthoptera; family Morabidae; genus Vandiemenella; species Vandiemenella viatica. The sequence continues at coordinate 189,429,411 of JARYHS010013630.1, forward strand.
CATAAAAGTGGTCAGTGGATTAACTGGTGTAGTATTTATTATGAACAAGAAAGTAGGGACAAATGTGAGTTATTACGAACAGTTTGGTGACAGGATTATTTTGCTGAGGGTCAAAACAAAGCCTGCTCCAACCACATTAGACCAAGTGTATATGCCAATGTTATAAGAAGATTAAATAAAGAATATATATAATGAAATTGAAGAATTAATCCAATATGTGAAGGGGCAGATAAATCTAATAATCATGGGTTGATTGGAATACAGTAGGAGAAGGGAATAGTATTGGATGATTTGGTCTACAATAAAGAAATGAATAAGGTTCATTGTGGCAAACACTATATAAGAAAAATTCACAAATAACACACGGAAATGTACAGGAAGTACTGGTAAATATCAGATAAATCATATGGTCAAACAGATTCAGGACTGTAAAGCTTATCCACAAGCTGACAAACTTTGACCACAATCAAACATTTACGAAGTGCGGCCTGATATTCACAAGAATAGGGAAGCAACACAGGAAGAACAGACTGGAAATGAACAAATTACAAGAACCTAATATGAGAGAAAAATTTGCAGAGATGGTAGACCTGAAACAAGTTCAACCTAGGTCAAATGAAATATTTTGAAGAGATAAATTATCAAAGCCAGTAAAGAAACACTAGGTTTTAGGGGACAAGCCGCCTGAAAACCTAGGATCAGAGAAGAAATTTTGGAGTTAATGGATCAGAGGAGAACGAAATGCTTAGGATGAAGCAGGAAGAGGGCAATGCAGACATTTTAGAAATAAAATAAACAGGAAATGCAAAAAAGCAAAATAAAACAGGCTGCAAGAAAAGTATAAAAAAGTAGAAAAGGAAATGGTCATAGGTAAGGATCAAACAATTTTTGAAAATGAAAAGATGTATAAACATTATAGCTGCTAATGGTAACCCTCTTAAGCTCAGAGCAAATAGCTAATCAATGGAAGCAATACACAGCGAAACTATATGACAGGGATGATTTGAACAACACTGTACTTGGAAAAAGAATGGTAACATTGATGACTTAGTTCTCGTTTTAATAGAATTTGTTAGAGCTTTAAAGTAAGATAGTTTCAATTGATATGATTTCTGCAATTCATAGGACTACAAAGATTATTCAAACATATCAAACAGTTATGAAAGAGATTCCAACTGATTTATATCATCTTTAAGGCCAACAGAACATGCTTTAAAATTAATGACCAAAGTAATACACATAAAATTACAAAGGATAGTAGAATAGTATGTGATGGTCAGCTTGCATTTAGCAGTACAGAAGTGCTCCTGGCTTTAAGATTAATTCTTGAAGAGCGGATCAAGAAAAACAAAGATGCTTTAATGGCATTTGTTGATTAAGAAAAAGCCTTGGATTGCATTAGGGACAAGATGTTTAAAATTTTGAAGAAATCAAACTACTATGGACAACAATCAAATGATTATAATAAACGTACATAATCAAGAGAGACATCCACCAGTTAAGAAGTATACGAGACAAAGTTGCAGTCTATCCCCATTAATATTCAACTTATATGTAGAATAAGCAATAAAGAAAGTGGTTACTGTGCAAAGTACAGCCAGTAGAAAAAACTGTTAATTCGAGTTGAAAATACTACTAGCTTCTTCCTTGGCACTTACTCTTTAAGGAAAAATGTACCTGAAAGCTGTAAAATATGTAACAAAGGTGTAATCCGTGCCGAAACATATGTTTACACACCTTACTAACTTGGCGTTGATAGAGATCTAGAGCCGCCTGTGATGTAATTATAATCAGAATTTGGCATTGCCGTTTTCTTCACTCAAAATCCTCTAAGCACCATGGAATATTAGTAGTCATTTGGGTCCAGGCTGCCATTCAGCCTAAACACAAAATGGTTACACATATTACGGCATTAACGGTAATAGACGTCTCATTCCATGTGTGACGTCATTATAGTCAGAATGCGGCATGGCGGCCTCTTTAGTCGTTCAAAATCCACTATACACTATGGAATATCAGTCGTAATTCCGGTCCAGGCTGCATTTCAACCTAAACACAACGTCCACCTATACAGCTCTTTGAAAATCAACATGTGTACAGCTTGAGGAATAGCACATTCACGGTAAAAATGGCTGCTACACATCGGCTAATACCGCACATAACCCGACAATTTTCACTATATTACTTCTTTCCTACCCGTTTTATCGGCTTCGCGTACACTTTTTCGTAAATAGAAATGCGTAAGGAATGTGTTAATCACATTTTCAACCTGAATTAACAGTTTTTTCTACTGGCCGTACTTTGCACAGCACCCTACAAAGTAAAAGAAAAATTTGAATATGGCACAAGTGTTCGAAGAGGGGAAAAAAAAGTATGTTAACACAACACATTAATGATCTTTGAGAAGTTACTGAATAGCACGAACAAAATACTGAAGGAGGATTTTGGACTAAATATAAATCAAAGTAGGACAAAAGTGATTAAATGTAACAAATTCTAGCAATAGCAGATTAAATATAAAAAGAGGATCGGTACCAACAGGGGAAGTAAGTTGAATACTGTTACTTAAGAAGTAAAATTACAACTGATGGCCAAAGCAGTAATGGTGTTAAAATCATAACACTAGTGAAAGAACATTCCTAAAAAGAGAAGGCCCTAGCACAATCACTGGGACTCATCAAGGAATTGTAGTTCTGGTCTGAAAACTGTTGTACATGTTTGTTTGGTGATACTATTTAATATACATAGCTCAGAGCTGTAAAATATATAGATACCTCAAAAACTTCACGTAAAAAGTGCCTACACCATGAGCGACTGGGAGTAGCGTTATAGCGAAGTATAATGATCATGCACACGTTCTTTGAACAATATTATTTGGGAATATGTTGCTATCAGAAGAATAAATATGGAAAAAATTACACGCTGAAAAAAACTTTCAACCATAAGAGAACGTTAGTTGCCTCATTTACGTACACACATGCTACATCCAACGATAATAGGTATTACACTGTCAAGAAACATACCCAGCATGTTATGTCGGAGATGTTAATATTCTGTGGCATTTATCAAAGTAGGTTGCAGCAATATTAACATAGCTTATGTTTAGGTTGAAAGTGTGGCAATATCCTTGTTTCAGCATTAGGTTGAAGGAATTTAGTTTTTATAGTTGGCATGCAGCCTGTAGCAAAATGGCATTTGGTTCTTGTTGTTAAAGCATAATTCGCTAGAAATTTGGATTAATAAACATTTATTATGATTTTCAAGCAATCATTAGTGGCACCTAAGGATAGGTTGAAAAGTATCCTGGACCAAATTGTACATAGATACTTCCTTTTGTAGCTTAATGCACTTGAATTTTTTTCTAATAAAGTTAAGTTGGTTTAGTTTTTGTCATTGTTGATCACTGATGCATTTTGATGCACGTAATATTAGCATCGCTGGAAGTCGCATATGACAACAAATGGTGTCCTCTCATTGCTTAGTGAGTAATGTTACAGCAGTTTTTTTATTATTTTGTGTGAAGTTTGTGCATTATAGACTATCTTGATGGGTTTAATAGAAAAATTACTCAACAAAATACTCAAAGGAACGATAGCGTTATCATTATACATTGCTATATGCATTTTCCCAGTCACTCGTCACCTTACGTTATGGCACTTTTCAAGTGGAATTTGAGAGGATGGATATATTTTACAGCTCTAAGAGCAACGTACATTAAATAATATCACCCAACAAACGTGTGCAACAGTTTTCAGACCAAAACAATTCCTTGAAGAGTCCCAGTTTGTGCTATCACAAAAAAAAAAAAACTTATTACCAGTGTACCAATTCAGTAAATTCAACGCTTCTGTACCCGGCAACAGAGAAACGGCAGAAACAAAAGCTGCTCTCAGACTAAAAAATCAACTAGCTTCGATGAAATGCCTATGTTTCTTACAAAGCAATGTATGCATAAAGCCCCATTAAGTGAAAATTTGGTGATGAAAGTTGGGAACTGTATACTGAAATGACGATGTTAGCCCAAGATAAGAAGATATGGAGGATTGCAACAAACCTGATGACAGCAAAAAAACAGATCAGAACTGTGTTTTATTTCTAATATTTAACAGGAATGAGGATTTTTCAGATTTGAATATCTCAGGAAATAATGATCACTTGAAGAAATTACTGCATTACCCTTCAACATATATCCAGATGACAGAAATCCGTTCTTACTATGACTGATGGCAGTAAAAAGAATAAAACTGACTTCTAAAACCAATAGCAGTTTTATTGGAATTATGAACAATGATAAATTTGCAGCCCCTGTCACAAACCTAGGCTTCAATAACAAATCTATATAACATCTTACGAAACTTTCAGTGGTAATGCATTAACAACTTGAAACATCATATATATTATTCCTAAAAGGTGTGTCACAAAACAATATCTCCCTTCACACCTAATCAAAACTGATAAATAACGTGGTATCTTAAAGATTAAGGCAACCCCCTTTAGTAACATCATATTTTAAGAAAGTAATTTTTCCAAACTCACCCTTAGAGGGCAAAAATATTAATATTTCCAAAATGAGTTTTTGTGTCAAGAGCCATTTATTTCCCTGAAAACATAACCAAAATAGATAAATGAAGTATCATTTAGATCAAGATCTCTGGTTTGGTGACACCATATATTAAAAGATGAATTTTTCGGAATTCGACCATTAAAGTGCAAAAGTATTAATTATTTCTACAACGTGTTTTTGTGTCACGAGCTATTTATCTCCCTTGATATATAACCAATATAGATAAATGATATTTCATTTTAAAGATTAAGGTGTACACTTTGGTCACATCATATTTTAAGAGAGGTAATTTTTGGAATATGATCCTTAAAGAATCATTATTTTCATAATGTGTTTGTTATAAGCCATTTATCTCCCTTTAAGCGAAATTGATAAATGAGGTATCATTTAAAAGATTATGGTCCCCACTCTGGTAACACTATAAATTAAGAATGAAATTTTTCAGAATTTGACCCTTGAAGCACAAAAGTAATAAATACGAAAGGCACACGTGTTAGACAGTTCAGAGCCAAGCCACTAGATGACAGCGGCACATACCACAGAGATATTACTAAATTGCTTTACTAGTGTCTTGTTACATAACTATCACACTAAACAAATAACAATTGATACAAATGAAGTTATTTCACACTATTTATCATATTTGTGAAATTTTTCACACAGGCCATTTAGTCTCACCTTAACCTATTACTAGTTAGTAATCATGAAATGGTGGTTTTTTTTTTAAAACCATTATGAATTTATGACCGTATTAGCTTATATCTTATTTCTAAATGCAAACAAACAATGATGATTTTAAGTTTAGTATAAAGTTTGAAAAAAAATTAGGCAAAACCTGCAAGAAATAATTTCAGTATCTGATATTGCATTAATAACAATTAGTTTGAACTTAATACTAACTGTGCTAAAAGGTTTCCTGATGTTTCTCTTCTTTGACAAGTAGGCATTATTGTTGCGGATGATCATCCATGTCAAATGTGACGACATTATCAGCCTGCAACTGCAAACGTAAAGAAATGACTAAACAACTGTTAAATTACAGCATCTTGAGGATGCCACAAATATCCGCTGTTGAATAGAGCGAAATAATTTTAAATTTGAAATTACAATATTCACAAATACTTTGTTGAAGTATACTAAGAAAAAATACTGATACTAGAGAATTATTTTAATTCCTTTTGCATTATGAGAAAACGACAGTTCTTTAATTTGGTTACAATATCTTATATCTTTAAACGAGCAATTTTTGTATATATATATATATATATATATATATCGGATCTCGGAAACGGCTGTGATGATTTGGATGAAATTTGGTATTTAGATAACGTTTTGACTTTTAAGATTACCTAAATAGTTATCTTCCCTACAAAAAAGCGAGTTTACAAAATACGAACAATTTTGTCACTCCGTATATCGAAAACGGCACTAGCGCCATCTCGTAGACAATTCAGGTACCAGATAGCCTACAAATTGATTTTCTTTGATTTCAAAGAATAATTAAACGAACAGTTCTTGTATACTGGCTGACCCGTGGAAATATTAACACTGCAAGTTTAATTGTAAAACATTTAAAAAGGAAGATAATTAAAAATTTATCAATGGTTTTATCAGAAACTTCTTTATAAAGTAATCATCGTTTACTTTTTGACCGTAAAAAGTGGTTGTTAGTTAGTCATTAAATACTACCTCCTTAATTATAAAACATCTTTTGATTTCTGTTCAATGTACAAGATTTCGAGTAGAGTTTGATAATAAAGTAAAAAGCCGCGTGCGAGTGCACATACGAAAAAAAGGGTTCTGATAAATAGAATCTTGCCTTTTGAATCGTCTGACCTTGTGCTTTATTAATGTTTATAACGAAGGTTACTTCTTATGGGAATTTTTTTATTAGCATTTTGAAATGCTGATCAGAAGATGTGAGATTACTGCCATGTATGAGCATAGTTTTATCAGAGTGAATAAATTTAGCACACATGATGTTCTATTAACGTCACAACCCGATGATGAATTCTTATAGAACTCGATGAAACATATCGAAAATAAAGAATAAATGTTCTTGGTTTTCGAGATATAGCATGTCAAAAATCATTTACAGGTATAGTTCCTTGTGCTTTTGGCGACGTTTCTTCTGGTCCAGGCTGTATTTCAACCTAACAACAACCACTAGGTACAAAATAAAACATTGAAATTACATTTCCACCATATAGACATGGTCATTTTGGTGGATTTTTTTTCTGGACCAGGCTGGAGCTAATCCTAACCTCTTCACTTTTGAGATATAATATCCCGAGAACTAAGCGAGATATCAGAAAAATTCCTTTTTTTCGATTTGTCTCGACGAGTTTCATACGAATTCACCATCAAACTTGGCTATGGCGAAATATGTCTTCTGGTTCAGGTCGCATTTCAACCAACCGCGTAAATTTTGAGATACGATATCTCGAGAACTAAGCGAGATATATATTAAAAAATATTTTTTACTTTCAATTTTTCTCGTCGAGTTACATAAGAATCCATCATCAAGGGTTATCGTAGAATCCTCTGAAATACCACAAATCTCGCACCATTAATTAATAGGGCCTATCAAACTGGCATTAAGATTTCTATTTTACATAATAATAGCATTTTTTTAAAAGTAATATGTGAGGCGGTCTCGCAAATGGATCTAGCGATTTGGATGAAATTTCAAATGTAGATAACGTTTTGCTTTTCAAGTTTTTAACACAATTTTTTTTTTTTTTTTTTTTTTTTTTTAAAAAAAAAAAAGAGAGGAGCACATTTGTATTTGTTTTCTCGAAAACGGCTCTAAACTCATTACGTAGAAGTTTCAGGTACCAGTACGCTTACTGATGTTAGTTAAGCTTCTCTTTGGTGAACTGTGCACCTCAAAACGCCTAGGAAGCCTTCAAGCCTTTTACTTTAATCAAACTTTACTCGAAATCTTGGATATTGAACAGGAATCGAAAGATACCGAGCGTAGATCGGTCACCCAGGTACTAGACATAAAGGAGTGTAAAGCCAGTAAAACAGTTTGATGAGTAGCACTGTGATAATTAGCTAAATTATCAACTCTATCATTACTGTATTTTCCCCTACAAGTTTCATGAATGTGTAGCATTACAAATTGCCTCAGTTCTTATTTTATTTCATTAATCAGCCAGCAGCAATGATAACAAGCTAGTCATTAGCAATTAAATGTTATTACAATATAGCGTATACTGAAATTACAGAACTCTCATATTACTATCGTTCCCACATTACAATTATACACTGACATTAATGCATTCACGACACAGAAGGATTTCACACTTATGTCATTTACTGAATTGTGACATTTGTTGGGACTGCATAATTTGCTGGAGTAACTTATTGGGATACCGTTGCCACAACATACTGCCTCGCTATGTAAACACTTCCAGATGGAAAGAGTATGACGTCACTACATTGCTGAATGTGACATATATGTTCCGGGTGCAGCTTTGAATGTCATTAACGGGGCCTTTCACGGAAAGTAGGCCATCACTAATACGTCTTATATTGTGAAATTGTTAATTTTGCACCAGTAGTACAGGAATAAATTCATTAGCAATGAGGTTTTGATGGAGCCTTTACCAAACTAAAACGTAACTATAAAACCCCTTATTGCAGATACCTAATTTCTATATCCTATCTATCACTGTTACTGTCGTTTACGTCTTGAAGCAGCCTGGACCATAGAGAACCGTCGGATACGACATTGCTGATAACCAATTTCCAAATCGCATCTATATCTGTTAGTATGGTCCAGGTTGCATTATAACCAAAACACAAATGGTTATTGACGAAATCTTTTATTATTAATAATTGATTTTGATCCAGCCAACAGTGATGATAACTCAACTTCATCTATTCAACCAGATTCTAATGATCAAACTACAAACTTGCATCATGATAATGAACTCCAGCCTAACACTGAATTTGTTTTATTATCAACAACAATTTTACTTTTAATAGTCCTACATCAGTTACTTCAAAAAGTTCTGGACTACTTCAACAAATTCCCTGAACTTCAACAGCGCTAATGACATCCAACATTTCACAAAAAGCTCAAAGTCCAGAGGATATTTGGAAAAACACCATCTTGGTCTGAAATTACTGGAGAACAAGCAAGCCATCCAAAAACAGTCAAAAGAAAAATACTTTCCACCATGACATCAAAGAAATGGCAAGAAATTCATGAAGCAGAAATAGTTGAAAGAGAAATCAAAGAAAATTTAAAGAAACAAAGAAAAGAAGGAAGAGAAGACAAGAAAAAGAAGAGTGACAATTTTAATAAAAAGAAAGAAATCATTTAAAAGTGGGGAAGCAAAATAGAGGAAGAAGAGACATCGACAGAGGATGGAGATGACATGTCATTGCACGACTCTGATGATAGTATTTGCAATCTAGAGGATCTCATATCACAAAAATCAGACTCAGAAAATGAAGGAAGTTTTTTGAATGTAGACAACATACAAGTTAAGCAAACATGTCATTGTTGAATAAGAAATACAATTTTTTCCTAGTATCATAACAAGAAAGAAAGGCAAATTTTTTTAAATAAATGCCTTAAGTAAGGGCGATGTTCAAGGGCTTAACTGGAAATGGCCTGTCCCTGAAGACAAAGTCTGGTATCTTCAAGAAGCTATCAAAGAAATAATACAACCTCCAAAGCTTGTATCTGCCACATCAGGAGTTTACTCTGTACCAGAAATTGAAAAGTAGAAGACCTTATATGTAATTTTTTTTTTTTTTTTAAATATGATCTTAGCCCAACAAATTAGCCAAAAATTACATCTTATTACTGTATATATTGGCTTAATCTTTTTTTATTAAAATGTATGTTCTGTTTTCAAGTTTTCTTTTAAATACTGTTCATTTACTGGAATAATTGTGTTGATTTATTGGTTATAAGTGTTCATTCACTTGGAGTTTGGTAGACATTTCAAATTTATATTAAAAACGTTAAACCCTTTAAGAATTAATATCTTATTTTTTTTCCCCAAATTGTTCACATCCAAATATAGTACGTTGAATGTTGTCAACTTACAAAGGTTTGTCAATTTTTTAAACAGTTTCAAACTCTTCATTCATTGGTGTGTTTACCCTATTATTTCGTTATACAGCATAAAATAGGATGCATGTTATGTCATTGGATGCATATTATATGTTGTTGTTGTTGTTATTAGGATTTTAGGGCACGTCGACGACGGGGTCATTAGCGCCCTGCATATTATAAAAAACGGCTCCACCGCAGTGCAAACTACCTTAGAAGGAATTTTCCTATTGGCATTAAAATTTGTATGTACACACGTTCCCTGGATGATATAATTTATGAATAACTGTACATTACAACCACCATATACATATTTATAAACGTTTCTCGGGCAACAAACCGAGTGATGTTATTAATACACAATATTTCGGCGACTTTATTCTCTGTCGCCATTTTCAGGTGCAGTTGCAAGTCTTGAAGTCTGCCTTGAAGTCAGCCTTGAGAGTGTTATTTGTAAACTGGCATGGCAACGACAGATGTTATTAGACGCCCGCGGAACACAAAAAGCAGAGCGTTGGTGATGAGCAGCCTCAATTACAGGAATCCATGCATCACTTATCTGGAATCCACAATCCCTGTTTACCAAATCAGACGCGAGGCGAAATTCAAATGCTTCTTTAATGATGCTGTCAGAGAAGCCTCTCGCATGTGTCAACACCTTAGTCGCTTTGAAATCGAAACCATGTCCTTCTGTCAAACTATGTTCCGCCACTGCTGATTTATCTTTTTGCCCCAGGCGAACGTGTCGGGCGTGTTCCAAACAACGTTGTTGTACGCACCGTATGGTCTGACCGATGTATTTCTTTCCACATTCACACGGGATGCAGTAAACTCCGGGTGTACGCAGGGCAAGGTCATCTTTTGGAGAGCGCAAAATGTTTCTCAATTTTGGTGGTGGCAGAAAAATGGTGTTAATGCCATTTCTTGCCAGGACTCTTCCGACCCTAGATGTTGTGGCGCCAGAGTACGGCAAGAAGGCTAATTTATCGTGTGGACCATTATCGTGTTTATTAGGCCTACGATTCATTTCCCGGAATGCCAACTGTATCTGATGTTCGTTGTATCCATTCTTTCTGAAGGTATCACGGAGATGTTTTAACTCACTAGGAAGGCTGTCTTTATCACATATTGCCCGCGCTCTGTGGACAAGAGTAGTTAGTACTGTATTGCGCTGTGCAGGGTGATGATAACTGTGCGCGTTTAGGTAAAGGTCTGTATGCGTTGGCTTCCTATACACCGTGTGTCCCAAAGTTCCATCAGATTTCTTTATAATCAGAATGTCCAAAAAGGGCAAGCGGCCTTCCTTTTCAACCTCCATCGTGAATTGGATGTTTTTGTTGACACTGTTCAAGTGAAGGAGAAACTTATCTAGATTGTCTCTGCCATGAGGCCAAACAACAAATGTGTCATCTACATACCGAAAGAAGGCACTGGGCTTCAGTGGGGCACTTTCCAACGCTTTCTCCTCAAAATGTTCCATATAGAAATCAGCTATAACAGGTGACAGGGGACTGCCCATTGCAACTCCCTCGACCTGTTCATAGTAGTGCCCGTCATACAAGAAGTACGATGATTGTAATATGTGGCGGAACAGCTCAACTAACCTGGGCTCGAAATGCTGTTGTAGTAGAGCCATCGTATCAGCCAGAGGAACCCTGGTGAAGAGGGAAACCACATCGAAGCTCACCATCAAATCCTGTTGACGTAGGTGAAGTTCTTTAACAGCATTAATAAATTCCACCGAGTTTTTTACATGGTGAACACATTTTCCCACAATTTGCGATGACAACTCGGTCAAGTATCGAGCCAGATTATAAGTGGCCGATCCAATAGTACACACTATTGGCCGTAATGGTGTTTCTTGTTTATGGATTTTTGGTAATCCATAAAGTCTGGGTGGAACAGCTGCGCGGGGTTGTAACTGTTTAATAGTGTCTTCTGGTAGCCCAGAACATTTCAGCAGAGCTGTTGTTTTCTTCGCCACCGCATTGGTCGGATCTTTCGACACTTTTCGGTAAGACGCGTCATTTTCGATATATTAAACTAAAGTTTTGTAACATGTTCCTTACACAGAAGAACTGCTGAATATCCATCCAGTTGTCTGTTTATAACCCCTTGACTTTGGTGGCAGCATAAGCTAATAAAGGTTCCATGTGGCCTAACACCATATTATTTGCTGTAAAGCTATCTGCAGTCTTCCATGGAGTAGGTTCAAGGTTGAGACCAGCCTCTGATATTACTAGTTAGTTCAGTTGCCACAATCAGTTAATCAAGCAGTCTTCATTCTTAGTTATTCAGTCACTGTCACATGCAAGCAGAATCGTGATGTAGCAGTGTATTATTAAATGATTTGCGAGTTCCTACCAGTTCAAGAATACAGGCCTACTCATCTCAATCACATCATGTAGAATGCTTATCTCCATGAATTCGTAACGTACTCGATTCTAGTCATGTGCTCAGAAGCACGCAAACACTATCAGCAAGTTCCCACACCTTAGCAGATGATGTCCAAATTGCCGGAGCGCAAGATTTTCAAGAGACTAAACCAGAAGCAAGTCTTTTGGGGGTCAATAAGCAATACACACCTACCACTAACACACTGCTATTCCACAACAGATGCAAATGATAGCTTTATGCATTTCCCAACTACTTTATTAATGTTCCAAGCATTGCACCATCATTTGACTAAACTTGCTACTTTTTATTCACTCAGCGGATACCGGTCTAGTCACATCCAACCTCCTTGCTAAAGTACAATAAAATTTTTTGATAGATATGTTCGTCTTTTTTGTACAAGTCAATCCCAGCCGCAGTCATCTATATCAAGTGCCAAACTTTCCTATCCTCCCTTTGGAACAAGTGTAACTCAGAAAGGTGACCCAATAATACTTGATTATACTTCAATACTAGCATAAGAATAGCACATTAATACTGTTTTCACAAAGGATTTTGACAGTCATATGTGACTGGGGGTTTACTGAATGACAGTAATTAGAGTAAATGCTCCTTTGCTCTAGATCACACAGTTTCCTAACAGTGAGCAGTACTATGGTGGCAGCTAGGCTCCTCAATCAGATTCACTCTTGAAAATTTGCTTTGATGAAGCATCCACTATCCAAGGAACACAGCACTACCACACGTTCATTTCCAAAACTACTTCAAAATTATTGGTGAAAAAACTTTTCATGTGACATGAAGGGTGGGGACAAGGAACCATCAAACTGAAGAAAAATGAACTTGATGAAATGAAAATAGCTTTTCCTCATCCATGTGGGAAATCTACATAGTTCACATGTCCAAAAATTCTGATATTCTATTCTGACAAAAGTGAATCACTGGAAGAAGTTATCTTCTACTAGCAAGTGATGTATGCCAGACAAATGTGACTTTAAAACTTTAAATGATGGGCCTACGTATCTCACTACTAGCTCTGACTACTGTACTTTCTTTGGGTCAGTGCTCATATATATCTTCAGACATTTAAATATCATCACTCTCTCTTTTTGCTTATGGCTTTACGCCTCACCGACACAAGAGGTCATTAGAGGCAAGAGTACTGGGGGCAATAAACGGGAAGGAATGACCTTTTGAAGGAAGCATCTCACCATTCACCTGGAATGATTTGAGGAGACCATGGAAAAAACAAAACTGGATACCCGGACACCGGATACCATATCCTCCAGAATGAGAGGCCGAAGCATTACCGCACACCACCACACTCCGTCCTTGTATTATTCAGCTGAATACAAGGGACCTACAGTTTAATGTGGAATCCAAACCACTGAAGCATTCTGGTGTACTTCATACTACACAGCTAGCTGTGCCAAAGGTGAAGGTAGGGTTAAGGTCCTCTGAAGACTCCTACCAAGACAGGGGAAATTGTTTCGACAGTGAACCCTATCATCACAAATTTATATTTTGGCAGGTGATTCATGGAATTAATTTTACAATAAATACTTTCAGATTTTTATAAAATTATTTATATTAGCCTATACCATGTGATACCACAGAAGAGAGCATGATGGGATTCTGTCATTACCGTGGTACCACAATCTGATGATTGATTCTTATAAAACTCTACAAAACAAATCGAAAATAAAGAATAAAATTTTTGATATCTCGCTTGGCTCTAGAGATCGTATCTCAAAATTGACGTAGTTAGTTTGAAATACGACCTGGACCAGGAGAAAAATTTCTCAATAGTCAAATTTGATGACGAATGCGTATGTAACTCGACAAGACAAATGGAAAATAAAGAATAACGTTTTTTGATATCCCCCTTAGTTCTCAAGATATTGTATCTCAAAAGTGAGGTGGTCAGGGTGAGATCCGGCCTGGACCAGAAATTTCTTTTCCCCCAAAACCACCATATCTACAAGGTGGAAATGCACTATAGGTGTTTTATTTTCTTCCTAGTGATTGTTGCTAGATTGAAATATGGCCTGGACCAGAAGAAAAAGCACCAAAAGCAGAAAGAACTATAACTATGGGGTCTTTCCATCTCAAATCAACTAAGTCTGAACCTTGACCTCTCAGATTTGGATGAATTTTTTTTCATGATATGTACCCACCAACACTAAATTCGAAATTTTTCTGACTTTTGGTTTTTGAGTTTCAAGGTTTTAAAAATCAAATAAATGACATTTTTTGATTGATTTTATGATTGTTTTAAAATGCTGTAGCTCAAAAACTGTACAACCTAGAGAGCTCAAACTTGCACCATTGTTTTCCTCTAAAAATTCCCTTCAATTTGATATGTAAGATGACTATGCTACCTAAATTTGAAATTTTTTAAAAATTCACAATTTTTTTTTGTAATTTCCGAAATACTTACACTCTGATATTTTTATAAAAAATATATGTTGTCCAGTCTGACTGACTACATGCATGCAAAATTTCAAGATGGGATCTCAATGGGTTTTTGTATAAAAATATATTTTACTACCAGAATACACACTACAGAGGTGAAAAGCAGACTATTTCTAGGCTATGAATACTAAGGTAGGCCAGCATAATTCTAACAAACTTAAATTATTAAGTTAGCCTTTTTTATGTAACATTACCCTTTTATTGTTTGTTAATTCATCAAATGATATTTTAATGCCAGAATACACAATATAAAAAAATAACTTAAGACATTCACTTTTTTATTATTAAAAAACTTTTTTAAAAAAAACTAAAAATAAAAACGGCAATAGCGCAATCACTGGGACTCGTCGAGCAATTGCCGTTTTGGTTTGAAAACTGTAGCACATGTTTGTTTGGTGATACTATTTAATATATGTTGCTCTTAGAGGTGTAAAATCTGTAGATACCTCACAAACTTCACTCGAAAAGTGCCGTAACACTATACCGCGAGCGACTGGGAGAAGCCGTATAGCGAAGTATAATGACCATGCACACGTTCTTTGAATGATATTATTTGGGAATATGTTATAAAAGTACTAGCTTCGAGCCCGTCAAAAATGACGGTTTGTATGCAATATCCTGGCAGTTAATTTTTTTTTCAATTGGTTAATTATATGGAATTGTTATTACATAATGCTAATGGCCTGGATTTTGTAATGTTCTAGATATTTCATTTGCAGTTCACATAGCGATACAGTAGTAACTTCTACTGAATTAATGACGATGGAAGTATAGAACCAATAAAATTAAAAACAAATTAGGAATCCCACAAAAACTTTTGCTGTCAATGTAATATCAGTTTTATTCCTGGTCCACACACAATTCAGCACGATACATATGATACTTCTTTCCCCCGCAATAAATAATACTTCCAGTAACATGGCGCTTATGAAAGCAGTTTAAATGGTTTGTAAAACTCATTTCAGAGAGAATTATGCTGTAACAAAATGTGTCAGTTGCGATTCTGGTCAACTTAGCCCCAACCTCCATTAACATTGCATTCGAAAATCATAGTTTTTATTACCCTCATATGAATAACGACAGGCAGCACCTATGGTGGTTGTCTGAATTTATTCTGGAGAAGATTGCACGAAAAAGCGAATATAGACCATTTTTATTGAAATCTTTGTGATATGAGTACCATACTGTGGTTAGATTATCGGAGTATTTGACTATGATTTATTTAAATAAATACATTTTACTTTAACCCTTTCATGGGCGGTGGGAAGATAGCTTCCCACATACTTTAAAGTCTTCCAGGGGCCAAGAGACTCAACATTCCCACATCTAGCTGGTGCTGCCATTTGTATATTAGTATGAGAAACACGCGAAAATTCTCGCTGCTGCCAGCAGTCACACTGACAACAATTGATGGTGCATTATTTGATTTTTGGGCTCAGTTTCATGTCAGGAAATCGTCGTTTTGGTGTTACTTCGTGGTTATTTTTGTATATCTGCAGTTAGCAAGACAATTACTGTCAGGATTCTCATCAAGGAAACGACGTGGGCGTCCACCTGTATTCGTTTTAAAAAAAAAGCACACAGTATTAGTGTTCCTAATGAAGTCAGACTGTCAAATGTGGGTGAACATCTTCCAAAGAAAACTGTGAAGTATAGGCGTTGCCTTTTATGCAATACAAGAAAAGAAGAAAGAAGAACAAGAATAATGTGCTCAAATTGCAATGTCGCTTTGTGTGTTGATCCATGTTTCAGACTGTTCCATAACACTCAGTAGTGTAACTTTTGTTAATATTTTGTGAATAAAGGTACATCTACCAATAATATACACTTTTTAATATTGTTTTCCAGTGTAAATTTTTGAAAGAAAATTTTTTCCAAAATTTTCAAAAAAACCAGTGCCTAAATTTTTTTTTTGGTTTTTGCGTGGTATGTAATAGTGTTCCATAGCAAGTGATTGAACCCCCAACTGTTACCTCTAATAAGCTCAGAAAAATGTGCCCACGAAAGGGTTAATGACGGAAAGCATAATATCAAAAACGGATAACGGTCATTTATCTCGGTGAAACATTTCGCGATTCGTAAATTTGTTGTAAACTTTCTTCGAGTTTTTAATTAACTTCATTGTTACTTATCATCTGCCAAAAACATTCTTAGGTTATGTTTTAACCTCGTTCTTATAACTGGTACAGATAAAATAACGCAAACATGAAATACTCTTCTCCTTGCATTAATTTTTGCATCTAGTTGTCATAAATAAACAAAAAGCAACATGTAAATTTAAACGAACGTACCAATTGTAACTTTGTAACGTATGATTTCCTCGCATTAATTTTCTATCTCTGCTCGCCGCTATTTGGATGCAAGAATATCGTTGTTGAATTGCGAATTATAAATTGAAATAATTTTTAATTATATCTTTCGTGATATGAGTAACTTATTCTGGTTAGATTATCAGAATATTTGGTTATATTTTATTTAAATAAATGCATTTTTATAATTTCGAAAAGGAATAACTGTTATTTATTTGACTGATTACGTACGTTTCTCTTAGTTTATAATAAACTTCATTGTGTCTTATCGTCTGCCAAAAAAATTCTTAGGTTATGGTTTAACCTAGTTTTGATAACTGATACAGATAAAATAGCGTCAATATTGAATCCCCCTTCTCCTTACATAAATTTCTGCGTCTAACTGATACAGCGTAAATATTGAATCTCCTTCTCCTTATATTAATTTCTGTGTCTAGCTGTAAATAAACGAAAAGCAAGATGATGGAAGTAATGTAATATGGTGGTTGATGATTGGCCGTTTGTAACAGCCCTAATACCTGAATTTTGAATAGTATTATACTGTATGAAGTATTTGTAGTGAGCTAAAGTTTACTTGAAAGTGATTTGGTATGTTTGTTCTGTAATTTCTTGTAAATCAGTGTATATTGACTTTGTTTTAGGTAAGAAAATTATTTAAAGTCCATTTAATATGTTTAAGAACCGAATGATGCATGAGAATTTCTTAAATGTTTGTAATTCCATGTATTAATGTAAGTTACGATGTCTACAGGACAATTTTCCACCATTTGAAAGGATTTCTGTAAATAATTTTGTATTTAAGTATCTCTGATTACCATTTCTGATCATTTTGTAATGTTATTAATTAATTTTGTATCAATTCCAATTGTTTTTAATATGTTTGATTGTTTGAGTGATTGTTAATGGTCGAGAAATATCGGGCGGATGCCTTTGAAGAATTCTCGTAATTTCGATAGACTATATAAACAGATCGCCTGGACATAGAAGTTAGTTTTCGTTCATTCTGTTTGTTACTTGAGTATTCAGTGTTTCAGAGAGTTTCATCCAGTAGAGTTCACAAAGATTTTATTTGCAACGACTCAGAAGTGCATCTTTGGATTGTAACTATGCTTGTGAATATCGCTGACTTGTTTGGATCAAAATAAACAAACATCTTCACATAATTTGCTTGGTGGACTTTTTTAATTAATTCATCGGTAATTAAACCACCGAAGAACCTTAATATAGCGACCGTTGACAGTGACGAGAAGTTCTTAAACATCTGTGGGATGTTTATCTTCTAAAAAGAATCTGCAGAAAATTGCGACGGATTATCGGCGATAAGCGAACATAAACTGCAAAAAAATTTCGACCGGCTACGACACATAGAGGTTATACAGGCGACACGGATTTGACGGCAAGCGGATCTTCTTCGGCCTAAGGCGGAGATTTTCCAGCGGGAATCTGCTGTAATCTTCCGACGAGTGGATTTTCTTCGGCCTCAAAATCATCTTCCTACAGTGAATTGTGAAAAGTGTGGTTAAGTGTTTGAAGTCAGTGTGGTGTTTAATGGTTAAATAAGTGCTTCTAAGTGAAATTTAAGTGATATAAAGTAAGTACTGAATATTCAAATTTGACTTTTGCGTGTAATTTTGTGGCAGGTTAGAAAAATTTTAATTCTTCTTGACTTTGTTTTCGTGTTGATTTTGCTAAATACTGAAAATGGCTGATAGTCAGAATCTACAAGCATTCCTAGAGTCTTTTGTAGCCAGTTTTAATGCAAAGTTTTCCGAATTTGACAACAAATTTTCTGAATTTAAAACTGAGTTAAATCTTGACAACAAATTTTATGAAATTAAGTCTCAGTTTTCCGAATTTGACAGCAAATTTTCTGAATTTAGAAATGAGTTAAAAAGTGATAATGATAATAAATTTTCAGAATTTAAAAATGAGTTAAATATTGACAGCAAATTTTCTGAAATTAATTCTCAGTTTGCTGTAATCAATGATCAGTTTTCTCAACTGCAACAAAACAATGCTAAAACATTCTCTGATTTGACTAAATGTTTTGATGTTAAAATCGCAGAGCAATTTCAGGGTTTTAGCTCTCAATTCAAGGAGGATATTAACAATTTAGATTCAAAATTGGGGAAGGCAGTAACAGAATGTAAGGAGAAATTTGAAAAGGTTACAAAATTTTGTGAACAGAATAAGGCTGAATGTGAAAATTTGATTTACGAGGGGGGATCAAATATAAATGGGATTTTATTTTTTATTTAAATTCATTTATTGGAAAACACAAGGTAATTACAATTTATTTTTCCACATAGTTTCCTGCTTTGGAAATACATTTTTCCCATCGTATGGGCAGCTTTTTGATGCCCTCATCATAAAAAGAAGAGGGTCGTGTCACTAGCCAGTTGCGCACGAAGTCTTCCACACTCTCGTCATCTTCGAATCGTTGCCTCTTTAAGAGGTCCGAAAAATGAAAATCGCAGGGCGATAAGTCCGGACTGTAAGGAGGGTGATCAAGTGTAGTCCAGTGCATTTCCTGTAGTTTAGAGACAGTTAGAGATGCAGTATGGGGTCGCGCATTGTCGTGGAGGAGAATGACCTGTCGAATCGGTTGGTCTCTTCTTTTGCGGCGATATGCAACTCTCGCCTTGTTCAACAACTCGCAGTAGTAAGCAGCATTGATTGTGCATCGTTCATGCAAAAAATCAATCACCAAAATGCCTTGCTGATCGAAAAAAAACGGTTGAAAGAACCTTGCCAGCTGACAATCGAGTCTTGGCTTTCACTGGTGCTGCCTCCCCTTTCCTCCTCCACTCCTTACTGGCGTCTTTGGATTCAGGAGTGTAATGGTGAACCCATGTTTCATCGCAGGTGACGATTCGACTCAAAAATGCATCACCTTCTTCCGCAAACCTTGCTGTAAGCCGCTGACAGACTTCCAAACGTCTCAACTTCAGATTTTCGGTCAAAAGCCGAGGGACCCATCTGGAACACACTTTACGGAACTGTAAGTGTTTTGTGATGATTGCTTGACAGCTCCCATAACTGATTCCGACTTGTTCTGCAATTTCTGACACTCTCACGCGTCGATCGACGTCAATAATGTCTTTAACCGCACGAATGTTTTCGTCTGTAACGCTGGTCCGGGGACGGCGATCGTGTTGCTGATTTTCCACACGTTCTCGTCCTTCCTTGAACTTTTTATGCCAGAAAAACACACGCGGCCTTGACAGTGTTTGATCACCGAACTGTGCAGTTAATCTCTGGCAAATTTCCGCCGCTGTAACTCCTTCAAGAGCAAGAAATTTTATAATAATGCGTTGCGCAGTGGAGGGGTGCACCTGTTGCTCTGACATCGTGAGCATTACTGACTAAACGGCGGGAAATATCTAACAGCACGCTCTCCCCACTCCTAATGGTCCCGCCTAAGCATAGCAGAAGCGCGGGGCCAGTACTGCCAATTGTTGATGTTCAGGAACAACAATCCCGTTTATATTTGATCGCCCCTCGTATAAAGAGGTGAAGGAAGTCAGTGAAAATTGTGATAAGATGAGGGAGGAGTATGTCACTTTATTCCAAGCCAGTGATAGTAAAGCTGCTCAAAGGGTCAATGAGCTGAGACAGGAAGTGGTTGGTTTAGGGAAAAATGTTAATACATTGGTGCAGCAACAGGAACAGTTAGTGCATGGATTAGAAAGTAATGTAAATCAGTTGGAAAAAAAGGTTACTGGGTTACAGGTTCAGTTAAGTCAGATTCCCTTAACAGGTAGTCCGGTTATCAGTGCTGATATTAAGGAAGAATTTGAATTCTATGATGACAGTGGAAGACTTCACCCTATTGAGTTTATAGATAATTTGAAAGGTCAGACTATTTTAATTTGTTACCCGACAGTAAGAAAATTGCACTTTTGGGGAAACATCTAAAATCTTATGCTAGGGCATGGGGTGATAGACAAGCTAGGGAAGTGACTGACTACAAGCTGTTTAAAGAAAACTTTTTTGAAACATTTTTGGTCGACAAGCAGGCAGATTCAGGAAAAGAGGGAGTTAATGACTGGAAGGCCCTATAAACCTGGTAGGGAAACTCAACATGACTTTTTTCATAAATGTTGGATCCGTTGTAAGTATTTAGACCATCCTTATGGAGAGGAAGAATTCATTGATTTGATAGGAGCTAGGCTACCTCAGCAAACAAGAAATTTAATTGCCACTTTGGGTGTAGTAAATGTGGATAGTTTCTGAATTGTTGAGACGCTTGGATGCCCAGGAGCCATTCAATGAACAACATTACCACCATCAACACCATAGGAGGGGCAGCAGGAGTCCCCCTAGAAGGGGTAATGGGTCAAGGAATGGTAGATCTAGGGGACGGGATCGGAATAATTACGCAAGAAGGAATGATAATGGGGAAGTGAGAGAACAGAACCATCAATCTGAAAGGGAAAGGCAGCATGGGGGGCAGACAAACTAAAGACCACCCTGTGATGGGCCCCGCAGTGGTGGACAAGAATGTGGGTCCAGGTACCAACTGCTATAGCGGTTAATACCATTTTTATAAATAATCCCCGAGAAGATTTATTGGAAGAGGTGGATGTAGCAACAAGTGAATTTCAGGATAAGGTTATGATAGATGTAATTAATGATGTAAAGGTTGATAATAAGATAAAACAGGAAGGGGACCACCATAGTACCATATCACTAGAATCAGTGTGCGAAAGTAATAATTTTCATGTAGAAGATTTTCGAAATGGTCACAGCTTAATTACAAAAAAGGGGCGCAGAATTTATAGTGCATACTACAGTGTGGCTATCGGAAACTTGTAAGATCCAGAATGGCATAGTTGGGACTATGTGTGCTAGTATAGGTGGTAATGAAGTTTGTAGAAGTGCTGAAATCGAGGAGTTTCTCAGA
This sequence comes from Vandiemenella viatica, assembly GCA_031002005.1. NCBI lineage: Eukaryota > Metazoa > Arthropoda > Insecta > Orthoptera > Morabidae > Vandiemenella > Vandiemenella viatica. The sequence continues at coordinate 189,451,136 of JARYHS010013630.1, forward strand.
TATCTTGAAGTTGTTGTTGTTGTTGTTATTAGTGTTTTAGGGCGCGTCGACGACGGGGTCATTAGCGCCCTAACAACAACCAGGCGTGACAATGTGGCAAAATTGCCGTCTCTGTGGCCGACTGTAAAGGGGTCGGCCACAGAGACAGCACAATAAAATACTAACATACTAAATAAAATACCATCTGCGTGGCCGACTGTAAAGAGATCGGCCACACAGACGGCAACATAAGAAATAAAACTGAGACAAGGAAAATTTAAAAATTCATACATTAACTGGTTGGCTGTAAGAGGGCCAACCAGTTTAAAAAACGAGTTAGCTGGCTGGCTGTAAAAGGGCCAGCCATATAAGCAGTGTCACAAGTAAAAGCAGTACTTGGATTGATGGTTGTAAATGGCCACCAATCCAATATAAAACCTAGGCCGATCTGCCCAAAATTTTTGGGACAAGACCGGCCAAGCAACAAAACTTTAAAACCTTAGCCACATTGTCACTATCATTGTTTAAAATAAGTGACAGATCGTTGGCTAAGCCAACGTCTGCCCTTAAGTCTAAAAATAAAATACACTCACTTAAAATGTGGCGTACCGTCAAAGGTACGCCACAAGCATCACATTCCGGTGGGTCCTCCCGGCGGAGGAGAAAGCTATGTGTCAGAGGACAGTGCCCTATACGGAGGCGAGTCAGGAGAACCTCATCCCTCCTCGCCCGCTGGAAGGAGCTGCTCCACGGCTGAACGGTCGGTTTGACCAGCCGGAGCTTATTATGCTCTACCTCCAGCCACTGCCTCTGCCAAATGTCAAAAACAAATCTTTTCCCCGCCGAGGCAAGGTCAGACTTTGGGACCGGTTCAAAGTCAACTCTGACCTTGTTGCAGGCTAACTTGGCAGCTTCATCAGCTGCCTCGTTCCCCCTGATTCCCACATGACCAGGTACCCAGCAGAATACTACCTCCTTTCCAGAAGATTGGAGGGATCGGAGGGTGTCCTGGATGTCCTGGAACAGACGATCTGCTGGGTACATGCTTCCCATGGCCTGGATGCAGCTGAGGGAATCACAGCATATGATGTACTTCATGCTGCGACTTACTTTCATATGCTGGAGCGACTTTAACAAAGCGTAACACTCTGCAGTGTATACGCTGCAATAGCTATTCAGTTTGTAATTATAAGTCGCTCGAGGGAACACTACGGAGCAGCCAACTCCGTTAGCCTGCTTAGACCCATCCGTGAATACCGGGGTAAAATCGTGATGCTGGTTTAAAACATCCATAAACATTCTGATAAAAACATTGTCATTGGTAAACAGCTTGTTGTACCTGGACAATTCTAAAACAGTTCTGGGCCTCTTTAAAAGCCAGGGAGGAGATTTACTCCAACCCTGGTGATAAAAAGGGGGCATCTCAAACCCATGCTCCTCCATAATAGCCTTTGTGCGTAAGCTAAACGGTTTGGTTGCTCTTAAGCGGTTGGTATACAGTCGTTCGTAGTTTGGACGAATTACTACATCGTACACGGGACTAGCTGGTGTTGTGGCAATGTGCAAGTAGTGTCGCACCATGAGGAGGCGCCGACGGGTGGAAAGCGGCGGCTCGCCTGACTCAGCACAGATGCTGATAATCGGACTGGTGCGGTAGGCACCGGTTGCGAGCTCGGATTCCTGCATGATGGACACTGTCTAAAATGCGCAGATAGCTGTCCCGTGCCGAACCGTATACTATACAACCGTATTCAAGCCGCGACCCGCACAAAGGCTTTATAGAATTGTAGCAGGCAGGAGCGGTTCAGCACCCCATAGACCCTGCACCAAAGGCACTTAAAATATTGAGGCTTTAGGGCTCTGGCTTTCACATCTTTTAGATGTGGTAGCCAGCTTAACCTACTATCAAAAGATGAGGCCCAGAAACGATATTATTACTAAAAGACAAATATGGTGTTCCTCAGGGTAAGACGAGGTTCTGGTAAAAGGCTACGAGATCGACCTAAAAAGTACGCACTGGGTTTCTTAGGAGAAAATCGAAACACCAGTTCGCACCTGACCACTCATCAAGCCTGTTCAGCGCGAGCTGCAACTGCCGCTCAGCGCTTCGCAGACTAGATGATGCACAAAAATTAAAAAATCATCAACATATAAGGAGAACCGTATCGGACTCCTTATTACAGTTGTGATGGCTGTTTATCGCAATAGCGGAAAAAGAAATAACACTTAAAATTGAACCCTGAGGAACACCATTTTCCTGGATAAAAACATCTGACACTTCCTTACGACTCGGTACCGGAAGCAACGCTGAGATAAAAATGACTGTATGAAACGGGGTAGATTTCCCCTAAAACCCCATTCATGGAGTTGTTTTAAAATACCATACCGCCAGGTAGTATCGTAGGCCTTGTCTATGTCAAAAAACACGCCAACAAGACTGTTGGTTCCGGATATAAAGGCGTCCTGTATCGCCGCTTCCAGTAGGATCAGGTTGTCCAAGGTAGAACGGAACTTCCTAAATCCCACACTGAAACCGACTCAAAAGGTTTCGGGATTCAAGACACCAGATAAGGCGGCGGTGACCATCCGCTCCAGTGTCTTCCCCACGCAGCTGTTAAGGCAATGCTGCGATAACTACCTGGCAACAATTGTCCTTCCCTGGTTTTAAAATGGGTATTAGCGTTGCTTCTTTCCACGAGTCGGGGAAGTGTCCTCCGGTCCATATATCGTTAAAAATACCTAGAAGGTACTCCTTAGCATCTTTACCAAGATGCCTCAGCAATCTGGTACTTGGATCAGGTCGGGTCCTGGTGCTGTGTCCTTGGTGCCTTTAAGGCGGCTTCCAACTCCCAAATGTAAAATGGGTGTTGTACGCGTGGATATCCGGCGAGTCGAAGCTTAGAAAATCTCGTTCGGCAGCAGCTTCTTCTTTGCTTGAACCGAGGTTCCAGCCTGTCAGACGAAGTGATAGCAGCGAATGACTCTGCCATCAGCTGCGCAATACTTCGCTCGTCGGTGACTACACGTCCCTGATCCAGTAATCCAGATACTGGCGATCGAGAGTACCTTCCAGATATACGACGGATTGACTCCCATACTTTTGTCGATGAAGTGGTATCGGTTAATTGTGCTCACAAAGTTCTGCCATGACCTTCTCTTGCTCTCCTTAATCACTCGACGCGCCTTTGCTCTAGCAACTCTGAACGCCGCGAGGTTGTCAGGTGTTGGATGCAACTTGAAACGGCGCAAGGCCCGACTGCGGCCCTGGATGGCGGAACGGACATTCATCGCTCCACCAAGGCACAGGCATTCGTCGCAGCGCCCAGAGTTGCTAGGCATAGATATATCAGCCTCGCCTGGTGGATCACTTCGGTGAAGTGTTTCACCTTCTCGTCAATAATGTCACGCTGTTGAAGAGTGACGGACCGGCGATAGAGCTGCCAATCAGCTCTGCTGATATTCCATTTGTGATGAATAGTTCTTCTTCCACGATCGAGTTCCATGTGCAGCCATATAGGGAAGTGGTCGCTTCCGTGAAGGTCGCGATCCACCTCCCAGCGCACAGAGTCCCGCTACAGAAGGAGAGCAAAGGGAAAGGTCAATGGCAGAGGACGTACCGGATGCAGTTGTAAAATGAGTCATTTGGCCGTTGTTGAGGATACACAACTCCTCCCGCTCCAATAGTCCACAAATTCTCGACCTCTGGGGCAATCGGTGGTCGACCCCCAAAGCGCACTATGGGCGTTGAAGTCTCCCAGTAGGAGATATGGCCGAGGAATTTGCCGCACCAGATCAACCAGTTGATCGTAATCAACTGGTGCACCAGGTGGTAGATATATGGAGCAGATGGTAAAGTTGTATTGGGCCATATATTTTAACTGCAACTGCTTGTAAAGGGGAGGTGAGAGCAACAGGTTCGGAGTGGACAGTGTTTTGGACAAACACTGCCACTCCCCCCTTCGCTCGATCACCCTCGGTATCGTCCCTTCGGTATATATCATAACCTCTTAGCACGGGTTCGTGTGACGGTCTAAAATGTGTCTCCTGTAAGCAGAGACACAAAGGGTTAGACCGTGCTAAGAGTTGTACCTCTTCTTTGTGAGCCTGAAAACCGTTTAGATTCCATTGAAGTATGGGAGCCATCCTATTCATTAAAATTAACCCGCCCCGGTTCGGGTGGGACATCACTTCCTGGCTGCTGAGAAACGGGTTGTACCCTCTTCCAGCAGCATTACTATGTCATCAGGTTCCGATGATCCTATATCCATCTCCGGCGCACTAATCGTAACCTCGAAGCCACCTTGTTTTTTTCTTTTTCCTTGGTCTCTTCCCCTTCTCCCTGCCACTGGGCAGCCTGGGCGGGGATGAAGAGGGCGACCGTATGAATTTTGTGCGGTCAGTTTGTTTAACCTTTGGACCCCTATTTTTCTCCTGTGGCTTAATAGGTTGTACTGAGGCTACTGCAGCCTCAGGTGCTGCTGTAGGTTCAGGGTGTCTGTTACGACTGGTGATGCTACTGGTGAGGCTTTGACTACTGCTGGAGTGGGTCGAGGTTGCAGCCGTGCTGCTCCCGACGTCCGCAGTCTTCGGTGTTCTGACCGTAACGGTTTTTGCGCCGCATTTACACTCGCAAGAGCACATTGTGCTCGTGCTCATGTCCGCGGTGGACGTCTGGGTGGCGACACTTTCTTTTCTCACAGGAGTTTTCACCATAGTCGCGAAGCTAGTAGCGAAGACGGGCGGGGCAAGCGCCTTTACCTTCTTCTTCGCCTCGCCGTACGGAATTCTTTCTTTTGTTTTATACTCCTGGATCTTTCGTTCTTCGACATAAACTCGACACGACTTGCTCCATGCAGGGTGGGATTCCGAACAGTTAATACACACCTGTGGTAGAGTGCACTCCGTACCCGGCTCATGGGCACTCTTGCCGCATTTCCCACAGGTGGCATTTCCTTTGCAGTTCACCGTTCGTATGTCCAAACCTTTGACACTTGTAACAGCGCATCGGGTCTGGTACATACGGGCGAACATTCAAGTTCAAATACCCTGCTTTAATTGATGTTGGTAACGTTGGCGTGTCGAATGTCAACACGAAGGTGGCAGTCTTCTCAAGGCTGCCATTTACTCTCCGTGTTATCTGTCGGACCTCAACCACTTTTTCAGTTCCCCATTCCTTAAGGAGTTCCTCTTTGTCAACATCTATTAAATCGCGGCAGGTGATGACGCCTTTACTGCTATTTAGTGTTTTATGGAGTTCGCATGTTACTGCGAACTCCCCGAGGTTCTAACACTTAAGGAGCATGGAGGCTTGCCTGCTGGTAGAGGTTTCCAGCAGCAGGGTGCCATTCCTGAGTTTCTTAACAGATTTCAATGTGCCTGCAATACCCTCCAGTCCCTTTGAAATATAGAAAGGGGATACCTTTTCAAAGGTCCCTTCCTTCCTATGCATTATGACAAAAGCATTATCTAATGGGCAAGCCATTCTGTTACACTCTGTTCCAGATGCGGGTGGGCTATCAACCCTCACACGCTTCTTTGAGGTGGGTGTATTTTTATTATCCTGCGGCACACCCGTACCGCAGGTTTTTTGGGTTTTTGTGGATGACTGAATTTTGGTCCCACGAGTAAAAACCAGTTTAAAAGGAAGTGCTAATACAACAGGGTCGTGCGCAGGTGCCCCTGAGGTTGCACGCTAGCGAGTGATTTCCCTCATCACTCATTCGCCTCCTCGGCACGTGTCTGACCTTGAGGTTGAGGGGTTTTTTATAGAGGTTTGTTCCGTCCTCGCAATCCAGGCGATGAAGCCAAGATCCCCGTTCTCCTAGGCACACAACGTTCCACCGCCACGCCCTACGGTGGTCGTTGAAGCATGGTAGGAGTTTACGGTGTGGGAAACTTGCGGCGCTCACAAGTTTCCGGCTCGGGCACCGCGGGTTCGCCAAACCCGTACCTGGCACTTGCGTACCAGGCCCCTGCGGGGAGATATCTTGAAGATGAAGGTGATACAGTGGTGTGGATAGGAGACCTAGATGAGGAGGAGAATTGTAAGTCAAAGTATTTGTCTTCTGAAGGAAGAGAGAGGTTGAAAAGCCTTATGTACCAATCCCTAAGTTGGAAAAATGTCCTAATTTTGACCTAGCTGATACGTTATTTAGCTCTTTATTTGGTGTAGATGATGACATTGAAGAAATGGGTGGGAGTAAGGATTTATTTGAACCAGTTTCTGATTTGGAAAAATGTACAGAATGTGACTTAGATGACAATATGTTTTGTACCCTCTTTGATGTGGAAGCTAATAGTGAAGTAGTAATTGCTGAGAAAAATAATTATTTTGTGGAGGAAGTCAGTAAGCCAGATGTTAAAACAGTTTTAGGTACTGATTCAGATAATTTGGTAAGTTTAAGTAGTAATCAGATGATGAAGAGTGGGGTTGGAAGTAATGATGGACTAAACTGCAGTAGTGAGAATAATAAATTTGTATTACCAGTTGAGTCAGCAACATTGCTTTTAAGTGACATTCAATTTGCTAAAACAGAACCATTTTATGTCTCAGCTGTTGTGTGGTTGTACCAAAGTCTGATGTCTGAGATGATTGGAAGTTTGTGTTTCTGTATGTATATAGTGAAGCTTTGTGTGAATAGAAATGTAATATTAGATGTGTATACAAAAGTTGAAGAAAACTGGAAGGTTAGGAAAAAGTAACTTACATGGTTCTGGGTTTCCAGGGAAATCCTGGAACCCACTTATGAGAATTAATTGAAATGCGTGGTTTGGGGAGGGGTCCCTACATGTAAATATCTAATTTTGTAAATAAGTTTGTGTGACAGTTTTGTGTAGAAACTTTTGATATTTTCATGATGTTGTGACTTTCTACATTGTAGCTGACAAATTATCAGCTGTAAAATGTAAACAGACTGTTGTCATTAACAAGCAGATATCAAGTGTGTAATTTGGTGTGAAAATGATTGTAACGTAAGGTGATGGCATTGATCGTTTGTGGTGTAAAAACAGTAAATGATAAAATGATTGGATCTGAGAAAAGACAATTATTGTAAACAAAATCAGTGTCATGGACTATGTGCAGATGGTGTATGAACAATTGTATTTGTTCATTGGAAAGTCATTATGGTTGATTGATTGTAATCTGTTCGTGTCTGCATTATGTGTGCATTCAACCTGCTTAGATTCGTGACAGATTCAATAAATTTTATCTGTGTAAAATTAAGTGAATCCTAAGGAGGGGTTGTAACAGCCCCAATACCTGAATTTTGAATAGTATTATACTGTATGAAGTATTTGTAGTGAGCTAAAGTTTACTTGAAAGTGATTTGGTATGATTGTTCTGTAATTTCTTGTAAATCAGTGTATGTAGACTTTGTTTTAGGTAAGAAAATTATTTAAAGTCCATTTAATATGTTTAAGAACCGAATGATGCAAGAGAATTTCTTAAATGTTTGTAATTCCATGTATTAATGTAAGTTACGATGTCTACAAGACAATTTTCCACCATTTGAAAGGATTTCTGTAAATAATTTTGTATTTAAGTATCTAATTACCATTTCTGATCATTTTGTAATGTTATTAATTAATTTTGTATCAATTCGGATTGTTTTTAATATGTTTGATTGTTTGAGTGATTGTTAATGATCGAGAAATATCGGGCGGATGCCTTTGAAGAATTCTCGTAATTTCGATAGACTCTATATAAACAGATCGCCTGGACAGAGAAGTTAGTTTTCGTTCATTCTGTTAGTTACTTGAGTATTCAGTGTTTTCAGAGAGTTTTCATCCAGTAGAGTTCACAAAGATTTTATTTGCAACGACTCAGAAGTGCATCTTTGGATTGTAACTATGCTTGTGAATATCGCTGACTTGTTGTTTGGATCAAAATAAACAAACATCTTCACATAATTTGCTTGGTGGACTTTTTAATTAATTCATCAGTAATTAAACCACCATAAAGAACCCTAATACGTTCTCTAGCCAATAGCAGTAGCCGCTATAGACGACGCACGCAGACGCCACGTTAGCGTTTTATATAATAGGATTTATATGGAAAAGATCACACATTTAAAAACAAAACAAAAAACAAACAAAAAAACACTGAACCGTAAGCGAACGTTGGTTGCCTCATTTACGGACACATACGCGACGTCCTACGATAACTCGTACATAACATATCCGCATGTTATTTCCAAGATGTTAATATTGTACGGCATTTATCAAAGTAGGTTGCGACAATATTAACATACCTTATGTTTAGGTTGAAAGTGCGGCAATATGCTTGTTCCAGCATTACGTCGAAGGAATTTGATTTAATAGTTGAAATGCAGCCTGTACCAAAATGGTGTTTGGTTGTTGTTGTTCAAGCATAATTCGCCAGAAATTTGGATTTATTAAACATTTATCATGATTTTCAAGCAGAATCATTAGCGGCACCTGCTGATAGGTTGGAGTGCAGCCTGGACCAAAGTGGACATAGACACTAGCAGTATAGCGTTACGGCACTTTCCGAGTGAAGTTTATGAGGTATCTATACATTTTACACCTCTAAGAGCAACATATATTAAATAGTATCGACAAACGAACATGTGCAACAGATTTCAGATGAAAACAACAACTCCTAGATGAGTCCCAGTGATTGCGCTATTACCAGAAAAACTTCCTTAATTTGTGTTTGCATAAAACTGATTTTGAAGTTGAAGCAGAGAGGGAGTTCTTTGCAACATCCCATGGCAAGCGTGCCATGTGATGGCCTTGGCGGCACTGTTAAGCGGCTAGCTGCAAAGCCAGCTTACAAAGGCCATATGACCAACAAATATTAACACCCAAATCACTATGTATTTGCCATGGAAAACATTGACTTTGAATATTGCACAAAAGAAGACTATGAAGAGACCAAAGAATATTTACTTCCTCGGTTTACTGAATCAAAAGCGGTTGTGGGAACACAAAAGTTTTACTCATATAGACCCCACACAGAGTAAAATTACTGTCAAGCCTTATCATTTAAGTCTTGATGAGTCTCTTGAATATGTGACAGCAGTGAACCAAATAACACCATCAGATATGGAAAATATTGCTGCTGGTTTTGTGACACTAGGATATGATGACTCTTGGTGGCTAGGATGCATTGAAGAAAAATACAATGACATGTACCGAATAAATTTTTTTACATCCAAAAAGTCCAGCCCATTATTTTTACTATGCACAACCAAGATATTTATTAGATATCCCAGGAAATACTCTTTTTACAAACAGTGGATCCAACTACAGCTACGGGAAGAACCTAGGGTCAACCGGGGCTAATTTGATACACTCAAAAAAGTGAGGCTAATGTGATACGGTTTAATAAAATAAATTTCCTTAATGCCTAAACTCTTGAAAAAATTATTTTTCATACTTTATTTATTACTCTATTAACCTACATAACCAATATAAATGTAATTTGAAATATAAGGGTAAAAAATAAACAAAACTTTAAACTAACCTTTTTTCCCCTTTAAAAACTTTTCTACGCGAATTGGAAACTTTTATTGCCATACGTCTGTGTGTTGTGATAAGCTTATGTTTATTAATTAACCACATTCAGAATTAAATGGGCTATTATTTGACACTTTAAGACCTTTTCTACCTTCTTCTTTTTTAAAAATATAACCTTTGAAACTTGTGGAGCTAATGTGATACACATCCTGGGGCTATTATGATACAGTTGTAAGTATTCCAATTGTGTAGCCTGTCCTTTAAATATAAATTTATGGTGATGCACAAACTGTAAACTGAATGAAGGAAATCCCTGATGTTAAGAAAGATGTGAGACTAAAGCAAAAGATTCATGAAAGAGGAAATAATGACAGTAATGTAGATAAACAAATGATAATATAAACTCTAATTGTGTCAAATTGGAAAAAGAGTTCTTTTGAAGGTGATTGCTATGATAAAAGTAGTGACAGCCATGTATCAATTACTGAACTCTAAGACACGTCATTAGAAAAATTCTTGATGAATATGGAACAAGAAGCAGTAGAACCTGTTGTATACATAACTCCAATCTATCAAGAAAACATAAAAAAAGACTGCTTTGTTCTAATTGATGTTAAAGGAGGACCTACAAACAACAAATTTTAAAGTTGACTGCCAAATAAATAATATAGATGACGAAGAAGGTGACATTACAGTACAAGGACTTCAAAGCTGCAATGACGTACACTCTGACTTTTATTGTAAGGAAAATGACATTTTATATATAGGTTTCATGGACATGATTGCAGTTTTGCCTTTTCCAACAGCAACTTACAAAAGAAAAATAGCCGATTTATTTCCTGCTCCCATAGCAGTTAAATAAAATTAATTTGACACGGTTGAAAAGTTGTGAAATAACTAAGGCGAAAATTAAAACATTTATTCTGCGTCATATTTTTCACTCTGGTATTGTTTTTGGATTTGTAAAGTTCATAAAGTAGTTCTAAATAATTTGTATGGTCATTATTTTCCCCCATAGTAAGTCATTTTTATATTTTTACTATTATAAGTAGTGCGACATTTATAGGAATTAGCGTTCAAAATGATAAAAAAAATCCATAACTTGATTTCTAGTAAAAATAAAAAATTGAAAAAAATAGGGGTGATACATTAGCCTCTATGGGGTATCACTCAAGCACTTTTATTTCTGTGTAGCTAATAGCAACTGTATTAATACACTGTATCACAATAGCCCCATACATGTATCATATTAGCCCCAAAGGCTGGGGTTAATATGATAAGAGTTTTTAATTTTTTTCTATCTTAGGCACACTCTTAGACCATTTTTTAATGCATAACTGAATAAATCACATAAAATTACATATTAAAGCATATTTTATAACAGTAAATCAATGTTAGTTTAAGAGGTAAGATTAAAAGTTTAATTTTTTGTATCATAATAGCCCCTGTTGACCCTACACTTTAAGTGCTAAAGAAATGAAGTTGTCTTTTCTTGCTTTGGAAAAATATCTTAAAAGATAAAAAAGAAACGTTTGTCAGGCCTTTCTCACTAAACACTTAATTGTATAAATACTATGTGTATTAACTTTGTAAGTATCAATTATTATTAGAAATACAGTTCTATCCACGCAAATATCAACAAGTTAATCTTTTTCCCACATGAATTTAATTTTGCCAATTACTATTATAAGGAACTTGTGGTAAATGATTACAAATAACACTGGAAAACCAAAAAAATGATATCTGCCATTTAAAACTAAGGATTAAGGTGAGTGGCTTTATTCAAAATTTGGTAGCAGTAAAATAAGAATGGAGAAAGAAGGACTTGTGGTATTTGCTTCAAATTTACCACATACGTTCCTGTGGTCATACCTTTTAAGAAAAAGTGTACATGAAAGCAAAATCACACTTACCTTAGACGTGAAGCCAAATGGAAGTTACGAATTAACGCTACAGAAAATCGCCATATCACTTCATATTGTCACGCCAAAGATAATATGCGCACTCTGGAGGAAAGACTAGAATCACTAGCAACTATGATAAATGCAACTTGAATATACTGCTATGGCGTTATAACGATTGTAATGCAGCGTGCAATGTGGTCCAGGCTGCATTTCAACCTAAGTGCATTGACTTCAGATTGAAAAGAACCATGGACAGCATGACTTCATTAGCGTTTTGGCTTTAATGCAGCCTGGACCACAGTGAAACAACCATCGGACACGATATTGCGAACACCAAATTTCCATGTCTTGTATCGGTACTACTATGGCCCAGGCAGCATTACAGGGTCAATCCATTAAAAAATCACCCAGACCATGTTGCTCATCATTTTTGTTTTTCTTAATTTTTTTACCAGTTACTCCCCAATACTAAGTGAGCTCAAAACCGTGCTTAAAATTTTTTTTGGCCTTTTACTTTTTTTTTGGCGGCCATTTTAAGTTCGCTTCGAAACCGATTTTTAGCTCAAAACAAGTTTTGCGTAAATGTTTATAACTCTGTTAATTCTGAAGATATCAAGACAAAATAAAAACCAAAATGTTCAGAATAAAATGCTCTAGGTTTTTTGTCATAACATAGTTTTACCTAAATAGTAAGGGGAGTGGAGAAAAAATTATATAAGTTCCAAGTTTAAATTTACTGAAAACAGGAACTTCAGAGCTGTAAAATCACTAAAAGGAACAAAGACTCACCTTCAATTTTTTTTCTTTTGTAGATTTGTTATAGGTAAGCTTGCTGTAAAAATATGAAGCTTGAGAAGCTTGTCCATTTTTTTATATAAATTTTTAAAAATACCTAAATGGTGAACTTTTTCAATATTTGAAGAAGAATATCTCAAAAAGGACTGAGTCAAAAATTATGAAATTAATTCACAAAGCACATCTTCATGGTATAAACAATTGTTAAAAATTTGGTGACTGAGACTCAACTGGTTCCAGAGTTATATGGAATCAAAGTTTTCAGAAAAAACTATGCAATACGCGCATAATGAATGGTAATGAAGAATGAACATGCTTTTCTTTTAAAAGAAACTAATTATAAATCAGTCCACATTGCATAAATATGCATAAACATGAAAAAGAAGATAGCATATGTTTAAATGGAAAAATAAATAAATTAATAAGTATTAATTTATACTTATTTATATTTTTACTAAAAATCATAAATGGTCTAAATAATAAATTTTAATGTTTCATTTAGACCTGTAAGCAATATTCAGTTTATTACTTGTTGGTTGAAGTTTTCATACAAAAGCTTTCTTGCCTGTATAAGTCTTCATCTGCAAGAAGTCTGCATGTTCAGATTTCAACAATCCTCTCCAAGTGTTGCAATGACTCAGTAGCCAGTAGCTCTTGGAACCTTTCTGAGTGAACATGTAGTGAAGTTGTGTAGCATGTTTTATATTTTACTGTAGTGCTTTAATCAAAGTTTTTATATTTTTAATACTTAAAAATATTCTTTAATAATTTTTATTATTGAGTGAACTCATTGATAATTTGAACCAGTGCATTTGTGTTAATGAAAATGAGTTGTTTTGTGGGAGAACTAATTCATGAGGAGTGTCATAAGCAGGCCTATAAAGCTGTGCCAAATGAAATACTTATGGTGAAAACAAAACTTACTAAATGAGAGTTAACAATGAAATCAATAATATTTGCCGTTACCATAAAACTAAATATTTTGAAAAGTTCAATCATATCTTTGGGAGAAATGCTGCGATCCTATGAGTGTACACAAAAAGCCTATTCAAAATGGATTGAAAAAAATTCTTTTGGATCACCTTTGTAAGGAAAAAAACTTTGAAGTTGATTTAATACCTGGAAAAGCTCTATGTCCAACATGTTTTTCAAAAATATTTGTAAATGAACCATATCAAGCAGAGACTGAAATGGAAAAGGATACAGATTTCATACCTGAAGCATATGAGGTAGTTAATGAATCCCCCTTACACAAAGTTAGCTCAATATGTCGTTCTGTAGATCTGTCCGCTTTAAGTAAGATAACTAATTAAATAAAGAGCAAAGACATTCAGCCCTAAAGAAAAAGACAGTTCAAATCATAACTGCTGTTAAGAGGAAATTAGAAGAATCTTTTCATGAGGAATTAGAAGAAGACCTTGCTAGCAATTCAAAAGAAAACAAATATGATATTTTGATACAAAAACTTAAAGAAAAATGCAGTTCAGCTAATAATGAAGAACAAATCCAAATTGTCAGCCTTCTGCCTAGTTCATGGTCAAGAAATAAAATAATAAAAGAATTTGGTGTTTCTGAATATTTGTAAAAGTAACAAAAGAACTTGTGAAAGAACAAGGTATCCTCCACGTCTTTCTAAAAAGAAATTTCAGAAAGTAGGTGATGAAGTTATTAAAAAAGTTATAGAATTTGTGCCCTGGGAAAAAAGAATACGTTTCTATAACTGTTGACAATATCAAATTTCAAAAACAAAAAAGGCTGATTCTGCTTCCTTTAAATGAGCTGTTTAGTCTTTTCAAACAGACTTATCCTAACCTTAAAATTGGCCAGTTAATGTTTTGTGCCCTGCGACCAAAGTGGTGTGTGCTACCAGGATCGTCTGGTACCCATAGCGTTTGCGTATGTAAATACCATCAAAACGTCAAACTCAATTGAAGGAGTCAAGTTACAGAGACTTGATGGAATATCTCGTGTGTGATGTTACAAAAGACAGCTGAATGCTGGACAAATGTTCAGAATATCCTGGATCAGAAGGACTTCGTCAAGTTTTGGCAAATGAAATTGACAACTTGCCAGAAGAACTTGTTTTCAAGGAGTGGATACAAACTGACAGAGCTGATCTCATCACAAGATTATTACCAAAAGATGAGTTTTTAGATCATCTTGTAGAAGAAATGGAAAAACTAAAATCACACCATTTCATTTCAGAAATTCAATCTGATTTTTTTAAAGAACTTAAAGGTAAACTCGAAGACAATGAGTGTTTAGCCATTGGCGACTTTGCAGAAAACTTTACATTTTGTGTTCAGGTTGAAATTCAAAGCTTTCACTGTACTAACAGGCAAGCAACGCTATACCCATTTGTTATTTACTTTAAAAAAGAAGAACAACTTTGTTGCAAAAGTATCATTAGTGACTATCTCATTCTTGACACTTCTACAGTTTATGAATTTCAAAAGCATCTTATCATAAAAGTAAAGAAAGCTTTACCCAAAGTGAAGAAGATTCAGTACAAAAATAGGAAAACCTTTGTTACTATGTTCCAACATGAGAATGATTTTGGCTTGATAGCTGAGTGGATAGCTACATCTCATGGAAAAAACTCTTGTGATGGTATAGGTGGTACTACCAAAAGGGAAGTCACAAGAGCCAGCATGCAAAGACCTTACAATGACCAAATTCTTACTCCAGAGGACATGTACAAATACTGCACTAAAAAAATAACTGGAATTACATACATCTTTGTTCCTGCAGAAGAAATCAGACAAATGGAAGACAAACTAACAAAAAGATTTTGAGCTTTTCTTGCCTGAGAAAGGTACAAGAGGGTACATCAATTCACTCCTGTGACTGACAATGAAATCAGATGTTACACCACATCAAAAAGTAAAGAATTTGATTAGCACAAAACTTCAATCGTTTTCACTAACACAACGTCCTTTACAAACAATGACTTTGTTGCATGCATTTATGAAGATCAGTGGTGGCTGGGTATCGTCAAAGACGAGCAATCAAGACAATGATCTACTGGTGCACTTTTTAAAACCAGCTGGCCCAAAAACTGCCTTCCAGATATCTAAAATGGACGCGGTATGGGGCTTGTGAGTAAAGTTGCAAGGAAGATCTTTCCTACAAAACTAACAACAATTTCTGGGAGAACGCACAACATTCGTGAAAAACTGTGCAATGAAATTTCTACACTTTTAAATATTTTAATTAAATTATGAACTTTCATGTTAAGGCCTAATTGTGTAAATGGTCTGCCAAGCTTTTTTTCATGTTGGTCAAGTTAAAATATTAATAAAACATTGCATTTGTAGTGCATCAGTCAAGTATGCGTTTTATTTTCATCTAAATGTGACTAATTATTTATGCTTAGTAAGACTGGCTAGATCAATGATAACGTTCAGCATGAACTTGAGAATCTTTAATGTTTTTAGCTATTAACTGAAAAAGTATGTTTGTTAGTGAATAAGTAAATTTCAAACCTAATTTACCATTATACGTACTGTGCATACAATACAGTTTTTCTGAAAACTTTGATTCCATATAACTGGAACCAGTTGAGTCTCAGTCACCAAATTTTAACAATTGTTTATACCATGAAGATGTGCTTTGTGAATTAATTTCATAATTTTTGACTCAGTCCTTTTTGAGATATTCTTCTTCAAATATTGAAAAAGTTCACCATTTAGGTATTTTTAAAAATTTATATAAAAAAATGGACAAGCTTCTCAAGCTTCATATTTTTACAGCAAGCTTACCTATAACAAATCTACAAAAGAAAAAAAAATTGAAGGTGAGTCTTTGTTCCTTTTAGTGATTTTACAGCTCTGAAGTTCCTGTTTTCAGTAAATTTAAACTTGGAACTTATATAATTTTTTCTCCACTCCCCTTACTATTTAGGTAAAACTATGTTATGACAAAAAACCTAGAGCATTTTATTCTGAACATTTTGGTTTTTATTTTGTCTTGATATCTTCAGAATTAACAGAGTTATAAACATTTACGCAAAACTTGTTTTGAGCTAAAAATCGGTTTCGAAGCGAACTTAAAATGGCCGCCAAAAAAAAAGTAAAAGGCCAAAAAAAAT